>JALHAQ010000018.1:0-1200000 GCA_023838395.1 Holcopasites calliopsidis | reverse complement strand
GCACTCCGATTAAGGATTGAAGCGGAGCAGCGCTCCCACGGTATTCGAAACACGGCGAAGAATTAGCGTGACGCATGAGACTCGTTGGCGAAAACATTTCAGATTTCGAAACGAATTGAAATAGCTAAATGCCCGGACAGACGATTAAGTCGCATTTTACTCAAGCTGCTTTACGTGCATCTCGAGAAGTGAATGAGTCTCCGAAAATGGGTTAACGATAACTATCGCTCCATTAGGTTTACGTTAATTACGAAAACTGCTGTACGATACAGCGAATACGATCGCACGAGAAAGGCTTTTATAGCGTGCCTTTTTTTCACATTCCCATTTTATTTTGCTAAGGTCTGGCATCCTTTTCTTCATGTCTGCACTGTGTTGTTCTTACACAATGAGAGTTTAATTATTAGAGATGGTTGCAAAGAGGAACTGCAAAGTAGTTTCATCTGTGCATCTAAATAATGCAGAAGGAAAATTTTTCAATCTTTATTCTATAAACAATATTAATTATCTTTTGTGCACATCTACTCTAAATTATTAACTTTCTTAATTAATTTCGATACCAATATGATATTAGAAATGTATTGTTCTGATTTGAGTAAAGAATTAAAATTGCTTTTTTTTAAACTATTAGAAGAGAATGGATGAGAAATAATAAATTAGAAAGTATTTACAGTTTCGATTACACTTTTAAATTGTATACCAATATCTTTATTGTGTCGGATTACAAAATTAAGATTTAGGAGTACAATCTGAAAGTAGATGGTAAAGTGAGAAATTTTAATATTGTCTTCCATAACTACATTTAAAAAGAATTTTTCGAACGTTTTTAATCAAAAGCACCGAGTTTATCGGTTAACATCGGATAGAAGAGACGCCGATATTTTACTCAATATTCAGCATTGCTCCGACAGTAGGTAGTAAATTTCCATTGATCGAACGTGTCGATCTTGTATATGGCGGCAGACAAGTTGTTTTCCCTGCGTTCCAATCGATGGGCGGTACACAAGCGAAAGCCGTTGATCCATGTGGATCTCGTGTAGGTCTCAATGGCACCGGAGACTGGTACAAAATCTCGATAGGTTTCTCGGAATCGGTCTTGACAGATATACACATCGTTGGATCTGATAGGGCAAATGTTTGAGCGGAATCAACGTGTTCAGGGAAACCTGTCGGCCAGTATCGGATGCAAGGGACACCACATTAGCGACGGTGAAGGTACTCTTTGTGGGTCTACAGTTGTGTTGGAGAATATCCGGGTGACTAAAGTTGACAACGAGGTTGAGACACGGGTCTTCAAACGTCAATGCTACCGAGGTGACATTGTCTGACTAAAAACGTGTCACTTAACCCATGTGAGGTTAGTTAAGACCAAACTTTTTTGAACTTACCTGGTTTTCGCACAGAAATATTGGGAATTAATGAAAAATTGTTGAAGAATGTCTTAATTGGAAAATAAATGTATACAGAACTGTACGAAGGAGGGATTTGATTCACAAGTCTTATCATCAATGATTTCTTCTTCTGGGCAAGATCTGGACGCAGCCCAATCTTCTTTGCAACGATCACAATTGGATAAGATCAACAGTTATTATAAACGCATTGGTCCTGCCTGACTATTGCATGAAACAATCGGTAGTGTACAAAAATATGCAATACTTCTACAAGTACTTACGGTTTTACTAAAAAGTGGACTTGTGCATGCTTTAGACCAAGGTCTTCAACTACACGTGGGCACAAATGAAAAGGGTCATTCTATGGACTAAAATAAGATAAAAATCAAGAGTGACAAAATTTCGTTCAAGGCTTTGTTCAAAAGTTATTAACGATTAAAGTTCGGCCCAAAGGACTCTCAATGTAGGCAATTCAGTGTGGACCGTCCACCGCTTGGGCGACTGCAGACAAGCGATGCTAATTCCATAATTACAGGAACGGGTTGCCTATATTTAGGGGCTATTGGACCGATTCTTTAATTCTTCATAACTTATAAGCGAAGCTTTAAATGAAAATTTGTCACTCATGATTTTTGTCTTATTTTGGCCTACAGAATCACTCATTTGATTTGTGCCCCCGCATAATCGAACAGCCCGCGTAATATAATTAACACAATCGTCTACGACTAAGAGGACGCAATTTCTTTAAGGCTCCGCGTGAAAATTACTTCCACTCGGCACTTCAGTTACGCCTACAAAAAAAAGGTGCAATCATCCATCGGATGACACGGTTTGCGTCGCAAATTTTCCCAGTTTGTCAGCAGTACGGTGTGAAATCCGGTCGTGGATTCTCTTCACCCGGGGCTGTGGCTCGTAGAAACAAACACGCGTACACAGCACAGAGCAGTGCAAATATTACAACACGTTCGTCCGTTCCTCTTGGGTACAAGCGGTGCGTTGGCTCGTTCTCAATGTAAATCCCAAACGAACCGTGGTATTCCCGTGAAGTAAGCTGCAAGGCCTGACGACTTTGGCCATTTTTATCGTTGCGGGAACAGGTCGCGCGGAACCTGGCGACTCCTTATTTTTCTTTTATTCATATAACGACATCGCATAAATAACTGCACGCTGTAGATTCTGCGAAGCTGCGCCGCTCTGCTCCAATGAGGCTGCTGGTTATCCTGGATGTCGCGAATGTTCCCGCAATAATCGGTCCATCTGTTACGGGGCAGGTAACTCTGGTATGCTGTCGCGGTAGTCAACGAAATCGGCGTTAAAAATGTTCAGCACGCGAACTCTCGACATTCTTATAATTTGTTCGATCTTGGTAGTCACACCACTGGTAGGTATTTATAGTGGAATTTTACTTACACGAACAATGCCAGATAGTAAGACGAAAGATATTATTTTTTACATTTGGAATGCAACAAGCTTGGAAGTCCTTTGATACTGAAATGGATATAATTGGAAGAATAATGCAAGTTCTCCAGTGCAACGTAAAATTCAACAAACCGTTTGATACCCCCTTTGGCAGTCAACACGTAATAAACATTATAAATATGATAGCTTCTTGTAAGTAAAGAATTATTAGTCACTGTATCTTCATGATGGGCGATGAAGTACAAAGTAAGCTGCAATTGCAAATTTATTTAACGAGGAACTTCTCCGACACAGCACTTGCGCTAACATCGGGAAAAGTAAGAATTTACTGGAAAAGTTTGAGAGTATTGTTATTGCGTAAAACTGGAGCATACTGAGGTCGTTCTCGTCGCATTCAGAGAAAAAGTACCAAAGGATACCAATGTCTAAAGTTTAAAAGTCGTCTGAACAAAGTTAATGTGATACAGATCCTGGGATCGCACCTCAGTTTGCAGTTGCAAGCTTTCCTAGTATATCAGCTGGTAGTTCGTACCGAGTTTTGATGTACGTAAAATTATTGCCTTTTGCGGATGTCCAGATAAATTTACTGTACGCGTGTGATTATTAGTAATATGTAAGAAATCTTTGATAAATGTTAAATCAGTTATATCTGTTCATTGTTACTTTAAATGCAGTATCTGATGTTTTAAATAGTGAGGCATTTATTGCGGTATAGGAGATTTATTACATAAAAAGATTGCAGTAATTCTTGAGCCTAAAATCCACAAGAAACCACACATTAGAAAAGCAGTGAAGGTTAACGTGCTGCAAGGTATGTGAATGTAAAATACAGTTTGGTTAAAACCGGATATTAACACAAATCACGTTACTTACAAAAGAATTTATTCTAATTACTACTAATTACAGTGCGTGAGAAAAACAAAAGTCGACTTGAACTTTTGGTTGTAATTCTGAACCTAGTTAACCTAGATACTCGACTGACCTTAATTTAGCTTAGTCTAAGCACTAGGGAGTAGTCATGTAAAATTTCATCTTAATATAGTGCATTTTGTACAGTAAATGTTTATTTGATTTCTGTAAGCTTTTACCTTAACAAAATGTTAGGCCGCTTGCAGAGAAGCAAAACGTCTAACAAACTAAAACATTCTAACCCTGAGTGCCAAGTGAGGCACATGTTGTACCGGCCAAAACATTAAAATCTAGATGGCAATGAACTGTCCGTAGCATACGTCGTATCGAACTGGCGGCTTGCGATTTTGGAGGTTCGTACAAAGAGAAATTCCTCTAAGTGAAGTGAGTATGAAAGAAGCCGTTTTCCTATGTTTTCCTACGGCTCTAAAAAAAGCCGCCAGTTCGATATCCCTGATTTAAACGATTAAAGTTGGCTGCGTTTTGAGAACAAACGAAACGCTGCGATCAGTTGATCGCCAGTTAGGATTTAATGTGGCGCTGCATGTGGACGACGAAACTCGGCTCGATGTTGGTCGATGTTAATGTCTTTAATCTCGTTAATGGCAACCTAGTTTCTATTAGGGAACTTAAAGAAACAAATAACTTCAGTAATTTATACGTTTTATTAATAAACGTATCCTCTTCGTTATTGATGCATTAGATTTTTCAGTTGTTTTGGAGTAACGTGATTCCAGGCCTCTAATCAGCAGTCTTGCCTGGCCAGTGAAATGTCCTGATACTAACACTATCGAGAATCTTTGGCTCCAACTTTTACGTGATATAAATGACAATTGTCTGCTATTTAATAGCGTTACTGAATTGAAAGCTACAATATTGGTGGCCTCGGATCGCGATTCTCCAAAAGGACTGCAAAACTTAGTTAAATCAGCGACGAAGAGAATAAATTTATGAATAAAATGTGGCGGTAAACCTATAAATTGCCAAAGACGTTTGTTTCTTCAAGTTAGAATGCTTTAGTTTGTTAAAGGTTTTGTTTCTCTGCAAGTGGGCCTATCATTTTGTTACAGTCGAAAGTTGACAGAAATGAAATAAATATTTACTGTACAAAAATGGTGCATTGTTTTACTCTTTAAAGCATACGATTTTAGAGGAAATAAAAACCTAAGTTGCACAGAATTTTTTTGCAATATAAAGAAAAACGAAAAAGAACGTTAATTTCAATTATTTAACTTGAGTAACTTCAAGTTTCGAGTTGGGTTAAAACATATCCCACCATGCATAAAAAATTCAACAAAAAGTGGGCAGTTTTTAGCCCACCTAATCCCAAAGAGTTAAGATAAAATTTTACATGAATACTCCCTAGTGTTCAAGCTAAATGTTGACTTAAAGTACAGCAGAAGCAGTTAAATAGCGCCAGACTCCAGAGTTATGTCCAAAAGTCCGAGTAGAATGGAAAATCGAATTGTGCTTTGCATCGTAAGCGAAGGAGTTCTACGTATGACAACGTCGAGACGTCGCGTCATCGTCTCTTTCTGTCCACAGCGAGCGCATTTACCTACGAACGTACCAAAGCGAATGTACAGTATAGGAATAACCAGTAGCGACACTCCCTCGAAATCGTGTTCGAGGAACGCTCCATGTTACTACCGACAAGATCGCGTCAGTTTCCCTCCATAGCATCTATGTTTTCCTCTTGCGCATGTACGCGACGCAGCGTCATTTTGTAGCGTAGCAACAACCAATCAGAACATCGCGCCCTGCTACACCAACAACATGCCCGTCTGTCGCGTGACCTCGGATACCAACATCAAAAGGACCGACACGGAGTGCCGCCACTGGTTATTTTTATACTGTGGCGAAAGATTTTAGGATGAACGATGATTCGAACGTTTGGTCACAATAACCTCCGCGACCCTGAGAGGGACTGTTCGACCTGACTAGAGTTACTTGCAGCTAAATTGAAGGCACACGGTCCTGTTCGTGCACTCGCCATTAGGCTCGAGTAAGGAGATCCATGTGCCGTTGTGCATCACGTATCTTGCGAGGGATATTCTGCGAGGGACTCGAGGCTGTGCAATAAGTACGCGTGGGCGTATATGGGTGCCCCACTGACTCTCTAACCTCGAGTATCGTGACTAACCGCGCCCCTACGTGCCTGTGTGCGTTCGTAAGTATCCATGGTACGGCTCATAATTATTCGAACGATACACATTTCATGCTTCACTCCTATACTTAAAGGGAGATGAATGCACCTATCTGTTTTCAACGCAGATGATCGTTTCTTTGAATTATGCATCTGCACTTGCAGATTTTTAGTTGGGAGCTTGTTTGGCTTTGTTTGTGAAGTACTGTAAGGAGCATGGTACGGCTTCACCAATCCCCAGACTTTAATCCTATTGAATATGTATACGATGAGGTGGAAAGAAAAGTTAGAGTTATGATCTTCACCAATAAAGAAGACGTATTACATACAGGAGGAATGGGCTGCAATAACTGGGAAAGTACCATTAAAATTAATTATTCTCCGTCCAATTTAAGAATAGACTTACCGACAGAGGTCGCATAGACGAGTTTCCGTCCGATCTGCGCAGCTCCCCTATGATAGACAGAGAGCGAATCAAGCAGCGATCAGAGAAATACAGGCGCCATGCGCGAAACAAGTCTATTCCTATTCTGGACAGAGAACAGATTCGAGTGTCTTAAACATCGTGTGCCAAGCAGTCATTAAGGGATGACCACGTTGACGAACGCCATTCTCTAAAAAAAGTGAATGATTAAGTTGCCAATTATTTGAATTAATAATTGACTATTATTTAAGGGCTACAACATCCTAGATTTCGAAATTATAAAGACGTTCAAACACTTTTAAGCGATAGTATACAGGGTGGACCACGAAGCGTGATCAGTTTAGATTATTCTGCTGTTAGTTCAAGGAGATAATAACATAGTTCAAGGAGAGCTATAAGATGATTGTACCAAATTTTTTGTCAACCCCTTTTTTCCAGAGTTATCAAGGTTACCTTCTATTTTCTTTATAGGTAAATCTACAATTTTTCTACACCCATATTTTAGGAGATACTGAGACGAATTCGACAAGCACCATAAAAGGTATCTCTTGTTTATCGAAAGCAAAGAGACACTAAAAACATATCATTTACCTTAATTGAATCGATGCTCAAAATGGTGTCCACTAGCAGAACTGTAGTAGGGAATTATTTCACCTACCAGGTATTATAACACGCACTACAATTCGATTAACTTGTAGATTTATTCATATTAAGTGCATTGTGTGCAATTTCGCATCCCTAAATTTTCTATAAATGCATAAAAGTCCGCAGACCACTTATGACAAAACTCGCCATTTGTGCGAGAATAAAGTTACATAAATTAGATTTCTTTCTCTGTCATTTTTGCACATGCATTTGGAAAGCTTCTGACCACTTTGACCACTTTCTCAAACGAGGTCAACGAATATTAATTAGAGTTAAATACTTTGAGGGTGTTTAATTTTCTTTGGATTCCTTTCCCAAAAGTACATTCTGGATATAACAACTTTTCTAAATATTCCATTGCATCCACTTGACGCTGAAAACGAGAAGCAAACATTTTAGCAAAAAGTTAGGGGTTACATTGAAGAAAAACTTGAATACGTTCATTTGCGATCCATATAACTTGGTCGTGATTGAAAAAAATTGGACCGTAGGAAATTGCACCTTTTCATACTTCAGCGTTTCGCTTCTAATTTTTTTCTGTCTGAAATTATAAAGAAAAGCATATACTTTTTTGCTTGTTACGCACATACGTGACTTATACCACATGACAGCATTCAGTTTTCGGAAGGATGAAAGAGCGCACGTGTACCATCGTCAAATTAAACAGAACGTTCGTACTCCGATTCTTTATTCGACAGATTTCACATTTTACAAAACGGCACGGTGGTATGCAGTGCATTGGGCATACAAAAATCCAGAGTCAAATCGTCGTTATGGAGGTGAAAATTATTGACTAAATTTTCACCATATCCTTCCATTCCTGATATATTTAATATACAGAATATTCCGGAACTCATAGATGAGCCGGATATGGGGGATTCCTGAGGCAATACTGAACAACTTTTTCCTTTGGCGAAATGACGTTTAAGGCTTTGGTTTTGAATTATTAACGAAAAACACTGACCAATGAGGGCGCGCATTCCGTCGCGGCAGTGTTCAAGGCCGTGGTTGAGCGTATCACGAGCGTATCACAGTGTTTTTCGTTAATAATTCAAAAACAAAGACTCAAACGACATTTTGCCAAAAGGAAAAGTTGTCCAGCATCGCCTCAGGAATCTCCAATCTCCGACTCTTCTATGAGTTACGGGACACCCTGTATGTGCATACAATAATTTAACAAACAGAATTTCACTATACAGCACGGACAGGATGTTACAAATGACTTGCTGTACAGAGATATTTTACTTCAAGAATATATAAATTTTAATTATGAAAAGGTATAAAAATCCTTGCAACGCGCCTGCATGAAAGTATTGATTAGTTATTTTTAGAATACTATAAAATATACTATAATAAAATTAATCTACATACCTATTACAAATTTTCTATTATAAATAATATGCATAAATAATACGTATGTTCATTCCTGAATGTATAGTGTTTTTTGTATGTATATTTTTAAAGAGTTGTCGTCGTTAACATTTTCTTTTTGTATTTTACTCGTCAGAAGGGATATGTTTATCGATAAACATATTAACAGGAATCATAAGAGAATGTATTGTCATTTGAATTATGTCTTTATGCATAGTGGGTGTAGAAAGTATTCGTACACCGTTCAAAATGGAATATCTTTTTTACAATAGACCCAAACGATTTGAGGTTTTGCAAGGTGATAGAAAGATCAGTTTAGTAGATGTCCTGTTTTCATCGTTTTGAAACAATCGCAATTTTCAAAGCTATAAAACAAACAATAAAAATTATTTTTTCAGCTTTTGTATTTGAGCTTAGAATGAAAATTTAAGCAATGCCTTTTACAGATCCAAGTAAGACATATGCACACTAAAAATTTCATCCAAATCAGTTAACGTTGCTCGAAGCTATAAATGTTTAAAGATCGCAAAAGAAGTTCCAAAATCGTAGAAATCGGCCGAAGTCACTGATTTTCAACTTATTCTGTGATCCTTAAACGTTTATATCTCAGAGCAACGTTAATCGATTTAAATCAAATTTTTAGAGTGCCATATTTAGATCAATAGGCATCTGTTAAATTTGCAATAGAATTTAAAGTTGCCAAAACAGCTTTGGCTATGTTCTTTGCGACTTCGAAAATTCCGATTTTTTCAGAACAAGAAAAACAAGATATATGTAAATATAGTAAAGTAGTTCTTGTACCTCCGTGTAAAAACTCAAGTTGTTTGGGCCAATTATAAAGGGTGTACGAATACTTCAAACACTCACTGTACATAGTTCTGTGTTTCTACCAATTTCCATTTCTATGAAGTGATTGTGTATTATTACCAAGTCAAGACAATTTGAATGATTCGCAAAGGAGGATGTAAGCTAACATGGAAATAAACACATATGGCAAAAATGGTACTCGGCACGCATCCTTTTGATGATGCACCTGTTAACCGATGTAACGGAAGACCAAATTTATGCAGCGATCGAGGACGAAGCAATGTAACAGAGAACAACGGTGGATCAAACAAACTCGTCCAAAGGAAAGTGCTACGACTGGTGCAACGATACACGTTTGAACGGACTATATTCGTGCGCTTTCACTGTATCTTTTTCATCCTGTTCACCGTAGACCCTTTGCCTTCTCCTTTTCCGGTTGCGGTACACCGCCGTGGTGCGGCTCTATACGCAAATACCTGTGTGCCTTGTGCCATCCACACGTAACGCTCATCATGCTTCTCGATTTTCGTAACACGAGATTTTAGCGACTCTTTGCAGCTACGACAAAATGTAACAGTTTTGTTTTACGTTTTATCTTGCTATACAGGATGTTACCGCTACCTCATGCAACTTTTTGAAGGGATGATTGCTGAGGCGATTCTGAACAGTCTTTTTCTCTGTCAAAATGTTGTTTAAAGTTTCGTTCTTGAATTGCTAACGAAAAGCACTGACGAATCAGAGCGCGCTCAGCCGAGAGAAGATCGTGATACGCTCAACCGAGGCCTTGAACACTCCCGCGACAGAACGCTCACCCTGATTGGTCAGTTTTTTTCGTTAATAATTCCAAAATGAAGCCTTAACCAACATTTTAATGAAGAAAAAAGTTGTTCAGAGTTGTCTCAGCAATCTCTCCCTAAAATAAATATTTTATTTTTTATCTTGCAAGTGTATGTGGTAGTGAAGCAGCCTGTAGAGATCGTACGGGAGAATGGCATGCCTGGGCTACTAGTAATACATATAAGTTACTTGTTTCCAGACACTACACTTTTACTTTTGTCATGCTGTGTGTATACTGGCCATAATCGTCGAAACAGTGTTACACAGTTATATTACTTGCTCAACAAGTTTCTTCACAATACTATGTGACAGATGTAACTGTTATTAAACTCAAAAATCATACGCGATGCGCAGATAAGACATCATTATCATTAAGCAAATTGCAGGCGGTAGCAGAACGTACAATTCTTAATTCGTAATAGCGCTTGGTTTGCTAATAAAATTTAGCACGTTTTAGACCTTTCATCGATTAGAACATTATTTTCATTATTTTATGCAAAATAATCCTTGTAAACAAAAATAATTTTCTTTATTCCAATTTTACTTAAGAACTAGCTTACTAATTATTTTTTCAAGATGGATTAAGATGTAAATGGAATTTGTTTAGCACCCATAAATTTTAGAAAATCTTGATATGCATTAAAAAACATATTTACTTTAAATTACATTTAACTAATGAACGTCAGCCACACTTCGTACACATGTCTCGAATAAAAATCCCATAAAGCGATTGCGCAACCCAATGGCATAATAAACGAAGGTGTACAATGTTCCCAGCGAAAAACTAGGAAGGGAATGAATGAAAATTAAGATTACCGTCGTTTCCTACGATTGTCACCGCGAACGGGACCGCGAGCAATAAAAAACATGGGCTTAGTCGGATCAACGGTGAATCCAGGTGACTCACGTACGCACAGCTGTTACGCGGTATCTAAGTGCACGAGAAAAGTTCGTTCGAGTAGGCTAGACATACCCTAGCGCGAGCTATTGTTCCGAGAAACAAGGGTGATTCTAGCGGAGGACAGGATTCTCAGTCGCACGCTACCGCGAATTACGACGTTCCTCTGTGAAAAGAAACGACAGAGGCAGACAAACGGGACAGAAAGCCGCGGATTAGGAAATTTACGTTCAGGATAATTTCAGGTAACAAGTATCGATTAATTAGCCATGTATCACCGGCTGGACGCAACCTATCGTCGATTTAACGAGCTCGTATTTTCCAGCCTCTCGTCCTCTACCCTTGTATCGTTCGCTGCTAGTCCCTAGGACATGCGGCTTCGTTTTCTCATTCCCTCGCTGTTCCGCCGATTTACTGTTACGTATTGTGATAAGTTGCCCGTAATTTGTGCGTAAAAACAACACGGAAAAAGTACTTTGTACTGCAGACTGTTTTCTGTTACGTTAATGGGATACATACCACTGAGCGGTTGAAAAATGAGGAAAACTCAAGCATTTTTTTCATACGTGAAGTTATGTTTCATTAAAAAAATCAACATGATTAGATAATAGTAGAAAAGGAAAATACTAGATAGAATCTTAAGAATACTACTGTAGAGTTTGGCCCACATTGGTCTAGCAGTTTCTCGTATATTTATGGTACTGATTTTGGAGACTTCGTACTGAAACATATTTATAGTTTCCATTATCTATTACCAGTACAAGCAGATAAAAATTCTAAGTCAACTAATTTTTTTATTAGTTGCCATTACCGAGATAATGGAATTAACACCGGTCAAAATCGAGCCGAGTTTCGCTGTCGAAATGCAGTGCCACACTAAAACCTAAATGGCGACCAACTGATCGCAGCGTTTCGTTGGTTGCCAAAACGCAACCAACTTTAACTGTTCGAATCAGGGCTACCGAACTGACAGTGTTTTCTCAAAGCCGTTGGAGAACATAGAAGAATGCCTTCTTTCATACCCGCTCCGCTTGGGCGAGCCGTCAGTTCGATAGAACGTACGCTGCTAACAGTTGATCGCCATTTAGGTTTTGATGTGGCGCTGCATGTTGACAGCCAATCTTGTCTCAATTTCGGCCGGTACAACGTGTTGACCTGCCTGAATTGGCTAGCAAGGAATATGTTCTGGACTCTAACATTCTCCTTCCTCTAGAAGGTCGACCTTATCGAAGGTATGTTACCCCTTAATCTTGAAAACTAAGGTTAACATTTTTTTTTTTTTTTTATTCTATTCTATTCACGGTGAGAATGGAAAGTGTCCAAGGAATCACAACGCGCAACTCAACCGTTTCCTTGAAATAATTATGTCGAAATTCCATTGGTTAGAGCGAGAGGGCGGTACCCTGTTCCTTTTTCCTCCGATGGACGTCAGGTCAGTCTGTCTGCGATGACCAGCAAGATAACACCAGCTGACAAATCTTGTTTAGTTCACAAATGTCCACCGACCCAAAGGTGCAGAATTTCGACTATAGCAAGACCCAAAATGACCAGTTTCCTTTCGTTTTTAAGCAAATTCTGTTTAAACTTATGTGCTCCGTTCAACATGATATCTGTTCTTGTGAAATTTTTATAGAAAGAATCGTTGCACTTAGGAACTTCTTTACAGAGTCTGAATCCGAAAATTCTCTTTCCTTTTCAAGATCAACCTGATCAAGGGGATGCAACCGCTTAAGGGGATGATCTCTTGCTAGTCGAAGGATTATCAAAAGGTCGATGTTCAATCCTTTATCATCGCGCCACATGCCATTTTTAGTCTTCGTAAAATTTCACTTGTCTTACGAACCTACAATTTTCCAACGAGACGCGGGCGAATGTATCGGCCGATCGCAAAACCCAGTCACGATCGAGCGGCAACTCGTCTGGCAATGAAAGTATTTGTCTCGCTCATTATCTTCAGCCCATGGAGCATTCTTCGAGACGCGATTCCGTTACTCGTGAAAAGAGCGTTCACCTTGTGGATAAGTTCTTTTGGACAGTGTTCCGTGAAGCATAAGATCACGTCCGCTGGTCTCTTCCCTGATAATCCAAAGGGAATTCCAAATCAGCTTTTTCCACGGAGTCATCGACTCGAGCCATTCTCTTGATCCTTGTTCACCCGACATCGACCTAACTCGTTCTTTCACGCGGATCGCAGTGAACCGGCCTGTAACGATGGCTGGATGATGTAGCCACGAAATTACAAACACTTCTTTGCTTTTGAACTATCGTCTCGCCTTGCGATCAAGAATCGAGTTACTAGCAAAGAATAGTCCCTTGCTTGGTACGCTTAAACACCTGGTAAAGATTCATGGAGGCTACGGAAGCGTTAGGTAAATCAATGGCAGATTCAGAGTGGGGGCCAATGCACACCCAAAGGAAAAAGAAAAAACACTAAAATGTTTTCCAATAACCTTTTCCTAATTAAAATTCATTTTTCTATTCATGTTGTGTCGTGTTTTTTTTTCTATTTCTAGACTCAAGAACTAGCGATCACATGAGGTAGGAATACCTTATATTTTGTATCTGTACAACTAAGCTTCCTCCAAGATTTACTCCTGTATGCGTCACTGAGGCAAATACATACACACTGTGGTCGTACAGAGAGGAGTCATCTGGAAAGAATGGTCTGATGGGTGAAAATTCGGCTCTAGCGAACTAATGGCAAAAGGTGCTCATACACATTGACTGAGGAATTGGATGTGACCTAGCAGAGTCGAATTTCTTGTTTTAAAAACAGGGGCAACGGATAGGTTCCGCCATTTTTCTGTACCATTTCAAGTGATATTTTTTTGGCATGCGTAATAATATTGAGAGTTGAAGTGCTGGCAGTCTGGATGTTAAAGGGACTAAAGGAGGTTCTTCCACATCCATTTGTGACAGACCGTTTGGCCAATTAGGAACATATTTACACATCGTCTTTGAAGACGATATGACTAGAACCAGTCAAATTCATCTGCCAACATTCCAGCTCTCCATATTACATGGATTCGTTGAAATGTCATGCGCCACTGAGATCATAGAATTGGCCATGTCATTCCATGGTTCTTTTCATCGTTGCAACAGTTGTTAATATTAAACATTTATAATATTGCACAGTCCAGCTTTCGGTGCTTTCAGTTTAATATTGAGTATTATTAAAATTATTGTTTTAAAACTGTATGTTTGGGGAGGTTTGAGATATACATTCAAGGATTCCAACATGGATGTATCATACCTTCTCAAAGCCATCGCACCCTACGTAATCTGTAATAGATATCTTCCAGCAAACAAATTATGACGAAAATTTGTATAACTTAATACATCTGTAATACATTCCATTTAGATGGATATTCCAAAGGTTGCGAACACTGGATTCAGTGTCAAACATGTTCCTCGTTGAAGTTTAAACAAATGAAGCCTTTGTTTAAGTATATATTGATTTTAAATGTACCAAGGGATCCTTAATATATTATTTAGTTTCGTCCACATGATGTTTCTTGTCCAAACGGCCCTCCAAAACTTCAGACCCTCCTAGTCTCCCCTATCTAGATCCCTATTCAGTCTCTGCCTCAATATTATGTCTCACGAGAAGTTTACAAGCATGTGCGACTTCTTGATACATTATACATATAATCGTGACGATAGGCGGACGCGGCTGGGAATACAGTAGCGGACTAAGCAGAGATATTACATAACCTGTATTATTGCGATCAACTGTACAACGACCACGCGGATACACCGTAAGGGCCATCTCCTCTTACCTAGCTGCTGCTGTCTCTTGTGCAACGAGCCGGCTGCCAGAGTCAGCTCGGTAAATCATATTCAGATTCAGTAGTTGGTCTCATAAACTAACCGGGTAACAGTAAGTTCACTGCTCAGCGTTCCACGATGCAATGAACAATCTGACGTTTGTCACTGAATGAGGTCAACTTCCGTTTCTCGTCGCCGCGTTCTTCACGAATTTGTCAATCAGGTGGCCGTGAAATTAATCATCATCCGTGTAGTTTTTGCTGCCTATTGATAGAATGTCGTCATCATACAAACTTAATTCACCGATCAGTTTTGGGAATTCGAAGGGTGACTTTATTCTTTAGTTTTATTTTCATTGTTTACTTTTATTTTCATTCTTTATTTATACCTTACTGTCTTTATTTTATGCAGCTTCCCTTCTATTAAATATGTTCCAGTATATGGTATGCTACTTTGCCGAATCAATTATATATAAAATACTGCGCTGAATAAATTATCCACATCTGCTTGCAGCATCTCCGAGGCATCCTTTAATAATTAAAAAGTCGCTCCATGTATCTTAATCGGAATCGTGAAATTAAACACTCTCATCTTCTGTATCAAACTTTCTCTTTAAATCGTTTCACTTTACCGCAATTACCAAATGGCGATACAAAGTGCTATGTGTGCAAATGCATTGCCAATCATTTCGCCTACCGACAAGCGTTTAGTTTACAGGGCGTAAACAAGGTAGAGACGGCACAGGGGTAAGTTAGGTACGCCGCGCTCTCTGCGAGTAACGCCAGAAGCTCGAGGTTGATAGATTACGTACGCTTTCTTTGTCAACATACGTGAGCGATGCAGATATCTAATTGGTTCGAATTCGGCTTCAATGGAGTCTCACCAATCAGGCCCGCATTCCTTACAGGAAACTTCATTCTAAACGCGAATAGTACATAGTACAGTACTGTCTTTCTATGTACATGGCAATCTCGTAACCCTCTCTAAGTGGTACACTCTATTCCCACCCAAAAAAGGGGGTTTCCCCGGTAGCAGTCCCCCAATCTAAACAGACGAATCAACCGACGACTTCGGCCTCCTTTGAAATGAAGCCGTGGTTGGCATTTAAACGCGATCCGTGTGGTGCGATAAGCGATACATTAATGAAAAATCTATTTTTTATAAGTTTAATTTTTTCGTATGAAATATTTTCAAACATGTTGGTGGGGTTCTTCCAACCGAAGTGATACCAAACACGGTGAAATTTGCGACAAAAGTAACGATAAGTAATAATGGACTTGAACATAAGCAGAGTGAATAACAAAATTGAAATTAAATATTTATTCAAATTGATTTAATTTATGAACTATTGATAAATAATAATTATATAATTATGCATAATACAACA
The DNA here is from genome assembly GCA_023838395.1 of Holcopasites calliopsidis. Lineage (NCBI taxonomy): Eukaryota > Metazoa > Arthropoda > Insecta > Hymenoptera > Apidae > Holcopasites > Holcopasites calliopsidis. Next base: position 1,183,998 of record JALHAQ010000018.1, on the reverse strand, counting down.
TACATAATACATAATACGTCATAAAAATAAGTTATAAATAAAAAGAATTATATAAAAAAATACAACAAGGTGCTTGTTAAACATTTTAGAGATTCTTACATCAATTGTGGCATATTTTGAGCAAGATACCTTAACATGTAGTCGGTGAACCTGCCCGGGTTAATTAATCAAATAAGTTAGTGACTGTAATCCGAATAATACCGTGTTTGGTCTTACATTAATTGAAAGAACCTCACCAATATATTGAACAAATTTTCAGACCCAGAGAAGTTAAATTTGAAAAGTTATTTTACTGTATCACGGATTGTCAGTTGTCCTTCTATACGTAGGACTTTGTATCTCGCTCATTCCTGTTTCCCTTGATTCGTCCTTATTCCTCTCGACAGTCCTCACCACTAGTCATGTTTATTTTCTTTGTCCCCGGGAAACATACGAAGCTGCAAGACATTTGATCGTTCTCGCGATAAAAAGTGGCCGAAAGTCTCTGTAACTGACACTCGGCGGTCCCGAACTGTTGCTATATACATAGAGAGATAGTACTGTAAATCCTATTTCAAACGAGTGCCTATTGCAATCACTATTCAAAATTACTTTCCGTATGAATACTTTAAACGTTTCAACGACGGTGTTTTTTTACCTTTTCCCATGCTGGTCTCATAAATCATTATTACTGATTTAATTACCTTTCACCATCGAGCAAAAAAGGCTTGCAGCAGGGATAATCGAAGAAAGATCGTACGGTGACTGCGGATTGATATATCGAGCCGGTCGGTCGACCCCATCGTTTCGCCGATCCTTTTGCCCTGTTTTCCTTATGATTTATCTCGCAAGAGGATTACGCGCAGCTCGTATGAAGCAGAAACGGGACAATTATATACTGGCTGTTGAGATATTCCACATTCGCACGACGAACGGGCCGCCGTTCGAGAAACTTTCGAACACCGTCGACCTGATTTTAGCGAGCATTGATAAATTGACTTTCGCAATCCCGAACCGGGGAGCAACCGCGCGATTCATTACGCCGTGCGCACGGGAATCGATTGGCTTTGCCAGAGTTGCCCTCGAATTAAGCGATTGCGTGCTGAACTTAAATGTCTTTCCGCCTTGGTCGTTGCACGTTGCCTATCGCATGAACGAACCGCTTTTTGCCGTGTCGCAATGCAAACGAGTGTATAATGTTCAATAATTTTCTACACGGAACACCTGATTTCCTGCATTCATGAAAATAAGTTTAATTATGTTTATTTAATTAATTAAGTCTTGAAATTTAATAAACACAAAATTAAGTTTTCATTGTAATTAAAATAGATTTGAATTAATTTGTAGTTTCTAAAATCGCCTAATTAAATATTGTATATTTCACTCCTAGTAGTTAGTAAATCGCATTGAAAACATTTATTCAAACTTTCAGTAATTAGGTATAACACGCACGACTGTGAAAAGCTGATAGTATCGGTGTGCCATATGCCAATTAAAATCGGCGCAAAGGTGCGAGGTGAACGAAAGCCAGCGGCACGAGATCCTAAGCCGTTATCCGAGCTTAAAATCCCAGTCTGCTCGTTTTAAAGATTTGCAACAGAGGTAAACGTGTGTACACGCGCGAGTCGAACTGCGAAGCGTGAGTGATCGGTTGCGCGAGATTTCGCTTTCGGGATCGCGAATGACGCTGCTACCTCTCGGTTTACACGCAGCAGCTACCACTTTGATACACTTACGAGCACGAATTCCCTAAGGCTTTCAAGCGAGTCGCAGGGATCGGCAACGCGGGACTTAACGTATCGTGGGCGGTGGCCGTGATCTTATCCGTATCTTGATCGCGACTGCCGATTCCTTGTCCTGCGGACTATCTCCAGCCGTATTATAATCAGCAATATCTTGGTTAAGCAATAGCTTGCCTATTATAATCGCCTGCTCAAGAAATATTGTTGAAGTCAATTTCACGTATGTTTTTACTTATCTCGCTATACAGGGTGTTACACAACGGGTGGGAAGAATTTCAAGGGTGATTGCCGAGCCGATTCTGAACAACTTCTTCCTTTGCCAAAGTGTCGGTTAAGGCTTCGCTTTTTAATTATTAACGAAAAACATTGGGCAATCGGAGCGCACGTAGAGCACGCACCCAGCCACAGGAGTGTTGGGACTGGGCGTCACGACCGAATTCACGTTCTCGCGATTGTGTACACGCTTTACGAGCGCTCTGATTGGCCAGTGTTGTTCGTTAATAATCCTAAAGCGAAGCCTTAACCAAGATTTTGACAAAGGAAAAAGTTGTTCAGAGTCATCTCAGCCATCGCCCCCTAAAACACTTCGATCTAGTTGTCTTGTAATTGAGTTCCTATAGTCGTGAATGTAAAGTAGCCATTATCTTTCAATCCTCTGAGCGACAGTATGATTAAGAAATATAGCCTGACAGTGATTGCAAGGGAGACCGAAGTAAGATGGCCAGCGTTATTTTTTGTTCCTATTGATTAGCCAGATCGATTTTGAATGAGCATACGAGTCGGTGATATAGTTTAGCGTGATAAAATATACAAAGACGATGCGATTGCAAGTTCTAACGAAATCACGATTTAACTCGCGCAACTTAGAAAAATTAGACATCAGGCAAACTTGGGCAAGTTTTATTCTGAATGACAAATAAAGATATTTATTCGTACATAACGAATAATGATTTTATCCAGCGGGAACTTATTCGTTAGTCACGAATAAATATCGACTGTTTTTCGATTTTTATTCGACTGAACGACGAATAAACATGACACCCGCCACCTACTGACGACTGCAAGAGCAGATCATAACCTTTTTCTTTACGTTGGAACCCTACATACATTGTAGAAGACACGTGATACTTTAATTCGTTGTTCAGTTGACTACTCTTTATTCGAATAAGAATTTATTCGTCGAAATTCATTAGAATAATAATGCCCAACTCTGATATAAGGCACCTAGGACCAAAGGGATGTGAAATTTTTCTGATGTCAAGAAAATTGAGATTGAAATTTCGATATCTTAATATATGTACATAATTTCACATGAACTCTCTACGAAAATTAAGTTATATTTCATGCTTGGCATATGATAAGGAGCATATACGCAAATTTCTAACGAATCTCATCTTTTAGTAAATCAAATCTTTTAGTTTATGAGTTGTGAAACAGTACGGAAAATAATTTTATTGCACTTGCATTCCTTTGGTACCAACTCAATCTTTCTCAGCGACTGTTTTGTCAGAGAAAAATGGAAAGAAACATCTAATATCACATTCTAAAGCCATGTTAGTGTAGGAAAATGTCTTTTTTATGAATAGTAGTACTAACCTTGATAGCTAAGCTGTTCAGACAAGATTTTATCAAAGCTTGCTACAAAGTTTTGTTGGCAAAGCGGCTGGAAATTCGATACAGTATTTGATATATTCGATCACGTTAATAAATTGACAACAAGAATATAACGGGTTTGTTGAAATAAGTTATGAGCAAATTGGCGGTTAGGTTATATCACAACTGTCGCCTGTCAATTGTCGAATTTAAGATGGTATTAAATCTATCTTTACTCATCAGAATCATGGAAATTTTCTTTCAGCAATACGCACATACAAACAATGTCCTTTTACTAATAAATTAGCCTTCCCTGATAGCCAAGTCAGACAGGTCAACACGTTGTATGTACCGAACGAAATTGAGTCGAGTTTGGCCGTCGTCATGCAGCGCCACTTTACAACCTAAATTACGATGAACTGTTCGCAGTGTGCATTGTACTGACTGGCGACTCGCAATTTTAGGATTTGTACAAGCAGAAATTCGTCTAAGTGGGTATGAAAAAAGACGTTCCCCTATGTTCTCCTACGGTCCTGAAAAGCCCGCTACTTTGATATCAGTGATTCAAATGGTTAAAGATGGCTACCTGTTGGAAACCAACAGAACATTGCGAAAAGTTGATCGTCATTTAGGTTTTAAAGTGGCGCTGCGTAGTTCAACTTTGGCCGGTACAACGCGTTGACCTGCCCGACTTGGCTGTCAAGGTTAGAATGTTTTAGTTTGCCAAGTTTATCATGCTGTTAGGGTAAAAATTTACAAAAATCAAATAAGCGTTTACTGCCCAAAAATGGGGCACTGTATTAAGATGAAATTTTACATGAAGTGCTTAAGTTAATGGTGATTTAAAATTCAGCCGAATCGGTTAACTATCTCTCGAGTTAAACCCAAAAGTCCAAGAGGATCTATTTTTTTGTTACGTACAGTACAATTAGTCATTAGACATTGGTCGGATTGTTCACCAATCGTTTCCCACAAAATTGAATTCGGAAATGGAAGAAACGATTATCGTCCGCGGGACTATGTCGAATGCGCTGGCACTCGTCCGCATCGCAGGGCAGGTGCATCCTCGTCCGTTCAGTGTAACAGGTGAGTCGCATATGCATATTACACACCGCTCGTCCCGCAATAAGTTACATAGGCCAATACATGGTGCGTGGTTCGGCCCGCGTAGACATTACATCCCTTTGTGCAGTCATGCTCGATAATCGCAGTCTCGTAAAACGCGTTGCACTTGCTTCCCTCGACGTTGGCCAACATAATGTTTCGTAATTGTCGGACACTCGAGGCTAGCTTCAGTACATATCTAGCTTTCATATGACTGAAAAAAAAGACGGACGATGCGATTAATGGGAAGCGAGAGTAAAAACAAGAGAAATGTTGTGCCGTCTTTCGAGAGAAAGTATAGGTACCATAACGAAATTGCACGCTTGTCTCACGTCAAATTTCTTCTTTGCGTCGAGTCTCTGCTACCCCGTCTGACGTTTGACATTTCAGATCGTCGCTGACCTTTTCGTTCACCTGCACTTTTTAGCACTGATGGTTTTCTGTGCCTAGATATTGAACATTTTGTAACAGTTGGCAAAACCAATATTTGACACTACAACTACCATATCGAACTGACTCAAAATGAGCCAATTCTGGTATCGTACATTTCCTTCATTTACTTTGTGTGGAAGGATATATATAATTCGTTCGGATATATATATTTTTTAATGAACTATGTGATACACAAAAAGAAACGTAAACGGATGGCTCCTGACCGCACCCTTTCGTAAAGCAACGTAAGAACCGACTACTGCTGCCGCTGCGTCGCAGCGATCGCACGGTGAAAAAATGAGACAGTCGGACGGACAACGTGCAATACACTCGCTCATATTAACACACTCCTACAACTTACCAATTTTCTGCAGCAAAGAAGAATTTCTGTTCCATTTACTTTTTAAATAACAGTGTTACAGGGCAAGCTGCCCAATAAATGGATGCCTTAGCATATTTCGAAATACCAAGGATCAGTTTAGAAATGTTTGTCTTAAAAGAACCCTGATAGCCAAGTCAGGCAGGACAACACGCTGACTCGGCCAAAGTGGAGACGAGTTTCGCACATTAAAAGCCTAATGGCGATCAATTTTTTGCTGGGTACATTGTATCGAACTGGAGGCTCGCGATTTTGGGTTTTGTGCGAAGAGAAATTCGTCTAAAGTGAAGGGGGATATGAAAGAAGACGTTCTCCTATGTGTTCTTCTACGCCTTTGAGAAAATGCCGCCAGTTCGTTAACCCTGATTCAAACAGTAAAAGTTGATTGCGTTTTAATAAACAACGAAATGCTGCTCAAAGTTGATCGCCATTGGGCTTTTAACGTGACGCTGCATGCCGACGGCGAAATGCGGTTCAATTTTGACCGCTGTTGCTGCCATTAGACTCGCTAATGGCAACCGAGTGGCTATTAGGGAAATAATCAAACACCTTTCTCGCAAAAATATCTAAATTTACAGAAAATGATGGACGTATTTAAGAAAACTAATTTATTCGAGCATAAAACGATGAAAATTCTATTCAATTTGTAAGACAAAAGTTTCAAATCATAATGTTACGTTTAGAAAATGACAAATTATGTTTCTCTAAAGTAAAAAGAAACAATGATATAGATCAAAAATTCAAGTTTTCTACAATTATTAATTAATCTACGATTGGCCCATCTACTTGTCTGCTCACCCGGTCATTGTGGGTTTATATCGAACAAAGTGCAAACGATTTTAACAAATACATTCTTCCTTGCATTGTTTACATTTACAAGCAGCTGTAACTTTAGTATTAATATTAACAATTACTTAATGCAACCGCATTCAAAAGGGAATAAGCCTGGTCATCTCCGATTTGTGATACGCGCGAAGGGATGCACCGTGAGGGAAAACGCGTGGTTAGTTATCAAAAGTTGTTCTACTGGCCTTTGCCACGGCCTACCACAGACGGAATGCTTCATTTGCTTCCGACATAGATAGCGTGGCTCGGGACACGACTGCGCTTTCGCGATTAATAAGGCAGATAGTAGAAAGTGAAGTAATTCAAACGTTGTGGAAACGTCTTGTGAATGGAAGTCGCTGCGTTGCGTTTGAGTAGCATTCAGTCGTGTATTCCAACTCTGCGTGACTGTTACAGGGTTTTTCCGTAAATAAGCCCTACGGGCTTGTATTTGGTTTTTGCATTTTTAAGTAACCCACATCGTATCCATATAGAAGCACATGTGCCATATAGTGACACACTATTTAGATGGGCTTATTTACGGAAAAACGCAGTACTGCGAAAAATTGTTGAAGCTAGGAGGTGTGGTGTAAAGGTACTTAATATTGCTGGCAAAATTTAACTCGCTGGTAATTAAAGAATAATTGAAATTTTTGAATGCGTGTTGTTTTAAATTAAAGAAATCATCCTAAAAAACACCCTGTATAAATGTTTTTGATGAACGTCTTAATTAAAATTAGATGTAAAGAATTTTTTTAGTATAAAAATGAGAAAATTCGATTTTTTAAATATTACACCTATTATTCGACGAAAGAAGCTAAGTTCGGTTGATAAGCAAATTTGGCGATCCCACCTGTAGCAAACATTGCATCGAAGCCATTGTATTGGGAATTATTTGGGAATACTAATAGTAGGCAGTATTGGGAACACGTATTCTGATCAAAGAAGAACACTGCTTTCATTAGCAAGAACATTTGAATTTATTAAATTCTTTAAGTGCATCATTAATTAGGTTATTATACATATTTAGTTATTCTTCCTACATATACAGGGTGTTCCGTTATCTTATGCAAATATTTTCAGGGATGTTTGTTGAGCCGATTCTGAACAATTTTTTCCTTTGCCAAGATGGTGGTTAAAGCTTCGTTTTTGAATTATTAAAGAAAAGCTCTGACCAATCAGGGCTCGCGTAGAGCGCGCGCTCTGCCGCAAGAGAGTTCAAGGCCGCGATTGAGCGTATTACGATCGTTTCTCGGCTAAGCGCGCACTCTATGTGCGCCTTGATTGGTCAGTGTTTTTCGTTAATAATTCAGAAATGAAGCCTTAACTAACATTTTGGCAAAGGAAAAAGTTGTTCAAAATTGCGTGAGCAATCGCTCCTTAAAACATTTGCATTATGTAACGAAACGTCCTGTATTTAGGTACTAATTTAGCTCATGATCGATAAATTTTAGTGCTCATTTTGCGAGATATAACGAGTAGCAATTGGAACATGGATGGTATTAGGTACCTTCATCTTAACATTGGCGGCATCTGTAAAATCGTCACCAGGAAGCGCTAGTTCGTATATTAGTTGTTAAATGATCAATTCACCCTGTCTTTCTCTGCTTGACACGTAATGTATAGCTTTAATTTGTCGATCGTAAATTGTCGGTTGCCGTGCGATTCGGCCGGTTAGAAAGCTCCTGTCGATCGTTTATTCATGTCAACGTTTCCCTTCAACTTATTGGAAAATTTACAACCACATAAAACGGGCTAATTCGGTAAACTACTCGTAAGAGGAAAATGAATGGACGACGGAGAGTTGAATTATTCCTCTGATAGGAGGGAATCGTTTAACAATTCTTGCTTTTTCTTTCAGTGCTTGTTATATTTGCCTCGTTCAAGGAAACACTTGAATCTTACCGTGCAGTTGCACATAAGCGCGTAGGTATACACCTACAACGGTGTGCTTTATTATTAATCAATATGCGCGTAGTGCCTCGTCGTATTATTCGCTACACATGACTTTGGCATGTCAAATTAGCAAGATTCGACATTGATAGAGCGCATGGAATAATTAATTTCAGAGTTGCTACAATATGTAATTGTTATGTATAGCAACGTCTGTATACGGTACTTGCGGCTATTAGCGCTTCGAGTTATACGTGTGAGTGACTGATGATGGAAAAAGAAACATTTTTCCATGGTTTCTTTTGTAATGTAACAAGCTCGAATAAATTTTCTAACGATTGTGATACATGTGGGATTGATGAAATAAATAATTGTTGAATTTTTAGGTGAACGTAAAATGAAATGTTTGATATCGCTGCTTTTAATGTTACTCAAATTGAAAACGGAGAAATTCAGGGTATTCACGTGTTATACTTGCTAATATGGTTAAAACAAATATAACCTTGTCGAACTAAATGTATAATGGGTTCCAAAAATTGCTTCTCTACTAAATGAAGAAAATTGACTGCAATTATATGTTGTCATTACAGAAACATTTTCATTAACGAGTGCTATTAGAGCAATCGCATTTTTTTAAATATTTTCTCTTTGCTAGCTAGGAAAGTGTTGAATATTAATGGCTTGCCTACAATCCATTGAAATATTCTAATTAATCGTTCACAAAAATTATTTTAGATTAGATAACATTTTCCCAGTATTTTCATAATTAATTCGTACTGCAAAGTACACTGTCTAATGGTAGAACAAATTCTTAGCTAGGCTTCACTCTGCATCCATATTCGACAGAAATATTTCATAATGATATTTTCACAAATAACATAGCGATTGCATATTTCTGCAAAACAAGGGAAGAGAGAAACTATGGAGTTGTGTCGGTATTGAAAAATAGGGCCATCTCTATAAGTTATAACTCTAAACGTGATATCGCATTTGAAATCCTTGTAAGAAGCACGAGGATCGGAGTAAGAAGTATAAACTCCGCGAGAAAGTTCTGTACCAATAGAAACTTACTTTTGAGTTTCACGCGACTTATCTTCTTACTACTCTCAAACTACTTTATTCCTTCCATCCCTCCTTTTCTGTGGGAAATTCTTCGCTATGGCTCGATATAGAATTTTCTATCGATTCTACAGAAAAATTTACTCTTTTCAAACCAATAAGTAAGCAGTTATACGAACTGAGGAAAATTAGATACAAATAATAAATCTTAATGAACGTGTGAATTTCCCTAATAGCCACTAGGTTTTCATCAACGAGACTAATGCAAGCAACACTGGCTAAAATCGAGCCAAGTTTGGCGGTCAACATGCAGCGCCACATTAAAACCTAAATGACGATCAACTTTTTGCAACGTTTTGTTAGTTCCGAACAAGTAGCAATTTCTTACTGTTTGAATCAGTGGTATCGAAGTAGTGGCTTTTTCTTAGAGCCGTAGGAGAACATAGGTGAACGACTTCTTTCATAGCCGCTTCACTTGGACGAATTTCTCTTTGCGCGAACCCCAAAATCGCTAGCCACCAGTTCGATATAACGCACGCTGCGAACAGTTGATCGCCATTTAGGTTTTAACGTGGCGCTGCATGTCGACGGCTAAACTTGGCTCAACTTTGACCGATACAATGTGTTGACCTGCTTGACTTGGCTATCAGGGTTCTCTCATATCTAATATTTAACGCGACCCACACTTTAAAATACTCTGTTGTTAAAATGTGAGTAAATAGTACTCAAATTACCTTTGGATAAATGAAATACGTTAGGTTGTGTGGCCATTTGAGGGTAAAACGAACACGAGTTCCTCTCGAGAACATTTTTGGCAAGTAGAGTTTGCGTTTGCGAGTAATTGTCCAAGAGCACCATTCAACTAATTACTCGCAAACGCAGTGACCAAATACTCTTGAGAGAAACTCGCGATTGTTTTAATCTCAAATGGACATACGCTCTTAGGTCAGGAAGGAAGCTTTGTGTTATTTGTGTGAAGCAATGGCATTGCTTTGGAATGCCAAAAACAATCACCAATTCGAATGCATCAAAGTGAAATTCTGAACTGATTATAGTAAACGAAAGAAGAAAGAATGTATCAATGCTTACAATTTAAGTGGAGGAGCAGTGTTGACATAGGCTACAGGAAACTTGTTTACTAAGCAACATTATATTAAGTAACTATTAGTTAAGCAAGGAAGGAAACTTAAGAGAGGCTTAATATTAGTTCATCCTTTCAGAATCTTTATGCTGCACTGTTTTCATCAATATTTTAAAATAAACTTTTCCTTATTGATCATCTAATCACAGTTATTTCACCATTTACATCATTAATCCAAGTTTTATGAATTTTCCGTTCTCAAGGTCACGCGAAGCTCATAATATCGCTTTGACCTTAGCGATCATATCGGCATATCAAAAATATGTAGTCCCACTTTAAAAAACTTACATGGTTTTGAAATACTGAAAAAATGACCTTGATATGACTTTGAAAGCAATATTTTTTTCCTTCGACATTTTTCCCTATCATAAAAAATACGCGAGATATTTGGGATGCTCAAGTTAGGTTGGACACCCTGTATAGGGTAAAGGGGGTAAGATGGGAACGCGAGGCAAGATAAGGTCAGTGTTTATTTTTTATAAAAATAATGTTAATATTGGTAGTGTCTATATTAATATTCTAGTAACGTTTTTAGTCAACTCTTATTATGCGTGTAATAGTTATTTTTCTGTTTTTTTGCGGATGTGCCCTAATGTTTCTTCATTTTTGAACTTCAGCAAATTAACTATATGTATGTATATTTTCCAATATACTACATTCTTCAATTCTATCAATTGGCCAGGTTCTTAAAGTTTCTATTTCTGTATTTGGAAACATTATATGCAAACAAATAAAGGTATTATTATTAATTTAGCGTGGCCATCGATTTGGGGCAAGACGAGGACACCTCTGTGATCCGTAATTTGACCATTGAATAACCGCCCAACGTAAATAATTGCATATAAAAAATATCTAAATAGTCTAAATTCATGTAGTTGTACATGAAATATAACTAAATAGTATAAATGGTTGTAAATAATGAATATGTGGATAGTGTAGATAGTTATATGTAAAAAATATCTAAATACTGTAAATACAAGCAACCGCTTGGCACCATTTTTTAAATTATTTTCTTGTGTTTCTTATATTTAAGTTAGAATATCTTTATTTATTTCACTGCAATTTAATAGCTAGAAAATACTAACACCGTATTACAATATTTTTTAAAAATACATACCCAACAAACTTAATGCTTTATAGCCATTTCTGCTTAGTGCCCCGTCTTAGCCCCCTTTTCCCTACCGGAAAATGTACATAATTTTGCATAGCTTGTGAAACTGTCTCTTAAATAGAAAAGGTTACATGTTACACAATGAACAAAGAAGACAATAATGTTTAATATAGTTGTTAAAACAGAATTGCGAGTATCAGGACGCGCAATGTTCCTTCGAGGTTATGGATCGCAATTGAATGGGACATACTCTGCCCGCTTACGATTGTAAGATGTGGTAATTGACGTAACGAGCAGCGGTAAGTCCGTTCAACGAGCAATATAAGTAGAGGCATGAATATGTTAAGCCTTATATGCGTTCGTTGTTTTACAACGCTGTTTATAGTGAAGCTTCTTCGATAATTTGGCGCTCTCCCTTTGTCTTCCCTTCGAGCTTCTTGCTAGCAAGAATACCCAGTTAACTAGATACTTTCCATATTTTCTACCCAGTGCACCTTCAATCGTCTGCCTCGGAATGGAAACTTCATGAGTGCGCCGCAATTTCCATGAATTACATCATTAAAACCGCTGAAGATCCTAGGAAGAATTGATGAACGAGACAGGCTATGATTTAGTGGCCCCTAAGCATTACCGGCGAGCACGTTATTAACATGATGGGGATACGTGTACGAACAGGATACAAGTATTTCGTGAAGCGTGATAGAAAGTTGCGAGCAACATTTGCTTCGGGGATGCAAGCATATGGATCACGGTGTTTCCGTATTGCACTTGTGCCTGATAAATAGACTCCGGATTTTTATGCGTCTATAGATAATTTAAAGATACAAAAATAGATGGATTGCACAAAATCTGAAAAAATATAGAAAATATTCAAATTATTATGCTTTTTATAATATCTAGTAGGCGAAATAATTTTCTACCAAGTTCCACTTTTTTCACTACATTCTCAAAAATATGAATTTGCACAAAAATCCGATGTCTACTGATAAGGAACGTATATCGCGTTTCACAAATCGTTACTGTGTCCTTAAGAAAATTTTAATTGATTTCATCGATCGACTTTCTGCTAAAATTTGACATTGATCCTATGCGTTCCGTGGCTATTATTATGTAAGTTTTGCGCTTATAAGCAAGTTGTGCTAAAAGTGTTTCAGGTATTAATTTTTGTGACAACATTAGACATAAGTGAACAAATAAATCTTTCTGTTTTGTGGAAAAATGAAACTGTGCTGCACATGTTTAATTTTCAAATATTAACGTCTAATTATTTTAAGGGGTGATTGCTGAGGCGATTCTGAACAATTTTGTCCTTTACCAAAATGTTGCTGAAGGTTTCGCTTTTGAATTGTTAACGAAAAACACTGACCAAGCAGAGCACGCGTAGAGCACGCGCTCAGCCGAGAGAAGATCGTGATACGCTCAACCGCTGAGCACGCACTCTACCAGGGTCCTGATTGGTCAGCATTTTTCGTTAATAATTCAAGAACGAAGCCTTAATCAACATTTTGCCAAAGAAAAAGGTTGTTCAAAATCGCCGCAGCAATCGTCCCTTAAATTATTTGCATGAGGTAGCAAAACACCCCGTACGTTTTTTTTATTTTACAGTTGTTTATATAGTATGCCCAGTACAATATGGTTAGATCTTGAGGTTTCTAATAATAATTTTCAGGAAGACAATTTTAATTTATAACGGTTTTAATGTAACTTGAAGTTACAAGTAAAATGAGCAACTAAGAATCAAATAACTACGAACGACTATTATGAAAATCTAGAATTGTGCAGTATTATCCATTTGTTATCGTTCTAAAAACAATGCCTACATCAAGCAATGTATAATACATGCTTAATAGTAGATGTAAACAAAATTATAAACAAGATGCTTTTCCAATTCCTCGAACACTTGACTCTATTACGCGATGCAATCGCCAGGCAAGCATATTAATTTTTCACCGCCGATTACTCCGACGTAACGACTTGATAGCGCCACGGCAGTATTTAAATCGTGCTACGGACGACCCTCGCGCGGTCCTAAGTAAAGAAGAATGAATAAAGGGAAGAAAAAGCGATGGAGGACAGCAAAGTGTTAGTCACTATCAATGGCTCAGCGAGAGGAAGGTATCATGGCGTGTACACTGATGAGAACCGCGCGCGTTCAGGTGAGAAACGCCTCGGGACCAAATGTAAGCCGACGAAGATCACACGGGGCCGATAACATTGTTTCCCTTCGTCCGGCACTTTTATTCGCGTTGCGAACACAGTCTTATTACATACCGTACATCGATGATACATTAGCATAGACCCCACATAGGCCAAGCGTTAGTTCATCGTTGGATGTTCCTTATGAAATTCTTTGGAAATAGCGCACGCGCACGCGAGAGAGAGTGAGAGAGAGAGAGAGAGACAGAGGGAGACCATGCCTGTCGTTACGGCTCGTTATTTTATTGTGTTCAGTATTTTTTTAGCGGCATGCTGTACATACTTGTGGCACAAAGGAATCTATGAAGGATTCCGCGACTAAACTCATAAAATTCACCAGGATGTTCAAGATGTTATTATGGTACAGGGTGTCCCACCATGTCTTGAGCAATTCAAATATCTCGCTTATTTAAAAAAGATATACTTCAACTTATGATATTATGACCTTCGCGTGACCTTGAGTACGAAAAATTCATAAAACTTGGATTATTGCTGTAAATGGTGAAATAACTGTGATTAGATGATAATTGAGGGAAAGTATACTTTAAAATATTGATGAAAACAGTGTAGCATGAAGATTCCGAAAGGATGAACAAATATCAAGCCTCCCTTATGTTTCCTTCCTTGATTAATATTAGTAAACACGTTTCCTGTAGCCTGTGTCAACACTGCTCATGTAGTGAATCGGACGTGGTGCAGAAATGCGGTGGCCTACACGTTCACCCGATCTTTAGATAAGTAATAAATCTTTAGATTTTTTTCTGCAGGGTAATATTAATGCAACAGCTTATAACGACGTCCTTACCGCGCCAGAAGACATGAAAGAACGTATCACAACTGCTTGTGCCAACATCGATGAGCAAATTATAAGGGGGGCTAGAAAATCCTTTATAAATCCTTTGCAGAAATATATTGATGTTGACGGATATAATTTTGACCGCCCATTAAAATAAATTTTCCCTCACTAATCAGCTAATCACGGTTTACATCAATAATCCAAGTTTCGTGAAATTTTCGTACTCATGGTCATATGAAGGTCATAATATCATAGGTCGCTGATCTTGCATTGACCTTCGCTGTCATATCGCCATATCAAAAATATGTAGTCCTATTTAAAAAAAAAACTTCAATGGTATTGAAATCTCGAAAAAAGGAACCTTGAAAAAATTTGTTTGTCCGCCATTACGTTCGACCCTTCAAATCAAATATTTTTTTCCTTTGACATTTTTCCTCATCATAAGAAACAAGCGAGGTATTTATTATGCTCAAGTTAGGTGCGAGACCCTGTATTAAGAAACGAATGTTTATGTAAATATTAATATATTTAGGCCGTTGCTGAAAAAAGCACATGAAGTATCTTGACAGAAATTTTTCTAATCGCTAAACGATAAGGGAAAAAATAAGTTATTGTTTCGTGCAATACGATGCTTTGTTGCACAAATTTAATTACAATTTATTGCTGTGTATCTTCTCTATGGAGAGATATTTCGAAGCCACCGTAATATAGTTATCTCGACGCATCGGAGAAAAACAACTTTTTAAAACTAATTTTACAAGAATTAATAATATTCTACACTCCGGACTAGACTCTCCAATTGTACTTTACTTAAAAGCTAAATAGTTTTTTACTCCATGCATTTGAGAGGAGATACAAAAAATTTGGTGGTTGGGCTGAAGGATTAAAACGATAAACACAAGAATCCTTGTAAGCCGACGTTAACGTGTTGAGTAATGATTGCTAGAGGCGTAATTTATGAATATGATGATTGTGCTATAAAATTGGCAGGTGTGTCTAGCTAATCACAGCTGATTATGCAGATTCCTCATCGAGACGCTCCGCACTGTTTGTGCTATGATGCATCGCGATGGGTCGATGATATTTCCCTTTTATCATTACAAACGTAATGAATAATTAAATATCTTTTAGGTAATGGTAAACGAAAGATTTTGTAGATCAAGTAAAACACCATATCGAATAATTTATTTTACGACTTTTTTAATAGGTTCTATGTATGTATACTTACCGCGAAACCTTTTTAAAAAAAGTTATAGAATTTGTAAAATATAAAAGTAAGAATTGTCGTATGACAGGAACAGATATTTTGTTCGGCAATATTAAGAAAGTATTCTATCACTGTAACAAATACTGAATACCATTTAATGGACAGTACTACAACAATATTAAATAACTATGACAGTTAAATTAAGTTACAAAAAACATTGCTTAGATATTATTCTAGACAAGTTCTCTTTTCTGTTCAATATTTCTCATAAAACTACTGTAACTATTTATGTTTTGATTTCCATACCATTTATTAAATAAATATATAGATAATATGATATTATATTGTTAAATAAAGCTAGTACTTACTAATTTGGTTCTTTTATGCATCTTATAGAAGTTTTTTCAATAAATGGAAAATAACTTGTTTCCATTGAACTTTTATTGTATATATTCTAAAATATCTATTGCTTGAGAACACTTTGTAAAGAAGTTTGTAAGGGTAACAATTCATTCCATAAAGATTCCACAAGAGCAGATATTATGCTGAACGTACATATAAGTTCGAGCAGAATTATTTAATGACGAAAGGAAACTTTTTATTTCGACCTCTGATATATTGTATTGTTATTAACATGTCTTTTCGTTGAACATTTGTATAAACTAATTTTAACGTGCGTTTATTATTCTGTTTTAGACGAAGACAACGATAACGTGGTTCTGCTTACTGTGCATATCTTCTTTATACCTTGGCAGCGTTACTGCGAAAGCTGGTGAGTAATATTCCTCTGTCATTCCTGCTTATTGGTAATTATGCATTAATAATTACATTTTTTTCATGTAAAAATTGTTGATTATTGGTGATACGTGTGTATATTCAATTTAATCTGAAAGAATTACGTTTCTGAAAACCTTGACAAGTTATCGAACAAGTTAATACCATTGTTGTTTTAAAAAATGTAACAAATACTCTGTTTAGCTCGATCCGAGTCTCTAAATTTAGGACAGTTATGACAATAAAATTGAATTTCTGACGCAAAACAAAAAGCAAAAAGTATTTGAATGCTCATAATTTATACACTTTTTTACAAACAAATGGTGAATAGTGTTTTACCGGCAATCCTGGACAATTTTTGTAATTCAACAAAACGTTTGTAATATCTATCATAATGTTTAACCAATTGCCGTTGTCAGTTTAATATTCTTTTCTGTTCAGTTTGGAATTATTAAAATTGGAACAATATATATCGAGCACCTTCTTTGGGTAAAGTTGTAAAATAAAGGCATTAACACGCGAATTGCAGAAAATAAATTTTTACCAAGGTATTTAATATTGGATACATTGGAATAAATAATGCTACAAAATTTAAGAACACTGTGGAACATAATAGTGAAAGATTCCTAGTTTCATGAAAGTATAAACAAATTATTAAGTTTGGCCTTCAGTATCTTGTGTGAATATCCAACATTGTTATACCTTCACCCCACTGTGCGCCGCCCGTTTTGAATATAAGGGAAGACTCAGAATTGGGCACTATTCCAATGAATTTTCATTCGAATAAACCGAACGAATTTCGACGAATAAATTGAAGGGATAGTTGTGGGATGATCAATCTATCCTAACGGGACGTGTAAAAGTATGGTAAATGATAAAAATAACAGTTCGTACACTAAGATAATTTATTTGTGATTTGTGTACCACGTATAACTTTTTAAAACCAGATCGTGCGTGACGTACTCTTCGCGTATTTCTAGTTGACTCTCTCGTCACCGTCGAAGTTTCCGCTTCTTAAAGGTGACTCCACGCGGATACAAAAGTCGCATCCACCAATTGGCGCTTTCTATTTTAGTTTACGCCAATCGTGTTATTTCTCCGACTTTTTACCTGTTTGCGGCGGAGATACGCTAATATAAGTGTGGACGCCGGTTTGCGCTTTTAGCAGCCCTCGGGAATTTCCCGCAGGTAAGGGTGCCATGAGCAATCCGCTGGAGACCTGATGGCCTCGCGTCCAGAATATTTTGCGGACTTAGGTTTTACGACGTGTGCCATTAACCGTTGAAGTCCAATTCTATAATCTCTAAAAATTCAACTTAATAAAGGTAAAGAGAAATTCCAGACCTTTCAACGATTTCCCTAAACACATGCGTCGCAACTACGCTCCCTGCTGCAAACCGGCTGACCACATGTAGCTGGTCGCTACATTACCCCCTTACCAGTGTAAACGTTACGCCAACGCTATTGTGTCATATAGTAGCTGATCTATATCTAAACTAAATCTGAATTCTATAAACAATATGTACAATTATAACTAGCTTAATAATCTACATCTATGTATATCTATATGCTACTATACATACAACAACACTATAGACCGACCTGTAAACGCTGCGGGATCTTAACACTTCTACCTGAGCGTGTGCTTACAGGTCTCTGTACACTAGCAGGTGACCTGTCGGTTTCGGTCTCGTCATTCGTCTCTTCCTAAATCGCCTTACGATTGATTTCTGGCTCTTGTACATTATCGCTACTCTCAAACCGATATGCCGGCTTGAACCTATCAATCGAAACCGTAACGCTGTGCTGGTCCTTCCTTAGATCACGTCGGAGTCACCAATTTGTAGCGGTTAACGAATGGTGAAAGGACTGAGGGCAAAATTATGCAGTAGGGATTAGGAGAGCGTTTCGTCCTAGGCCTGCTAGAGGACTTCGTCAGTAAGGCTACCTAGCAGACCCTTGCCTTAGACGTCGGGATAGTAAAGGATAGTCGCAGGATGTTTATATAGGACCTGATGTCGGGGCGAGCATTTTCGAGAGAAAGTGGCAGCTCGCGCCAAATCCCTCTAGTGGCAGGAATTGGAGGACGCTATAAAATTTTTATTCAAATAATCTGCTAATAAAAAGTTCGAATAAAAGGAAATTGGTCGACAATAACAAATAATTTTGTATTCGAATAAATTTTCATTCGAATAACTTCTTATTCAAATAAAGATGGAGTTGACTGAACAGCGAATAAAAGTATCACGCGACTTCTCACAACGTTACGAAAAAAGGTTATGATACGCTCTTGCAGCTGTCGGTAAGTGGTGGGCATCACGTTTATTCGTCGTTTAGTCGAACAAAGATCGAATAAAATCGTATTCGAGTAAATTGGGTTCGAATAACAGTCAATCTTTATTCGTGACTAACGAATAAGCTCTCGCCTAATAAAATGGTTATTCGTTATTTAGGAATAAATGTAGCGTTTTCAATCGTTATTCTTTATTCGTCATTCAGAGAACTAATTTGCCTAACTCTGCACCGCGAGCCACTCGTTTCGGATATAAGGGAAGACTACGAATTCTTGCCGGTAATTGGAGGAAAAGAGAGGGCGATTTGGCCGTCGCGTGGGTCGACAACTGTTGCAGCCAGGCGCATAGCTCTCTCTAAATGGTCAAGCTTGGTATCGTGGGAATCGAGCAGACACGGAGGTAAACGTTTAGTCCCTTTGCGCCGCGAATTCGCTACCGTGCAAAACCGTTTCAGCGGCCGCCATTTCCGGATTTGCAAGCCCGCCGTGTGCACTCGCCAACGAGGTGTCGAAACTCCAAACACAAATAACTATCTGATACGCCCGTTGAGAGAAGCACGGAGAGACTCGATCGCGTTTGATGCATCCCCGTTGTAATTACCGAAGCCGTAACGCAATTACTAGAAATTACGTCCATTTCCCTAATGCGTCCCTCTTCAATACGAATTCCGGATTGACTCGTCGCGCGAATTATGTGAACTTTAATCAACTCCGATTAGTAATGGTATGTTGGAAAACAATGAAAGGGATTTAAAAATCTTCAAAGTCTATGATTAACGTACTAGTTCAGATAAATAATGTTTGAATAATATCCATGGTTAGGAATGACATTTTGTTATTTTAAATCTCTACGTTTAAAGATGCGGTTCGTGCCTCTATTTGCAAGGCAACTGCGGAACTGTGGCGGGCGAAGAAACTAGTGAAACCTACTTGAAACTGGAGAAATCTTCCAATAGGATTCACTCTTCGATTGTGAATTCAATGAAAAATTATTGGAACAGATAGATTTGACTTTGTACTATGGAACTTCTTTGAAAAAAGGAATTGAAGATAATAAAAGATAATAGACGATAATAAAAAGGTGTTGAAGATAAATTTTTCAGTTTCAATAGATCTTATAAAATATAAAAACAAAAATTTTCCTACGACAGGAACACATATTTATTCTTCAATATTAAAAAAGTTCTCAATTATTGAGACAAATACTGTTCAATAGATAGTACTACAATGATATTAAAGAATTATGACATATAAATTAAGTTGCAAAAAGTGTTACTTGACAACTTCTCATTTTCTATTCAATACTATAACTATTTATGTTACGATTTTCATACCACTTATTAAATAAACATGTGCAAAATATGATATTATATTGTTAAATAAAACTAGTATTTCGCAATTTGATTCCTTTGTTTATAGAAACTTTTTTAATACAAAATGTTCTAAAATAGCTTGTTCCCATGGTATGTTTTTTGTACAGATACCAAAATATTTGCTCCATGAGAAAACATTGTAAAGAAGTTCCTAAGACTAACAATTCTTTCCAGACAAATTGCACAAGAACAGATATCATGTTGAACGAAACACATAAGTTGCAACAGAACTTCTTTAAAAACGAAACAAAACTAATTATTCTGGCCTTTAATATTAACGGACTTCATTTTTATCCGTGGAAATAAATAAACAAATAAATAAGCAGACGGGAATAAACTTCGCTCAGGTGTTCACGGCTTTCAGTGAACCGTTTGTACCATGGACTCAGCCAGTTCCCCAGAATTTTAGTATCGACACTAGCCACTATATCCATGATCGGTCGTAAGCTAGTTTCTCACGCCACATCGTCAACAAGCGCGGCTGTATTTTCTATCCATCCGAGCGAAATTATTGCGACAGATTGTACATTTTATCCGTCTTAAGAGGCCATCTACAGGGTGTTCACCACATGTGGGCAAAAATGAAAAGAACAATTCTATGGGCTAAAATAAGTCGAAGAAGTAAAATAAATTTTGTTCGCCTGATATTTCGTTTTAAAGAAGATTGAGTTTGAAAATTCATTTAGCGCATGTGTACTAACGAAGTTAGAATCTGGTAGAATCGGAAAATACGGCAAAACCGAAGAGAGGGTAATTCTTCGTGTCAAAATGCATAAAAAACGAAGAATAATATTTTTTCATACCGCGCTCCGTTTGAAGAAAATTGAAAAATTCGAGAAAATTCGTCGGGTGTGCGCATGATTAAAGAGCCACAACCTGGTACAACCGGAAATTGCGGTAAAACCGGAAAGAGGGTAATTCTTTATAACAAAAAAGGTTGGAAACCAATAATAGAACGTGTCAATACGACGTTTCGTTCTCAAGAAAATGAAT
Source organism: Holcopasites calliopsidis (assembly GCA_023838395.1). Lineage (NCBI taxonomy): Eukaryota > Metazoa > Arthropoda > Insecta > Hymenoptera > Apidae > Holcopasites > Holcopasites calliopsidis. Next base: position 1,163,108 of record JALHAQ010000018.1, on the reverse strand, counting down.
TTCGAAGGAAGCTAGCTTTAGCAAATTGCAGCTACTCGAGTACACGCATACTCAACGAATTTTGAAATTCAATTTTCTTGAAAACGAAGCGTGGTATGAAAAATGTGTGTTCTTTATTTTCGACGCATTTTGGCACGAAGAATCATCCTCTTTCAGATTTTACCACAATTTCCGGTTGCACCAGGTTGTAGTTTCGTTAGTACGCATGCACACAATGAATTTTCAAACTGAATTTTCTCGAAAATGAAACCTCAAACTAAAAACGTTTATTTTATTTTATCATCTTACTTTAGCCCATAAAATCGCTACTCTCATTTTTCCCCACATGTAGCCAAACACCCTGTATACGCCAGTCTCTCGCGTGTACTTTGTCTCCACCTGACTGCGCGTAGCCCTTCATCGCATTCTGCACCTCGCAGCTTACGATTCCCGTGGCCAACCTTTGCAGCCACGGTCTTCGTAAACATCGGTGCCGCGGGCCCCGGTGCGCGTGGCATATAAAATCGATACACTGTCGTAAAAGTAAGTACACCTACCGGGGAGATCCTCTCGGTAAATCATCGGGGATTATGAACTGCCAGCGAAAGTATTTTTGCCCCTTTCGTCTCTGTGTTAGCCGGGGACAAAGGCTGCGATGTTGCTAGTGGCGACCGAGGCTTGTTTCCACTTGGACTCATTCGCAAATTCGGTTTCACTCTTAGCAGTGGATGTTTAGCGAAACATGCGGCGCAAGGGCAGGCATGTTTATTAATATCCTTTGTTCTTTATTTAACGCCAGGCACAGATAAATTTAATGTTCGTTTAATCTTGTAAAATATTGAGCCATGAAGTAGCGGAAGTGTTTGTTGCAAGACATCCTTGGTATTTGATTTATCGACCGCAGGAAATAAATGTGACATTCACCTTGGAAAATTTTCTGAGCCTTGAACTTGTGTAATTGCTAAATGCTAGATGACGACCCATAATTAATTTATTTTATTTATTCCATCATTAATTTATAATAATTTATTTAGTATTATTATTATTTATTTATTATTATCATAATTTATTTAATTATAATTAATCTCATTTCCTTACACACAGTTTTCGTTGGGTAAAACTACCATAGTTTTCGATTATTAAGATTTCCTCTTCTTACTTAAAAAAACACTTCTAAATTGAATATGAACATTTTTTCACTTGTAGCTTCGCTAAATTTCCCCTCCCCCCGGATGTCTTGGGTTAGCAAGTTCATCGTACATAAATTCTCCTGAGAATACACAAAGTGTTCATTCATAAAAATATATAGACTCACAAACAACTAATTTTTATCGCCTTGGTAGTTCAGGAGTTAACGCTAAATCGTGTACAAAGCAGCCACGACTTATCTATTTAGTTACTGCCATTTGTGGTCCATAAGCCACGTGATACATTGTTCGATTGGGGACCAACAGAGAGATATGGGTCCCGATCGACACGTCTGCCCCTTCAGTATGCGCTTTCTAATACAACGACTTTCCAAGAAGCAGTCAGGCATCGGAGGTAATTCACCTTTTCTCGTCCGAAAAAGTTGATCGAACGTGTCTCGCTATGGGTGCCTTCGGTTACCTGATGCTTGGCCGAATATTTCGTATTTGGGTCGGCTTATTTATTGCATAGTCCAGAAATACCTTAAGCCTTCAACCATTCGATCGACGTGTATTTAAAACTTGTAATAGTTGGGATGTGACACGTGACTTATACGAATCCAATATTAGCAAGGAGAGGGCCCGAGGTGTAACGCTCATTTTATAATGAGCTTTGATATAATGGTACAGCTTGAAAACTGAAGCCAACGATATATGGTTTTTAGGGCAGACGGTTAATAGTTTACGAGATATTTGTCAATTAAATATGGGTTAGTTATAAATAGTAGGACATATATGATTTGTAATAATATAGTACAATTTTTTTTATTGAAAAATTGAAAAAAAGATTATCTTGGAATAATTCTATCAACGGGATTCGAACTCCTAACAAAATTCTTCCTCGTGCCATGAGGCAGGCACGTTTTCTATTATTGTAGGTAGTTATGCCTGGAGGCATGACTGTATGTAAAAACTTTAATGTTAAATATCTCGTAAACTATTAACCGTCTGCCCCAAAACCATATATCGTTGGTTCAGTTTTTCAAGCTCTACCATTATACCTAAGCTCATTAAAAAATGAGTGCTAAATCTCGGGCCCTCTCCTTGTAAGATAATGCGTTAACTAATTTAAAAGGCCATCTCCAATGTTAATTAATTATTTAGTGCTGCAGTGGCTGATCATAAAGTGCTCCTTTTAATGTAGTTCAAAGTTTAATACCTAAATGTATCCATTGTTGAGTGACACAAATCAGTTTTTCTTGCATTTTCAAAGCATTGTCTTTGCAAAAATTAATCAAACTACTACACAATTGAGAATCTGCTGGAGATGTATTGTCAGTGATAACCCTAATAGCCAAGTCAGGCAGGTCAACACGTCGACCCAGGCAAAATCTAGGCGAGTTTCGCCGTCGACATGTAGCGCCACATTAAAACCTAAATGGCGATCAACTGTTTACAGCCTATGCTGAAGACGTTCTCCTGCGGCTTTGAGAAAAAGTTGTCAGTTCGATAGCCCTGATTCAAACAGTAAAAGTTGGTTGCGTTTTACGCGGCTCAATTTCGGTCGGTGTTGCTGCCATTAGTCTCGCTAGTGACTATTATGGAATATGTTTGCGTAACAGAAAAACTGAAGTAAACCTCAAAGTGTTAATGTGTGCAAAATAATGTTTGACATTAATATGTAGCAAGCGTGTTTAGCTTTGATCCACTGGTAGTGCTCACGATTTTCACGAATATTAATATAACAGTTATAGGAACATTGATATAACACTTTTCAATTTGTTTACCAAATCTTTCAGTACATTTCTATACTATCGCCGACCGGACATTAATATGCACTCACGAGAGGCATAAGTCTTTCCCAGAACACAGCATCTAGCCAGATAGGAATACAGTCTGTCGCGCAGCTGGCGAGTAATGAAAAATTCATCTCGAAGTGAAATTTCCTAGGATAAGTGACGGCATTGTGCATCTGTGCCCAGTGAAACCCTATAATTTTCCAGAAAACAACGATTCTCATGTCGCATAGCAAGAAAGATAGGCGAAAGTCGCTTGTGCTTAAGGATTCCTCGATCAGCCGATGCATTGGCCTACTGCAATTCAACGAGAACGTCGTTCACCCGCAATGTTACAACTTCTATACATATAGCCCAACTCCTCAATAGCATCGCGTTTAAAAGAGAGACCGCTCTACAGGATGAGCACGTCATATATCACGACTATTATAGTCCAGGGATCGAAAGAGTTCTGAAACTTTTTAATAGCTTCTATTTAAAATATGTACCATGGAACTTTTTGAAAAAGTTCTCACGTTATAAGTTCCGATGAGAACATAAATGAAAGTTCTTGAAGATAAAGGTTTTAGTTTCAATATAACTTATAAAACAATAATATTAAATAATTATCCTGATAACTAAGCTGTCAGACAATATTTTAACAAAGCTTGCTACAAAGTTTTGTTGGCAAAGTGGCTATAAATTCGATACAGTATTTGATATATTCGATGATGTTAATAAATTGACAATAAAAATATAGTGGATTCTGTTGAAGTAAGTTGCGAGCGAACTGGCGGTTAGGTTATATTACAACTGTTGGCTGTCAGTTGGCACGTCACAGGTTCGATCTGGCTATCAGGGCTATTATAAGTATTTATGTTATGATTTTCATACAGTTTATTAAATAGACACGAATAATGTGATTTTATATTCCCAGGTAGCCAAGTCAGGCAAGGCAGATCAACACGTTGTGCCGGCACAAGTTGAGCCAAGTTCGATCATTTAGGTTTTAATGTGGCGCTGCATGTCAACGGCGACACTCGGCTCGACTTTTGCCGGTGTCATTGCTACTCTCATTAGTCTCGCTAATGGTAACCTAATGGCTATTAGGGTTGTTAAATAAAACTAATACTTCGTAATTTGATTCTTTGTATTGATTTTAATTTGATTCTGTGTATCATAAGCACACTTTGTAAGGAAGTTCCTAAGGTTCTACTCAACACGAGTAGAATAGAATAGAACGAAAAACACGTTGACCTCAATCTTCAAGGATAAAGGGTTACATGCCTTTGATAATGCTAGAGTTCAGGCATTGATGATACATTGTAAGTCAATAAAAACGGTAGTTAACTTAAGATCGGTTTTTCCATCTAGTGGTAATAGGTAATTGGAGCTTTAAATGCATTTTCCTCGAGACGAAATTTCCAAAACCGTTTCCAGAAATACAATTTGGATCAAACTCAACAGTAATACTCTTACGAAGATATACCTGGTAACGCAAACGATGCTTTTGTGAAATGGGTTCGGCAAAATGGTTGCCATATATTTCTGTCTGCAGATATTTAATTAAAATTTTCAGACGGTACTATTTAAATAAAATCTAATAGGATACACATATTGGTTTTTTAATGAAATATAACTTTATACATAAAAAAGTGTTTGAATTTTTCTTATTTTTCAACCGCACAAAGGAATATAAATCTTTAGGGACAATTATCGTGGCTTTCTTTCGCAAATGTTTATCGATCCAAAGGTTTATGATTAGACTCCGGATTTTTATGCATTTATAGGGAATTTGAAGATGCCGAATTGTACAAAAGGCACGTAATAGGAAAAAATATACAGAATATCAAAATTATAGCGCTTTTTAAAATACCTGATAGGTGAAATAATTTTCTACTAAAGTTCTACTGTTTTTACTATATTCTGAAAAATATGAATTTGCATAAAAATCCGTTGTTTATTTATGATAGTGGAGATATTCAATTTCTGATCAACCTGTACATATTGTACTGCCATGCACGTTTTCTTTGACCCTCTCCATTAAAGATTACCCATTTAAAGATGCGGTCCGGATACAGTGCTGGCTGAAAGTAGGTAAAGCGTACACGCGAGAGAAGGCAAATGTCATCCACGGTCTATGGGGAGTAAGTTTCATTTGAAAGGAGCGGCGCATCTTCGTTCCTCCAGGGCCATTAGCGTTCGACGTTAACCTTTCGGAGAAAGATCGTAGCCAGAAGGCACGCGCTCCTCCATAGAGGTGTCGCGCCTTTTGTGTTCTCCGCTTCTGGAGTTCTCGCGTGACCCATGGCATCAGGTGAGAAACACTGGTAATGCGCAAGGTTGCTTGCTACGCTCGTGTGAATTATCGAGGAAGCACTTGCAGAATGCGATGAAGGAGTATCCGGTCACCACTCGGTGACGCGTCGATAGATCTTCTTTCCGTTTTGCCCTTGGCGCGGGTTTAATGGATTTTATTTCGACACGCGTTACCTGATACAGGCTTGCCAATTTTAACCCTTTCAGGTAGAAGGGTTGAGATGGTCCATCCTTAATCCTGTTAGAATTAAGGCCTTGAATTAGTGATGTATACAGCCTAACTAAAAATTAACTTAAAAATATGCCCTATCTATGTAAAAGCTAGGTTAGGAGAACCACATTTTATCTAATTATACCTAAAGTTAATTCAAAACTAGAAGCTGTCTATCTAGTAGTGAACGTACGACCTAAATTTAACTCAATGGTGCTCTGTCTAGATACAATACCTTCCCATAATATTTCTTGTAGATAGAAGGCAATGGTCCATCCTTAATCCTATTAAAATTAAGGTCATAAAATAATGGTATATCCTGCCTATCTAAAAATTGACTTAAAAATATGCCCTATCTATGTAAAAGCTAGGTTAGGATCTCCTAACATGGTTCTAAAAGCATTTAAAGATCATCCTCATTTACATCCATATCCACAAGATTAAAGAAACTCTTGTTTAACTGTGAATAGGATCATTTAGTCGTATACTAATCTTGTCGATATTGTTTTTACATTTTATTGGAGGTATTATGGGGTACGAGCAGTACAGGCAGCCGATCGTTATAGCAGAACCCGCTGCTAGCGCGCGCCCCGCTTACCCGAAACGGGGGCACGGCGGACCTTTTACAGCTCATTGTGACGTTAATTTTCAAGTTTCCATCCTGATCCAGTGCTTATTTTGTAGCTAAGACTTCAAGGAATCAGAAAATATTTTTTTCAAAATGTAAACCCGTGATGGCCTTCATGGAAAAATTTGCAAAAAAAGACTTTTACAATTTTCATAATGAAAGATTGCTTGTCCCCAAAAACAAAAAATGCACTGCGATAGATCGAAGCCTGCAAATTAAAATGAAAAAAAGAAGATACCAATCGGTTGAGTAGTTTCCGAGATAAAAATTCAAAAGCACAGCCTGTTTTCCCCAAAATGGCAAAAAATTGCAAAATTCAAAGGTCCGTATTTTTTAAACAATTTCGAAGAAAGCTAAATGATGAATTAACCCCCCCCCCTAATTTCACATGAACTACAATATATTTCTGTTAGAACAAAATCCCTGACGTCGACGTCAAAAAGTGATCGATTCGGCATGGAATGACCCGAAAACAACATTCTACCTAATTGGACCTAAAGCTAATGTAGAACTAGGAGTCATCTATCTAGTAGTAAATGTAAAACGTAGATCTAACTAAATGGTGCCCTGTCTAGGTACAATACCTTCCCATATGAATATGCACCTGATTATTCACCCAATGGCTTGTGTTTGGTTTCATTTGGTTAGGCTATTGATAGTTCAGCCTTGTCTCGTGTCTCATTGTTTCTTAGAGCAGACTTAAATTCATGTACAAGATAAGATTGTAAAACTCTGCCTAAGTAAACATACTTTGGTTTACAAGAAAGTCAGAAAAATTCTATCAGATTACTCTAACAACTCCTCACGTGAACAATTATTATTTCAACTAATACAACTTTTGTTCAATTTGTTGAAAATACAAAAATAGTTTCCCACGTACATTAATACACGATGATTAGATGATGATTAGAAATACTATCAAAATTATGTACTTACAATTTCTTATGCACAATTAGTAGTGAAAATTGTAAAGCAAATTTTAATATACATATGTATACCGTACGTGAAACTGCTTAAGTACCTCTAACGAAGACATTACGCAATTGGTTTTCGATTATCACTACATCACCGCGTGTCGATTAATTTGCCCGATCGTTAGACTATGGCGAGAAATAAAATAATGCCGAGCTGGGGAGGCGATTCAACAACCGACATCTTGTATAAGCTGTCTTTTATACAGCCACGACTTGCAGTAATCCTGTAATCTTTTTCTCCAAAGTGGACGTTTCGCGTCGCTGAGTCACTCTTCCGGTCGGACAGATTTCCTGCACCTGCTCCAGCGACAGAGGGAGAGGATTTTCTTAACGATTTTATTTCTTAACGAATTTTAAATCGAAAAGTCTTGCAGTAATGGGTGGATGAAGCGAGTACATACCTCTTCAATTTATATCGTTTTTTGTTAATTGTATTAAATGTATTTAATGGTATTAGAACTATAAACCGGAACTTTAATGATGACAGCAATTAGTCAATCGTACCCCAGAATATTCCAGCGTAATAATTCATTCCCACGCTGAAACAATCAAATATTAATTTCCAATATTTTTTGTTTAATTAATTTATTTTATGCCGCATCCACCACTAAATTGGGTTATTGTCCGATCTATCAACATTGTTTTCGTGTCAATTAAATCAGTCATATTAAATACTTTGTGCTGCAAGTAATTGAAACAGCGAAACGTTTGTATGTTACGAACAGGAGTTAGAATATCGGCACAAAACATTAAATTGCGTAATTTATCAGGCGCATCAATTTAACATAAAGCTTTTGTTAATTTGTTCCAGGCCTGTGCGAGGTGGACTCAGGTCAATCCAATATAATTCTTGATATCGAAGAGAGTAGAGGAGATGGTAAGTGAAATAGTTTTCATTTTATGATAGAAACTAATAGCAATGGTAACACTGGAATTGAGTTAAACATTCAAAAATGTTAAAACTTTCAAATGGTAAAAGTTGTTAAAGCTAAAGCTAAGTCGATGTGGCCGCTTGCTAAATTACAGTTAAACTGTTAGAGCTTAAAATTTTAGTTGTTAAAATAATTGGGATCTATCGGGTACAAGTCACATTTTTTTAATACAGTATTGATCCGTAATAAGAAACTGGCTTCTTGCTCGAAATAAGCAACTCGCTATCCCCATTTCTTTCCTTGAAGTCGCCGAATAGGAGCGTGCTGCATTCATAGAGTGAGAGGGCGTTCCATATTCTATTCTTCTCTAAGGAATAAGAAGAGAAGAATAACATTTCACCTCGACGGAACCCTTTATGGTTTGCCGCTATCCCGAACCCCTCGCTCGTCGACCGTGTTCGCTCTCGTCCCGTTCGAAAACAAAGCCGAGCCGAATAGTATATCTGTTCCGTAATAAACAACTTGCCGATGCCAAGCGAGTTGCTTCTTACGGAACATTATTGTACAATTTGTTGATATTTCACCACGAATGCATTTACCTGTTCCATCCAGTAGCAATATTATGCATACCGGAGAACTTACGTAGAAGTTTAACGCCCCATTAAATTCCCGCGAGGAACTAGTTCGCTCGAAGAATCGAACGAGGAATTATTACGGAAAAGAGAAAAACAGATCATCGCCCCGATGTAATTAGGAAACATTGGATGTCACTAATGAAATATTGCTGAAGATTGCGCCTGGTTTGCACAGATAACATCAATTATCTGAAGCGCGGACAGCAAGCAGGCCTAGTATCGGGAAGTCATTTCATTGGCTCTCGCTGAATCTAATGGAATAGCCTTGGCCTTCACCGCCCTGTTGGGCGCGATCTCTTCTAATGATTTAGAGCTTCTCCATCATTATGTAATGCGATTCGTAAGCAACGAGAATAATAAAGGCACGGAATAGATTCAGCGTTATCCGTTCTAACGAGACCCGCGTACATTCGACCGAGTGTTGCATTGCCATATTCTGAACGTGCTGATCTTGATGAACGACGCTGTCCTCGATTAGCTTCTATAATGACGTTCTTTTTTTAGGACGCTGGATCCAATTCGCCGAACAACGGTGCTCGGCACTATCGCGCGACTGCACTTTGAATACCTGAACTTTGATTACTAGATTAATGGTGATGCGAAGCTTTGATTATTCCCATTTTTTAAACTCGTTTTGCAGTATAGGCTTCCTATGGATGCAATATCGAACGAAACATTGTCGAGCTTGACGTTATAGCAATTAGTTTTTAAATTAGTTTCCCTTGTGTTTTCCCTCGTTACTCCGTTTTTTTTTTAATCATTTTCCGCTTTCGCTCGTTTTTTCCCGGTTATTCATTATTGAGGTTTATTATTATACTTTTAAATTAGCAAAACTTTTGTGAATGGGTTGTCACTCCAATCGAACTGTGCGATTCTAAATGTTAAAAAATTCCAGTCTCCGCGGTAAACAGTCGCTTTTAATCAGAATAATTTTTATTTGCAAAATAAAATAAATCAAAGCTATTTATTTTACGCCAAAGATAATAGATGGCAAATCATTTTTAGTCATGCGTTTGTCCTCTATGTTTGCACAATATTTTTTAACTAATATATTATTTCCTTCCAATGTGCAAAAGAAGGAAATCTTATTTAATTTATTTTTTACCATTGTTATTTAATTTTTATTTTAACTGTATTTGTTAATTGTTTTTTTACTTACTTTCACTTCATTTGATTTTTATAAGCATTTTATTATTTTCTGCTATTCCACAAAAAAATTGCATAGCACTGCGTTCGTTACACGGCCGTCTGTTTGAACACTGGCTCGTGTGGGACGTTCGAAAAATTCAGTCGCGGTATCTACATAGTTCTTATCGATCGAGCGAATAAATTCCACCCACCGGGTGTACTTGCTAGACAAATCGCTTTGCAGCTTTATGGCCTTTGCAACGGGATCACGGGTTTTCATTTTTCAGCGATCGATCAGAAGACTGTGCCGGAGGAACTTCCGGTAACTGGCGATCCGTATAACGAGACTACGCTGGAACTGATCTTTCCTGGAAGGCAGCCCCGTTTTAAGCTGAACGGCAAGAAACTGCAGCTGCTGGACCCCTTGGACAGGGACGATGAAAATCTATCGCACGTTGTCTTTCAGGTGAGAACGATTGCTCTTGTGCCATTGCCGTCTGTGTATTCATATAAGATTAATTTTATCGATTTTTTATGTGCGTACAGTGGGTGATCAATTAAATATGAACACATCAAAAAGATTACTCGTTCGGAATTTGACCAAGAATAGAATTGAAAGTACACTTAAAATAATATCCTTATTATCACAAAATATATTGTTATGCTTTTAATAACACTTTACAACGATTTTAGAGCTTCTACAATTAAAAGATATACAGGGTGCCCCGCAACTCATAGAAGAGCCGGATTCCTGAGGCGATACTGAACAACTTCTTCCTTAGGCAAAATGTTGTTCGAGGCTTTGTTTTCGAATTATTAACGAAAAACACTGACCAATCAGAGCGCGCACTCAGTCGAGCGACGATCATGATACGCTCAACCGCGGCCTTGAACACTCCCGTGGATGAGCGCGCGTTATTGGTCAGCGTTTTTTAATTAATAATTCAAAAACGGAGCTTCAACTAACGTTTTGGCAAAGGGAAAAATTGTTGAAAATTGCTTCAGCAATCGCCCCTTAAAATATTTGCGTGAGGCAGCTAAACATCCTGTATATTCGTCCAGTAAAAATTTCGCTTCCCTTGATGCAATTTACAATCTACCAAGTTGAAACATTCCATGCTACTGTAAATGCACAACAGCACATTTTCCTTTTTTTTCTACACATTTCTACAACGGTGACAAAAAGAGGAATATATCTCTTTCGCCCATTCCTAAGCGTTCAGAGATCCTGCTCTACGTTCATTTGTACCAGCGCGGATCGTTTCAACTGGTAAGACTGTACCTGGGTGTTATTCCAACCAACGCAGCAGAAACATCAAAGCAATCTAGTTTTTACCACCCGCTGTATTCCACGTTTACGACACTTTAATGGCGTGTTTCGATGTAAGAAGTTAACTAATTTCATCCTTGATTGCTCTCCATTAAATTAGCGAGTTATCCGGTGTCATTTAAAAACCACGATCACCGTTAGGACGTTACGACGTTCACGTCGTAACGAGGAACTAGATGGATTGAATCCGCTTCTTCCATTCACGCTGTTGCTCCGCGAATGTCGTGACTGGATCGAATAGAGTCTCCTCTGAAATGCACGATAATCTCTTTCACCTGACAATCGCTAATGGCTGTGATTGAACGCGCGATTGTCTATCGATCGGTTTTTTTTCACGAGGCGATCCTCGTTATCGCAAATAACAACGATCAGGTGAAAAATTACGACCCCTTTCCAGTCATTCCGATGCTTTCCACGAGAGCGCGCTCGTCCGCGAAGCTTTTTGCCCGGAAACGTGCCCGCGCACGATGGGCGGATGCTGCAACCGATTCCGCGCCTGCTACCGGTCCCGTTCAATTTTCCGCCGAGCGCAAGAAGACCCTTCGATTCTCGGAAAGGAATCTCGTTACTCGTTCCTGCGGGTCTTGCTCCTCTCCGCGGCAAATGAGCTTAGCGGCCGCGACCGAAAACCGGAAGCGAGAAACTTTGCGACAGAAGCACCGTAAACACCGACGGAATCTCATCACGCTCTGTCTTTATCGGCGCGCCTCGGTGACATGTTGAACGCTTACTTAACGGTGATCACCTGCTTTTAAGGATCGAGTCTAGCCTGAGATTGAACTCGAGCCCGTTCGATTTCCTACCGGTGCAGCGTTTGATGTTTTTCTGCAGGGAATTAAATAAAATTGTACGGAGCTTGCAAAGAAATGTCTTTGATGTTCCTACCGCTATTTCGTTATTGAAATGCAATTTTTTGTGCTTGAAGAAAGAGGCAGACGCGAGAGGATAGAATTTTGATCACTCGAAGCGCCGTCACTTTTTTATCTTAATGTCTTTCGTTAAAGAGTACTGTAACATTTATTATTTGTTCAAGAGTATTGTAATGTTCGTACTTTTATTGTTTAATAATTCTTAAAGGATTTCAAATATTGTAGAACAATGTTGTTGCTCTACCTCGAACTACATAATATTAATACAAAAAATAATACATACCATTTTAGACAAATGTTGATGATCTTCAAGTATTTAAAGTCCCTCCACCTATACAGAAATCCTGATTGCTAACTATTACCTTCGTTCAGTTTTCGTTTGAAAAAATGTCTGCTATCACAATTTTGCAGCTTTTACGATATTCGGGAAAGTCGACAAGGAGGGAGTACTTGGGAATATTTGTGGTAATATATGTATAGGGCGTCCCGTAACTCATAGAAGAGACGGATATGGGAGATTCCTGAGGCAATACTGAACACTGTTTTCTTTTGGCAAAATGTCGTTAATAATTTAAAATTGTTAACGAAAAACAAAGCCTCAAACGACATTTTGCGTCTTCTATGAGTTACGGGACACCCTGTATATTAATTTATCATGTAAAAGAAAACATTATATCGACCCCTCCATGCAAGAGGCCGGAATGTATAAGTTAATTACTCATTCCTTGAGTTGGAGAGTGTACTCAATGCCTTTTTTGCTCTCACTTTTGTATTAACATGTCATACATATATGGCGCACAATAACGATTGTTTACTCTATGCCAGATTCATAAATAATGAGAATTATTTCACTACTTCAAATATTCAATCGCGAATTTCCACAATTGGCCGAATCGCACATTCATGCATTCAGCATAAAGGTTATGTTATCACCTTTTAGCATAAATCAGGAAATAGGAATACTTTCCCTTAAATATCTCAGTATCCAATAGTTGAAAAGTGGCTTTAAATGAATCGTTCTATGCAAACGTCAATTGATAGCTAAAATTCACATGAATTCGCAATGAAATTGTTCATAGTGGGTAATTACGATGGTACGTACAGTATAGATTATAGTTGGCCATGTCCATATTGGCAGCCGAGAATGCACGTTGTCTCTTATGACAGTACCGGCACAAGGAATGTGAAAGGTCTAGAGCAGTGCTCTGGTGCCGTAAGAGAATGCTCGTGCTCACCGTTTTCGCAAATTGAGCGGATAAAATTCAAATGCTGGGAAATCCAGCAGACACCCGAGGCTTTGTTCGGTGAACGGCAGAGACGGGAAGATTGATTTGAATCCTAGGTATCTTGTGCAGCAATTATCGTAATGGTGTAAATCATGGGTCTAGAAAATCACGACAGGGTTAGATCGTAATCCTCGAATGCTACTCTCAAACAAGTCACGTACGTTTCCCTTAAGATTTCTCAGTTACGTGTACGCCTGCACTGTGGTGTGCACTCGTATGGATGAAACTACTTCGTGAACCTGCTACGTCGCTATTACTTATGATAGCAGTCATTCCATCGATGGAAAACTTACATACAGGAGCAATACTGAATGTTTCTTTCTTTCATTGAATACTGGGTATTGGATATGCTTTATGAAATTAATGCGTATTAGTATTTCTGAAAAAAAAAAATGTAGATTAATCGTATATGAAATAGAAAGAGGGACAATTATTTATAAGTTGAAAGAAATGTAGCAAGTAGATCTTTCTGTATTACAGAATACTATGATCTACAATGGAATCTGCTTGTTATTATTATTATGGTATACTGCTTGTTATTTTATATATCATAATGCATGGGACTTACAATTTTTGATAAGGGTAACCGGCTGATAACATTAAACAGAGAATAACAAATTATCATTATTGAACTGAAATTGTTACATTAATTCCGACATTTATACATTACTTATAAGAATTATAACGTTTGTACAATTTATATTTATCGCAAATTATACACTTAATATAACATTATATATTTATGCTGCTGCTTTTTTTATATATGACTGTTTTTTAAAGCAACATATGGGGTACGCCTCAGGAGAAAATCTGTTTCTCATGTAAAATGGAAAAGGTATACTTCGGTTGAAAGAGACTTTCGAGGAAAAGGCTCATTTAGTACGAATTTGCTAAACATTCTTATCGTTTGTTTCCAAGTGTAAATATTACAATTGATACCAATAACCGAAGTTTCATTATAATAAACAGATTATTTTTAACTAATTTTAAATAGAGTGTTTAGGATCCAAGTAGCTATGATAACAATAGTCGAATGATAACATTAATGTGATAACATGTTTAATGAATGATAATATGGTTGTTGTTTGAGGCTTCCGGGTGTGAGCCGTGTCCAATGGAAATATCATTCCGACGTTTCGCCGACATTGCAGTTGGCTTCACCAGGGTTCTGAGGACGCACTGATACTGGTGTGCGTCGGAGTTCTCACCTGTTAAATACTCCTGCTGATGTTACGGTCCACTGGTTCCGACCAATCAGATTAATTGATCGATCAATTAAAAAATGGGAGGAGGGTGCTCCAGGTGGGGTTCACTTGGTAGCCTGTGTTCCTGTTGATGTTGTTAGGATACTTCATAATTTCTAAGGATTTCCTATATTTGCGAGGGAAATATCCTTTACAACTGGCCAGGACCTTTGTTTCGTCAAACAAGATCTTGTGTCCTGTTTCCAGTTGGTGTTCGGCTATCGCTGATTGTGTATACCTCTTATTATACTTTATTATACTTATTATTGTATAAGTCTTATGCACCTTTCATGTTCTTCAAGACGTGTGCTCACGCTCCTCCCAGTTTCACCATTGTGACTTTTTCCGCAAGAGCATGGTATCTCATAGACACCTGATTTTGTGAGGTGCGGGAATGGATCTTTGTGGGAGGTGAGGGTTTGTCCTATTTTGGTGTGTGTATTGAAGATGGTTTTAATATTGTTTTTCTTTAAGATCCTTCTTATGCTGTCTGTTGTACCTCCGATGTACGGGAGAAAGACCATTCCGTAACAACAAGCCTCAAACAACAACCCGGTAGTGACCCGGGCCGTGAAAGCCTCAAAACTCTCATTCGAATGATAACATGTTTAGGGTCCAAGTGGTTATGATAACAATAGACGAATGATAACATTAATCGTGATTATAATGACCGGATCCTACTGTACCTATGTATACAGTAACGTTGCAATATTCAGGGTGTCCCTGGATTAAACGATCAAACTGCATCAGTATATTCCCTAAGTAAAAATAAGACAAAGATGTTATATAAACATAGGTCTGCAAACGCTGTATAAAAATGGTATAATAAAAATATGAAAATTAGATGTTCCAATTAGATGTCCGGCACATTACGCGAGACCTGTTAGAGAATGGTTGGACGAACATTTTCATGAAAACTTTTCAATGTAATGAAGCGTGATAAGAGAGTGTTCGCAGACCTATATTTATATAATATTTTTCTCTTATTTTTACTCATAGAACATATTGGTGCAGTTTAATCGTTTAATCGGAGGACATTCTGTATGTAGGATAATAGTATTTGGATATCCATTGATAAAGTAATAGTACTTTTAGTATCTTTCATATTGCTTCGACAATAACTTGTTACGGTCAAGGGGAGATTGAACGTGTTTTTAAAAAACACAAACTTTATTCACACACGAAGGATAACGGATGCTATGAAGTGCTCGGATTGATCAGTGTTTTTCGTTAACAATTTAAAGACGAAGCCTCAAACAAAGTTTTGGCAAAGAAAAAAGTTGTTTAGAATCACCTCAGGAATCGCCTCTTTCCGGCTCGTGCAGGAGTTCTGGGACACCCGGTGCACACTGATTGGGTGTAACTGACAATGTACATCAATATTTTCACCACGCCATTGCTGCGTCGCTTATTGTATTATGTTCTATTTCAAAGAAAAATTTAAGTAATCACTACTATTGTAAATTATTATACGTATTAATCATTGCTAAATACAATCCACACCTTCGATTGCTTCTACGTAGAATAGCAGGAAGAGCAAACGGAAGAAACTGAATGCAAGATACATCACTTTCTTTTGAATATTACTCATCCAGCAGATGGAATACCTTACACGTGTAATAACATTTTATTAACTCGGAATTATGTACTCTTTCTCAAGTGTATGCTAATGCTTTACACTTTACACTATTCTATACTGTATAACGTAACTGCAAATTACCAAGATCATCAGGTACAGTTATTTCTTGTATCTTCTGCCATACAATTTCATAGACGTGTAGCTTTATGCTGTAATAACATTTAATTGGCGACAATAATGATGGAACTTGTAAGTCGTGTGTCGTTTCAAAGCAACATACTTTCCACATAATTTTGCGTATACTTTGCATAAATCTGTCACGCATTACGGAATTTATTTACACAATTTACTTGTTGATTGTGCTTACGCATTTTCTCTATAAATCATATTCTGATTCACGTTTGATTAAGAGTACATATGTAACGAGTGTACCGTTAAAATTGCGCATAAACGAGATTTATAGTGCAATAAAATCGGCATAACTTGTACTTCCCGCATGTACTCCGTGTCAACGATATTGAAGTGAAGTACTATTTTGAAAGGAAAAATGTTTAAAGTACCTAATAAAAGTATTCCATTTTCTTTAATGTTACTCAACTTTTCACCGTCACACTGTAATTATTTTCCCAGCTATTTAATGTAATTACATTACAAGAAAAACGCAAGATTGGCATGCTGGGAAATATTGAAATGCGCAACAGTTTACCTAAACATAACGAAAACAGCTATTTCGTTTCAATTTTATTTCAGAGCACTACTCAAATAAATTTTTCCAGAATAAGAATTTCACGTGATAAGAGATAAATATACCTAATACATTTCTGAAAAAGCAATAGTGTTTTCAAAAATGAAGCTCGGGCATTAGAAATGAATGCAGTGCACGAAGGTCTTTAAATACTTTCTCTGCGATAAGATTTTATTGTTGAAGAATAATAACTGTATTTATAATGGTTGCATGATACCTTTTCCTTTAATTCCTTGACACAAAAGAATATCACCTACTGAACTGTTCAGTTTATCATGAGGACATGTTTTCAGCACACACAGTTTACACGGATATTTTACAGTATCTAAAAATTTTGGTTCTCTTTCCAGCTGAGCTGTACTGTGAAGCAGACGAACAAGAAACGGACGATACCAGTGATAGTGCGTGTGTCAGATATTAACGACAATGCACCGAAATTCATCAACACGCCGTATGAGACTACTGTGCCAGAGGTAAGCTATCGTAATAATTGACTTACAAAAGTATAAGTACATGCAAAATAATCACAACTAAACAGAATTTTGAATACAAATACTAATACGCAGTTTTTATTTGATTCTATTAGACCATCGCATACGTATCAAGAATTTAAAGCCATTTCTGAAATCAATGCAAAAATTGTTTGAAAAGCTGCGTAAACATAATACAGGGTGTTCGGCTACTGCATGCCAATATTTTAAGGAGCGATTGCTGAAGTGATTCTGGACAACGTTTTCCTGTACGAAAATGCTGGTTAAGACTACGTTTTTGAATTATTTACGAATAGATACTGGCTAATCAGGGCGCGCGTAGAGCGCACGCTTAGCCGAAAGGCCGTTCAAAACCGCGGTTGACCGTACCACGATCGTGAACCAGATTAGTCAGTGTTTTTCGTTAATTATTAAAAGAACGAAGCCTTAGCCAGCATTTTCGTACAGGAAAACGTTGTTCAGAATCGCTTCAGAAATTACCCCTTAAAATATTGATTGCGAATCGCAGAGCGCAAGAAACTTGAAAAATGTAACAAACGGATTTAGAATTAATTATTGAAAATTAACAGCAGTCGAAATAAACACTTTCTTTTCGTTTTTAAAATGTTCTGTTCGAACTTGCATCTTTCGTTCAACATAATATCTTTTCCCGTGGCACTTTTTCGGAAGAAATTCTTACCCTTAAGAACTTGTTTACAAAGTGTTCTCATGGAACAGGTATTTTAGAATTTGTAGAATAAAAGTTCCGTAGAAAAAAGTTAGTCTAGAACATTTATTAAAAAAGATTCAGTAAGATAAATGGAAGAATCAAATGATCAAATATTAGTTTTATTTATCAATATAATATTAATTATATGTTTATTTAATAAAAAGTATGAAAATCATAACATAACTAATTATAATACCTTCATAAAAAGTATTGAACATTAACTGTAGTAATTAAACTGCGCATTTTTATGCAAATTCATGTTTTTCAGAATATAGTAAAAATAGTAGAACTTCAGTAGAAAATTATTTCATCTATCAGATATTTTAAAAAGCACTATAATTTGTGCTTCTGTCATTAAAAAGCCTTATATTATATTCATTTTCTGAAATTTGGCATCTCTAAATTTCCAATAAATGCATAAAAATCCGGAGTCTAGTAATAATTATTTGATATTTCTGTAGTACTATCAATTGAATAGTATTCAGACTTTTTTACCATGATTGAGATTTTTTTTTAATATTGATGAGCAAATTATCTATTCCCGTCATAGGAAAATTTTCATTTTTACGTTTTAGTACAATTGATGCTAAAACTTTTACCATCACGAACTTTTATTTATCTGTTCTCATCGGAACTTATAACGTCAGAACGTCTTTAACAAAAGTTCCACGGTATATATTTTAAATACAATATTCTTTCGATTCCTGAAAATGAATAATGTTCATGCAGCCCATTAAACCATTCACTTCCTTAATAAAAATTATCCTCGCATTATTTCTACCTTATCAATAAGAGAAAAAGATATTCCCCAATCGAATTGTCCGAAAGGGAACATTAAATCACTGAGCTCGAAGTTTTCCTGTTTCGCCAAGCAATTCCGAAAACAACATTCCCACCACCGGACCATTGAATTACTTCATCCAAAACTTCGCATTCAAAACACGCTTAACAATAGTATTAAACCTAGCCAGAAACATGTTTACGAAGACAGAAACAAGCCCCTTTCCAAAGTTAGCGAAGATACGAGATTGCAGCGTTAAATTTCGAGGTTAGTATCTTTCGCGTTCCAGCAGAGTTGGCGAACCAATTAAGCTATCTAAGTTGTCGATGCGCTATCCAATATCTCACTGATAATTACGCGGATCGATTCGCAGTCGGGTAATCGCGTAACAGCGTGGAAGACGGACCGTTTGGACTGTAAGCAGCGACATACACGCGTGCCAATTACTCCAGATACCGTCATAAGTGTTGTGATGTCAACGTCAACAGGATGTTCCCGCGAGTTCCTCTTCTTTTCTATGTTGCGTCACCGTTATAATGCCGGCCATACACGTAACTGCATACTTGAACGCTATACACGTATAATTTTATTATGCATGTATACCTGATAGACCTGCGAGCTCCAAACGACACACAACGGGGCCAAACGCTTGTCTTTGTGTCAAAATCAAAGAACTTTTGACAGAGATAAGGCGCAGGGACGGATTTTGTTTACATTAAAACTAAGATATTGCAGAATATGGGAAAAATGTAAAAAAAAGAATTAGAGACACGTTTTGATCCCGAATATTTATGTGGAAGTTAACATTTTGGACGAAAACTTTGTTTTTTTCGTTATAATTCGTGGTTGACCAATTTCGTTGACGTTCACGGGTTTATACAGGGTGTTCTGCTACTGCATGCCAATATTTTAAGGAGCGATTGCTGAGGAAATTTTGAACAACTTTTTTCTTTGCCAAAACGGTGGTTAAAGCTTCGTTTCTGAATGGTTAACGAAAAACGCTGACCAATCAGAGCGTGTGTAGAGCGCGCGCTCAGCCGACAGAAGATCTTGATACGCTCAACTGCATATATGTATGTATATCATATATATATTATCCTCGTATATATATATATATATATATATATATATATATATATATATATATATATATATATATATATATCTTACATAAAATTACATAAAATTAAATAAAATATAAATTAATATATATATGTTAATTTCCCCAACAGATTTCTTGTACATCACTTCCTGTAGATTTTGACACACTGGATTCGATTCCATGTTAATATCCAATTTAATGCTTTAGAATTTTATTATAATAGACAAGCGTGTTATCGAGGTACATCTCCTGCGGAGGTATCGCAAACGTGTAATGGTTCACTGAAAATGTCCACGGTTGTCCGGCCGTTGAATGGCGCGCACGGAACATCGCGCACTACAAGACAGGGATGTTGTTAAAACAAATAGTATTTACGAGCGCCTTAGCGAACAAACAATCGGCGAGGATAAGTTTCTTTTCGTTCGGTAGCCGTCGCGGAATAATTCTTGTTCGTTTAAATACACTGCTTCATCATTGTGCACTTTTCTGCTTTGTGGTGCAACGCGCTTAGGAAGTTCCTTAAACGATCTTAAACGCGCGCTTTAATGGTCGAGAAATTTTATAGGTTCGAGTAGTAGAAGTTTACGTGCTCCGCTCGTTTTTAATAGATACTGGTACACCTCGCAGGCTTACTGGATATCGTTTTGTGAACGAAGCTGGCGAATTTTTGAAGTAGACATTGTACCTTCATCTCTTGTGAAATCAATGGGGTTGGGACAATGTATTTTTTAATTGCGGTACCAATATGAAGGATTTTTGAGAAAATATGTTTTTTGTATTTCAAAAATATATAGACACTCTCTGTGACACAATTATTTACCACTACTTCAATAATTGATATACATGGTATTAAAGAAAGGGTCCCTAACTTAAGGAGCCTATAGTATCCAAGAGGAGTAAAAACTGTCTAATCAACATTCATCCTAAAATCAACCCTTTCATTGTAAAATCAATTTTTATATCTTATGTATAGGCTCCTTAAGTTACGAACCCTTATCTTTAAACACCATATATATAAATACTCTTTCAGTTAATATGCTTCATATGCTGCTTCATATACCTAACTCTTTAATATCAATTAACAAAAACTATTTTATGGATACTCTACGCACCTACGGTATTTTCAATCTTGAGAGCGCTGTATAACTGAGCACTGAAATGCATAATGAAATTCTGAACGTTTTCTGTTGCAGTTAACGCCAGTCGGCTCGACCATCTTCAAAAATGTCGTGGCCGTGGACGCTGACGCAGGTGTCAACGGCATCGTCGAATATTCAATCGCACCTGGAGACGGTACCGGGATTGGCAATAATGACGGAGTCGGCCGGAATAGAATCACAACGGCCGATGGGTACGGTTACTTCAGCATCAACTTGCCACATCAAGGCCAAGTTACTGTTAATCGTACGCTCGACTTCGAGAGAACTCAACGATATCTGGTCACGATTTTGGCTTCGGTGAGTACCAAACACTTTGGCAACGAACGTTAGTACAAGTAAAGTGAATAAAAATACTAGGGAGGCACTTGGCACGTGTCGTTGAATTTTAAGTTTTACGAATTCATTAGTTTGGGGTTGATTAGTTAAGCTAATTAACTTTAGGACAATTAGAAGTACATTGGCTTTCTGAGAACTGCTATTCTCATTAATCGCTAATTTGGGCACCTAGAATGAAAGGGATCCAAGTGACAGTTTTCTGATATCAAGAAAATCGAGTTTAAAATTTCAATGTGTTAAAATAATTCTACGTAAAGTCTCTATGAGAATTAATAAACAGCAAACATACAAATTTCTAACGAATTCTGTTTTTTAGTTTATGGGTTATAGAACATAATTTTATTGCACTTGCAATCCCTTTGGCACCAATTAAATTTTTTATAATGTGTTATGTGAGAAAAGGCAGAAAGGAACATGAAACATAATATTCTAAAAATATGTTAGTATTGGAAAACGTCTTTCTTATGAATACCAATATTAATTCAAGATATTGTTAAAACTATATTGAGTTTATCTTTATTCATCGAAATCATAGAAATTCTTCAGCAATACACACGTATGAACAATGTCTTGTTATTGATAGTAAATTAGTGTTTATACTGGAGCGCATGAGACAATAAATCACTAGAATCTTTTAAATAATACTTTTATACAACGCTGGATTACTTAAATTGTTTACAACATAATATTTAACGATTTAACTAACCATTCCTGTACTTAATGCAAAAATGTAAAATACGTCACTTTCATCCCTCTGGTTCAAAGTGTCTCATTTTTGATAGAACGAACACAGCAAAAGAATGTATAAATTCATCGACTGAAATTGAGCGATGATAAACAAGAACAGCTCATCGACATTAAAAACAGAGTAACGTAAGATGCAAACTATCGCTGTGTCATTATGTCAGACGTGCAATTTATCTGGGTTGTGAAATCGATTATGCATAACGGTATGCGCGAATAACGATCTGCGCTGGCTTACAATCTTCTATCGTCCTACGAGCTCGATCCCGTTCATTATACTTTACGTCAGACTCGATCCGTTCCCGGTGCAATGCTGTTAAACTTGCAAAGGACAGGACTTGAACGTGGATCCTATTAAGTTTAAAAAAAGTATCCTGCAATTCTGAGCACCTACATTATATGCAAATATGTTGTCCGATTTGGGTAAGAGTATGGCTGGCTGTTGGGATCTACAGCTTTAACCTGGTCATACTTTCCGTCTTTACATTCGAATAATCTGGCCGACGTTATCCAGTCGGTTCGTAAACTGTTAGCCCCACTGCCCTTGGCTGACGGGTTATGGTACATGGGTGCAACGTCTGTAATAGTTACATCAGTTACCGATGCCGCTAATCGGAAATAACATTTGCCAGAGCATAGGGCTGCGCCTATGTCTTTCTCTGTCTCAGTGCTTACCTTGCTCTCTGTCTATCGTAGGGGATCACCGTCCTGCGCAGATCAGACGAAAACTCGTCCACGCGACCACTGTTGGCAGGTATATTCTTGTGTTGTACTTCGAATGGGACTTGTTGCCGATAGACATGAAATTTGGAGGGGAGGTGGGGGAGGGGGCGGTTGGAGAAACCCAAATCTAAAATTTTAGGGGCAGGTATTTAATAGTTTCCCAGATATTAATTAAAAACTTTCGGTACGACACATTGAATTCTTCATATACAGACACATATAATATCTCGGAAACTATGAAATACCCGCACCTAAACTTTTAGATTTGGGTTTCTCCCCCCGCCCCCCCCCCACCCCACCAAATTTCATGTCGATCAGTAACAGGTCCCATTCGGAAGAATATCCTATTCTTGTCTTGGACGGAGGATACGTAATGCAAAGCAAACGAACTTGAAATCCATTTATTTAGAGTCAATTAATTAAGCATTGCAAGGAAGCGAACAATTCTTATTTATATCATTAAACATTGAAATATGTTTTTTTTTCTGAGTTTAACGCGAAATACAATACTGTTATCGCATGCATCCGCATATGCATGTAGATGTGGCGGCCCGTGCGACGGCACGGCGCCACATAGAATAAACATGTCGATTCAGAACTCTCGGGCAATGCGTCGAAATTTCCACGCTCGATGAGGGAACCGATATCGACGATGGTTTGGGAAAACGGCTCTCGAGATCCGTTTCCAGGACAGTCCTTGCACGCACGACGATTTCAGTCGATTGCCCAAATGTTGCACGAGCAACAACGATCACGCGGCACGTGACGTATCGAGTAATTAAGTAAGAAACTGATTTTTCGAAGTCAATGCGAGATTATTCTCCCGATTCCCACATAGATATATTCTATTTAATCATTTATAGCACGACACGTCCTATGTTATTTAAGATCTCTAATTCTGATATGTAATTAAGGAGCGTAGTAAAAAGTAGTCGTGCACTCAGCGATTGCAGCTATCGAACAGTTACACTTTAATTAAATCACCGAGGCGGTTTCCATTAACATAATTGCTCAAAATAGTAGCGCACTTCCTCGATTTAATAGCAGATTAAAATATACATACGAAGTGTCGTGACAATAGTCATCGGTCGGTTACTGTAGGAAGAAGAACAGAATCGGCGGGATGAGTCATCGAGAAGAGTCACTGATCCTGAGACTATATTCGCATTAGCATATTGGTTCTCTTTACTACGTACAAGGATACATTCATACGTAGCAACACTACACTCGGTACTCGCGGGAAGAGAAACGTCACATTAGCTTTTTCTCAGCTCTTTCTTCAGTTCCTCTAACATTTATGACAGGCAACGTCGCCGCATGTTCATTTACTAATGAATAAGCGGTAGCTATTTAATAAGCAATGGATTTTTGCTAATGACAGTTGTAGTGCAGCAGTAAAGTGGAAGGAAAGGTGCATTAATTTTTGTACTTTGGTGTAGATTCAGAAACAATAAGGTAGATTTTGAGAAAGTTGCTAAGTACAGACGATCATAATTCAGTTGAAGAATTGAAGAATTGAAGAATTGAAGAACTCGGGAATTGGAGAATTGAAGAATGGAGTTGACGACTGGTTTAGTAGTCAGTAATGCAAATTGAAAGGTTAAAAGACAAGTTTATCAATGAAAAGATCACTGCGAAGATCGAATACTACAGAAGAAAGTCTCTGCATCAAATTTTTGTTAATTTCATTCAATTTTCACTTACAATTAGACATTTCATGAACAATGATAGTTTATTATGCAACCATGTGATCCCCGAAACAAATATTAATTTAGCTATTAAATAGCCGTGAATATGTGCAAGATACTCTGAATTAATTAATTGATATATAAATATTAATAATTCTGATAACATAAATGAAACATGAGTATTATGATTGTTAACCACAACAAGATTTTGCTGAATAATTCATCCTACCACTGACAGTAAATATTCCAGCCGTTCGAATGACTTTTACAATAAATTATTATCGATACCGAGCCTCTAGATAGTAATTACTAATATGTATACAAAACTGTGATCATTACTGTATTCCAACGTCTTCTTCTAAGTCTCATTCGAATAACGGAGGCAGTTCGATTTATAAAATCCGATATATTCGTTAGAATCTCAAACAATGTTTATATGTCGCTGTAAGACGACCGAGAAACAAAACTGTTGCATCGTAGCATCAGTGTGAAAGGAGTTAAGAGTACATTGGCGTTGGACAAGGTGCGCAGCACGTATCCTTTATGGTATCGTGCCAAGCGGATGTGCAGCTTCGGCACGCTTACCAAGATTAGAAGGTACCGATTAGAGTTAGCGCTTGTAGATATTTGCATATCGCTTCGCCGGTGCTCAACATTGTTAATTCTGCACCTGAGTAGGCTACTGTGGTCACCGATTCGCAAATACTTGTGCTGATTTCGTATTACCAAATCATGTGTTTCTACTTCTACAGTAATTGAGGATTTCGAAAACATACTTTTATTGGATTATTTGGGGAAGCCCATCCAAAGTGTGACAAAGTTTATACGTATGTATGATATAAGGGACCCAGCCAAATAAGCATGGTAAAACTGCCCCCAAATAAAATTATTATTATTATTTATTCAACGAGAAAAGACCAACAGTACATCATACATACAGTCATTGTTAAACAATGTGCCTAATAAACAAGATATTTACACAAAGTACAAGATAGAAAGAAGAGTGTATATACAAAAAGAGAGACATGATGATGGAGAAAATGTGTGGGAACGTTACAAATATACATATTTGTGTTTATCTAATACAGCTTAATAGCTTGTTCTTAAAGGAATCGCGAGAGTCGAAACAAAAATCGAGGGAATCACTATACAAATTAGCCAGCTTAATGATTCTAACTATGGGATGTTTCTCACCACGATTGTTTATCGTGGGTAACGCATAGAACAAAAGTCTCTTTCTGACATATCTTAGAGGTACGTAAAATTCAATTTAGCCAAGCAGATCGGAATAGTTCACTTGATCATTAATAATCTTATAAAAAGAGGAGAGGTTGAGTATTTTCCTCGGACTTCCAAGCGATTTCATACCAAGTCGTTCCAATATCGGATTATAATTCTGGTCATACTGTGACATACTCAGACCCAATTTATTAACAGCGAATCTTAGGAATTTGTGTTGTGCACCTTTTAACATTGATGTACCTTTCTTCTATATAGGGGATTACACTATTGAAGCATCTTCAAGGTGCGGTATAACTAATGAAACATAAATTATTTTAATAGTTTCAATATGCAAAAAATCCTTTGAATACCGTGTTAAGAAGTAAAGAGATTTTAAGGCTTTCTTGGTGACAAACTTGGTAATGTTTTAATTGAAATAGGTACATACTGATCAATGGGTAACTCAAAAAAATACATTCTGTCAAGTATCAGCCCCGTGCCCCAACTATTAGGGTATGATTTTGTAAAACTAATTCTTCAGATTTCGTAAAACTTCAACATTAAGTAACTCAGGAGCGGTTCGGGACAGGAAGTTACAATTTTACATATTTTCGTTTCTCGATAGTGTCAATAAATACACGAGTTTTGAATAAAATCAATGGCCATGATTATAATTCTTTACGTGGAATGACTCGCACGGGACATCAGCCGAATGTCACCATCTAGCATGATGCGACAATCCGCCCCTGAGCGCGGACTCTGCGCGTGCTGTATAAGACCAGTGTTTTTCGTTAATAACTCAGAAACAAAGATTCAAACGACATTTTCGCAAAGGGAAAGATTGTTCAGTATCGCTTCAAGAATCTTCCATATCCGCCTGTCCTATGAATTACGGGACACCCTATATAATCGACATACATACACCTCTTATAACCTAATAGCCACTAGATTGCCATTAGCGAGTCTAATGGCGAAAAAACGGTCAAAATCGAGGCGAGTTTTGCCGTCGACATACGGCGCCACATTAAAAATTCGAATGGGGATCAACTTTTCACAGCGTTTCGTTGGTTGCCAGAACGCAACCAACTTCAACTGTGTGAATCAGGCCTATTGAACTGGCGGCTTTTCCTCAAAACCGTAGAAGAACATAGGAGAACGTCTTCTTCCGTATCCATTTGACTTAGAAGAATTTGTCTTGGCGCGAGCCCCAAAATCGCGAGACGCCAGTTCGATACAATGTACGCTGCGAGAAGTTGATCGCCATTAGGCGTTTAATGTGGCGCTGCATGTCGACGGCGAAATTCGTCTGGATTTTGCCTGGGTCAACGTGTTGGCCTGCCTGACTTAGCTATCGGAGTAGTACTTATAAATCAGAATGCAAATGACCATGTCTTATACAAAACGTGTACCACGTTCGCGCGTGCATATGTTGTTTGCAAATGCTAACCCATCTTTAATATACTCGTATATACATCCCAAGCAGATGTTGAATAGACCAGCTGCAGCATAGATAATCTCGCAGCGCAACAGTAACAGAGGTGGCAGTACTACAACAGCAGTACTTTAATCGGGCAACCTTATTTTTAACTGAGCGCAATTAACACGTAAGCTCGTTCGTCTTAATTATCTCATTCTACGCTCGTCAGGATAGCACAGTCGAGAACAGTATCGCGCTACGTTGTTCGCTTCGGTCAACGATGTTAATCGCATCTGTTGCGATTAAAATCGACGGGGACACGTAACGAATGTCAATCGACGGCTGTCTTGTAAATGTCACCAGTCGCTGCTCGTGGGCTAGGCGGACAGACAAAGAAACCCGCTTCGCAAGCAGATATCCGCCGCTAGGACAAGGTGTAGTGGGTAGCAAGTATGGCACGACTTATATGCACCCGGGCATGCACATGTAACTGGTAAGCTAGAACAGTCGCCCCGCGGCATTAGTCACCGTTCGACCCGCGACAATGTAACGCAGCTTGAAATTTTGTTTTCGTTCAGTCAAGGTGCGCCGTAGATACGTATAGTCCTGCGACAGGCTGGATTTGTCTTTGAGGGTCTCGCGTGGTCGCCACGCGTGCAACGTGATTACGTGCAATGCGCGGAAAAGATCGCCGCTCAATAAAACAGCAATTGGATCTTCGTTGGATGAAAGTGAAACCGAAACGTGTGCTGTTATTTTCTCGATAGCTTTTTTCCCGTGATTCGATTTTCGATGAATGAGAAATTTGTACGGATTCATGAAGTGGTCTCGCGAAGTGTATTTGAATTAA
The DNA here is from genome assembly GCA_023838395.1 of Holcopasites calliopsidis. Lineage (NCBI taxonomy): Eukaryota > Metazoa > Arthropoda > Insecta > Hymenoptera > Apidae > Holcopasites > Holcopasites calliopsidis. The sequence continues at coordinate 1,135,185 of JALHAQ010000018.1, read as the reverse complement.
ATGGATCGTTGTATTTTAGATCTACGATATAATGATACAATTCGTGGTAAATATTGACAATAGATGACGCAGCTCCGATCAATTTGACCTTAAAATATGTTGTCAAGGACATCATCATTTTGAACAACTTTTCCGTATATATGTTGCCGTCGCTCGGCTTCAGTTTCCGAGATATTTGCAAAAATCTATCGTTATTACTACAATGAATTCGACCTATAATTCTGCGTCTGTGGTAGCTCGTGCCTCTATATTGCTTGCTGTTAACCCAATCGTGTACGCCGCGAAGGATTCCAACCCTGATAGCCAGGTCAGGCAAAACAACACGTTGTACCGGTCGAAGTTGAGCCATTTTGGCCGTTGACATGCAGCGCCACATTAAAACCTAAATGGCGATGAACTGTTCACAGCGTAAGTTGTATCGAACTGGCGGCTCGCGATTCTGGGGTTCGCCCAAAGAGAAATTCGTCTAAGGGAAGTGGGTATGAAAGAAGACGTTCTCTTATGTTCTCCTATGGCTTTGAGAAAAAGCCACCGCACAGTGAGCGGTTTCGGCAATCTAGCTTTACCTGATTCAAAAAATAGCTGTCACAAAAGGTACTGGAGCTTAGGTCATTAAATAGCCTATAAGTCCCGCAAGTAGTATCTAATCTTTTTTTATGAATATTCCTTAAATTTATTTGTAAAATTGAGTTTAGCCTCGTATTGCGATTCTGCTGTTAATTTTTTAAACGTGAATAACTGTAGTGTATATAGATATTTCGTAATTTCGTCTTATAGTAGTTTTCGAGAAAGTAAACGTTATTAATAAGTTTTATCAAAGTGTCTTTAAGTATTAACATTGTGCGATATAATTAAAAATTGTTAATGTTCAAGTAGTATTATCAAATTTTCTATAGCTCTCAACAATCAAGTTCAAGCAAAATATCAATTTGGGATTCAGGAGGATCATATGCTGAAAATTGTTGGCTGCGCATGTCGCAAGTTTTCGTGAAAAACAGTTAAACAACTAACTCGTTTAGATTCTCGAGCGAAACGCGCCATCCATTCATGCATCGAGAAAAGCGGTACGCATTTTGCATGCACTAATAATTAGTGGTAGATATAAATAAATTCTAAGCGGCATTTTTTGTAAGCATACTACTGTGCAGGAATTGTTTATGAGAAATTTTAGGTGTGTCTTTAAATCACGTTCCTCGCGGGCGACTACTATTTCGTTCCCAGTGAAAAAAAATGATTGATGATGAAATCTAAAAAATATAATATTGTTTATGTCCACAAACAGTAACATATTGAATACAATCCTAGTATAGATGCTTATTTTCATTCGATCCAAAGATATCAAATAATAGTGTTTCTTCGTTCAAACTGTCCCAAAAGCATAGTACCAGCACAGATATTAAATATTTATTAAGAAATCAAGCTGAGGATTCACCATCAGATTGCAGTGATTCAGACGATTCGTTTGACGACAGCGATAAGTAATAAAGTTTTAGTTCTTGCAAAAGATTAGTTACATAAACATTTTACCTTCGTCATGTGCTCTGAGGACAATTAAAGAAAATTTTAAAATCCGCAGGCAAACTATTGATTAAATTAATCCAGTAAAAAGTTATTAATTTAGGAAAGCTAGATGGCCAGAATCGCTCACTGTGCGCCAGTTCGATAGCCTTGATTCAAGTAGTTAAAGTTGGTTGCGTTTTGATAACCAACGAAACGCTGCGGTCAGTTGATCGCCATTTGGGTTTTAATGTGGCGCTGCATGTCGACGGCTAAACTCGGCTCGATTTTGGCCAGTGTTGCTGCCATTTCTTTAGCTAATGGTAACCTAGTGGCTATTAGGGAAGGTACTCGCCAAGAAGTCAATCGCAATAGACGATAAAAGTATTTTAGTTTCTGTTTCCTTTTCTGGAAAAATGTGCTGCGAATCCTAACCTGTACCTTACACTTAGAGTTAAGTTTGGAGGTAGATGTCGTAGCGGATGCGCGGCGTGAGTGTCAGCGGCCGATTTGTTTTCCTCCCTTCAGTGTGTCGCACTTCCGTCACTTCTTCGCCGATCCTATAGTGTTTTGCAAATATTTTGCAAAAACCTCTGCCTTTGTATGTCCATTTTTAATATTTTTAGTAAAGGCGAGCTACTGTGACGAAGAAAGCGATTTCTTATTCCCTAGACAAATATTCGTAGTTCCACTATAGTTCAATTGAAAAATGCCAAAGAGTGGTCTTTTTAAGACAGGCAGGCGTAATTGTAAATGGTCGGAACAAGTAACGTAACGGATCGAGCTACGCGCGAAACGTTCCATCAGCATCGAATCCGCGTAGACGTTCTCCAGCTAGGAAGATTAATGGCGAACATTAGATGGATACGTGGGTGTTCGTCAAACGAACGGTTTCTGCAACGTGACCACGGGAAGCTGCTTCTCTCGTATGTAACAAGTGTTTCCACATTGGCGTAGGTGTACATCGATTGGTGCCTGTTTCGTAGCTAACAAGAGCCAAATGTAACGTTTTCAGATTTTAACAATGATTCGAAGTTTATGCAAATCGCGGAGTCACGGTCAATTATATTCTCTTCAACAACCGACGATTATCACTTTCCTGCTCTAGAACCATTGCTAATGGACATTCTTTCAATGCCAATAGCCCATTTCCAGAGCTTCAAAGTTTATAATATGGGGTTGCTCCACTAGTCCGTACGGTTTTTCCGAGTGTGGAAACTACCTACTATTAACGTCCAGAATGAAGTCTCCCAAGACGATGCAAGGGTAAGACAGGCACGAAGCGTTCCCCACGTGTAGCGCCAGAAGCTCGAGCCTGATAGGTTTCGCACACTTTCTTTGTCAATATGCGCAAGCGATTCAGATATCTAATTGGTTTGAATTCGGCTCTGATGGAATCTGACTAATCAGGCCCGCATTTCTTACAGGAGACTTCACTTTAGTCGCGAATAGTATATACTTATAATTTAATCAAATATGTACTGGATGTCGCAAAATTATATGTCCAGACCATCATAACCTGATTCTCTACCCTCGGTGCGGTGAACGCTGACATAAATAATTTGCCGCAAAATTGACCTTGACCTTGTAAATGCAAAGTCAAAAACCGAGGTTTCTTTTTATATTGCATCGTACTCTACTCATCACAAGGATCAACTTTGGAAAAGGAACTTTGGAAATGGACATCATTAACACATGATATAAGTTTGGTCCTGACCTTTTCGGACCCTCGATAGAAATAATTATGGTCTGATATTACTTGGAATACATTATGTGCTGCCTCCAAAATTATGCAGCCAGTTTTCGAGTTGGTAGATTTTGCGAAAAATTAATACAATTTTGTGCAGCCAGTTTGTTCGATGGGTATTTTACAACATCCACAGATTCCCGTATAGCACAAGGCTGTAAATTGTTCTGTCTTAGAAGCCATGTACTTTTCGCCCCAGTCTCTAGAACGGAGCTGATCCAAAGTGTTTTATCAGAAACTTGGCATAGTGGCATAGTGTGGATGCCTCGCTCTTCATTAAACTCCTTTCAAAGCAATGGTAAGTAGCAAACTCTAAGTAGAAGAAAAGCCATAAATTTATATTTTTTCGTGCTGAAGGTTTAATAATGATATTTAGTACATTCCAGTAAAAAAAAGGTCATGTCATAGAGGATATAAGTGATTTAACTAGAAACATAAGTCAGAATTTACATTTCAAAAGAATGTGCACATATTATGGATGAATATATTAAATTACTGTAATTTGCCGAACAGAAATTTCAAGGGTAGTACAAATCAATATAAGTTTTCAATGTTTGAAAAAAATCTCGCAATTTGCTGGACTGCTACTATTGCAGCTACGCACTGTGCATAATATATCAATAAATTTTTAATGTCACTTAAATTATGTATAAGTAGGCACAGTCTCCAAACGTTATCACTTCCCTTTTATCATTACATTATTGTTTCTCCAATAAAGACCTTCTTTCTCTAAAAGTAACTTTACCGATCAGGGAAATAAAAAAATTGATTCGATTGTTCAATCATATCATTACGTAAAATTGCCAAATCGAAATTAATGTTGAATGGATGTGGCCGATCTGAAAAATTCTAGAGAATCAACTACATAATCTACATGTTTCAACTCGCAAACAAAAGGCGTAGCATTTCTACGCCATGGGGTGCTAGAAAGGATGATTACCGATCGTGGATCGGTTCCTTCCGCGTCGAACTGGCAGCAATATTGGATAGACAGAAACGTGACCGAGTCCGCGACTCCCAATAAAACAACAAAGGTGAACTCGTGCGAGAGCACGACGTCCCTATACTACGCCAGCCCGACGTCGACTACATAAAATTACACGGTAATCTCGATTCGAGGCACCGTTCTTATCGAGGCGTGGAAAAACGGGCGTCTGCACAGCACGGATTGCGCAAGGTGTAGCGTGCACACGACGTTTCCGGAAACATGACTTATACCCGAGGGCATTTCGAATTGTGTATAGGAATCGCGCGCGACTCTATGGATGATCGATCTCTGTAAAGACCGAATGCCCAACGCTCGCGGAAGAAAATCGCCGGTTCTGTAATCAATTCGTTGAACCGTACGAAACTATGAACGCGATGCGGCATTCTTTCGTCGTTGCTTTCGCGACCGCTTGGTAAGCCTGTGTCGCGATGCGCCGCGGAGTCGCATTGCTCAGTTTACTCTGAACTTACGAGCACAATAATGTAATCGTACCGCAGCGTCATGCGAACCGTGTGGTATTCCGAATACTTGCTAGGAAGCGCTCCATTGCGTGTCGTGGTAAGCGGCATCGGGAATGTGCTGGCTGTTTTGTTTGTTTACTCGATAGGGTTGAGGTAATGCAGAGAGGAGATTGTGCGATACATGTAATGAGTGCATTATTATAGTAACGATGAAAGGGAAGCATTATTCTGGTAAATATTGACAGTAAGGAACTCAGCTCCAATCATTTTGTCCTTGAAATATGTTGTCAAGGATGTCATTTTGAACAACTTCTTCCTACACGTGTTACCATCGCCCAGCTTTAGTTTACGACATACTTGTAACAAAGTTTTCTTAAACTGAAGTCACGATTACACTTCATTTGACGCAAGCCACGGGTGTCCAACCTTTTAGCTTCCCTGGGCCACATTGGAAGAAGATGAGTTGTTTTGCGCCAAACACAAAATACACTAACACTTACGATAGCTGACGAGCAAAAAGACATAGAATATATAGTTAACATACTTAAGTAACTTAAGCTTCATTAATTCATGAATGCTTTCGTTAGAAAAGTAAAACAACAAGACAGCAACATGAAATTAATGAAATGTTTGACAGTGCTTTTGAGACACTAATGCTTCGATATTTGGTTCGATAGAAGTAATAGCAGTTCTCATTGTCAGTGAATTATCAAACTGTTCATCAGATATTCTGTAGTAGGTATTATTAATGGTACTTTTAGTCGCGACCTCATAAAGTTTGTAAGCTTATGATTTTTTGTTGGGCACCATGTGACCCGCGGGTCGTGGGTCGGACAAGCCTGGCGTAAGCGGTCGCCTTAGTTTTCAAAATATTCGTAAAAAACTATCGCTACCACTACAATGAATTCTACCTACAATTGTGCGTCTGTGGTAGTTCGTGCATCTGTATTGCTTGCTGCTAAGCCAACGTGTACTCCCTACAGAATCCCAAGGTTCTCGCCGAGATGTCAATCGCAATAGACGATAAAAGTATTCTAATTTCTGATGTTTTTTTTTTCTAAGAATGTCAAATTAAGGTTTATTGGAAGATGCGACGTAGGCAGTCGGCTCACCCCAAAAAAATACTGCCAGACCTAACCTGTACCACAGTATAAGAGTAACCAGTAGCGGCACTCCGTGTCGGTACCTTTAATGTTGGTATCCGTGGTCACGTGACAGGCGGCCATGTTGTTGGTGTAGTAGCGCGCGATATTCTGATTGGTTGTTGCTACGCTACAAAATGACGCTGCGTGGCGTGGGTGCGGACGAAGTAAACATGTTATTTGTACCGTCTGAGGTGCCGAGCTCTACCGGAGGCTCCACAAACCGAACAACACGGGGGTAAGGGAGTAAGCCTTTTGCGCCTCCTAATTCTTCCCAGTCGCCCCGACGCTTGCGTGGTAACAGTCACAAACATATACGTAATGTCACATATGTATAATAAATACATATGATACATAGGTTTCATCTCCTTCTATCCGAATTTCTCCGTTTTACTGCTACGTCATGCGCAGTCTTAGAAAGTGGCAGACTCAACCGGTAATGACAGAGCGTGTTATTGCAAGTGGGACCTGCAGTTTGATTGAACGGCATCTCGTTTGGGTAAATAATAGTTGCTGTGGAGGGTAATTGACGGCATCTTGTCAGTAGTAATATGGGACATGCGCTATAGCATTTCTCGGACACTATTTTGAGGGAGTGTCATATTGGTTATTCGTGTACTGTGCCTGTGTTTTACAATTAGAGTTAGGTTTGGAGGTAGTTGCTTTAGCGACAGCATGAGCCGGCCGCCTATGTTGTAACTTCTAAAAAAACCTTGATTTGACATTTTTGGAACACAGTTGAAAAGCGCAGAGTACTTTTATCATTTTCCCCCGTGGATTTGTCGTTTTAGTGACAAAGTTAGTCTATTAAAGACAATACTATACTGAAATAGTCAAAACTGAGAGAAACCGTTAAACTGTACAATTACCAAAGTTTTTTGCAAATATCTCGAAAACCAAAGCCGGGCGACAACAATATGTATATGAGAAAGTTGTTCAAAATGATATCCTTGGCAACATATTTTAAGGTCAAATTGATTGAAGCTGCTCTTATTGCCAATATGTATCATTATTTTTCTTTAACAAAGCTATTTAGTTCGATTGATATGTTTAATATTATGATTGATGATTAATTTATTTACTGTAATAATTGATGGGAGCATTAAATGGGTCTGCTTTAATCATGTAGGTATGCTGTAGCAATTTTGTAAACAAGAATATCACATTGGGGTTCAGTTATAAATTAAGTACAACGTGGTTTTTCATTTTACAAAGTCGTATTCATAAAACATACTTTCGCTTCCTTATTTTCAATGCCATTAAAATGCTGCATATTCTGCAAGATATTTATAAACATTTTACCCACTGTGTCTGTCAACGTAACGTTTACATATAAATATAGGTATTTCTTTAAGGAACCAGTATGTTCCGGTGTTACCTGCATTTTGAAGCAGAAGCACACTTCATGTAGTTATTAATCAGTATCAGTTAATTCTTCGGATTAATCAGTTCATAAGAATGTTAGTACGTGAAACAATCGAAACGAGAGGGAATACATAGGTTCACGTTACATAGATACTCGAAAGTCTAATTATTTACACAGCATCATAGGAATGCTATGATTTTACAATCCTTGAACCCATGTGACAAAAGAAGCACGACAAGTTTGACAAACGATGCAGTAGCTGCCAGTTAGTGATACGAGATCATGGTAAATTGTCTCGTTCGTGAATTACTCTCCAATCGACCAGACGCCTTCAATGTCTTTGTCCAATAAATTGCCAACGGTGTTGAATAGTGACTTGATTTGACACGTCTCAGTGGTGGCGATTAAAGATTTAAGAGAAAATAATGCACACGTCCAAAAGAAAAATGTGGGGAACTGAATAAAGGACTACAACGAAGTCTACAATGGAGTCTTTTAATTCGATGAAAGTGTTGCTGCTCGTCTTACTTTTGCAACCAGAAGTTGATGCGGCTGCTGCTTCAATGGTGAGTGATCACTGGATACGTTGATCGCGCGCAGGTTATGAATGACAGAATTCTTCGGCTCTGACATTGACATCGTACAGTATATGCAATGATTAAGCTGCACTATACATACATCCTCCAACCTGAATCCTGATTGAGCATTAAGCTCCTCGATGGCCAAGCTGTTCAGGCAAGATTTATCCAAACCTTGCTACAAAGTTTTGTTAACAAACTGGCTACAGATTCGATACAGTAGTTGATATATTCGATGATGCCATTAAATTGACAACAAAAATATAAAGCGGAGTCTGTTGAAATAAGCTTCGCGCAAATTGGCGATTAGGTTATATTACAATTGTTGCTGTCAAATGGCTGTCGATTGGCACGAAACTGGTTCGACCTGGCTATCTGGGTTTCCATTAACGTTTCTGTGCCAATCAAACCGCGATAATCACTTGGCTTTCGTGAATGAAACTCGATTAGATTTTGATCCATGCGGGATATACATTTAATACAGTCAGGAGAAATAATAACATTCAACGCTGGGATTAGGGAAAACTTGTACAAAACCGTAAACCTGGATAACACTGTACAGGTTAGGTTAAGTGCCATGCTCATGTTTGTACCTAATTCAAAACATTCCACGAACGTTTGCAATTGTTTTCTGGCATGTTGAAGTGTTCGTCAACAGTGTTTTATTAGAATAGGTTATATTTCGCTGCTCTTGAAGACGTACTACAGTGTTTTGATAATCGGTAGGCAAATTACATGACAATATTTATTGACAATATCTTCTTACATCATACTTCGAAAACTGTTGCCGGTCATTTTCGTCTTCATATTTTGTTATAAATAAAAGGTTGTGTTCATGCGTTCTGGGACAGTACAGTACGGGGTAAAACTACCATACGAGTATACCCTGTATGTCAATTCATGTTAGTTAAGCATTAAGTATTTCATTCCTGTTTAAAGGTGTGCACAACATGCCGCCTAATTATAACTTAAAAACTACAAGACAAAGTTGGGATCCTGAAAATATGAAAGAAGCCACTTTGAGTATAATTAAGGGAATGATAGGTTGCTTAAAGGTGGTGAAGGTGCATGTAGACCAATTTAGATTAATAGCAATATCGTACAGTGTATACGGTTTTACCTATCCCAAGTAGTGGAATAAAACATTTTAATTATATTTCTTTTGTTTTTTGTTCATTATGAAGGTATCTAATAAATACAGTTCGGTTCACACAATTTGCTATACTAATTATAAAATTAATAACGTCCAAATTTAAGCATACGGTTTTGTACATGCTTCCCCTACTATGGTGCCAAAAATGCCAAAATGCCTGTGATTTCTTGTATTCCTTTCATTTATTTTTAGTTGAATACGGGAAGTGTCAGGCAAGACCTAAGCTATCATAGAACACTGGAACATTATTATTTCATATCGGCCTATTTCATATGTATATGTGCTTTAGTTAGTCGCTTCTGCAACTTCTTCCATTTAATTACTATCGACTACGTCAAACTTCTTGCATCCATTGTCGCTCGTTCCACGAAGTTCTGTCATTAGAGCCGTAGTTGCTGCACACACGCGATAATAGTCTCCGCAGATGTTGGTCTCTAACTTCGACCCCGATACGATTCCAACTGTTTCGTACGCTAGCAGTGCCGTATTATACATGTTGGTAATTGTTGCGCGTCCGTGCTTCCCAAACCAAATCGTCTCGTCGATTTCCAAAGCATCGATATCCAAAGAAAGGCCTCTAAAGACTTCTTCAATTTGGATTTCCTTAGCTTTGCTTTGGATCTGCCAGTGGACTGGTCAGTAAAGAATGTCTAGCAAACCCGTGCCTAGACGCTGGGATTTAGAGGTTAGATCTGGAGGTGACATTCATTGTGGAGGAGCCTGCAGTGCGCACTTCCGAGAAACATGGCCAGTTGCTCAAGCTAGCATCCCTTTAGCGGTGAAGTGTTAGAGCACTGCAAGAGGTCGCCACAAGCTCCTTCCACGAGCTTAAAAAAGATAACATCCTGTAACTCAAAAGGTGAACCGTGGACGAGAAACTAATCGATACCCAATAATTAACACCTTGATAATTGAAAAAAAAAACATTTATTCGTACCAGGAAATCACGAGTGACTGTTTCTGACGCAACAATCGAAATTGTATCAACGGAGATTGCGATAGACGGGCCACGCCCATTGTTACGACACTGGAGAAAGAAGAAAGGACAGAGGGCAAAGTGAAAGAGAGCGGTTCTCGCGAGGTAGTAACCGAGGTCTGTTCTGGGTCACGGCGCCTTTGAGTTCCTCTCGCGAACCACGTCGAAAACGCAGCACCCTCGCGCTTTGCCTTTTCGCATCGAAACTCGATTTTCTACCGCTCCACGTGCGGTTACCTCACAGGATGTAATCTCCTTTGTCGTTTCACCCAAGTCGTTTAGGAAGTGCACAAGGTGTAGTGGGCCACGATTGTTCCTGCTCCATTCCCGTGATTCGGTCGATTCGAAAACGTAGTCCATGCGATTTCCTAATATTCCAATCTAGGTGAGACTGAAGTCTAGTTATGCTTGAAATCGTGCATAGGCGCGCGCGGAACTGCGAAGCAGCAAAGGTACGCTGGGTTTTGCATCGCATCTAGCAAGCTTGACCGAGTTACCTAATAATTTTAGATCGCCAAGCTGGCAAGAAATTGCACGGCATTAGCGACTGATCGACACGCGATTACAAGTGTAATAGGATGCTTTATGAAGCTACCATCGTGAACGTATCTTTCGCCGCTAGTCCCGGCCGACGTTGTTCGTCAACGCTTTATTTTCAGCCGTCGCCATTATCCGATGATAATGATGTACACGGCTGGATTGTACGGAGGATAGCAATTGTGTTACTTGTTTGGGGTCGAACGCGAGTTATTAAATCAGCCGGCATATGAAATGGTTTGTCGGGACGATCGAATCTGGACTATGTGAAAAGTCTGTAGCGAAACAAGGCTACAGGTATTTACGCAGAGAACAAATGGATGAGAAAGAGTAGGTACAATGTATAGAGTGGATTGAGTTATTAGGATTATTATTATATATTATAGTTATTAGGATTAATAGTATTATTAGGATAATTTAATTAGGATCATTGCGTTAATAGTGTAGTTATAGAGATGTATGGTTTTACATTGGAACATAAGAGATGTATAACTTTTCGTTCATTTGAAGCAGTTATTAATTATATTTTATCTTTTGTTACTTTTGAATAACTTAATTTCACTTGCTATTTTGAGAGAAAATTAATGTTAATATCTAAAGCAGCTGAGCTTTAGATATTTTGAGGAAACGAAAAATAACGTTGAAACTCAACAATTATTGTCGCACGTGAAAAACAAAATAAGTTTCATTGCTTAATTACTTTTTGGTAATATGTGTATGTAAATGTTACTGCGTTGAGAAACATAATATTTGCATTATTATTTCTTTAACATTTAATTACAAAAAATTGAAACACAATGGCATTTGGGTAATATATATTGCTAACAAAATATTTTTTCATGTAGTTACTGTTAACAAAACAAGGTCAAAACAGAAAATGAAAATAGACCGAATGCACAACACAAACTAAATACATACAGCTCATATCAAACTTCGAGTTAGAGCTCGATGGAGTTGTAGATTAGATGAGTCACAGATTGATCTGTCAGATACAAATACATTAAATCTAACAACAAATAAAGTCCGACTTACATTATCTTGATGGTAAATTTTATAAGAACCGTATTAAAAGTATATTTTATTAAACAAAAGAATTATTTAGCCACGTTACAAACTACTATACTTTTCATATTTCACTTTAGTAATTGTTAATATCATAAAATAATGAAATTACATGTACAGTTATAAATTGTTTGTTCGCAGGATCGAGCGAGGAATGTGTCTGAAAGGTTTACATCTACGACCACTTTGACTGTAAATATCAGAGACGATGACGATCAAGATCCTTCCTTCATCTACCAGGGTTGTATGCTCTCGGATGGTGCCTGCATCAATCCAGAATATTCAGCATCCGTATGTATACATATTTAATTTTATATAAATATAATTACTTGGAATTCTGACACCAAACACGCATTTTGGTAAATATATTTGAGCGAAATGATTTGTTTTTAACATATCGAATGGTTAGTATTAGAAGTTTCATTTGAGATGTTTTTCATTCTAAATTTTCTTTCATTAGAGATATAATTTGCTTGCATTTTTTTACGAGACGAAAACTATGGCTTGTTTTTTTTTTACAAATAGCTACGGACTAACTCAAATCAAACACCGCATTCACCACGCTAATTGCTTCGTAATAGATAAAGTGCACTTCATTGTATTTTTAATATCTGTAAATGTTTGCGTTTGAACTCCTTTATTACGTCATGCTTGAAAAGAAAAAAGCTGTATTTTCAGTGAGATCCGCAGCAGAATATGTAGTGCAACTCAATCACGTGTCGTCCAATTAAAACTTCCGCGCAGGATAAATTATATAAGCATATTTGAGGAGGAGATGCTATACAGGACATCTTGAATCCTCTATTATACGAATATGCAATTAAATTTCTTTCTTTCACGTTTCATGTAGTTATATATTTATTTATTTCGTTATTTACTTGTGGTTTATTTTAATCTGGTCACATTAATTATGAAGTCATTGTATAATTTTTCCCTTCAGTACACGAACAAATATTTCGCCTTTTTTCACGTTTTGTAATCATAGTATTAGTAATTATTGAGACAAACTTATGCATAAAAGTATCAGATATTAAAAAATGACAATGGTACAGGTTTAATAAACATATGAATGTATCCCACTCTAAAGAAGTAGAATTTATTACTAAAATTATAATACGAAGATAGATAAAATGTCTCATTTGCAATTTTTTACATTCTTGTTATTTATCATTTTATTTCCCAAACGCACAAAATTTTTTGTGTCATTTATTTTTCAATAATATCATATGTAACTCAAAAAATATTGTCAAATATTCCACTGTGGATTTACTCACTTCCCGAAATACTAAAATTAATAAACACCACAGTTGATAAAGGGTGTTCCGTAACTCATAGAAGACCCGCATATGGGAGATTCCTGAGGCGATGCTGAACGACTCTTTCCTTTGGCGAAATGTCGTTTCAGGCTTTGTGTTTTGAATTATTAACGAAAATCACCTGGCCACTCAGAGCGCGCGTAAAGTCCGCGCTGAGGGACGGAAATGTCGCCGAGCGCTGCGTGATGACGTTCGGCTGCTGCTTCAATCCAAACGCGTCGGGATAACATTTTTATTCGTTATTCATGAACAACGAATAATTCGACATTATTCATCGTTGCCTTGATTCGATGTTCGATACAACCTTTGTTCCCTGCTATACCGACGCGTTTGGATCGGGCCACCGGCCGAACGTCATCATTGAGCGCGACGTGATATCGGTCCCTAAGCGCGGATTCTACGCGCACTCTGAGTGACCAGTGCTTTTCGCTAATGATTCAAAAACAGAGCCTCTAGTGACATTTTGCCAAATGGAAAAATTGTTCAGTATCGCCTCAGAAATCTCCTATATCCGGCTCTTTTATGAGTTACGGGACATCCTGTATAATTTTACGAATGATCAGTTCAGCTCTACTCCTCTTCCTGTCTCTTTTCGATCGCCATTACTAGACTGCGAGTTTTTATGCATTTATAAGAAATTTAAAAGTGCAAAATTGCACAGAATGCACAAGATTTTACAATATTTACAAAATATACAAATTATACATAGTGCCCTTTATAGTACTTGGTAAGGGAAATAATTGTCTACCGAAGTTCTTCTTTTTGTACTATGTTCTCAAAAATATGAATTTGCATACACATCCGCAGTCTATTTATTCCGTTCCTGCTACAATTCAAGAATTCGTGTATGGATTTAATTCTGGATCATATTCATAGTCATGCACACGACACAAATGCGCGTTATCATGCATTATAAAATGAAGGACGACGTTCAGCCCCTCGTGCTTAATATGCAACCGATTAGTTTGCTCGGAAATCCGCGCGACAGCGTTCGAAACCATCTACGAACCGGTTCTATCCATTCTAACTTTTTCTCGTCAGGTATCGAGCGGAGTGTTATCCGGGATACTCAATATATCGCCGGAGAAAATACAGGCCGTCGATATGGACAGCATAAACGCGCCCATTCATTACTCCTTCCTCAGTGGAAATCCGCCGAATTACCGCGACTTTTTCGAGATAAATCTGAACACCGGCGCCGTGAAGCAGATCAAGGCGGTGGACACTACGGTCACGAAGAAGTTCGATATCATTATTAAGGTGAGGTTCAATATAAATATTATACAGGGTACGCAGTTTTTGCCATTTGGTCTTATGCAGATAATACAGTGTTGGTGTAGTGGTGGAATCTTACGTAACAGCAGTAAAATCAAGTTATTCTTCTATATTTTTTTAAAGAAAACTACGAACAATAAATAATTATTGTTTCCCGGATACAAAGATGAATTCATAGACAATACAACATGTTTGTTTCTTTATTTTGTTAATTCTTATATCAAGTTTCAGACAGTTGTTTTGATCCTTGTCAACGATGTAATCATTATAGGCGTACAAAGCAGCACTTGTTACAATTTTCAGGACCCAAAAACGAAAACAGTTTCTAAAAGCTAGATAGTGCTGGTATTAAACCTGAGTCAGACAAAAATTTTGGGAAATTAAATAAATTGTACGATTTCGAATAAACATTTACTTTTTTTGGTTAAAAAAGTTGAGTTTATGTTAACCAAAAATATATTATGAGCAACAAATAATGGTCAAGGATATAATTCCTAGAGGAACGAATAACAAATAAAATAAGCTTTGGTTGAAGCTGATTGATAAAAAAACATGGTTTCGAAACGAACGTCTCAAATTTTTGTACCTGTCACAGGAGATTCCTCCCTTATGAATTTTTGTTACATTCCTATTTCACCATATTAAAAAAAGTATGAATCAATTCTCCTCATAAATTTAATCAAAGCAAACAAATACAGCAGTGATTCTGTTACACGAGATTCCTCCCTTATGAATTTTTATTAAATTACTATTTCACTATATTAAAAAAGTATGAATCAATTCTGCTAGTAAAAATTTAAACAGAGTAAACGAATAAAGCAATGTTTCTGTTACACGAGATTTCTCCCTTATGAATTTTTGTTAAGTTACTATTTCACCATATTAAAAAAGTATGAATCAATTCTGCTAGTAAATTTAAACAAAGTAAACGAATACAACAGTGGCATTACAACAGTTAATTTGTACATTTTCTACAGGCTGTCGAGGTATCCGAAGCAAAACGATCGACCACGGCCAAATTGACTATTACTGTGAAACCAGTTGACAGCAACCCTCCAATTATAGTGGCATCGAACATGGAGGGATTCGTCGATGAGAACGCACCGATCGGCACAAAAGTTATCGATAAAAACGGCGATCCCATAGTGCTCACTGTTTCGGACGCTGATTTGGTAAGTTTAATCTTTGAACTTAATCTGGCCTCGTTCGGCGAACCGCAATCAGCATGTGAATCGACCGTTTAATTCCTGCCATTGTTAACTATCGACGCTCCTCTTTATCCGTTAAATCGTTCGATGCAAAAGCCAGCAGAAAGAGTCGGTGAAAGGTGCAGGAAAAACAGTTCCCTTCGAAAAATCTATATTGTTCCTTCGGTCGATTAAGAAATTCCATTACGTGATTGAAACGATTCGTATTTCTTAAGGGAACCATTTGTTTTTGTATGCAAACAATTGGGCAGTTTATTTTGAAAGTTGAGAAACGGACAAATTTCCATATATTTTGACATGGACTTTTTATTTATAAAAAACTTATTATGTAAATTTAAATTCATTTGTTTTTTTTAAATAAATTTAAGTTTCGTTGATAAATAGAATTGCAGAGTCGTTTATTTTGAAAGGGGTGTATACAAAGAGGTGTAGTATGTCCATCTATGATCCTGAAAAAAGGAATTGCTGTAGTTAATTGTCAAAAAGACTATTTATAAAATAAATTTACATATATTTAAACGCATAGAGACGTGGAAAAAATAAATAGACCTTATCTGAATTTTTGAATCGGTGCAAACGCAAACATTTCAATATTTCGTAGCAAAAGAAAATGGACTTACACCACTTTCAAAATAAACGATCCAATTGTCTTATTTTGATAATTATCATTATCAATCATTAAATTTAACTGAATTTTCACGAAAGAATTTCACTAAAATTCGACTAAAAGTTAGAATAATCTGGATTGAAATTTACGAATTTCGTAAGTTGCTATTTTCACAAAGAAGTCCAATTTTCAATTAAAATTACTATTGGCTAGCGTAATATTGAAACTATGGCAATGAATTTATTAGACTTCTCAGTCTTTATATTAATTCTTCCTTCTTTTAAACACGTACAAGGACAATGCTTTGACGTTCAACTAGCTCCAGAACATTTTTGCTAAAACTATCCTGAAATCACGTTAAAAGTTAAATAACCAGCAAGTGTTCCAAACTTTTAATTAGCACTGCGCATTGCTTGGATTCTAGCAGTAAAATTTCTATCGAACGACACCGCACAACGCGTCCCCTTGTTTTCACGAAATTCTCAATATCCGTGACCGAGTTAACGCACGCATACACAAGCGTCGACTGCACCACAGAAATTACCAAGTCAAAATTGTGTACGACACAGCCTGTTCGGTTGCGGTGAAATTGCCGTTGCTCGGCCACTTGTTAATGGATCTTTGCAGGAACTTTATTGAATAGAGACTGCGGTATTCCGATAAGGCGGAAGAGCGCATTGCTTTAGTTATACATGCTATTCGAGCTATTGCTTCTTGAATTCCAAACTGAATGTTTGAAATGGCAATGATTAAAATGTTTAGCGAAGGAAACTAGAAAAGTACTGCAGAGTAAATGAAATTCTATTAAATTCCATATTTCTAATGGAAAACGAACATAAATTCTTCGGGAATTACCGAAGTAAAAATTAGTTAAAAACGTGTCTAAAGTGGAATATTTTACGGATAAGTTAACAGATATTTTTTCATTTAATTCTTTCCTGGTTAATTTTTGTTACTTCTTCAACAAGTTGATCCTTCACAAATTATCAATAAATATCAATAAAAGGAGAACGAACTAATATACAGATTAAAATACTTAACTACTATAGAGTAAGCTTAAAATGTTTTATTTAGAGAAGAAAATTAGAAAAATACTGCAGACAATGAAATTCTACTAAATCGCATACTTTTAATGGAAAATGAATATAAATTCTTCAGAAATACCGAAGTAAAGAATAGTTAACAAAGTGTCTAAGCTGGAATATTTTACTTATAAGTTAACAAATATTTTTCCACTTAATTCGTTTCGATTAATTTGCATTACTCCTTCAACAAGTTTATCACTTGTGCCAATGAACAATTTCATCAAATCACAAATGACCAGTAAATATCGTGAAACATTTGATTCAGTGTTTACATGCTTGCATACGGTGCACATTACATTCAGGAACAGCTTCTGCATTTCGCCCTCGGTAATTTCAAAATCAGAACCCTCCACTGTTGTTGCATTTATGGAACGTATCAAATTCTGCTGATCGTATGTATGTACGTATGTATGTACACTGCATATTCGAATTTGATGGGATATGGTCCTGAGTTCTAGATCGCTTGCTGTCAGTATCCATAAACGAACTGAGCGTTTCACATTCGAACATGATCGTTGCATAATTTCGTAATGAAATATTCTGTCGATGAGTGGGTAATTAAATAGTACATTATTCAAAAAATAAACATTTTATTCCAAAGTTATCTGTTACATGTAAAATGCTTACAGTGTGTTAATATCATCTGGGAACGTCCTAATGCCTCGAAAACTATTTATTGTCACGAGATATTTTTCGTCGCTGATTCTAATAAATTGTTGATTATAACGCTCAGGGTCCCGAAGATCCGAAACCGACATACACATTCGAGCTGACTACCAATTTCTTCGCAATCGACGCTTCCGGAATGCTCGTCGTGAACGAAGAGAATTTGGATCGAGACCCTCCGAGTCCAGGACGCTTCCGGTTTCAAGTGGTGGCCCGAGAAAAAGTTGGAGTAGCCGCTTCTACACCTTTATCCTTCGTTGTAGCATTGAACGACGTCAATGATAACGCTCCGATGCTTCCCATGATAGCTCCTATCACGGTTCAAGCCGGGGAAACGAAAAAAGTGGTGACCAAGGTACGCAGACGTTTGCTATTAGTAATCGAATAATTATATTAACAAAGAAAGTTGTTGCGTTATACCCGGGCTACCTGTGTTAGTATAAGCATTAGTGATGATCGAAGAAATACACAGATATAGTATTACAAGGAAAAATACGTTTGTCAATATCTTTTGTATTTCATCCATCGCCAACTGAAAAGGAATATAATGTTATTAGGGAATAAATACTACATACAATTTTCTCTATTGCGAGGACAAAAATTTGTTTAACTATAATTAATTTGTTTAACACAGAATGTCATTCGCACATCCTGCCTGCATGTGTCTGGTGCAATTGTGTTTGTCGAATTATTAGATTGCAAATATTAGAAATAGAAACAAAATGGCACAAACGTGCTTTATGAATTTTATATTCACAACGACGCACAGTAGAACCGTTTTACAAAAGGTTGGTCATATTTCAAAATTTTATACGGTTTTCATAAAAATTAGTATTCTTATGTTTTTGAGGTTGCTGAATTCGAATATCATATAAAAAATACAACATTCAAAGTTTAATGTCGCTGGTATAAGTGTTGTTTTGAAGTGAATTTTTGTTAAAATTGTTTAATTTCCTGTCTTTGACTAAAATTGTATGATTAGAATGTACAATTTAATATAGTGACGTTAATTTCGAAACGTTTTTGAAACTAATTATTTTGAAAATTGTTTGAAAATTGTCTGCTACAGTAGCATAAAGTAGCTGCATACTTCGAATATTGCACCTTAGCCAACCTTTTGTTAAATGTGCGACGGTTTCCTTCTGCACTTTCACACAAAACCCTTGAATCGATATTGGATTCAGGTCGAAGCGACGGACAACGACGAAGGAGAGAACGCTGAAATAACGTACAGCATTTATCACGTGTCAAATAACGGTCTGCATAAATTCAAAATCGATCCGAAGACCGGTATCATCGAGACCGTAAGGAAGCTGAATGCGGGGGAACAATTCAGCATTACGGTCCAGGCGACGGACAAGGGTGGCAAATATTCTCAGACGATCGTCGAGGTGAATGTCATTCCGGGCCCAAATACCAAGAGCCCTATCTTTCAGCAACCGGTATACGAGGTGCAGGTCAGCGAGGGTGCCTCGATTAATTCCACGGTCGCGACAATTACTGTAAGTGCCTATAATTACTTTGAATAATCATCTTATGTGGAATACTAACCCGTAATCGGCGTGGAAAAGTGACAGTATGTTGTTGCAAATGCAAGACGAGCGTAAAGCGACCCATACACGATGAGACCTGTCCGGAGATACGATCGCGGACATGTCCGAAGACCCATCCTAAGGGACCTATACTGGGCTGTGCAGGCCTATCCTCTCCGTATCTATTTGACTCTGCTGTCTTCCTGCTGTTTTTGTGATAAAAAAGGGAAGAGCAAACTGCATGGTAGTGGGAGAACAGATAGACTCATGGTAGGGATCGTGTGATCGGCGCCGAGAATACAGTAATGCCTTGAAAGAAAGGACTGCCTTCTCTCTCGAAAGAAGGGAATCGCTATCCCCCCTTCTTTGTTTGAAGTCGCCGCGCTGAGCGAGAAATCGCAGACGAGAGAGAGGCGTGAAGTCGTAAAGCTTTACAGCCGATTGAACAGTGACTTTTTTTTAGTAGTCTTTCTCAGTTCCTGCTGTGTTAGATATGCAGGGTGATTCGCCCACCAGTAGACTTGAGAGAAGTGCAGCTGTTTAAACGTCTGGAACTCGTATCCATGAAATGTCATGTAAAAATTTCGAACGACATATTTTGTCCATTTCTGTTCCTCGCTATCACTTGACATAGTGGCTCTGTCGATCGTCAGTTTTTTAGGTTACTGCAGAGCGGACGACTAAGTGTCTATGTCAAGTGAAAGTGAGAAACAGAGAAGGAAAGAATACGTCGCCCGAAATTTTTACATGGGATAGCATGGGATAAGGGTTCCAGAGGTTTAGGCGGCGGCACTGCTTTCAGGTCTAGTGGCGGGCGAATAACCCTGTATGTGCCTGCTACGAATTTTACCTGAGTCCGGTAAATATTTATGTCATTCGAAGTATATTTTCATTCACATGAATAGTTTAATAAACATTTAACGTATTTTGAACTAAATATCTTGTATATACTTTATAACTTATTAACTATAGTAGCAATAATCCCGCAATACATACATGTCGGCCATTTGCTGTAACAATGACATAAATTGAAATTTACAGTTTTTGGGTTATTCAAAAATGATTCCGTGCTTGTATGTTTCTTTAGTAAGGTTTCATAAATGGGCTTCTCAAAGTAAGTACGTGAAAACTGTTATATCGCGGTTGTTTCCTCATATCTGATAACTCGATTTCCCTAATTATTAAAATAATTTCTTTCCGACGAAGGCTGCACGGTACCAACAATCAGTCTGTTACTTCTCCCATTACTAGCGGAGTTTGCTCTTCTTTCCTTTTTTATCACAAGAACAACATAGAGACGGTAGAGTCAAATAAATGTAAAGGAGTTAGGTCTCTAGGGACCAGCGTCACAGTATAGGAATTACCAGTAGCGACACTCCCTCAAAATCGTGTCCGAGAAATGATACAGCGCATGCCCCATATTACTTTTGACAAGATGGCGTCAGTTTCCCTCGATACCATCTATTATTTGTCCCAAACGAGATGCCGTCTTATCAAACTGCGGGCCCACTTGCAGCAACACGATCTGTTATTATTGGTTGGGTCTGTCGCGTGACGTAGCAGTGAAACGAAAAAATCGAGATAGAAAGAGATGAAACCTATGTTGATATGTATTTATTTTACATATGTGATATTATGCATATGTTTGTGGCTGCTACAACGCAAGTGTTGGAGCGACTGGGTGGAATTAAAAGACGCAAAAGGCCTATCCCCTTGACCCTGTATTGTTCAGTCTGTGGAGCTCGGCATTTCGGTTAAGACAAATAATATGTTTTCCTATGCGCACGCACGCCACGCAGCGTGATTTTGTAGCGTAACAACAACCAATCAGGACACTGCGCGCTGCTACACCAACAACATGGCCGTCTGTCACGTGACTTCAGATATCACCATCAAAGGGAGCGGCACGGAGTTCCGTTACTGGTTATTCATATACTGTGCAAGCGTAGTTCCGTTGGAACGGTTTCTTGGACGTGTCTCGAGACAAGC
This sequence comes from Holcopasites calliopsidis, assembly GCA_023838395.1. NCBI lineage: Eukaryota > Metazoa > Arthropoda > Insecta > Hymenoptera > Apidae > Holcopasites > Holcopasites calliopsidis. Next base: position 1,114,000 of record JALHAQ010000018.1, on the reverse strand, counting down.
CTCATCGTGTATAGGCCACATAATGTGGAAATGATTATTGAGTACAAAATTAGGATTAAAATTGCTCAATTAATGAAAATATTAAGTAGGCTTATTCATGTGATTGATAAGGAAATTTGTCTTGGCTGCTTTACTCGAAATATATTAGTAGAGCATACAAATGATAAGAAAAACTATAGATAGTAGAATAATTTCATTACAGTTTGAAATATGAAGGTTGATTCAAACATTTTATTCGATTAGCGAAATACTAATAATTGAGATCATTAATTCAATTAGTAAGACATATTTTCCTTATTGGTTTCCTTGAAATATATTAGCATAATAGTGTATAAATGGTAAGAAAAGAATATGCATGGTAGAATTACTTTTTACATTTAGCCAGAAATTTAAATGATACAAAATGCGTATCTTCTGTTTCGCTTAATTTCATGTTCGAGTGGCACGGTAAGTTATGTAGATCATAAATTATCGTATTACTATAGTAGACGTTGGATATTAGCATGATGCTTCGAATTATTTGCATGTTGGGCAATACTACACGCAATTGAACATATTACAATTTTAATTATACATGCATATGCAAGTTAAACATGTTTGCAAATCAGTATGAAAAATAACTTACACTATTCGGAACTAAATATATTCGATTAGCAAAAAACAATTATTAAATGTATATCGATTCAAGTCTACTCATAGGTTGCTCTCGTTAAATATTTGCACACCAGAGCCAGTCCAATGCAAAGAAGCAAACACTTATTAACCTTACATCAATATCGATTGAATGCCGTTATTATCGTTAATTGCTGTTGTGTCTTCCACGTAACGGTTCCCCCTATCTAACAAACGCGTATATTTTCCACTATTTACCAGGCTACCGATCCAGAAAACGATCCCGTGTCGTACTCCATCGTCTCCGGAAACGATTTGCGGCAGTTCGCTATCGGCGACAGATCAGGCGTGATTACTGTTATAAGGAAGTTGGACAGGGAAGACCTGACTCGTTATCAGCTGGTAAGTTTATGTCTGTGGATCCTCTAAACACCGCTACGAACACCAATGTTCCTCCCTACTACAAGGGAATGCGATCTCCGGTTTTTAGCAACACTTGCGAGACGTGCTTCACCACCTTATGTAACCACGATTGTATTTTTTCCATGACAGCTGATAAAGGCCGAGGACTCCGGTGGCCTGTTCAGCACGGCGACAGTGAACATAAAGGTCACTGACATCAACGACAAGAACCCGGAATTCGTGAACCTCCCTTACGAGTTCACCGTGAAGGAGGGCGAAGCACGGAAATCAATCGGCCGTGTGCACGCCGAGGACGCCGATGAGGGCATTAACGCCGAGATCACATACTTCGCGCCGGATGACATACCCTTCACAGTGGACCCCGAAACCGGGGACGTCTTGACCAAGATTGTCCTGGATTACGAACAAAACGATGTAAGAAATTGTTTTATTTGTTTATTTGTAAATTTGGATGATTGTTTCATGATGTATTCAGAGCAAGAGAATGTTGTCATTGGACAATTGCATTTACTGTATTGCGCTTACGGGATCATTTCTTTAATAATGGCAAAGAGAACAATAGTGGTAGCTTATACTTGAAGATACGACTGAATTGCAAAGGGTAGTTTTGTACAATACGATGAAACACTTGTGAGTTTCCAAAGCACTACTGTTTATTGCTAATTTTAGGAGAATTGCAGGTCTTTTACATATGGACTTTTGGTTATAACCCTGGAGCTAGTGAACCAATTCGACAGAACTCTACTTCAGCACTTAGCCTGAATACTGGGGAGTATTCATGTAAAATCTCATCTTAATGCAGTGTCCCATTTTTGTATGTGTGTGCAGTAGACGTTAATTTGATCTTTAACAATTTTTGCCTAAAATGATATTTACTCGCAAAAAACAAAAATATTATCAAAGTAAATCATTTCAAATTAAAGAAACAAATATCTTTAGCGATTTATACGTTTTCCACCACTTTTTAGTAATAAATTCATCCTCTTCGTCGCGAATTCAGCTACACTTTGAGTTTACTTCGGAGTAAGGCGATTCCAGGTCTTTAATGATCACTCTCGCCTGGTCAGTGAGATCTCCTGACATTAACCCTATCGAGAATCTTTGGGATCAACTTGTACGTGGCATAAATGACAATTATTAACAATTTAATATCGTCACCGAATTGAAAATATTGGAGGCCTGGAATCACGTTACTCCGTCACAACTGCAAAGTCTAGTTGAATGAGTGACGAAGAGGATGAATTTATTAATAGAAAGTAGTTGAAAATCTATAAATTACTGAAAACGTTTGCTTCCTCAAGTTAGAATGTTTTAGTTTGTTAAATGTTTTGTGTCTCCGCAAGTGAACCTATCCACAAATTGACAGAAATCAAATAGACGTGTCCTGTGCAAAAATAAGGCATTGTATTAAGATGACTTACCCTATCTTTTTGTTGCACGCTGTATTTTCGAGAAAATATGCAGCATACAGAATTTTACAAAAATACATCAGTAGGAAGACTGAAATAAAAAAGAAAATGAATTTGGAATGCAGATTGCCAGGGAAGTTAAAGTGATTTAATTTCGCAGGAATATAAATTCGTCGTGACCGCGAGAGATGGTGCACCGGATTATCGCCTAGCAACTGCCACCGTAACGGTGAAAGTGATAGATGTCGAGGACGAAGTTCCAGTTTTCCATCAAAGTAGCTACGAGGCTCGAGTTAAAGAGAACATGCCGGATTACACGGTGCTTCAAGTAACGGTGAGTTCAAGGTTTAATGACACGTGAAAGAACGCTTAAATGATCCGTGTACATTAACGGATGACAAATTCGTTGAACCTGGACCACGTAAAATAGCCATCTGGAAATGAAAAGGGATAAAACAACACCTTTGACCAAATAAATTATCATATATAAAGAAAACGTACATTTTGCGTGGTCAAGTCCCGACGCGTACCATTGCACTGGAAGCAACGTGGTAAATTCCGGACGACCGGTCATCCTGTTCGAGCCTAAAGCGAACGTGATTAATTCCAGGCCGACGATCCGGATACAAAGAAGCAAATCACATACATGATCAAACAAGGGGATACCGAACTCTTCAGCATAAATTCAAAGACCGGAATGATTAGAACCATTCGCGGCTTGGATTACGAGAGGGAAAACCAGCATATCCTCATAATCGGCACCGTCGAAAACACTAGCGATTTGCCTGGCTCTACGACGAGGGTTGTTGTCAACGTTCAGGTACTGGCAATCATGATTGTTTTTCCATTACTCTTCTTGTTCTTTTCCTGCTATTCGCGTATCATATTAGAATTTAGTTTATTCTTGTCGAGATAAATGGGAGACTTATAGAAAAAAATCTATAGACAGCTTCAGTATTTATCCACGCAATTCCAAATAACATTCTGAAATTGTTAAAGATAAAGTAAAGGGTTTTTGTTTTATTAACGCATATCCCCTGTAGTACTTGTCTGTGTCATTAACAAGAAAAGAAATAAAGCAATAGCTTTTAAATATCTCTTATTAATATTACATAAAAATGGTCGCCAGAAAATTTGTTCAAAGTAAATTACTTGATAAAAAACGACCTCATGTCGTACAAGTCTCATTAATGCATACATAGATACATGTACAGTCTGCACATGTACATATAGTAGAATTAGGCTAGAAGGATAAATCGACTTTAAATAAAAGCAGAGAAAGATGATCGTATGTATCGCACGACAGGAGAAAAAGAGGGATTTACAGAACAGATCTTTACACTTTAGCTTTCTGCACGAAACTACTGTGTACCAAGTTTACACCTCTTAAAACAAGATACTTTTATCTCGTCGCGCTGTTACAACCATCTCAGCTGTTAAAGTCTCAGGATTAAACTGGATGTGCTTGTGACTTTCGAGTTCGTACAGTATTAATTACCGTTTCATTTTAATGTTGCTGATTGGTCGAAAACCTAATTAGCCTAGATAATCAATTACGGAATATTTCCCAGAAACTATTTATTGTAGTTTACAACTGTAAGGAATTGTTTTTTTTATCGATTTTCATTTAGGTGCGTACGTTGTAGAAAATGCTACATATTTGTATGTTTTTTTATTATTTTATTTATTGTAATTTAAATTGCAATGTATAAAAATAATTCGTTTAGCATTCCAACGTCTTTAAATTGAAATAGCTTGTTTTGCATATAAAAATATACAGATAAAAATCTGTATTCATTTGTAGTAGGAATAGGCTGCGATAATATTTGCATAAACAATCACTGTCCGCTTAAACATAATGACTTTTATAATCAGTAATCCTTACTATTTCTTACTCGGTAGGATGTTAACGACATTCCACCAGTGTTCACGTCAGTTGCCCGGCCGATTACATTGGACGATGACGTTCCCATTGGTACGACGGTCATTAATCTTATAGCTACAGATTCCGATGGGACAGCTCCTGGAAATCAAGTATGTGTTCTTCGTTCAGTCGATAGGAAAATGAAGGTTAGTGTAGAAATGATTCTTATAATATGTTTGTTCGCAGGTGAGGTACGAAATCATCGGTCGCGGAATGGCGAACAAATATTTCGTGATCGACCCGGACACAGGTGTTCTCCGAATACGGGACGATTTGCGAAAGGAGACAGACACGGAATACCAGGTATTTTTAAAACATTCATTTTGCTATTGTGACATTTTCAAATTGTATACAGTAATGTTCTGTAAGAAGCAACTCGCTCGGAACTGTCTATTCGCTTATTACGGAACAGGTATATAAATATAGTATATATTTACTTTGTTTCGAACGGGACGAGGAGGAACTCGGTCAACGAGCGAGGGGCTCGAGATAGTAGCAAACCATAAAAGGTTTCGTCGAGGTGAAATGTTATTCTTTAGAAAAGAATAGAACATGGCATTCTCTCCCATTCTTTGAATGAAGCACGCTCCTGTTCATTAATTCCGTGCCACACACGCTCTTATTTTTTGACAATTGTTAATATTAGGGAAACGGGCTTTCAATGTTTATTGAACGTAAAGAAATTGTGTCTTGATCTGTAATAAGCAACTTACTTGGGTTAGGCCAGTTGGTTACTGCGGATCAGATATGCTATTCAGTTAGCCAGCGAGGGTCCTGAGGTAGCGGCACACCATAAAGTGTTCGGCCGAGGAGCAAATGCTATTCGTTGGAGGATAGAATATGGCATGCCTTCTTATTCTATGAATGAAGCACGCACCAATTCGGCGGCTTCAAACAAAGAAGTGGGGATATCGATTTGCTTATTTCGAGCCCGAAGCTAGTTTCTTATTACGGAGCAGTACTGTACTACGTATGGATTGTTTTTCTCGCATCTTCTCTTAATCATTCCAAACAAAAGACCCTATAACCAACCTATTGAGACAAGATTTTGCCAAAGCTTGCTACAAAGTTTTGTTGACAAAGTGGCTTCAAATTCGATGCAGTATTTGGTATATTCGATAATGTTAATAAATTGACAACAAAAATATAGCGGAATCTGTTGAAATAAGTTGCGAGCAAATTGGCAGTTGGGTTATATTACAACTGTTTCTATCAAGTGACTGTCGATTGGCACGTAACTGGTTCTACCTAGCTATCTGGGAGGAAATGGAATTTCTATTAACGGACATTTTATTATAGTATTCATGGGTTTCGTCGACTAGAATAATTTAAAGCAATCTTTTCGAGCATTCCTAATGAAATAAAATGTACATAAGAAGAAAATAGCCTAAAATGGAAAGATAATTGTTCGGCAATATAAAAATAAAGTTCATGGTGCTATACAGAGTGTTACGCTACTTCATGCAAATATTTTACGGGATGATTGCTGAAGCGATTCTGAACAACTTTTTCCTTTGTCAAAATAGTAGTTAAAGCTTTGTTTTTGAATTATTAACGAAAAACACTGACGAATCAAGGTGCGAGTTCAGCCGTGAGAGAGTTCAATCTCGCGGCTGAGGGTATCACGATCTTCTCTCGGCTGAGCGCGTGCTCTTCGCGCGTTTTGATTGGTCAGCGTTTTCCGTTAACAATTCAAAAACGAAGCCTTAAGCAAGGTTTTGCCAAAGGAAAAAGTTTTTGGAAATCGCCTCAGCAATTGCTCCTTAAAACATTTGGATAAGGTAACGAAACACCGCGTATGTTAACTTCGTCTTTAAATTATACGCAGGATTCAAATGCCCACTTCTGAAGACAAATTTTTATTTAACTCGCAGGTCGATGTGCGCGCGTACGATATGGGAGAACCGCAATTGTCCTCCGTCACAACAGTGCCGGTTTACGTGCGTCACGTAGCCACGGTGCCGCCGGAGATAGGTTTAGGCTTCGCGGAGAGCTCGTACAACGTCGAAGTGCCTGAAGACGCGGCGGACAACACGCTTATCAAGACACTCACTGTCATCAATAGTCACACGCACGATACCAGCCCGTTGAAGTGCGAGATCTACAGCGGCAATGACAACGATTTATTCGAGGCGAACGTAACGGAGGAACGAAACTGCGCGCTTAGATTGAAGAAAGGATCTTTGGACTACGAAACGACGGAATCCTATCAGGTGAAGATCAAGCTAGAGTCTTTATCGGGCCTGCTGAACTCTGGAAGAAATACGACAATGGTATGTATTTGTGAAATTGTAATTTTATTTTTATACCTTTTGGATGCTTCATGCTTAAAGTGCACATTGCACACTGTATGTATGTACAACATGTGCATACATACGTGGATTGGCAGTCGAAGTTCATTGAAAAGTTGCGATTCGAGCGAAAGAAAGAAGATTTTTTTAATGGGTTTGTTAGTATTTACAACAAATGAAGCATAATGTGACACTTACGCAACAACGACATATTTTAAAAAATCATAATTTTCCGCAATACGTGTTGAAACGTATGTCATCCAGCATCCCCAATTTTTAAAAGTAATAACTACAGCATTGAATTACTAAAATTACATATTTACAACTTAACTCGAACATCATCATTTCGCATGTTAAACATAAAACAAAGAGTTACATACAGTTGGTATCGAAAGTAATCGGGCCACGTTAAATGTTTGACAAATTTCATACAAAATAATATATCGATAAAGGAAAAAACAAATTGATATCTGCTGCTAGCACTGGTGAGAAGGATATCTTTATACGATTATGAAACGTTATTTTTAAAGATAATCAGATGGCACAAAGACGTACTATGGACGTCTTGAATGCGCTCCGAATGTCCTAGAAACGCCTGACATCTGGCCAACGTATTATGACGAATGGACATACGACGTACAACCTCTTTGGGGCGTCCTAAGGACATAAATTTCAGACTTCAGAAAGACATAAATTGAAGGCGTCCTAACGACATCCTGCCTCGGGCGTCTCTAAGACGTCTAGATTATGTCGCAAGACCTAAAGTCGACGTAAAATGGATGTCTTTAAGACGTTGTGTGCTATCTATATACAGCCAAAAGCATATTTGTTAATAACTTTAAAGTCAGCAAAACGATGACGTATAGTCTGCAATATATTACAATTTCATTGAAATCCGACGACATGCTGCCGGACCTCTTTACTTAAAGAGTTTTAAAGACATTAATTTCGTACGTCTTTAAAACGTCCCACTAGGCGTCCTAAAGAAGTTCACTTTAGATCTTCAGCCGTTCAGACCTAAAGTGGACATAGAATGGATGCCTTTAAGACATCGTGTGCACTCTGGGTATATTATAGCAAAAATGAACAATAAATGGATGAAGTTCCTTAACTTTTGTTAGGTGTTCGGATACTTAGGTGATCAGCTGTATGTATATGTTGTACGTACATGTACCTACAAATACCTACAAATTAAAGATCATCCAATCTATGTACTGTTTGTGACATAAATATTTCTTCTGTTCCTCAAACCATATGAATCCCATATTTAAATTACAGGTGAAGATTCAAGTACTCGACGTAAACGACAATAAGCCTGAGTTCATTTTCCCGGACAGCAATCAGAAATTGTCGCGAGGACGTTACTTCACCGCGATTCCGCGATCGGCGAAATTCGCGTCAACGGTGATACAAGTGCGCGCCCACGACAAGGACAACGGAAAATATGGGAAGCTCGAGTACAAGATCCTAGGTGGGCGTGGCTCGGATTACTTCTCCATGGACAGCACTTCCGGCATAATTAGGACCACGGCAACCTTCGACAACGTAGATTCAGCGGAACTTCCGTTCAAGTTCGATGTTCGAGTTCGCGACAATCCCAATTCCACCGACAACTTTAACTCGATCGTCGCCCCCGTCATAGTGAATTTAATCGAAGAGAAGAACCTGATGATCCTGGTGGTCCAGGATGCATCATCGGACGTGTTGCAGAAGGATGCTCTGAAAATTGCTGGCATCATCGAGGAGAAAAGTGACCTGCTAATTGGCATCGACAGAATATCCGTTAGGAAGAATCTAACGAAGAATGGAACCGTGGAAATGTATCCTCAGGATTCGGACGTGTGGTTTTACGCCGTCGATCCGGACACCGAAGCGATTCTGGATAGAAACAGCTCCAGGATACAGAGGTAAGACAATCAATATAGAATATTATAGAATGGAAGCACGTTTCTCTGTATATGTAACCGACGGAATTGTGTAAGTAGTGGAACATAACTTATGGAACATCAATATTTATCTTAATGACCTTCAATTATTTTAATGCCACAATGCAGTAGTCAGTAGATTCCCTGCGAATGACAGTAAATCGGGATCACGGGACCGTCCACTTATCGTGTAGAAGGAGCGAAATTTAATATCCCATGAGGCGTGGGCAAGGGATCGACATTTCACATTTGTTAATATTTCTTTTTTCTAATGAAACGTTCACTATCGCATTCGTGACACTTTCCTTACTAAAATGAGACCAACCATGATATAGTTCAAGACCGATTTGGTCAAATTGTAACCTAAAGGCTTAGGTGCTATTAGTACGGGCCAAGGAATCGAATATATTCTAAAATATATCGTGTTTGGTTTCATTTTAATCAGAAAAATGTCACAAATGCGTTAGCAAAAGTTTAATTTAAAAAAGTCAAAAGCGAAAAATTTCTCATACCCTAATAGCCACGAGGTTGCCATTAGCGAGACTAAGGGGACAGTATAGGAATAACCAGAAGCGACACTCCCTCAAAATCGTGTCCGAGAAATGCTACAGCGCATGCTCCATGTTAGTGCTGACAAGATGGCGACAGTGTCCCTCCATTGCATTTATGTTTTCAATCAAAACGTCGCGCACTACTACACCAGCGACATGGCCGACTGTCACTTAACCTCGGATACCAACATCAAAGGGATCGACACGGAGTGCCGCTACTGGTTATTCTTATACTGTGTTAATGGCAGTACCGGCCAAGTTTGGTAAAATCGAACCAAGTTTGATCATCGACATGCAGCACCACATTCAAACCTAAATAGCGATCAACTGACTGCAGCGTTTCGTTGGTTGTCCAAACGCGACCAAATTTAACTGTTTGAATCAGGGCTATCGAACTAGCGGCTTTATCTCGGAGCCGTAGGAAAACATAGGAGAACGTTTTCTTTCAAACCCACTTCACTTGGACAAATTTCTTTTTGCACGAACCACAAAATCACGAGCCACCAGTTCCACACGACGTGCGCTGCGAGCAGTTGATCGCCATTTAGCTTTTGATGTCGCGCTGCATGTGGACGGTCAAATTTGCTTCAACTTTGGCCGGTACAACGTATTGTGCCTGACTTGACTATCAGGGTAGATGTATCTTTTTCGATTAGTCCGATACTCGCACCTCATCTCTTTCACTCGCTGTATCCTTTTCTAAGTTCGGCAAGAAATCAAAAAGGAAACAATGGTGGGTTTTACTTTCCGTCGCTTATGTGTAGATCAGACTACCGTCACTTATCAAGAATCTACTGTACCTGTATTTACCTTTGAAGTGATAAAAACGTATTCTTCGTTTAAAACACTTCAAAACACAATTAGAATGTTATTATCCAAAGGGACGTGTAGCTAAAATTAGTATATGCGGACACGCAGATAACGATCACACAAACAATACATCGTAAAGCCATTTTACTGCGCTACGTAACTGTGATTCAACAATTCGCACCTACCTTGAGGTTCTCCTACGTCACGTAAAGCTGACTAACAAAGCCGCTGAGGAAAATATGTTCAAGTGCCTGCATACGTGATTCTCTTACAGATCGATCCTCGAAAAGTCGGCGATGTCGAATATCACATTCGACGTGTCAACCTTGGTCCGTGCGAACGCGATAGATATCCACGCGCCGGTGATGCCACTGGAACCAGTACGCACGCAAACTGCCATCGCGTTCAGCGGCGAAGTATTCCCCTACGCCTTAATTATCATTGCCTGCATCATACTGGTTCTGGGTATAGCTGGCATCATTTACATCTGCGTCTCCTGGTCCAGGTGAGTTGTTCAATCTTATTCGAACCTTAAGTAGTCGCACTGGATAGATTACACAAGCGGGTGGGAGGGGTCGACAGTAGCTTCATATTTTCAAAATAGAAATAAACTTGGGGTACATATTAAGAAATGGAAATGAATCAGATTGTAAGTTATGGTTTACTACATCTACAAAAAAGAAAGCAATCAATTTTCTTAGCAATGAAAATTAAAGATCCTTTTGCACATATTGAGACTACTTCGGATCAATCCTTGTAGAGAAACAAAAAATTAATACAGGACCCATCATTCTAAGTAGTAAAGATTGGGTATACTGCACAATAGTTGTATTTAATGAAAAGGCGGCCATAAATTCAATTTTCATCTGACTTTTATGAAATTTGATATTCTTATGTTTTTTAGCTTGCCAAATTTCAACATTTTACTATTAACCTTTGAAAAGATATCGCCAGGAAAATATTTGGGATATTCTACCCTACTAGACATATGTCAGTGAATTTTTTTCATAATTTTCTATTCGTTATAACAAAAGAAATAGAGTTTAAATTAAAAATTATGTTTAACCCTTTAACTACCCTATTATTGGGGGTACAGAGTTGATATTTGGCAGAATGTATTTTCTTTGAATTGCTAATCGATTAATATGTACCAATTTCAATTTGGTTTGAGGGCACTTCTACCATGCTTATTCGGCTGGGTCCTATCTCAATTAGATATCATACTTAGCATGTCACTTTGAACCAAGAAACTTGTCGCAGCGTAAAGATAGATGAATAACATCTTTGTTTTCCTTCTGTTTTACTAAAGCATGACTTTTTATGACATATTGAGAGTGGAATTACAAGGGTACACTCAAATAAGATATTTTAGGTTAGGTTAATGGTCAAATATTAAATATATGTATTTTTTAAAGATAAACTTTGCCTCACACTTTAAACATGCTCCAATTTTGAAGATATTTAGGAGCATGAAATTTCGTCAACTTTGATGGCCTATATCTCAGTAACCAATGAATATATTTAAAAAATTCAAACTGCATATGATGCACCGTGATACATAACAAATGTGCTACAACAGCAAATGCAACCACTGTGCGCTGCAGTGTTCGATACTAAATTAATACTGTATAACGCAACAAAATGGGAAGCTACAGGAAGTGGGAATTACTGGAGTAAATCTGTTCTATCTTTTTTTGACGATTTACGTGAATATGTACCCATATATCCAAATCTGCTACAGCAGCAAATGCAACCACTGTGCGCAACATTGTTCGATACAAAATTAATATTGTATAACGTAATAAAATGGGAAGCTACTAGAGATGGGAATTCATGGAGTAAACGCGTTCTGTCTTTTTTGGCGATTGAAGTAGATATGTCCCCATGTGTCTACTTAAGGGATAATCACACCGCTTCGGCTACAACAATGTTGTTACCGTTAATGTCGTGCGAAATAAGCATTTTCGTATGTCGCGACATGAATATTCATTCGACCAGCCCGTGTGCCATGCAAACTCATCGTTCCCTTTATTACATCCATTAGAACTAATTGCGTTTTCCGGCGTGGCCGGCTCTTAAAACGTTTACCAGCATCGCTATACGTGTGAGACACAACATGCTTTGTTTCGGTTATTGCACGACGCGTCGTTGCAAATCGAATGATTGCGAATGCGATTTCCCATGAGAACCTGCTATCTTCTCGTTTACATAGGTACAAGGCGTACAAGGAACGGATGCAGCGGATGTACGTCGTTCCACGTTACGATCCCGTCTACGTGGAGCCGAACTTGAAGGAGTACGAAACGCAAGTGCTTCAAATGAGCGTGCCAGTCGACGATAACGATAGCTACAACGATCTGCAGCTCGATTTCAGCAATAAAAATCATGCGTTCAGCTTGGATAATGTCAGCTACATTACCAAAGATCATGGAGAAAGTACTGGTAATTTCGATATTTTTTAAAGTTATTTACCAATACTTTGTGTGATTAAGTATAATAGGTATATCGTCGTGCTACAATTTGTAGGAGCTTCATTTAATTAAGTGGTGCGACGTTTGTAGCAGAATTAAATGCACGTGAATTTTTAGTGTCTGATCGATTGATCTTATGACATACAGGATGTTCGGCTACTGCATGTCAATATTCTAAAGGATGATTTCTGAGGCGATTCTGAATAACTTTTTCCTTTGTCAAAATGATGATTAAAGCTTCGTTATTGAATTATTAACAAAAAACGTTGACAAACCAGGCCGCGCGCTCAGCCGCGGGAATGTTGAAGTCCGCGGTTAAGCGTATCACGATCTTCTCTCGGCTGGGCGCGCGCTCTAGGCGCGCCCTGATTGATCAGTGTTTTTCGTTAGTAATTAAAAAACGAAGCCATAACCAATATTTTGGCAAAGGAAAAGGTTGTTCGAAATTACCTCAGCAAAATCGCTCCTTAAAACATTTGCATGAGGTAGCGAAACGACCTGTATACGGGGTGCCGAGAAAATAGACACTTTTTTGGCACAATACATTTTTGCTAGTTTAATTTAATTAATGAGCGTGATGTTTGCAGCAGAAGTAATATGTCTAGAATAAAGAATACATTTCTAATGGAATGGTGTCATACAATGTATGAGAAGCAGAGAAAATGGAGATCTATTATCATTAAAATTACACTGTGTAGATTGTACAAGGACAATTTACTTGGCCAGAAAGTCTGCCTGGTGCGATAAAAAGGCCATAGATCAATTTCAGAAAGATAAGGACTATTGAATAGTTAAAGAAAAGAGGTTAAAGATAAGAGTGAAGCGAATATGTACGTTGCTCAAAGTTATGCATTTTACACCGCCGATATCCTATGTACACTTAGTCGCTGTGCTTTCATGTCCTTCGTCGGGCGCATCTGCTCCACTTTTGCAAACGAAACACTCGTGTAAATTATTTTAAACAGTCCAAGAGCGATTTTAATAGTACAGTAGATTTTCGATAAGTGACGGTATTCCGAACTACAGGTAAGTGACGAAAAGATAATCCGACCACCGTCTTCTTTTTTACGTCTTGCCGAACGTACGAAAAGACACAGTGAGTGAAAGAAAAGGAGGTGGGAACGTCGGACTGATCGAAAGAAACATATCGATGAGGCAACCTAATGCGACGAACTTTTTCTACTTTTGACTTTTTTAAAATGAAGCTTACTGACACATTGGTGACATCTTTCTGATTAAAATGAGATCAAACGCAATATACAGGGTGTCTCGCTACCTCACACAAATGTTTTAAGGAGTGATAGCTGAGGCAATTTCGAACAACTTTCTCTTTTTCCAAAATGTTGGTTAAGGCTTCGTTTTTGAATTATTAACGAAAGACACTAGCGAATTAGGATGCGCGTAGAGCGCGCGCTCATCCAAGAAAAGATCGTGATACGCTCAACTGCGGCCTTGAACCCTCTCGCGGCTGAGCGCGATGTACGCGCGGCCTGATTGGTCAGTTTTTTTTTGTTAATAATTAAAAGACGAAGTTTGAACCACCATTCTGGCAAAGAAAAAAGTTGTTCAGAATCGCCTCAGCAATCATCTCTTAAAATATTTGCATGAGGTAACGAAATACCCTGTACATGATTTACAATATATTTTATTCATTGGCACGCACCTGTTACCATCTAAGTCAATAAATTGCAATTAGACTAAATATACCTTAATTGATATAGTTTAAGTGACAGTAAATCAGGACCCCGAGACTCTCATTTCTCTTGTAGAAGGAGCGAAATTTCATACTCTACGAGGCGGGGCCAAGGTTCTGACATTTCACATTTGTTATTATTTCTTTATTTTTTAATAAAACGTTCATTATCGCATTTGCGACATTTTTTTTATTAAAATGAGACCAAACTCGATGTAGTTCAAGATGCATTTGATCAAATTGCAATCTACAGGCTTAGGTGCTATTGGTACGGGCCAAAGAATCGAATATATTTTAAACTATATCGTGTTTGGTCTCATTCTAATTGGAAAAGTGTCACAAATGCGTTAGTAATCGTTTTATTGAAAAAAAAGCAGAAAGAATAACAAATGTCAAATGTGGGAACCTTGGCCCCGTCTCGTAGGGTACCAAATTTTGCTCCTCCTACACGATAAGTGATGGTTTCAGGGTCTCGATTTACCGTCACTTATACAGGGTGTCCCAGAACTCCCCATAGAGCCGAAAAGGGGTGATAGCTGAGGTGATTCTGAACACCTTTTTCCTTTGCGAAAATGTTGTTTGAGGCTTCGTTTTTAAATGGTTAACGAAAAACATTGACCAATCAGAGCGCGCGTAGAGCCCGCGCTCAGCCGCGGGAGTGTTGTGCTCGAGCTTGACGCTCGGCCGAGGCCGTGAATGTGAACAAGTCGCTCGGTCTAATAAGAGGCGTTTGCCAAAAGTTATATCGAATAAGGTATAAACAAATTAAGAACAATATTAAATTATTCGTTATTCCTCAAGAAGGAATAAACTAATTAGTCGTTATTCGTGTAGAATCAATGAATCGATTGACTAATAAACCTATCAATTGCAGCCCGCGTTAAATTAAAAAAGATTGACAGAAGATTCAAATTAGACTCACCCATGCATCCATAAATGAACCTGCTTCGACGAAAATGGGTCACTGTGTCATCCTACCGATCGTGACCATTGCAAGTAGGTATCCCGCAGTGCAGGACAGCTGATGTTACGGCCAGGTCAGCGAACTCACTTTATTTGACAAAACTTATTGCCTGCACGGCAACGATCACTGGGTTATTCTACCGATCCTGGCCATTCGAAGAACAAACACGTGGTGCACAACAGCCGATGTCTCGGTTGGAACAGTGAAATAACTTCGTTTCACAAAATTTCTATCATTGCACGAGCACTGTCATTTTACACTTCAAGATTTGAATTTATGAAATCAGTTGTTCCCATTTATGAATAATTGCCACTTATTATCTTTGAAGCGTCTCAACTTGGCTTTTTCTACTGCCAAATACGCTTTTGCACATTCTACAATTTCATCGTCGTGTTCCTGATCGGGTAATCACTCGCGAGCTTCGCGTTTTATAACTTAACTTTTATTTCGTTGAAAGTAAAAACAGCAATTACAGCGTCGGAGAGATCTTTACTGCTCGATGTTCGGACTGGTTCTGTCTTAAGAAATTGTGATGCGGTTTGCCACGGTGGATGAGGGCTAGTTCGAAGAATGTTATAAGGGAGAGTTACGGGTTGTCGCGGGGAGCACGCTTTATGGTGCAAAGGCCCTTGAGGCCCACGTGCTGGCCAGCAGAGTTTTCGGTTTCCAGAAAACACGGTCATGGTGAATTTAGTGAAAACATTTTCCAGTCCCCGGAAAAGGTATAGCATTACAAAGAATGTAATAAAAGATGTAGCATCTCGGAGAATGTAACAGTGTCTTGAACGCTTCGCAGTGCCTTCCCGGCGACTGGAAAATGTCTCCATTAAATTTGCCACGGCCGTGTTTCCTGGGAACCGAAAAACTCTGCTAGCCAGCACGTGGGCCTCAAGGGCCTTTCACCCTAAAGCGCGCCCCCCGTAAGGACCCGTAACTCTCCCTTATAACGTTTTTCCAGCTAGCCCTCGTCCACCGTTGTAAACCGCGTCATAGTTTCTCAAGACAGAATCAGTCTGAACACCATACAGTAAAGATCTCTCTGACACTGTAATTGCTGTTTTTACTTTCAACGAAATAAAAGTTAAGTTCTAAAACGCGAAGCTCGCGAGTGATTACCAGCTCGGGAACACGACGATGAAATTTCAGAACGTGAAAAAGCGTATTTGGCAGTAGAAAGGGCCAAGTCGAGACCCTTCAAAGTTAATAACAATCAGCCCCCTTTGGAGCCAGCAATTATTTATAAGTGGGAACAACTGATTTCATAAATTCAAATCATGAAGTGTAAAGTGCTAGTGATCGTGCAATGTTGGAAATTTTGTGAAACGAAGTTCTTTCACTGTTCCAACCGAGACATCGGCTGTTGTGCACCACGTGTTTGTTCTTCGAATGGCCAGGATCGGTAGAATAACCCAGTGATCGTTGCCGTGCAGGTAACAAGTTTTGTCAAATAAAGTGAGTTCGCTAACCTGGCCGTAACATCAGCTGTCCTGCACTGCGGGATACCTACTTGCAATGGTCAGGATCGGTAGGATGACACAGTGACCCATTTTCGTCGAAGCAGGTTCATTTATGGATGCATGGGTGAGTCTAATTTGAATCTTCTGTCAATCTTTTTTAATTTAACGCGGGCTGCAATTGATAGGTTTATTAGTCAATCGATTCATTGATTCTACACGAATAACGACTAATTAGTTTATTCCTTCTTGAGGAATAACGAATAATTTGATATTGTTCTTAATTTGTTTATATCTTATTCGATATAACTTTTGGCAAACGCCTCTTATTAGACCGAGCGACTTGTTCACATTCACGGCCTCGGCCGAGCGTCAAGCTCGAACACAACACTCCCGCGGCTGAGCGCGGGCTCTATGCGCGCTCTGATTGGTCAATGTTTTTCGTTAACCATTTAAAAACGAAGCCTCAAACAACATTTTCGCAAAGGAAAAAGGTGTTCAGAATCACCTCAGCTATCACCCCTCTTCGGCTCTATGGGGAGTTCTGGGACACCCTGTAGAGAATTTACTGTGGAAGTAGTAATCAAGTAAAAACAATCACAGAAGTAATTAAGGCCCTTTAAAACGATGGCGTTTTAAAACTCCTGAAATGTTATCTCACTGAGAAGTTATTCCTGCGCAAAAGGAAGTAGTTCCCCGCCCTTTTACCTTTGTATGCGGGGATAATAGTGAGGGGGGAGAACAAGAACTTATAGATGCATTTATCCTCTGCCCAGGTCAACAAAGTCCCGTGAGTTCTGAGGCGGCTACCACAGCGCGAGCCTCCAGCATAGTGGGGACCCACGGGGACTCGAACATCCACTCGTTGCGGCGATCGACCCTCGGCAGAAAGAATCATAGCAACAGCAACGCGAACACGTTGACCAACCACGACGCGACGCCCGTTCTGAATCCGCTGTACAATCACGGTAGCGATCTGCTGAGTCCTAGTCCATCGAACGATAACGTGACGTTCAGGGAGAGAAAGGATTACTCTCACCTCGGGTTCACGTACCTGGGCGAGCAGAGCCCGGTGGAGACGACCACGGAATTGTAAAACGAGGTTGCGCGCGGAATCGTAGTTCGCGTTTCGATACGCTCAACTCGAAACTATACATCGGTGAGTTTCTTGCGCCGTGTTGTGTGTCGCGCGGCAACGACGAGCTTTATGCGTCTGCCGGCGACATTCTTCCACGATATTGTCGTACAGAAAGACGGATCGCTGCGGTTTTGGAAACTATTGGTTGTCGATCCCCCGTGCATGCATTTTTGAAAAGTATATGAGCTGAATATTTATGAAAGAAATACGAAGAATATTATTTATTTGACATCAGTATTTTTCAGGTAACTTTTCTTGAAAAATTAACCCTGTCCTATAGAGCCATGGAACTTTGAAAACGCATTTCATTTTTAAAAACCATTTACATTTTGAAATTTACTGCAATTTACCGTTTTGTCACCTTACAAACAATGCGTTTGCTGCAACCCGTTGCCAATTGTGATTTTAGCATCACAAGTTTCTTCCTGTTAATAATTCATTAACCATCACTTTAAAGCATAGAAAAGGTCAAGGTGCAGAAGAATGAAAGCAAATACCGCAATAATGCAATTACATTTGCGCAATTTAATTCAACATTCATAAATCAGTGCGCCTTATTGCGATAATGAAAACTAAACAAAAGGCATGCTCAATTAAATAAGATTCGTGATGCATACACAAGGGGTTGGTGGCGCCACATCGGTGAATCATCGCTCGTTTCTCTAATAAATATGGCAGCTCATGTTTGAGATTATCTCCGTGCTTGGAAATTGTACTGTGTCCCTCGCGAGAATTAACGGCTTCGTATGCACCACGACTGAACCCAAAAAAGCACACGCTGATGCATTCGTAAACAAGTGCATGATTCGTTCCGCTTGGTGGACTCTGAATCGAACTGTCACGACGAATAGAGCGGTGCATGTACCGCGTCGAAACGAGGTCGCAAATATTTTCCTCCGGTGGCGAGCTTCTTTCTGGGAACGCATAGAAAAACGTCCGTCGGTACAATTTAACGCGCTCCAAATAGATATGGCGCATCGAGAACCACCATTTTCAGAATTCTATGCCGCCCACGAATGCTTGCCCCGACAACGAAATTTGCCATTGACTTTTCGACACAACGACCCGAATATGTGATTCGTGCTTTTCGTTTTAATAAGAGCCTGCTCGATAACGCTGCTGCGCTTTTGTTCGCGATGAATATTTTGCGACCAATCGGGAAATTACGTCGATATGTATTTTAATTGATTATTGTATTTTGCAATAATATTTGTCGCGCAGACAAGGCTTGGGAATTAACTGCACTTTTGGGCCGTTTTTCAGAGGAGACGCCTCCTTTTCCTCGCCTCGCATCTTGGCTCCCGCAAAAACATAAGTGCTCGAAAGGTCTATCAATAGGTGTTCCTAATTCGCCACATACGATAAAGCATGGTACGCATCTGTACCCCTTCGAGCACTTGAGCCATTGCGGGGCCCAGACGCGCGATAGGAAAAAGAGGCGTTGCTTCTGAAAATCAGTCGAAAAGTGAAATTAATTCCCAAGTCTGGCGTGGACCATTGTTGTCGCGCGACGCGTTCAATCGTATCTCGCGTGCATGCAAGATGCAGATGGATGCGTATTTTTGTTCGCAAAACAAATAAAACTGTGAGTCAGTGTACCCCGTCCAACGTAGCAGTAAGAATAAATGAAATAATTGAGGCGTAAAAGTCTGCGCGTGCGAATGAACCTGCGTGAATGTGGTAAAACTGTGAACTTAATATGTACAGGGTGCAAAGAAATTATATTCTATGCCTTCGGATCTGTGGACAAGTGTGAAAAAAACCGTGCAAAATTATCCTTGACCTTGAAAATTAAGGGTAAATTTATTTTGGCCTGTCGGATTCTACTCGTCATAAGGATAAAAATTGTGAAAGGAACCATGGGACGTAATCCAACCGTTTTCTTGAAAAATGATGTTATAGGTACCATTAGTTAGCACGGGTTAGAGCGAGAGAGCCGAGAGCGTCGACGGCCCTCGCGACGCACTGGCTGACCTAGAGTCGCGGAAGGGGCCAAGACTTACCCTCTCTTTCTCTCTCTCGCATTAGCCCGTGCTAACTAATAGAATCTTTACACTTTTTATCCTTATGACTAGTAGAATCCGACAGGCCAAAAGAAATTTCGACCTTAATTTTCAAGGTCGAAGATAATTTTGGACGGCTTTTTTCCACAAATGTCCACCGATCCGAAGGTGTAGAATCACACTGTGGTGGTCGTTACCTATAATTTCTTTGCACCCTGTACATGTTACGAGGAATTCACGTGAAACCGTTGTACAATAAGATCCTTCTATTTATAATTGCGCGTTTGCTCATGCTATTTGATTAGTTTTAACGATACACAAACGATAGGCATCGTTGTTATGTACTGCTACAAAAGTACGATTGTCCACATGAAATTTTCCCTTGATAATACACGCACTGTTCCCCGAATGTTTTCTTTACAATAATCTATTTTACCGTATTTTTTTTTGTTTCGATTGTAAAAAAAATTCTGCAGCCGCAGTTGGCTGCCGTGCCAAACAACGTAATGTGATTTTACAAATTTTATGTAAATATAAACAAAAATTGGAAGCTGATACGAATTTATGCTTCTCTAATGCGTGCAACCTTTTGCTGTTCTTTCGTAGATATGAATAATTTTGTTAGTAAATATAAAATATTATTGAAGTGCATTTAAAACGTGGATGCACCAGGAATAATTTGACGCAGAATATTGTACTTAACGTAACAATCATACGTGTAATTATCTTGTCTTTTGTATGTAAGAATGCTTGTTGAATTGTTTATTTACATACGATATGTGACATTGAGAGCAACACCAAATGGTGTTTTCATGAAACGGAATTTTAATGAAATTGCGAGACTTAATCTATTAAATCTCTAGTCGTATGGCGCATATCCCGGGAATATATCATTTCGAAGGTGTCCTTTGATTGTTAGTGATATATTCTAGGGAGAATATTGAAAAACTATCCGCATCGCCTATCCGTTGACTAGAGCGTTAACATCTTTTACTTATAGTTGCGTGTTGTTTGAATTAAATGAACCGCGAATGCTGTAAAAATTGTTAATACCTAATAAATCTATTATATTTACATAATCGCGAGTATTCGTGTACCTTTAACCCCTCAGATAGCCAGATTGAACCAGTTACGTGCCAATCGACAGTCGTTCGACAGCAACAGTTGTAAGACAATAAAAGTTCGATATGTGTGCGGCACGATCTGCACGCTATGTGAGCAGAAGTCACCCCACCACTTTTCCCTCTTTGCCCTTTGGTCCCCAAGACCCGCCGATGCTTATCTCGTATTCGATCCCCCTTGCCGAACGCACGGGGGACGCGGCGAGTGAAAATAAAAGAGGTCAAACAATTCGGCAAGATCAAAAGAAACGTATCAGTGAAAGAACACTAATGCAGTCATGGAACTTTTTATTTTTAACCTTTTTAGAATGAGACTCTCACATAACGTATTTGAGAGCTTTTCTCTGATTAATATGACACCAAACACGACATAGTTTGCGACACATTTGGTCCTTTTATAATCTAAGATTGGTGCGGAGCAAGAGACCAAATACAGTGATGCACGGATGCATGTCGCGAATTCTGTACGCTTGAATGACGAGCGTCGTTCCGACCAAAGTGCTTTCGAGCTTCGTATGATCGTTCGACGTGCGGACCTCTCCCTGTTTGACTGTTGTTGTCCTTCCTTACTTAGGGTTAAAAAATTCGTACGCCTGCACGGATTAGTGTAGCGCTCCGGTCCCAAACGTGTGACATTTACTCGGGCATTACTGTATACTCCAAATTATGTCGTGTTTGGTCTCATCTGAATCAGAAAAGCGTGACAAATACGTTAGTGAAAGATTCATTCCAAGAAAAGTTTCATCATTGCATTAGTGTTCTCTCATTGATATGTTTCTTATCTACCCTCCGATTCATGGACCCTTTTCTATTTGCTGTTTTCCTTTTTGACGTTCGAAAGAATAAACAAATAACACCGATCTTTTAACAGCGTCCGAGTCTAATAAAAAATTATTAGGTTAGGTTAGACTTGGGTTTCGTTCTTCGTTCACATATCACACTTTTACCGTATAATCTAACCGCCAAATTGCTTGCAACTTATTTCAGCAGACTCTGCTATATTTTTGTTGTCAATTTATTAAGATCATCGAATATATCAAATACTGTATCGAATTCGCAGTCTCTTTGTCAACGAATTCTTTGTAGTAAGCTTTGTAGCAAGCAAAATTTTGTCTGAATAGCTTGGCTATCAAAGACCTTCTCCCCCCCCCCCCCCCCCTCCTATCACTTGGATCTCCATTCTTCGGACACTCGAATTCAAAATACGCTGGCACTGCTCGGTTTAACTGTCTTAAACAACGAATGATCGATTTCCGAACGATCCCACGGAACTCACGCAACGCGGGCTAACACCGACAACGGTTGAAGTATGATTTCAGCAAACTCGCGAACAAGCTTTAGCCGGGACTGGTCGGGCCAATCTAGGCAACGTCGTAATTATCACTCGACTCGTCAACTAGCGCAAAGACCGGTCAATTGGCTACTGATCGGACAAGAGTATGTCCGTGATCGACGAGACGAGAAGTTGGTCGAGGGAAGAGACGTGTGCCGACTAACGTGCAAGGATCGATTGGTAGTAGAGAGCGTCGGCGCCGTCACGGTGCGACGCAGACGCATCTGGACCAGTTTCTGGACACGTAAGGGTAGAGGGAGGCCGAGAGCGTGCCGCTCCCGAGACAGATGATACAGGACCCGCCAGCATTCACCCCGACGGTATCGTCGCGAACGTACGCACCAGGTTCCCCTTTGATTCTTAGACGCGAGATCGTTGGAGCAGAGTCGTGTAAACTTGAATCGTCGACACGTGAGATTCGTCCGATCGATCTCTCCCAATCGAGTGTTCTCCGTTCACGAAATTTCATTGCCTCTATCGTTGTCCCGATACGCTTAACAGTTCTGCGCGCCTGTGGGTTTAATCCTAGTGGTGAAGCTGAAGCGAAAGGATAGGAATAGACGAGGGCGAAGAATCGTGAAATACCTGTTAGTGGATCTACAGAGAAGATCAGTCAGTGATTCAAGAGATAGTGTTGACTCAACTTGTGCCTAAGCTTTTTTTCGGTTTCCGCTTCAACTACAATACATTCGCGACTCGTTTCCCGCTCTCGGTCATCAACGAGCAAATGTAACGGAAGCCTGCAGAGCCAGCAATCGCCTGTTGTTTCGTGGGAAGCCTGTTTACGCGAATAATTCTGGTAATATGGCAAGTAATATCATGAACATGTAGCCACGCACATTCGCCGAGGATTTCGTACAAGCGCCCGAGCCGTGCACCCTGGTATTTTAATTAAAGTAATTAGCCTTTGCAGCGCAAGAAGTATGACGAGAAATGTCTAAATACGTATTCCGGATCTTTAACGCGACATAGTTTTGCATCGTACTTCCGGCGGTGGGGTATTAAAATTAATCATTTGTTGCACGGTGCAACGCGTTAAACTGGGATGCGAAATTGCGCGACGGGAGAAATGCACCCGTCAGCGCTGCTTGTAATTAATGCAACATGTACGGGAACGATTTTAATTAATTTTCACACGTGTACCTATAATTAATTAGCAAGACGAGTCTGCTATCGTTCGACCGCGGATTTCCTGTTGCGCGATATCAACGCAGCCATGCAAGAATTATAAGCGCTGTTTCGTGTGTATCGCTGCGGCTTTAATCTTGTCTAGATTTAGTAGTGTTTTAGCATTGCTAATGCATTAATAAGTAACGTTAAACAACATTAGCTAATTCATTAGATAATATCGTATTGGCAGTTCACGAAAGAAGAGATTCACTCTGGTATCAGTGCAACGCGAAATATCCGTTACGCAATAATTTTCGAATCCCTTTCCGAGCGTGCATTGTCCGCATTCAGTTGTAATTGCATCTCCAGGGTGAAATGCGAATTCTAAGGGCATTCCCTCTGTCCCGATTATATGTAATAATAATTGTCTGCCTGAACGAGCCAATCCTTTCTCCACTGGCAATAGGAATAATGAACTCGGATTGCTGTGTACGATTAGTAGTATTTATAGTGGAATCATGGTACTACATCGTTACGCTTTATCGTTTACTCCTATTTGCTTTTTGTAAATCCTTTTAACGGGTTACACATACCTCTGATAAAGCCGATCCGGAAAAGGAATGTGAATATTGGGATTCATTCATTGATGATATATTCTAAATCAATAATAAATTATACTAAAGAAAATGTTTTAAAGAAGCTTTTTATACAAACAATCAGGCTGGGGGTATGAAAATTATTGTATCGTAATCGGAACTAGGTATGTGTGCAAAGTTTCATGCCGTTCGAATTAGTAGAAGTGGGTCAAAATTAGCTTACAAAATTTTATCCTAATTAACTGACTAAAAACTGAAGCTAAATAAAAACTTGGAAACAAAAGTAGTTCATTTAGAAGGGAAGGTCGGCAACTCGAAAATTCAACAAAATTTTAAACTCTGCACAAACGTTGTTCATATGGTTCTAATAACGAAACGATTTCCATTTCCTGCTGAAAAACGATCTTAGGGGTAAAAACACCCTCTCCACCGACATCTTACTTTTCATATCGTCATTAGTAATTCAGAAACTGTATAAGATACAGGAGAAAGTTAAATTAAAAGCTGTAGTGTCTTTTATGGTCTATATTGTGGATCTGAAGAATTTTAAAAAAGTTAATAATGGGAGCAAATTTTTGAGAAACAATCTTTTTCGCAGATTGCTTACAACCACAATATATATAATGGTGTTCAGCTACATGTGGGCAAAAATGGAAAGGACAAATCTAAGGTAGAGATACATATAGACCGTTTATTTTGAGAGTGGTGTAAGTTCAAGTTTAAAAAAAAATATGAATTTTAACGTCAACTTTTTATTTATATATTTTTCTCATTTTTTTTTAGAAATTGGTTTACATTCTTTTTATATACTTAAAAATTTTTAGAATTTTAAGGCTCGTGCAAATTGCATCCGTATAAAAAGATCTTAGTAAATGTTAAGGGACATTAAATATACAGGGTATATCACTACAGGTTGCATATATTCTAGGGGATGATTCTGTGGTCTGAAATAAGACGAAAGAGAATAAACTTTGAAAGTTGTATTTTTTATGGTCTATACAGGGCGTTCGACTACATGTGGGCAAAAATGAAAGGGGTGATTCTATGGGTGATTCTATGTAGAATAAACTTTTTTCGTTTGAGGTTTCATTTTCGAGAAAATTGTAGTTTGAAAATTCATCCATTAAAGATGTACTAAAGAACCTAAAACCTGGTACAACCGGAAATTGCGGTAAAACCGAAAAGATCCCGGGTGATTTTTCACGTCAAAATAAGTTGAAAATCATTTAAAAAAATATTTTCATACGACGCTTCGTTCTCAAGAAAATTGAATTTGAAGGAAGCCAGTTTTAACGGATTGCAGCTACTTGAGTATACGCATACTTAACTAATTTTGAGATTCAATTTTTTTGAAATCGAAGCGTCGTATGAAAAAATTGTATTTTTTGTTTTCGACGCATTTTGACGTGAAGAATCATCTTCTTTCGGATTTCGCCACAATTTCCAATTGTACCAGGTTGTAGCTTCGTTAGTACACATGCACTCAATGAATTTTGTAACTGAATTTTCTCGAAAACGAAACCACAAACGAAAAAATTTTATTGTATTTTTTTCGCCTTGCGTTAGCCCATAGAATCACCCCTTTCATTTTTGCCCACATGTAGTCGAACGCCCTGTATAGACCATAAAAAATACAACTTTCAATTTACCTTATTTCCATAAGTGTTAACAACAGTATGAAAAGGAAGATTTCTCTGGATGGGGTGTTTTCGCCCATACGATCGTTTTTCAGCAGGAAAGAAAAATTGTTCCGTTATTAGCATCACACGAACTACACTTATGTAGAGTTTCAAACTTTTTTTAGTGTTCGAGTTGCCGAACATGCTACGTTAAAATTTTTTTCTGTTTCCAATAGTAATAATTATCGAATAATATAGGTAATAATTGAAACTTTAAATACGTTTTTCTCGAGACGAAGTTTCCAAAATCGGTACCAGAAATATCTTGGAGACTACTTGGCCAATTTGGATCAAACTCTACAGTCACATTCTTGAGACTATTATCTTCCTTTTCTTTATTAACAAGGGAAGTTGAAAATTTAGGACGAAGAAGGTATGGTTTGTAAATGTTTAGATTCAAATGAACGCCATTTAAAGAAAAATTGATTTTCACAGAATCGGCTTGGACAAGTATTAACTTTTTTGTCTAGTTTAATGTAAGATTAACGAAATTTGTTTAAAATAAAAAACATTTGAAAAAAGAAACAGCTGCCATGCCATTCTATCTGCAGATAATTAATTAAAATTTCCAGGAAATGCTATTGAAATAATACATAATATGATGTAGATATTAATTTTTTAATGAAACATAATTTTATATACGAAAAAACATTTGAATTTTCCTTAATTTTTAAACACTCAAAGGTATGTAACCCCTTAAGAAGGCCCTTTAATTCTTCGATAATGGGCACATTTAATTATTTGCGCACTTTCTAACGGGGTGCGACGGATTTTAATTTTCCTAAGTGAATCGGAGCAGTGTATATCTGTATGCACCCTTTCATTATTCGTTCCTATTCTTCGCCCTCGTCATTTCCACGGATAATTCATTGCTTTCGTGTTCGTTCTATTGTTACCAATGTCTTTATCATCACAGTTTTTTTTTTTAAGTAATCTTTCACACTTGTAGTTTGTCTGCTATTTCTGCATGCCATAAATTATTGTGCATTTAAAAAATAACTTCAACTGTGCACGAAAATGCGTATGTTATTGTGATTTGCATCTAAATAGAGCAGGAAATAATTCACAGTAGTGTCATTATGTTTTTACAGATTGATGACTCTTTGATATCTTGAAACCGATCGGCATGAAATACTTGAAAGTTATTCTGTTCACGTTCAACCTATTAATATGGGTAAAGTATTAAACGCTTTATTACAGGCTAAATCAGTGTATCAATAAAGTTGCCTTGTACTGAAATAAAGATGAGAATTCAGAAACGTTTTTCTACGCGAGGAATGAGTACGGGCCGATAAGTTCTAAAGAACCTCTAATTGGAATTGTTTGATGAGAATCTAGAAATGGATAATCTCGCGTTATAACTAATTACATATATCAACAACGTGATGCTAATGTACCAGCAAAGTCAATTATTTAAATAGTAACACCAAATACAGTAACACTATATGTACTGTTGTAAAGAACGAAAAATTATAAAAATTCTTGAATGTAAATAAGAATAATGTATCTATACTTATACAAAACATTGGCACCATACACTTACAAGTTTCAAATAATTGCGATATAACAAAATTACAGAATAATGAAACTTTATGAGCTTTATTTGTTAACTTATTTTTCTTAAGTCAGAATGAACATTTAACTGTCTATGGCAATGATTCTTGTATCAATCACATATAACTTTTGATATAACAAAAACAAAGGTAGAGAATGTTTTCTGAAATCTGGGATTCATCAGCTATTCAGAAAGGATCGTGGATGTATTTAAAGCGACAGAAAAATATTGACGTGCAGCTCGAAGCCGGTCGCATTGTTCGACACTTTTGTAAAGTAAAATCCGAGAACCATTGCGGAGTAGGTTTCATATAGCTTACAAAAAGCAGAAAATTCCGATAGATAACTGCGACAAGCAATGCAGTTCATTTCCTTATTAGCAAGAGCTTACCTGGTTAGTGAACAATTTCTTTTTGTTTATATCAGTAACTCTTTAGCATTATGAATCGAACAGATAAAATACGTTACTACTGAGTTATACAAATTATGCAAAATATTGTGTGTGGTACTACGCATTACTGTGCCATTCATTGATAGTGCTGAAAATTTTGTATAAACGATTTCTAGATTTTAGATGTACTATAAAATTATTCATGTATAGAGTAAAATTTTGTAATTGTTACTGGTTTATCAGCTTTAAAATATTGTTTAGAATTTTTTTTTTTTGCTCTGTACCTGTCGCGAATAACGGAAGCACGATGCTATCCATAGCGGACAATTTCATACGCACCGTCCCATTACATCGAACAATACATACACATTACAAAAACTACGTAGTTATAAAAAAAATATTGTTTGATAGCTGGCTGGATGTACAGTGCTGGTGATAGGAGGGTGGCTGCTGCTGGAGCCAAGTAAAGGGCACCTGTTAAATCTTTTCGTGCCCGACGCCACCCCACACGAGACCATTAACCTGATAGCTTACAGTTTACTCGGCCTCGGTTTCACAGTGCTGACGGTCGGTTTCTTTGGCTGTAGAGCTGCCCTTCACGGAAACCAATGTGTTCTCGCTACCGTAAGTTACCCAGTGTACAGGGTGTTCGGCTACTGCACGTCAATATTTTAAGGGGCGATTTTTGAGGTAATTCTGAACAACGTTTTCCGGCACGAGAATGCTGGGTAAGCCTTCGTTTTTTAATTATTAACGAAGAGCATTGACCAACCAGAGCGCGCGTTCAATTGAGACAAGACTGTGGTACTATCCGCGTCCAGAATAAAATCTCCCGTAAAGTGCCCCACACACGATGGGACTTGTCTCGAGACACGTCGCGGACATGTCCAAAGGACCGTCCCATCGGATCTACGCTGGCCCTTGGAGATCTATCAACTCCACATTTATTTGACTCTACCGTCTCTATGCTGTTCTTGCGATGAAAAAGGGAAGAAAAGTGAACTCAACTACTAGTGGGAGAACGAATATACTGCTAATAGGTACCGTGTATCCTTCGTTGGAAAAGAAATTTGTTACCAGAAGCGATATTTCAAGGTTTGGGCCCGAAAGGTATTTTATGATCGCAGAAATGATATGTTCCTAGGGGTCACGTGCAATCCAGGTGCTTGTCTCTGCGCAGTACGTGTCATAAATCCATTGCATTAGGAAACGGCAGTCAGTGGACAGTTGTCTACTTCTTCCTGGGAATTATTACAAATAAGTAATAGTCAAGAACATAGACAATTTCTATAAAATATAATACGATATTCCTGAAAAGCACGATTCCCGTCTGATTTGCTCCTGTCCTTTTGATTTGTATGCATTTTTATCTTAATATAAATTGAGTCTGCTTATACATATACATATAAGTGTCGTAGGCGAGTTCTTATCTCGGGAGCAGCTCCGGTCCTCCAATTCCGGTGGAGATCAGCGAGACAGTCCTTTTTATATCATTAGTCTTCACCCTGATATCTCAAACCATTCCTAGCCCTTCGTTGTAGCAAAATGGCTGCCAACATTTAACTTAGCAAAATAGCATTTTCGGCGCGGATCGCACAGTCCGTACCATGAGTCTATTCGTTCTCCCACTTCTATGCAGTTTACTCTTTCGTTCTTCATCACAAGAACACTGCAAAGACAGCAGAGTGAAACAGGTACGGATGGAAGAGGTAGGGTGGCCAACGTTGTGCCAATCCTGATCCGGAGAAAAATAATTTTGTTATGGAAGAAAGGAGGGGTTAAACAAAAAAGTACAAATTCACAGTACACTAAATTAAATAAAAATTTCTGACGTATTCCAAAAATTTATTTTCTAAAATTATATGTTTTGTCATTTCGTGCACTTTCGACCAATGGTTTCTGTTCTGGAGCTTTTAAATATGAATAAAATGTTTCACAATCCATATCAATATTAATTCGAATTGCCAGTTCGGATTTAACTAAGTTCAAGCGCATTCTATTCCTGTCACTCCTCTAAACGGATTCCATAATGGACAAAATGCGTTCAACAAACGCTTTACTGAAAGGATGGACATAACTTTGGGCACTATTTTTTTAATTTCAGTTATGTTTTCAACTGTTTTAAGAATTGCTACCCACATCTCTTTCGTGCTTGAACAGTTGGAATCATTCCGAAAGTTACAGAGATGTTTGATTATATTAGTTTTGTCATATAACCGATCTTCATTAACTTTTATATTTGATACAGAGGCAATTTGTAGCATATCTTCGTATTTTAGATCATTTTTCCTTATATTTAATGGAGCTAAATATTTGTCACCCAAATAAAAATATAAAAAAAAATACTGATAAAATTTAGAATAATTGTCAAATATGTTGTATCATTATTCCTCTCAGACTCGCAGAACATCATTGTAAACCCGGGGCCCGGAGAATAAACGCCAAACCCGGAGTCCGGTTCAAAGTGACGGTGTTGGCAACCCTGGGGATAGGTCTCTAGAGACCAGCGTAGGTCCCTTGGGGCGATCCTTTGGAAAAGTCCGTGGATGTGTCGCGAGACAAGTCACGCCGTATATGGGCCGCTTAAGTAATGCAGGTGTAATTGGTCAGATTCTATTAGAGCCGAATTCGGATCAATTAGATGTCTGCATCGCTCACGTAAGGGTGATTCGCCCGCCAGTGCACTCAAAAGGAATGCTACCGCTTAAACACTGAAGCACTTATCTCATGTAATAATTTCGATCGACTTATTCTGTCTTTTTCTGCTTTTCGTTTTCGCACAGTTGTTCCTTCTATCGTAGTAATACCCTATCTTCAGCTGTTTAGATTACTGCAGAGAGGACGATTGGGTGCGTACACGTCTGTGTTAAATGAAAACGAGATACAGGAAAGGACAAAATACGTTGCCCGAAACTTTTACATGGGATAAGGTTTCAGTGCTTAGATGGCGGTAATGCTTTCAAGTGCACTGACGGGCGAATTACCTGTATATTGACAAAGAAAGTGTACGTAACCTATCAGGCTCGAGCTTCAGGCGTTACACGCGGGGAGCGCTGTGTACCCGTCTTAGTCCTGTGCTGCCTCAGGGGACTTCATTCTGAGCGCGAATCGCACGCTCATCCGCGGTCTTGAACCACGGATGACTACGGATTGGCAACTCTCGCTAAAGTGTGGTCTGCCTGCAACGCTAAAGGCAGCTGGAGTCACAACTAAACATTAAGGATGGAAACCAGGGTTCTACTTGAATTTATGTACAGGCCATACGAACTTATGCAAAACTTTCAGTGACCAGTGACTAGTATTTCAGACACGACCATACATATTTAGTTTCTTGTCGCAAAAAATGAAATATGTATGACCATATTTCAAATACTATCCACCGGCCACTCAACGTCTTGTCTAAATCATGGAATTCGTAATGATTAAATACATAATGTACAATAACAACCTTTTATTTTTATAAATGCACAGACTAAAATGTAGTAACAAGCGTATAAGAAATATAAAAACGAATAAAAAATAGTGGTCCGTGTCTTGAACGCTCTCGCGGCTGAGTGCGCGCTCTGATTGGTCAGTGTTTTTCGTTAGTAACGTAAAAGCGAAGGCTTAACCAGGATTTTCGTACAGGAAACCATTGTCCAGAATCACCGCAGCAATCACCCATTAAAATATTGACGCACAGTAGCCGAACACCCTGTACCTTCCTCATGAACGGATGCTTGGTCAAGGTCTATCGTACATTTTTATGTGTCCAGTATATGAGCATGCTCGTAGCACTGATCGTCACGGAGCTGGTCACGGCCGCTGTCGGTGGACTAATGACATTTCGAATACTTTCCGGATTAGAGGAGCGTTTAATTAGCAAATTGGCCCACGACTACGGCCACGAACCTACCAGTGACATCCCCTTCAGTCACAGTCTCGACTTCGCGCAGTACAAGGTACAATGTAACCCTGTGTAATAATAATAAAAATCGATCGGTTATTTTTAGATGAGAACGCAGTGGGTGATCGAATATGAACACTTCGGAATTACTGGTACGGAATTATTGGTAATTTTTTAAATTGTTAGATTTACATAAAAGTTCGTAAGTCAAACGATAAGGGGTAATGCGTGAATGAATTAATGGCATCTTTAACCTCCTATATTTCTGAAACTATTATTTGTTTCATCCGAGATACCGAGCTCCGTCCGAGCTATCGCAAACTAAACAAGACAAGGGGCAAGGAGGTAAGCCTTTTGCCCCTCCTAATTCCACCCAATCGCTCCGACGCTTGCGTCGTAGCAGTCACAAACTATGTGTAATGTCACATATGTACAGTAAATTCATATGACATATGTTTCATCTCTTTTTATCTCGATTTTCCGTTTCACTACTACATCACGCGTAGACTTAAGAGATGACAGACCTAACCAATAATGACAGAGCGTGGTACTGCAAGTAGGTCCCGTAATTTGATTGGACAGCATTTCAGATGTAACAAATAATAGTTGTCGGCTCAACTTGAAAAGTTACTGCGATTAATGTCTCATCGTAAGGTATCATTCGGCACAAAATTCAACTAAAAAATCGTAGGCCTAAAAATGGTCGAAAAAAAACATTTTTCGGTCGCTCTTTGAGTGCTTGTTTTGCGAGATACAACGAGTAGCGGTATTAGGACATGCACGGTATTATTATTTATATCAAACGAGATGTTGTCCAATCAAATTACGGGCCCCACTTGCAGTAACATGCTCTGTCATTATTGGTTGGGTCTGTCACCTCCTAAGACTGCCGCGTCGCATAGCAGTGGAACGGAAATATCGAAATAGACAGAGATGAAATGTATATTCATATGTACTTATTGACGTACATATATGACATTACGCACATGGTTTGTGACTGCTACGACGCAAGCGTCGCAGCGACTGGGTGGAATTAGGAGGCGCAAAAGACCTACCCCCTTGTCCCTGTGTAGTTTAGTTTGTTGGGGCTCGGTTGGGACAAATAATAAGTACCTTCACCCTACTTAAGTTTATAAAAATATTTTTTACACGCGGTCGATCGGTATGTCGCGCATGAGAATTCCCACTAAATTTCGATGGCAATCCGCACGATTGTTCCCGCGACGGGCGTCGACAGATCGAAATCCGTACAATGCGAATTTTATTTCGCGCCCGAGCGACGTCTAATGCGTGACGCCGAGCGCACCGTGCCCGTCCGGGTGTATTGCGATGGCACGAGGTGCACACGAGTGATCCCATTGCAGTTTAATTGCTGCGGAATACACGGTTACGGAGACTACAATGGCACGGCCTGGTGGAGAGACGGGCAGATTTCGGGAAACAGAAGGCAGGTCCCTCTCACCTGCTGTGTCCTGAAAAACACCGAGGTACATATTCGAGCATTGTTATAAAATATAAAATATTTGCATGAGGTAGTGAAACACCCTGTAGAATTTTCACAGCGGCCCTCTTCTAGTTTTCGTCGAGAACTTTGGCAGAGGGCCACCGATTTATTTTCAGAGATTAATTGTCCGTTGTTTTATTTAATTGTTGGAGAAGTGACGTTATCTATGCGTATATTCCTAAAGAGCATCATAAATAGTAATTAAAACATGATGTATTGATTTCTGCGTATCCTTATCGTAAAACAAAACGAGATTATTTATACATGCAGCTCCAGAAACCTTTAATCTTTTCTAACACGGTTTTATTAATCATTTTTACGTTCATTATTTTCTGACTGAAATTGTTGTACTTTACACAAAAATTGCATTAACATTATGAGCAGCTTCCACTGTGTTACGTCTAGATTTAAGCTCGTATTAGAAGGACAACCGAATTTGGTTTTTCACAGTATGGCAGTCCAAGACAGAATAAATAATAAAGCATCAATCATGTAGGATTCTCCCTGCTTTAAGATTTAAATCGATGTACATCTTAATCATTACATAATTAGAAATTTTATGCGCTTGATAAGTTGGTCATTTCATGCACATCAACCTAATATTGTATTATGTGGCACTTATAGCTGCAAACTATTATTTCGTTTCTTGCATCGAAATCTGTTTGCATCTTTTTCTTTTTTTATAGTAAACTGCAAGGCACTTGATGATATTTCAATCAACTAATTTAGTGAATTGTATAATTTAATGGAAAATTTGAAATTAAATAATAAATGCATTACAGCGAATTTTCTCCGACCGTTTTTGCGTTTGAAAGATTTATTTATTTATATAAATAATCCGCTGTATTGTGAATTCCAATCACTTAATCGAATTGGGACAGATTAAAACGAAAACAGAAGCATCGATTTAATTTCATAGAAAACACAGTTTTATATGACCCCGCGAATTCAAAGTGTTTTAAGTTAATTATGTAATAATTCAATATTTCAAATTAACAAATAAAATTAAGTTTTCTTAATTATCCCTGCTTCTGTATAGCTTACTTTATTTCCTTTCGCCATTATAGATTATTCAATTACGTAAAGGCAATGTTAGAAATATATAATAGTTATCCTGTCTTGCAGGCAAAAAATACAGGAAGTCCAATGAGCGTTGTTTCAAGAGTGTTTCACAAACATGTAAGTTTTCAATTCATGTTAGAATTTATTTACAACGTACCCACTGACTGTTTATTGTTCACGAAAGACGGAGAAAGCATGGTTAAATCCAAAACCGAAGGACGAATCAGCGTGCCAAGTAGAAGACAAAGAGGGTCATGATGAATTTCGACATAAAGAGGTAGAATTTCCTTCCATTATTCAATTAATCAATTAAAGGTAATCTGATTTTCTTCGAAAATAAAAGATAGTAGGGTAACGGTATTGAATGTGAGATATGTGTTTAGTATGAGACCCCATAAAATCTTTCCAAGGAAGCCTTGCAATACTTTGGTAAAGAT
Organism: Holcopasites calliopsidis; assembly: GCA_023838395.1. Taxonomy (NCBI): domain Eukaryota; kingdom Metazoa; phylum Arthropoda; class Insecta; order Hymenoptera; family Apidae; genus Holcopasites; species Holcopasites calliopsidis. The sequence continues at coordinate 1,079,659 of JALHAQ010000018.1, read as the reverse complement.
TGAAATTGCTAAAACAAAGAAGAACATTGCCTGCATGAGATTGTTTACGTGAATACAATTGTGTCAGTAGTACGCCATTAAATGCGTTTTAAATCGTCGCGAGTTTTCATATTCATTTATAAAGAAGGTTTGTACAGTGTGTTTCACTATCTCGTGCATATATTTTAAAATGTGATAGCTGAGTCGATTCTGAACATTTTCCTGTACGAAAATGCCGGTTAAGGCTTCATTTTTGAATTATTAACGAAAAACACTAACCAATCAGAGCGTGCGCTCAGCCAAGAGACCATCGTGGTACGCTCAACCGCGGTCTTGAACGCCCTCTCGGCTGAGCGCACATTCTACGCGCACCCTGATTGGCCAGTGTTCTTCGTTAATAATTCAAAAACAAAGTCTTAAGCAGCATCTTTGTACAGGAAAACGTTGTTCAGAATGACCTCAGCAATCAACCCTTAGAATGCTGACATGCATTTGCCGAACACCCTGTATTTTGTTCGTATTTCTATTCTAAAGACCATACTTGGTGAATAACGCATAAAGTGCGACAGATAGACCCATGAATATTGTTCGATCACTGATGTTGCATTTATTTGCCCCAATTATCTTAAAGAGACAAAATGATAAGTGACTTTGTGATTTCAACTTTTAATCTTAATTTTAACCGGCGTCTCGCAGCTTTTTTAAAACCATCAATTTTGTACTCTTTTATATTTTCTGTATTTTCATGATGAACAAAAAGCATCTGTAAAACTGATCTTTTTCTTAAGTATGTATAAATGAATGATGAATGTTTTTAAGTATAAATGTTTTTACCTTTTTCGCATCCTGTTGTTCGATATTTAATCAAACATAAATGTAGTCTCATATTCGGTGCCGGTATCCTATAGGGTAGATGTATCATTTTTGGCCACTGTACCGTTTGTGGCCACTTGCTTTTCTAATGCGATCAATGAAATATTTTTAGGTTTTTTCACTTTAATAACAAAAAAATGTAATGGGTTTATAGGGTTTGTTGAGTAATGAGTTTTGCTGGCAACAATGGTTGTTGCTTTTTACAGTTTATTTTATCGTTTTAGTCGTGTAACCACTGATGTTCAGCTTATAATTTTTTTAGTTTATGCATATTTGTGTATTTACATTTAGCGCTTTTGTATACGTATTTGTTCTCCAGTTATTCATTGGGGAACGGTACGGAAACCCTTCTAGTGGTCATAAATAGTACAACTACTCTACAGTATAAAAAATAGTACGCTCTCTATATAGTTTATTAACATAGACTGCAGTTCTTAACTCTAGACCTCATATAATTTAATAACAATAAATATTTTTTGAATAGATTTATAGATTGCTTGATGAACTGAGTCTATCCTGTTTTTTTAAGTATTATTTTCTTTTTGCAAAGTTCAAATTATATTATAAAACGTTTTCCAGGGGTGTCTGGCTAAAGTTACAAGTTGGTTACAATGCGAAAGCTTCACTTTAGTATTCCTGGGCATGTCAATGGCTGGTATACAAGTACGTTCTCACGAAGCTCAGGGGCGTTCAGATCTTCGGAATCTGATCATGTACGTGTGTTTCAGACATTCGGTATAATAACATCGGCTTTCCTTTGCCGAAAGATAAGGGACATGCAAGTGGATTGAAATGGCAGTGCCAGAGGAATTGTACAAAGCGGAAAGAAAATCAGTGTCACGTATGTACGTTCCCGTTGGTTTAGCGGACATCTCGAGCCTGTTATTTTCATATTTTGTCCGCTCACTACCGATTCACCTTTGCGCTGTAGGTATTCGATCGAGAGAACAACGATACACGTGATAATAACTGGAGATTTCGGAGAAATTTTGGAAGAAATTCGAATCGTTACCAAGTCATAGTAAGAAGATTCCTTTTATTTTTAGAAACACTCGAGGGTTACAGAGTTTGCTGTAAGATAGAAAGCTGTACTTGCTCGAAACCAATCATTCCCGTCCCAAATGTGTGTGGTTAATTGTGGAACATCGTATTAAACTCAAATGAGGAGAAAATCTATTCTGTACATAAAACGTTGTAATGGTGTGGAATGGGATCTAAATCTCCATGGAGATACATTCGTATGTTCCACTTCAACATTCGGGTCGAATTGACACAATTTCATAAAGAATGGGTGTTTTTTTTTACTACGAAGGAAAGATATGGAGGATATACAGAATTGTCACAAACTAGACATTTAATTAATATTCTTCTTCAGTTATTCGTTGATTGTTCAGTTATTTCATTTGATAGATTTTCAATTAATGACAAAACCCTCTCATATATTTTTACTTCCTCCCGCTTATTACCATTGGAATTTACAGTCCACGCTCGTAAAGGAGAAATGTTCGTGTTAACAAGAGAAAACAAGAAAACAATTCATTATTCAAAAAAGAGTGTCTCCGATTATGATATTAATTAATACTATTTCAACAACTAAAATCAGTTGTCGCCGATGCTTGAGAAATTGTATAATCTGACCGATATCGATTCCTGTGACCATGTATGTACAGAGTGTTTTGCTACTACATGCAAATACTTTAAGAGGCGATTGCTGAGGCGATTCTGAACAACTTTTTCCTTTGCCAAAATTTTGTTTAAGGCTTCGTTTTTTAATTACTAACGAAAACCGCTGGCCAATCAGATCGCTCTACTCGGAGCTCGCTGCTGAGCGTGTGCTCTGATTGGTCAGTGTTTTTCGTTAATAATTAAAAAACGGAGCCTTAAACAACATTTTGGCAAAGGAAAAAGTTGTTAAGAGTCGCCTCAGCAATCACTCCTTAAAGTATTTATATGAGGTAGCGAAACACCCTGTATACTTTAAGTGAAATAAGACGTCGTTCTCGAGTTGTAAAACCATTATTCTCTTCATATTCATTCCAAGTACGCATACCATCAGCATCGTTGTCGTTCAAGACCGACCAACACGACGAGAAAGGAGAAAATAATTTTCTATGATCGTGTCCAAATTGGTTTCGCATACCATAAATTAAAACCACTTTGTCCTTGGCCGTATCACACGGATTTATCGCAGTCCAACATCTAATTAGCACATAGGCTTACAATTTTATCATTTGCAACGCGATTCGCCAAATAGGAACATTGTCATCATAATGTTCTTGTTGCTGGCACTACACCAAAATCAGACATTTTAACTACGGTACGATCTGTAAATACCCTAATAACCACTAAGTTTAGCGAGACTAATGCCCGGTTCAGACGCGGCTAGTAATTTAATCGAGTAGTAAATCGCTACTTACCACTAAACGGTTTAGTGCACAAAAAAGTGTTGGGATTAGTACAGTCGTGTTTTTGTAACCGTACAGAAAAGTTCGAGATGAATATACAGTCCCATTGTGCCGCCGCGCCGTGGCGTCCCATTCGGGTAGGTTGGTTAGTGGTGGGGGAAGCCTACTCGACCAGAAAAATCCATTGAAATGGATCTACTGGACTAAATCGTTCTACTAAACTGCTGGACTAAATTTTGGTACCCGCACACAGTAAGTCACTAAATTATGTCCACCTAATTCAATTACTGGCCATGTCTGAACCGGACATAATGGCAGCAACACTGGCCAAAATCAAGCCGAGTTTAGTCGTCGACATGCAGCGCCACATTAAAAGCCTAATGGCAATCAATTCATAGCAGTGTTTCGTTGGTTACCAAAACACGACCAACTTTTACTGTCTGAATCAGGGTTATCGAATTGGCGGCTTTTTCTCAGGACCGTAGAAGGACACAGGAAAATGTCTTCTTCTTTCATACCCACTTCACTTGAATAAATTTCTTTTTGCATGAACCCCAAAATTGCGAGCCACCAGTTCGATACACCGTACGCTGCGAACAGCTGATCGCTATTTAGGTTTTAATGTGGCGCTGCATGTCAATATCCAAACTTGGTTCAACTTTGGCTGGTACAACGTGTTGACCCGCCTGACTTGGTGATCAGGGTATGTATGTTTAATAACGACGAAAATGTGACGGAATGTTAAAACGATCGTACATTTAGCAAAACTGATACAACACACCTATCGTTTTTTCTAGTATGTACTTCCCTTGCATATCTCATTCGACATGTTGTGCGACGTAATTCAAGCGATCTTGTAATTTCTACAGCTGCTCGAAAAAGTATTCGATGTTTAACAAAAATTGAGGAACTTAATTCATTTATTGTTTGCTTATGTTTAAAAATAATGTTTCATAATCAGATTAAGGCAGTTCTTGGGTAAATAACAAAATTCAAAATTAGTTTCAAATTTTGGACAAAACAAATTTGACGTATAAAAAAACCCTTGTGTACAATGTGGACACGATTTACCACACAGTTATCGAGAAATTGTTAACAAATACATTTTAAGTTGATACATTTTAACATAGTAACATATGGTGGACTTAAATATTCTATTTTCATATTAAAATTATTTATATCAACGTTTGGCTTTTTCAAACACATACAATATGTCTAGTTTAAGTGTACACACGCGGTTATTTCCGTAATTATTTAAAATTAAAACAAATGTCTAGACAGATGTTATACGGTATTAAGGGTGGCATATCCTGATGATAGTTATTTAACGTTGAGATGATCTTGGAAAGCCCTGCGAAAGTCATAATTATATTTTGTAATGGAATTTACATTTTATATTATATATTCTTGTAGCTGACATCAGACCATTTCCAAAAGATTACTATACATGTATTTTGCGTAAGCCGTTTCGAAGTTATTGAATCTCAAGTTTAGCGTGTCGCAGTCTACTTTCTCAAACAGTGTCTCCACCGTTTTTTTATCGTAATCTAGAATTGCATTAATTTAGTAGCAAAAGTCTGGATACTTTAGCTTAGCAATGCCATTTGTCAGCGGCACGCAAAATTTGAAACTCGATAACTCAGGAGACATAGATATGTAGTAAAAAATTCAGGATTCCATTAAAAATATAATCATGGCTTTCACAGAGCTTTCCAAGGTCATCTCAATGGCAAATAATTATCATCACGCTACGCCCCCCTTAATACCGTCCAAACATTTCTTGTATTTCAAATAGTTCCGGAAATAATCGCGTGTATACACTCAAACCCTACATACTGTATACTTCATGTTAAAAAAAGTTATTATTATTTTCATAGTACCAAGCCACTTTTATATTCATCATTTAGTAACGAACTCCAATTGAATTAGCATAGTTGGCTAAGAAGTACTCCAAGATATCCTTCTCGTCAATGTTAAAAATACATTTCGGTTCGTTTTCTTTTTATTGATTATAAGTATTGTTTTGCGTAAAATTACCAAAATAATTAACGTGGCCCGACGCTTTGACGACCAAGTACATAATTGTCGAATACGTTCCATACTTGTAGTTTCTTACCGAGAGCAGTACCATCGAAAAGTGAATATTCGTAATATCGATGTTTTACATGTGTCGTAGAGATTCATAATCCACGTACCAGCCGCTTGGGGAACACGGTTTTGCCTGTCCAAGCAACGAGAAAATAAAAAAAATAAAAAGAATAGTGTGCGTATTCTTCAGCGTAGTGTATGCAACGCCAGTAAGAAAGCCTTTTTATGTTCACGAGTAATCTCGCAAAAAAAAGTGAAAGGGAACGAATCTGTTACAATAATTAGTGCCAAATATAGATGATAAAACTTACGGCGAGCAAACTTAACTTTGCTACACCTTTATTTTCTGATGAAATTTGTTGGGAAACACATATTCGGCGTGTTCGTACGATATAGTAAGAAAGTATAAGGAACAAATAAAGCTATTGATCTCCGTTGCATTTACGATTCATTTATTTCATACTCGCTTCGAACAACAGATACTAGTGAAACCTGTCCCGCAAGAGAACTTACGAGCTTCGGGTCACCGATTTGACTCGAATTTCGCATACGGGTAGTGCATACAATGGATATTAATACAGGGTGTAACGCAACCCTCTGCAAATATTTTAAGGGGTGATTCTACAGGCCAAAATAAAGCGAAAATCAAGAATGAAAATTTTGCATTTGGGGCTTTGTTAATAAGATACCGATGTTTAAAAAAACGCGGTGAAAACGCCTGCCGGTAGGCAATTTGACGGACAGCGGCTCGAGTCCGGCAGCTGCGTTCAGTGGTAGTCATTCGCTACATGCAAGAGAAACCATGACCTACCGCACCGCGTAATCTGACACCCAAAAGGCACACGTTTTACGATGTACAGCATTCAACCTGCTTACTTGTAAAAATCCACATGGGCATATCAAAACCCACCCAATGGGATTATCAAGTAAAAAGGGTGATGGCCTTCAGTCAACAATTTTCTTCTCAAAAACCAAATACACATGCACCACGATTGTCGCGGCCGCGAATGTCTATGCGTACACGCGACTGTCCCATCAGCGAGTGTCCACGATTTGCACTAAACTTATTATTCCAGGAGATGTTCCTCGCGTCCACCATCCGCTTGAAGATAGTGGTTCAACTCTTTCACGCAAGTCGTGTCACAATTTCCGAAAGTCTGTTATTATTGTCAGAGGACATTATCATGTTAGCGTATTTCGCAAATGTACACGAACCTTTGGACATCTGGTACCACTATCACCGCACATAATCAATTGCAAGAAAAAGTAGTTTTAAGATTGGCATTATGTATCTAGAAATTGAAATAATCAAGTTCTAAGAACCAAACTAAATTAAAAAACGAAAGTAATAACAATTGAAATAAACGCAATATTAAATACTAGAACTTAAAGTACAACTGGAATGTTTAAACCGTTCCGTATTCAACGTCGTACAAGCAGCAACTGTCTCGATCGTCTAGAAATAACGATCACCGATGCGTGCCGAATCGTCGCGAGTCGTATCTACGGAAAGTGTTTGGAAGTATTTGTTATTCTTTCGGCCGTAGAAAGGGGCAACAGTGTTGCCCTATCGACGACTCGTGACGATTCGGCATGCATCGGTTGACCATTATTTCTAGACGATCGAGGCAGTTGTTGTTTGTACGCTGTTGAATACAGAATGCTTTGAACATTCCAGTTGTACTTTGAATTTTAGTATTCGGCATAGATTTAATATTGCATTTAGTTCTATTGTTATTACTCTCGATTTTTAATTAAGTCTAATTCTTAGAACTTGATTATTTCAATTTCTAGATACGCAATCTCTATTTTAAAGCTACTTTTTGTTACAATCGGTTACGTGCGGTGATAGTGGTGGTGCCAAGTGTCCGAAGGGTCGTGTACATTTGCGGAATACGACTACATGATGATGTTCTCTGACAATAATAACAGACTTCCGAAAACTGTGACACGATTTGCGTCAGAGATTGAAACACTGCATTCAAGCGAGTGGTGGATACGAGGAACATCTCCTGGAATAATAAGTTTAGTGCAAATCTTGGAATCGTGATCTTCGTGTGCTGCAAGTTTCTGTGTTAAAGGGTGTATTGTGAACCATCGCGGACGGGACAATCGCGTGTACGCATAGACACTTGCGGACGGAACAATCGCAGTGCATGTGTATTTGGTTTTTGAGAAGAAAATTATGGATTGAAGGCCGTCACCCTCTTTACTTGATAATCCCATTGGGCGGGTTTCGATATGCCCATGTGGATTTTTACAAGTAAGCAGGTTGAATGCTATACATCGTAACGCGTGTGCCTTCTGAGTGTCAGATTTCACGGTGCGGTAGGTCATGGTACCTGCGGCGTCGTAGTGAATGACTGCCACTGAACGCAGCTGTTTGACTCGAGGCTCACGCGTCAGATTGCCTATCGGCAGGCGTTCGGATGCCGTTTTTTTAAACATCGATATTTCGTTAACAAAGCCTCAAACACAAAATTGCCACTCTTGATTTTCGCTTTATTTTGGCCTGTAGAATCACCCCTTAAAATATTTGCAGAGGGTTGTGTTACACCCTGTATATTCAAAGTACAGAATGTACCTCACAACATTTTTCAAGAAAACAATTTTGAAGTTGTAAAATTTTCTTCTATTCCCCTAGCTACCTTTAGGTAGCACAGAAAGCACAGAAAACATATCCCTTTCCTAGTCTCAGCTGCTTCTGTCTCATTTTTAAGATCTTTTAGCACAATTGGCAATTCTGTTGCTAAAGTGTCGCAGAACGTAATTGATGAAATCATTGTACAGAGTGTAAAGAAATTATAGGTAACGATCACCACAGTGTGATTCTACACCTTCGTATCGGTGGACATTTGTGAAAAAAAATCCCGTGCAAAATTGTCCTTGACTTCGAAAATTAAGGTCAAAATTATTGTTTGCCCTATCGGATTTTACTCATCATGAGGGTAAAAAATGTCAAAGGAACCATGGGTCGCAACTCAACCGTTTTCTTGCAATAAATGATGTTAATAGTTTGCGTTGGTTAACACGGGTTAGAGCGAAAGATTGAGAGAGAGGGAGCGATGGTTTTGCGTGATGCTCGGTTACAAGGGCGGCAGCTGACGTGACGCTAGATCGGCCGGTGCCGTGCGAAGGGCCAGAAGACCATCGCTCCCTCTCTCTCAATCTCTCGTTCTATCCCGTGCTGACCAATGCAAAATATTAACATCATTTATTGGAAGAAAACGGTTGAGTTGCGACCCATGGTTCCTTTCACACTTTTACCCTCAGAACGAGTAAAATCCGGTAGGACAAGAACAAATTTTAACCTTAATTTTCGAGGTCAAGGATAACTTTGCACGGGAGTTTTTTCACAAATGTTCACCGATCCGAAGGTGTAGAATCATGCTGTGGTGGTCGTTACCTATAATTTCTTTACACCCTGTACAATGCGTAAGAAAAATATAGGTCCACTTGGGCTTTGGGTAATAACTCTGGAGCTAGTTAACCGATTAGGCTGAACTTTAAATCAGCATTTAACCTAAGCACAGGGAGTATTCATGTAAAATTTCATTTTAATACGCAGCCCCATGCTTGTACAGTGAACGTTTATTTGATTTTTATCAATTTTCGACAATAATGAAATTATACGTCCACTTGCAAAAAAAAAAACAATTTTGACAAACTAAAATTTATAGTTTTTCCACCACTTGTTATTGTCCTGATAGCCAAGTCAAATTTCTCTTAAACGACACGCGATACATGTTTTTCTATTGAAGACTCAATGCGTTGCACGATTTTATTGAAAAATTCATTTTGAGTGTCGACTTCGACGAGTAGAACTTGTTTATTGTTCCATAAAAGACATATATGTTATATTTACATAAATGTTGTGCATCGATGCGTTCACGTGTCGTTATTTTCTCTCTAAAAATGATCACGTTTATTAAACAAAATGGAACAAAATTGACAAAATTTTTAAAAGTTGTTATCAAATCTTAATATGAAAAAATATTATAATATCACAAAAAGGACAGAATACATTGTCCCGTGGATTAACTTAACTAAGAAAAATGATTTTATACAATTTGCTGGTTTCGCACAAAGTAAACGTTCCTACACAATTCGGCGACTTTACACAAAATGTGTAGAAAATGATACACAAGTCACTTGATATCAAAATCTATGCATAATAATATACGCTGCGTTCGTTCACTCTTTGAACAGGCCTACAGTTGGAAAGAACGGGACCGTTCGCCGAGCAGATTTTTCGAAAGTGTGCAACCTGCATAAAAAGAAAACATGAGTACTTCATTGGAGACTAATGAAACAAAACACTCGACTGATAGTCCCAATTAAATTTCACTTTACTTGGGACGAGGATATAGCGATGGGCTCAGGTTGCACTATCCACGTAACGATTTCGCTGCATGGTGGTTGGGTAAGCGAGCCGCTATACGTGTAATAATTTTTCTCGAAAGACGGAAATATCCACACCAGTGGAAAAGGCGCCACGTGCGCTTTTGTTCCTGGCTGAGCGATTCGCCACAGGTTTGTTATTATGTGATCCAAGTAGGGATTATCTGCATTTGTTATCTATAAACATGGAAGATGTTATTTTGTGCTTAAGGGGGCAGACTGCTGTGCCGTGAGCTGCGTGCGTGCGCCTGTACAAGCAACAAAAGCATACATGTATACGTGATGAGCGAGAGAAATGTCAGTTTCGCATTTTCCGTTATTCGTCTCGATACCTGCATAAGTGAATTTTTCGCGGGTACAGCATCCACGTGTAGACTTCGCCACAGGGTGGTCTGGTCCGTTTAAACTCCAATAAACAGTATACGTTGAGAAAAATGTAAAATTGGAAACTGTGAGCACGAGACAGACGCTGTTGTAAACTAGCAAGATGGGTGCCAGATGTAATCAGAGGTGACATTTTTCAAATATCTCATGATTTAACGGTTTTTCACTGATAGAACACCAAACCACCCTTCTTTAAACAAACACAATATCGTTGAAATGCAATTTTCTTCAATTTAACACTTCTTGAAGGCGTATAACGAAAAACACGTTTTGACAAAAGAATAGTTCAACGATTTTCTGTTAGAGACATCAAGACAGAGACGTATTCAGTAGAGATTTCCTGATGGACAGAATTGTAATTGATGCGACAACAGCGTGACCAAACTCTCCTACGATGCGGTTTGCCAAATATGCGATAAGATTTCAGCAAAATGCTTTTGGTTCAATTATTAAATACTTGCGCAATTTCTTAACAACGTAACAGATACCTATTGTTTACAAGCGGAATTTTCAATTCTTTGAATGTATTTAACCACAAGATACGTAAAAAAAGTTGTCAGATAATTATTACTTGTTCGCACAAATGCTATTTATTGTTAGAACTCTAAAAAAATATATAAATAAATACCTGATCGTGAGTCTTATGTCTTTCTTTATTAATTTTTATCACCAGAGCAGGGTCGTAAATGTTAAATAAAGACGAATTAACATACGAAAAATTGCATTAACCCACTCCAAAAAATTAAAGGAACAGTAAATTTCAACCTGAAAATTGTTCAACTTTGAACTGCTGTAACTTCGTAAAAAGGACCCGTACGACAGCCTGTCTAGGCTCATTATAAAGCGTAAAGCCGACTTTAACAGTCTTAGAGCTGATTTTCTTCATAAATCGCTTTCTGGTGTAAAACAGCGAAAAACTAAAGTTGCTTTTTTTCCTTCGAAATTTCACATATTCAAACGACTCTACGGAGTTCACCAATTTTTTTGGAGAATTCGCCTTAAGATGACTTTCTAGTGGCAGTATCACCTTTAAAATAACTAAAGGAACATTATAGTACGATTTTCTTCACCGTTTTATCTTTGTTTTAAAATTGTGAAGAATTAAAAAGTGTAAAATATTTATTTAAAAAGTGATAAGCCAGTGAAAAGGTTAGTACTCATTCATAATCACACACATGCACACATGAGGTACGAACGCATACCATACACGAGGTACAGGTCCTACCATGTAACCCCTCGTAACGTCGTTTGTGTAATCCTAATGCCGATGGCACATTTTTCATATAAAGTGCGATAAATCATTTTAAAGTCGAGACTTCCCTGTACAAAGCGAATGCCCCAAAAAATTTGGTGTCCTCCGTAGAATCGTTTGTACAGCAGACTCCCGATAAGTGACGGTATTCCGATCTACACGTAAGTGACCGAAAGTTATCCTTACCACTCGCTTTCTATTTGACCGCTGTCGTCGAAGCAATAACAAACATCAGGACCTTGGCTCCGGCACGTAGGTTCTATCAATCTTCGCTCCTTCTTCACGATAAGTGACGGCTTCGGGTTTTCGATTTGCCGTCACTTATAGAGAAGTTACTGTATTTGTCAATTTTCAACAGAAAAGACAACTTTAGGTTCTCTTTCATTTCTACATCAAAAAGCGATTTTTGAAAAAAAATCAACTGCAAGATTGTTAAAGTAGAGGATCTACGTTTTAAAATGAGCCCATGCAGGCTGTCGCAACATTCCTTTTTACGAAATTAGAGCAGCTCAAATTTCGACAATTTTCCGGTAGAAATTTGGATTTCCTTTAATTTAGGAGGAGTATAGTTCACCTGAAAGAAGAATGATACGATCAGGATACTGTCGATTTCTTTAGCGTTCATTGCATCCATCACTGAAGCAAATCCGCGTTTTATATGCCACACTTGTAGCTCAATCGGGTATCGAACGTAATCTAAAGTGTGTTCGCTGCCTTCTTCGTTCGCTTGGCCCCAGTGAAACACCATCGAGCAAAAGTCGTAAATATTATCCAGGCATCCGCCTTGAATATAAGGGCGGTTGAAGTTGCTCCACATTGTGTTCACTATCACTGAAAGTTGAGCAGGATGTATTAAAGGAGGAAAGTTAACAACGAAAATATATTAATGTTATATTTTATACAGTTATTATATCATGGCATAATTCTTAATAAATTGATACATAAAATCCAGAAAGAAAAGATAATAAATCGATGGCTGTTGATAAAAGAATATTTTACGAACTAGATTTTGTACTTCAAATTCAACTTTTTACAAATCAAATTCATCCTTTTGTAAAACAAGCGTTGTTACAAAATTCTTTCTCCTTATCGTCTTTCAATCTCTGAACTGACAGTATAATGAAAAAATTATTTTTAAAATGCACTCAAAGCTATAATTTCGGGCCACATCAGCTTTTCAAAATTATTCTTAAATTCTATTGTATGTGCATATGTACACACCATAAATGTACACGAAATACAACAGTACTATAATATTAATTCTATATCAATAATATTTGTTACGGTCAAGGGAAGATTGAACGTGTTTTGTATATGTATATGCTTTCTTATCTCTGTTGTATGGTGGGGATGGATGTTTCTGGACGTGAGTGTTGCACAATATGACGACATTTCGGTTTCGCCGTAAGGTATTAAATATTAATTGTACTTGATAATTATTACTGCATATGTTGCATTAAAATAAGTATTTCGTATACATCCATTTATGTACACGCATTTAGAAACATTTCAGAATGATTTTGATAAGCTGTGATCTAAAATTTTAGTTTTGAATCTGAATGTCTTTTTTTAAATTGTCTCTTCATCATTTTATATTTCAGCGATTGAAAAACGATAATCAGGAGGGAAAAATTTGTAAGAAAGCTTGATTTGCAACAAGTTGAATTTGAATTGTAAAACCTGTAAAATATGAAATACCTAATAGTTGACGTAACGAAATGCGGTCAAGTAATTTTTAATATCACAATTATATCGTAAGGCTCGTAGAATCAGTGGGAATTTTACCATTATTTCCATTATTCACAATAGTCATCGATAATGGTCCTTTAATGTAGCCACTCCATTGAAGGGGTTCAGATGGTTGAACCACAACGGCGAGACCAGTTGTAATGTTGATTGGCGATTGATTGCGCCCGTTACTCTCAGGAAATAACACTTTCCACATGTGAGGCCCGTTGCGGTCCGCATAGCCGAACGTGAACGAAGGAAAATTGCAGTCATTTTCCACCCACGGAAATAATTGAGTCCAATCCAGTACCTCGGTCAGCAGCAAAACTATTATCACGCAATTCGTGATATGAAACGGCATAAAATGTACGTAACATATAAAAAAGCATAAGATGAGTATATAAAATGCATAAAACGTAAATAATATAATGTTTCATAAAAATAATTGTATGTTTTGTTAGTCTCAAAGATTCTGATGACGTGAATAAATAAATAGAGTAAATTCACCGATATATCTTACTTAACTGGTTCCATTTATTAACATAGTGCTAGACTTACAAATAAGGAGTACGCTGCTGCATATGATCATAAATTCCGAGACTGAAATGTTTATCATTTTTCTAACTAGTCCTCCTTTTTAATTGTTGGCGGATCGGTTGCGCAGATGTGATAATTCACGCACAATAAAAGAACTTTACTTGTAAATTTCATAAAAACGTTTATTTTTCAATCTAACCTCTGGACTAAATAATACAAGCTGATAATCAATGGATATTAATTACGAATGCAACTTCAATGCGAAGCCACGAATTAATTATTCGAACCTTGGTACAAGCTAAAATCGATGCTGCCTTATTTCTTTACTGACGTTTGGCAAAACCAAATTTTCATGTATTCGGAAAATCCATAAACTTTTTCGTAATTTAAATAGAATTCAAAACTATGTGCAACCGACAAATTACGGAGATCGGCCAGTTCTGTAATGTAAAGTAAAATGCAGTGTGCAGGTATGAGATTACCCTGTTTAATTTTTAGCGAAATCCAAATAGGTCATCATAGCCAGTCGTTCGTATGAAATTCTTTTCCAAGGAGATGGACGAAAATGGGGCCAGTCCCCGGTCAATATCGACGAAAGCAAGGCAATCCAGATAATGTTCCCGGCGCTTATTATGAGTGGACATTGGAGTCAGGACGGCGAAGCTAAAATGCGCAATACCGGCAGCACAGGTGATTCGATATTCATAGGGAAAGTTGTATTATCGTCAGAATATACAGGGTGTTTCGCTACCTCGTGCAAATATTTTAAGCAGCCATTATTGAGACGATTCTGAACAACCTTTTTCTTTGCTAAAACGTTGGTTAAAGCTTCGTTTTTGAATTATTAACGAAGAACACCGACCAATCAGAGCGTGCGCTCAGCCGGGAGAAGATCGTAATATGCTCAATCGTGTTCGTGACGATTCTCAAGGCGGAACGCGCGCCCAGCCACAAGTTTGTTGGGACTGGACGTCACGATCGAATTGACGTTCTCGCGATTGAGCGCACGCTCTACGAGTGCTCTGATAGGCCAGTGTGTTCCGTTAATAATTAAGAAACGGAGCCTTAACCAACATCTTGGCAAAGAAAAAAGTTGTTCATAATTGCCTCAACAATGGCTGCTTAAAATATTTGCATGAGGTAGCGAAACACCCTGTACAATATTTGCCTGCATTAATGCACTTTCATCATAGTTATATTAGTCTAATTATGTACGAATAGAGAATTCAATCTTTACTAAATTTTAATCTTTATTTAATACTAAAGCTGCCAGTTTTGGAAAAAGATAAAAGTGCAAAACAAAAAGTGTTTATCCTTTTTAAGAATCTTTAGCAGGACAGGATATTCAAACTAATTAATTTTATCTAGATATCTGAAGAATTCAGAAAATACCTCCAACCCCCGAAAAATTAAAAAAATTAGGTTACACGGATACAATACACTTTGTAAAACTTAAAAGCGTTAAATTTCTTCAATAATCGTCCGTTAATTACCACTGCAGAGATAAACAGTGACTTACTTTGTCTTAATACTCTTTTTTGAACGTAGAAAAGTTTATCGATGTTTAATTTAATCTTGACAACTGCACTGGAAATTTTCGCTACCTCCACTATACAGGATGTCCCGTAAATTCATCGAAGAACCGGATATGGGAGTTTCCTGAGGCGATACTGAACAACTTTTTCCTTTGAAAAAATGTCGTTTGTGGCTTTGTTTGTGAGTTATTAACAAACAACTCTGGCCACTCAGAGCGCGCGTAGAACCCGCGCTCAGGGACGGAATGTCGCGTTGCGCTGGATGGTGATGTTCGGCTGCTGCCCCGATCCAAGAGAAAAAGTTATTCAGTATCGCCTCAGGAATCTCCCATATCCGGCTACATCTATGATACATCTATGAGTCACGGGACACCCTGTATATAATTCTGCTAAACGTACTACGCAAATTCCTTGAACGATAAATTTCTTTAAAAAACATCTTACTAGTAGCAGAGGCACAATATAAATATTCTTCTCCCACTGATGTTTAAAAATAATTGCTAGTTCGGATAACACTGGAGGGGAGTCGAGCTCCAGCCACGATAAGGGGCGGTCCATTGGCGAGCGATGTGTACGAGCTATCAGAAGTGGTATTTCGATGGGGACCATCGAATTGCAAGGGTGCGGAGCATACGTTGAATGGCACTTGGTTCACAATGGAAGCGCAGGCGATACATTTTAATAAAAGATACGGAACCATTGAAAATTGTTTAGACAAGAACGACGGGCTCGCGATATGCGCGTATTTCCTACAAGCTTATCAGGTTCCGACCTGGGACGAGCATCCGTTATTCTCGAAAATCACCGACGATTTGCACAAAATCACGCAACCAGATTCATTTACGAGATTACCACCAAGTATGTTAATTAAAGTTTTCCTTTTTCTGTCGAAAGCAATCTGAAATTGTTCATACAATACTTTTTGTCGTTCAAACACGACTAAAATCATTAGTAAATTATGGTACTTTATTATTTTTTTATACAACGTGGATCGTCAATTTTGTACATCAGAAATGTTTTTGTTCCTTAGTTATGTTGCAAAACTGGAAATAGAAAAAAAGAATTGAAATTTTTTGTGAGGTAAAAATGGTGTCGAAAAATTGAAATAAATAAGGTTATATATATTTTTATGTTATAAAATTTTACTATTAAATGTATAACGATACAATGACAATTGTACCAGCCATTTAACAACATGTAGAAGAATACGATTTCAAATGTTAAAACCACCTGGCTTTAAGTCCACCATTTAAGTCCTCAGAACATCCTTAAGAAATACGAAATGGACGTTGTTAAAACGTTCAAAATTTAGGTCCTCAGAACGTCCATAGGACATTCTAAATGGACGCTCTCAAATCGTCCAGAAATTAGGTCCTCAGAACGTCTACAGCACATTCGAAATCGCTCTTCTTAAAACGTCCAGGATTTAGGTCCTCAGGACGTCCATAGGGCGTTCAAAATGGACGTCGGACATTTCAACGTTTTCTGTATAATCCGATGCTGTTTTGGGAGATGATTTTTTTTATTATTACTGTCCACTACTTACCAGGTTATTTGACTTTCGGGTTTCCATCTTTCATCTTTTAATACAAAACAATACTGCAAAACAAAGCACACTTATTAAATTTGTTTTGATCTCCTTTTATCGTTTTTATTTTTTATGCTTTGGGAGATGTCATACTATGCTTCTAAAGTTTCTCTAATTCATAATTGGCCCTAATTTATTTAGGTTTATAATATTGGTCTCTAACTTATCATTTATATGGTAGACTGTTTGTGCTGGATGAGACAAGCTTGTCAAACGCCTGGTTATTACACCTACTTGGGATCGACCACGACCTACCCGTTTCACGAGTGCGTTACCTGGATAGTATTTCCAGAGCCGGTGCGAGTTTCAGAAAACCAAGCACAATTGTTTCGAATGTTGAGCAACAAACGTGGAACGCGCATAAAAGAAAATTATCGGGAAGTACAGAAATTAAATGGTCGAGTAATTTATTATGTCAATTAAATTACCACTGCTGGTGATCTGAACAAAACTAAAGCTTTACACTTCGATAATGTTTTATCGCTGAGATCCTAATATGTTCTTGTATCTGTGAAGGTCTTACAAATCTAGTGTACAGGGTGCTTGTATCGAAAAACAAACGAAATACATACAAGTGAATGTAATATTGTGTTACCTGATTGTACGAGTCGAGAAAAAAACTAAAAACGAAAAACAGAAGTTATTGTTGTACTGACTAACTGTAGGATTTTAGTATGAAGTGTGCACTGGGAATATTAACAAATAATATTTGTTATATAATAATAGGACAATATCCTCGCAATCCCCAACGCATTTCTCCACCGTACTTCGGTCTGTACACGATGAGACTTGTCTTGAGACACGTCCGTGGACACGTCCGCGGACCCGTCCCATCGGACCTACGCTTATCCCTGGAGACCTATCACCTTCATAGACTCTGCCATCTCTGTGCTGTTCTTGTGACGCAAAAAGAAAGGGATGCAAACTGCATGGTACAGTCCTTCACCAAACTAAGCAACTTGCTCGGGACCGGTCAGCTGCTTCGAACGATACAAGGTCGACTATTGGGCTTGACTTTGTTCTCGAAGGAGACGAGAGCGAATAAGGTGAACGAAAGAGGGGCTCGAGATAGCGGCAAACCATAAAGGCTTCTGCCGAGGTGAAATGTTATACTTTAGAAGATGGAATATGACATTTCCTCTCATTTTAACAGTAAGCGATTCCAGCGCAATAAGAATCGTATGAATAAAGCACGCTCCTATTCACTAATTCCGTGTCACACACGCTCTTATTCTTTGACAATTATTTTAATAATTAAGGAAATCGAGTTATCAGATATGAGGAATCAACCGCCATATAACAGTTTTCACATAATTACTTTTAAAAGTCCATTCATGAAGCCTTACTAAAGAAACATACAAGCACGGAATCATTTTTTAATAACATAAAAAGTGTAAATTTCGCGTTATGCCATTGTTACAACAAATGATTGACATGTATGTATTGCGCGATTATTGCCACTATAGTTTATAACTTATGTAGTATACACAGGTTTATTTAGTTAGAACTACGTTAAATGTTTATTAAACTATTCATGCGAGTGAAAATATAGTATACTTTGAATGACATATATGTTTTCCGGACTCAGGTAAAATTTGTAGCAGGTACATACATACAGGGTGTCCCAGAACTACCTCAAGAGCCAAAAAGGGGTGATAGCTGAGGTGATTCTGAACACCTTTTTCCTTTGCGAAAATGTTGTTTGAGGCTTCGTTTTTAAATAGTTAACGAAAAACACTGAGCAATCAGAGCGCGCGTAGAGCCCGCGCTCAGGGACGGCGCACGGCGTGTCATGCTAGGTAGCGACGTTCGACCATCGCTCCGAACAAAACGCGTCGGTATAACACGGAGCAAAAGTTAACATCGAATTATTCATTATTCATGAAAGGAAATGAACTAAAATACAAACGAAATCAATTTGTCATTATTACTTGAACAAAATAGAATTAGAATCGACTGACTAACGAGTCTATCAAGTATGACGTATGTTACATTTTAAACAATTCACCAACAATTGGAATTAGACTTACCCGTTTCTACAGATATGAACCTGCTTAGACGAAAATGGGTCACTGTCATCCTACCGATCATTCGTATCATTATTACATCAAGGAGTAACACGTGATGCACAACAGCTGATACTCCACGGTCAGGTCAGTCATTTCACTTCACTTCTCGAATTTTACTTTACTGCACGATCGCTGTCACTTTTGTGAGGGTGTAACGCAACCTTCTGCATAAGGGGTGATTCTACAGGCCAAAACAAGGTGAAAATCAAGAATAACAATTTCGCATTTGAGGCTTTATTAATAAAATACCGGTGTTTGGAAAAACGGGCAGCTGTGTTCAGTGGCAATCATTCGCTACACTGAAGAGAAACCATGACCTACCGCACCGCGTAATCTGACACCCAAAAAGACAAACGTTTTACGTTGCATAGCATTCAACCTGCTTACTTGCAAAATCCACATGGGCATATCAAAACCCACCCAATGGGATTATCAAGTAAAGAGGGTGACGGCCTTTCAATCCACAATTTTGATCTTGAAAACCAAATACACACACATTCACGATTGTCCCGGCCGCGAATGCGTATGCGCACATGCGACTGTCCTATCTGCGAGTGTCCATGATTTGCACTAAACTTATTATTCCACTAAAATGCTTAAATCGTTCCGTATTCAACGTCGTACAAGCAGCAACTGTCTCGATCGTCTGGAAATAATGATCTACTGATGCAAGCCGAATCGACGGGAGTCGTATCTGCGTCGTCGGCAGAAAAGGGCAACATTGTTGCCCCTTTCTACGGCCGAAAGAATAACAAATGCCGCCGAACGCTTTCCCTAGACGCGACTCGCGACCATTCGGCATGCATCGGTAGATTATTATTTCTAAACGGTCGAGAAAGTTGTAGCTTGTACGACATTGAATACGAAACGATTTAAATATTCTAGTAGAATAATAAGTTTAGTGCAAATCGTGGACACTCGCAGATAGGACAATCGTGGTGCATGTGTACTTGATACTCGTGTGCTGCAAATTTCTGTGTTTAAAGGTGTATTGTGAACATTCGCGGCCGGGACAATCGTGATGCGTGTGTATTTGGTTTTCGAGAACAAAATTATGGATTGAAGGCCGTCACCCTCTTTACTTGATAATCCCATTGGGCGGGTTTTGATATGCCCATGTGGATTTTTACAAGTAAGCAGGTTGAATGCTATGCAACGTAAAACGTGTGTCTTTTTGGGTGTCAGATTACGCGGTGCGGTAGGTCATGGTTTCTCTTCAGTGTAGCGAATGACTGCCACTGAACACGGCTGCCCGTTTTTCCAAACACCGGTATTTTATTAATAAAGCCTCAAATGCGAAATTGCTATTCTTGATTTTCACCTTGTTTTGGCCTGTAGAATCACCCCTTATGCAGAAGGTTGCGTTACACCCTCACAAAAGTGACAGCGATCGTGCAGTAAAGTAAAATTCGAGAAGTGAAGTGAAATGACTGACCTGACCGTGGAGTATCAGCTGTTGTGCATCACGTGTTACTCCTTGATGTAATAATGATACGAATGATCGGTAGGATGACAGTGACCCATTTTCGTCTAAGCAGGTTCATATCTGTAGAAACGGGTAAGTCTAATTCCAATTGTTGGTGAATTGTTTAAAATGTAACATACGTCGTACTTGATAGACTCGTTAGTCAGTCGATTCTAATTCTGTTTTGTTCAAGTAATAATGACAAATTGATTTCGTTTGTATTTTAGTTCATTTCCTTTCATGAATAATGAATAATTCGATGTTAACTTTTGCTCCGTGTTATACCGACGCGTTTTGTTCGGAGCGATGGTCGAACGTCGCTACCTAGCATGACACGCCGTGCGCCGTCCCTGAGCGCGGGCTCTACGCGCGCTCTGATTGCTCAGTGTTTTTCGTTAACTATTTAAAAACGAAGTCTCAAACAACATTTTCGCAGAGGAAAAAGGTGTTCAGAATCACCTCAGCTATCACCCCTTTTCGGCTCTTGAGGTAGTTCTGGGACACCCTGTATATCTAACACGGCAGGGAGTGAGGAAGCATTACATTTTCTATCCTTCTACTAAAAAAATGTCACTGTCACTTGACCGTAAAGGTTTACGAGCTCACACCTCTCTCTCGTTCTCCAATCTCTCGCTCTGCGCAGCGACTTCAAACAAGGAAGTGGGGATAACGATCCGGTTAGATTGCACTAGAAGCCAGGTGTTTAGTTTATCGAATTAGTGTATAGCTTTTAATTCAGAAAAGTTCAAAAATTCCGAGTTGGAAAGTTTTAGCGTTTCGCCAGTGAATTGACCTTCCAAAACCGCTTAGGTTTAAAGAATCAATTATAACAAGTGCCGCATCGTATTCTGCAGCCTTTACACAGTATTTTATTTAATGTTTAGTAAATTAGATATTTAATGTTTAGTAAATTACTACATTTGAGGCAAAACAGGGTACCCAGATAAAGGAAAGTAACATAAAGATGAAATCTTTTAAAACTAATAATTCGAAAGTACAATTGCTTACGGAGGAGTCCTACATGTCCTGCAACAAATTCTTTGCGCATTCCAAGTGTAACGAAGTTTGGACACAATGTATCATGTGTCACGGATGGGTTAATAAAATGTGTACAAGTGTTAAAGAGGGTGACGACACATTTACTTGTGATTTTTGCATAGCGAAAAGTTGAGATAAATTTATATAAAAGTCGAGATAAAATTGATAATAAACTAACAAATGGGTTAAAAACTATTTATGAACTGTTTTTCAATAGTTATAATAACTTAATGTAAGTTGAACTTAGTTAGCATAATTTAAAATAAATTAGCTTGTAAAATAATAAATATAAAATAAATAATGAAATAACTCTCCTTGCTAATTTTGGTATAATATAAATAAGGGTTTTGTCGTTATATCATATTTATACTGTTCTCTGTCATTTTCTGATTCTGTAAGGCCCAATAAAGATTTCTAGTAATGTCCAAATTTATTTTGGCCGTTTAACTTTTTGCTAGCAGGAAAAACACACTAGGTAGCCGGTTTTACCCCACATTCTCCTACATGTACCTATACATACATATGTATGTACGTACCTATGTACATACACATGTGTCTCCGTGTATAACAGCGCAATTGCAACAACTTCATTATGAAGTTTGAAGTATGGGGTTAACGACACAATCATTTCAGGCTTTCAATGCCTCGTTATAGTTTTGGCTGTAAAAGAAAAAATGTTTCCATAATGTTGTGTAGAAGAATTGTATAAAATGGTGCACAAACATAAGAAAAAAGAAAGTATGTAAGTGTGATGGATCGCGTTATCCTCTTTCGAAGTTATCCAATAATTCTTCGATTAATTTATTTCTGAAGTTCCCAAGGGCTCACCCATCTTTTCAACGTCATCATCAGGATTACCAAAATGGCGACAATCACCCATCGATTTGTCCAAGATCGCTACATGGAGCAAAAAATTTCCACCCCTGTATTTAACGAATTATTGGTCAAGCGATGGTACAGCGACAATGACAAATACAGGAAGAACGGGTGACCTTTACAAACTTTATTTGCTACTTTAAAAAGTTGTAAATTATTCGAATTTTCGATGACCAAAGTAAAAGTTTATTAAACTCTTTATTATAATTAATCGTACCTTATTAGTACTGACTAATTTTTAATGCAAATCTTTTTATGTTCTATTTAAATAATTGGCATATTACATGTGTCAATAATAAAGTACATAAATAATTCTGTATTACTGCAGGCACATCTGTTATCTAGGATGAAAGGAATATTGTTAAATTTATTATAAATAAACTAAAAAACTTTTTAGTGAACAAAATTATTAATCAGTGTACAACTATTAACATTAAAAGTCAACCTTAACATTGGAAAATGTCAGAATAACATTTTTTTTCAGTCACCATAGAGTTTTCGGGTAGATCACTGCCCTACTTACGAGGTGGCCCATTGAAAAATGACGAGTATCAGTTCATGAACGTGCAGTTCCGCTGGGGCCCAGAGAATTGCGTGGGCGCAGAACATTCCATAGATGGTATCTGGTTAGAGTTATCCCGTTAAAATCGTGTCTTCCCACGCATCGCAACATTAACGTTATTCTATGTAAGCCGTTGCCCTATGCAGGTACTCCATGGAGGCACAAATAATGCACTGGAACACTCGTTACGGATCGATAGACAAGTGTTATGACAAGCCGGATGGAATCGCGATACTCTCGTATCTCATGCAAGTACGAGCACATGTAACAATTAATCTAATGGATTTACGCATAATACGTGTTACGAGCAGGTGGTTGGTTGCCCCGGCATTTCCGATAACCCTTCGTTTGCACCGATCACCAAGAATTTGTCGAGCATTAAGAAAACAGGAAGCAGCACTAACATTCCGCCTGGTAACGGGATGCACTACCGATCAGTAATAATAAACTAGATTCTGCCTCGAAATAAGCAACTCGCTATCCCCACTTCTTTGTTTGAAGTCGCCGAATAGGAGCGTGTTTCATTCATAGAATGAGGGGGCATGTCATATTCCATCCTTTAAAGCAGGCCTGTTTTCTTTTCCGCCGCTGCTGATCGATTCCAATACTAGCTCCCTAGTTTCCCCACTATTAGTCTGCAGGGTCCCTCACAGACATACTCGTTGTATATATTGGGTATACGGTCCACGACGCAATATAGGAATAACCAGTAACGACACTCCCTGAAAATGGTATCCGAGAAATACTGCAGCGCATGCCACATATTACTATTTACAAGATGGCGTTACTTTCCCTTCATAGCATCTATTTCCTTGTGTGCATCCACGCGACGCAGCGTCATTTTGTAGCGTAGCAACAACCAATCAGAACATGGTGCGCAAGTACACCAACAACATGACCGTCTGTCACGTAACCTCGGATACCAACATCAAAGGGGCTGACACGGAGTGCCGCTACTGGTTATTCTTATACTGTGGTCACGATTATGGCGGCGAGACTTGCCACTTCTCTCGTGCCTGAAGCGTTTGTGGGGGTAGCTAATAGTAAAAGACAACAGGGGATAGAATCATGTGCGACTCGATAGCTGCAAGTAGGACAGGCCTGCTATAAAGAATAGCATTGCTCCTCAGCCGAACACTTTATGGTGTGCCAGTAAGCAACTGGCCAGTCCCAAGTGAGTTGCTCATTTTGGATCAAGACGCACTTTCTTTATGTTTAATAAACAGTGAAAGCCGTTTTCCTTAATATTAAGAATTGCCTAAAAAATAAGAGCGTGCGTGACATGGACTTGGTGAATAGATGTGTGCTTCATTCGTAGAACGAGAGGGCATGCCATATTATGGTTCGTCGCTATCTCGAGCCTCTCACTCGTTGACCGTGTTCGTTCTCGTCTCGAATAGTATATCTTTTCCGTAATAAACAAATGGCCACTTCCAAGCAAGTTGCTTCTTACAGAACATTACTGAATAGCGAAAATAGTCCATCGTTTTCGTACTTAAGTAATTACTCAATTTAATTCCACTCTCCTGTATATGATTCTTCTATGTCTTTAATTATTTATTTTATTTATGTGATATGAGTCGAACCTCCAACAATTTATTGACATTGTACATTTTTATTTCTGCTTAAAGTTCAGACTTTAAGTTTGCTTCTATGCAAGCAATGTGCTACAATAAATCTTTTATTCCTTTCACTTTTCTACACCAGTAAGACATATCTAAGTGGAATCCAGTAATAATTTTTTTTTTCTGAGAATAAATTCGTGAAAATTGAAAAATCTCGTATACGTAATAAAATTTGCAAAATCACACTTTTACAGAATGTTTGTTTTGGATGATGGATGCCTGCGTGGGTCGTGGTTATTATACTTATCCTGGCTCCCTTACTATGCCCCCATACCATGAATGTGTCACTTGGATCATCGCATCGACCATAACAAAGATATCTGTTCGTCAGGTATTTCCAAATGTACCCCTTATTGTGGTGTGCGATGTGAAGCAGTAGTAACTTCCTCTTTATCGTTGCAACAGATAGACGCGTTTAGAAATCTTTACGACGCGAAATGGAAAAACATGTTAGGAAACTGCAGGCAACAACAACATTTACATAGAAGAAGAATTTGGTTCGCCACAAAGGATGCGATAGCATAAAGGAGCAAGAATTATTACAAAGCTATTATATTACAGTGACAACTGATATTTCCTCAATTTCTTACGTACCTTTTAATTCTGTAAGAGATGCACCACTAAATTTTTCTATTTGATCAATATAGTAAATTGATATAGTAAATAATAATTGAGATATAGTAAATGGTTGAAAATATAATATGTGGTGCAGCATTAAATTCTATGGAGTAACATACAATTCTTTTTAAATAGATAGTACTCTAATAGGCAGATAAAAAATTTGTGTTGATATATAAATTTGGACTGAATTATTGTACAAATTGTGATTACAATAGCAGTATGCAGTGGATATCGAAATAATAAAGAAGAACCAGGTTTCATATTTAAGCAATTAGGATAGAATTCTTTTCCTTGTAAGAATTTCAAAAAATATTTCAAAACACCAAATGCCATGACCAATTTTTTCATTTCTACACTTCTGGCAGTGTTTTGGAACATCGTAGAAGCATTATTTCAAAATGTCACTTTTGCCCATTGACAACATGTCACACAACAGATAACCATCAGATACCTAACACACACAAAATTCCAACCACAACGAAACCCATAGAAAAATAGTAAAATTTCAAATATGCTTGGAATTATAATACTATAGCGCTATAGAATTATCGCATAACTTACAATAATGTCTGAATATACAGGGTTAATCGGTATATAGATTAATTAAGCTTTCGACATTTCCTTAGGTTACATGTCATGTGCTAATGTGGTATAAGTTCTTTTAACAAAAATATTTGCGCTTCAGGTTTACCGACAACAGGTCAATCACCAATTAATTTAGATGACCGACTTGTACGAAAGCGCAAGTATCCTCCCCTTATTTTGAACGGTCATTGGTTAAACGATGGAGAAGCGTATATGGTTAACACTGGGGTCACAGGTAATTAAAAAAACATTTAGATAGTTATACAATAATAATGTATTCGTGGAAATCCTTCAATAATTTATCCGTGATAAATTTGTTTTATTTTCTTAATTGTTGATCCTTAATTAAATTGGCATAACAGCATCATGAAAGTAAACAAATAGATAGTAAATGAAAAAATAACGATTCTAATGCTTTTTTCTTGTTGCACTTTGTACGGTAATTCGACTGCAAGTACACAGATGTGTCGCAAAAACGATATCCTTTTTATTTATAATGTGATGTTAACTTTCAAATCTCCATCCTGGTCCGGAGCTTGTTTGTAGCTAAAGCTTCAAGGGATATGAAAATATTTTGTTCTAAATGTAGACCCGTAATGGAGCCCCCATGGAGAAATTTGCAAAAAAAGACTTTGCTTGCAATTCTCATGATGAAAAATTACTTTTTCCAAAAAACAAAAAATGTATTGCGATAGGTCGAAGCTTCTAGATTAGAATACAAATAAAAGAACTTAATCGCTTCAGTAGTTTCCGAGATACAAATTTAAAAGCACAACCACAGTTTTCCCAACAATGGCGAAAAATTCAGACGTTTACATTTTTTAATCAATGTTTAAAAAAATTAAATGATCATTTAAGCTCTTCCTAGTTTCATACGAACTACAATATATTTCATTTAGAGCAAAATCCCTGATGTCAAGGTCAAAAAGTGATCAATTTGGCATGGAATGGCACAGAGTATTTTAAAGGATTTTTCGATTGAATGGTGCTTCCAGGGCCACGTTTACCACTTGGCAAAATAGACACATGCCTGGGGTCCCATAAAAGGAGAGCCACGCATAGAGGGGTTTGTCATTACTGCGTGAAATAAATAAATTAGCTGGCTTCGATATCTATATAAATAATAACACTTTTATTGCAACGCCATTATCATATTTGAAGGCATGTATTGCTGATATTCATTCTTGTTCGTGTAAGAAGGGCCTCAAGCTTCATTTGAATGCCTAGGGCCCAAAAAGCTCTAGACGCGATCCTAGTGTCTTCGAATTTAAATGAAATCATTTGCTTCTTAATATTATATGAGATTTGGGGAATTTACTAGAGTGGCCAGTTCAATACTCACCGAGTCGCTACTGGAATTGTCTTCAGCACTATTTGATGTTTCTTCGTTTGGTAACTGAGGAGGCCTTGGTTCAACTAATGAAGCCTCTGTTTGCTGTATTCTATTTTCGAAATATATCTTGAGGCGACAACTATTAAACATGAATCCCTTTTCGGGAAGAGTTGGAAATAATTGACGGAATTGCAATGTTATATTTCGAAGACTTTTCGAATCAACGCTATGTCTCTTTTGTTTAAAAGAATTACAACACCTTTGATGCACCATTTTCGGCAATTCATTCACTTCTCTATAATAAGTAGCGTACGATTCGAAAATGCCGCAGTGACTGAAAGCTTGGAAAGACGATGCCCAAATATACAGAAAATTTCATATCCAGGAAATCCCATAGTACCTATTACTTATTGTTTACATTGTACTGAGTAGACGCAAAAGTAAAAGGGCTACACAATAAACTTAAAAAGTAGGTCAAAGAAATATGGTTTAACCGCATTCCATCAGAATATCACATGGTTCTAAAACATTAAAGATCATCCTCATTTACATTCATATCCCGCAAATTAAAGAAACTCTTCTTTAACTGTGAATAGGATCATTTAGTTGTATACTAATCTAGTCGATATTGTTTTTACATTTTATTGAAGGTATTATGGGGTGCGAGCGGTACAGGCAGCCGACCGTAATAGCAGAACCCGCGGCTAGCGCGCGGCCCGCTTACCCGAAACGGGGATACGCCGGACTGT
Organism: Holcopasites calliopsidis; assembly: GCA_023838395.1. Classification (NCBI taxonomy): domain Eukaryota; kingdom Metazoa; phylum Arthropoda; class Insecta; order Hymenoptera; family Apidae; genus Holcopasites; species Holcopasites calliopsidis. Next base: position 1,051,966 of record JALHAQ010000018.1, on the reverse strand, counting down.
TTGTAGCTCATTGTAACGTTAATTTTCAAGTGTCCATCCTGATGAAAGACTTATTTTGTAGCTAAAACTTCAAGAAATCTGAGAATACTTTCTTAAAAATTTAAACCTGTGATGGCATTTATGGGGAAGTTTGCAAAAAAAGATTTTGTTTACAATTTTCATAATGAAAAAAGATCTCAGTCGGTTGAGTAGTTTCTGAGATAAAAATTCAAAAACACAGTCTATTTGTCCCAAAATGGCCAAAAATTATAAAATTCAATGGTCTGTATTTTTAAAACACTTTCGAAGAAACGATGACTTACCCCCCCCCCCCTAATTTCACACGAACTACAATATATTTCAGTTAGAACAAAATCCTTGATGTCGACGTCAAAAAGTGATCGATTCGGCATGGAATGACCCTATAGTCTCTAATACTGTTCTCTTTGTTCAGCTCAGATAGAATTGAGTGGCGATAGGATTCCATCTACGATATGCGGTGGACCACTAGCAGACGATGTGTACGAATTTTCCCAGGCACACTTTCACTGGGGTGAGGATGATTGCAGGGGTGCTGAGCATACGATAAATAATACATGGTAAGATATAAAAAGCCCACATTCATCCTTCCAATGGTCTTAAAATGTAAAAAGACAAAAGTTGTTCCGAAGGTACTCAATGGAGAGCCATGTAGTGCATTGGAATCGAAAATACGTGACTATGGAAGAATGTTATAGACATAAGGATGGCATATGCATTCTAGCGTATTTGTTTTTAGTACGTGTCTATAATGCTATACTTTCTCATGAGATTTAATGCAGATAATGCATCTTTTTGATCGAAACTTTTAATTGATTCAATTGATCGAAAGGTGCAGCCAGATTGTTATAGCTGCCTCAACCCACGGTCGGAAAGGGTGACGGAACATTTGAAAGAGATTCTAGATCCAACTATGAAAACGAAACTACCAGCCAGTGAGTAGAGCTGCTACAATTACGATCCTTATTAGCAATCATATTCTGCAGTATTAAAAACTGAAGTCTCGTGATTTCAATTTGAAATGTATTAAATTAAATTATACTTACAAGAATTTAATGACAATTTTAAGAAAATACAAAGTTTTATATTACGACGAATAAAATAGAAGTTTACAAAAATCATTTTGTAATGAAAAAGGAACAATATTTTTTATAAATCCTTTTGCTACTCAATAGTAGAGGAAGTGGTCTAAATATGGACTAGTACTTCTATTTTAGATATTTCCCCTGATAGCCAAGTCAGGCAGGTTAACACGTTGTACCGGTCAAAGTTGAACCAAATTTAGCCGTCGACATGCAATGCCACATTAAAATCTAAATCAGGGGGTGTTCACTCCTTTGTATAAAAAAAGACCGTATACTCCAGCGCCACCTAGCAAGGCGACCGGAAATGGGATAACTAAAATTTAATATGGCGCACTATAGCAGGGGCTTCAAATACGAAAATAATGTCCAAAGTTCCTCAGCAAAAATTTACCCATTTCTCATATCGTCCAGATACATTGGGAAAACATGAAAAGTCTCCTCGCTTTTTACATATTTTCTCAGTGAACTCAGACGATATGAGAAATCACGAATAACTTATCGCTGAAGATATAAAATTGTAAGATTCTGGAATTAAAATAAAATGAATTCATGTAACGCAGATATTTGCTTTAATATTACATGAAAATAAATTTAAAAACAATACACAGTAACAACAATAAACAATAAATGCATATGGAATAACGCCGCTTTTCAATAATCTGTAATGGCTTCAATATTCATAATCCTCCTCTGCAAAATGTCTTCAACAGACTTTTCACTTTACCAATTCCTCGTTGCTCAATGAAAGTAGTTTGTCATTTGTAACTGCAGTGATCCATTCCTTTGCTATATCTTTGTCTTTAGGAAATTTATGTACAGGATCTTTACGTCTACTTGGGCAACCAGGAACAACGCAAGTGGCCTTACACATGGAACCACTCATTGTGCATGCTATAAAAGAAAGTATAAAAATAAGTGACAAAAACAATTAATTACAACTAACACCTAACATTGAAGAAATTATTAAGATAAATATCAAGATAAAAAAAGTCACCTCAAACTTTTCATGCAAGTGTAATTGCACAAAAATAATTTAACTACTTATTCTTAAACATATACACACCCTAAACAAGTTTTTACATTAACTTCTTAAAAATTTACATAAAATTTAAATTGAAAAATACACCAACTTCGCTTACCGTCCATAGCGTCTATTCTGTCTGGAGCGTGGTATTGAGCTACTTAAAAATATGGTACCACGGGGTACACGCCATATTGAATGTTAGTTACCCCATTTCCGGTCCCCTTACTAGGTGGCGCTACAATATACGGTCCTTTGCGGTACATTGAAATGAACACCCCCTGCTAATGACAACCTAGTGGCTATTAGGGCATTATTGTGAAAGGGGAATAAGATATTTTTTTTACTTTGATCCCAGATTGCTTATCTTGGATGCGCTGGGCGACACTTTGCAGCAGATACTACACTTACGCAGGATCGTTGAATGTCAGTGAATATCCCGAATGTGCCATTTATATTGTGTTTCCCGTTGTTATACCAATAAATCCCAGTGAAGTACGTTGCGCCGATACCATATAAATATGAACTCTGCTAATTACCATAAATTCATAGGTTAAGGAATTTCGAAGATTGAGAAACATGGACGGAGATTTCATATTGTCAAACTGGCGAGAAATACAATTACTGAAGTGCAGACAAATTTATTTAGCCGTGTCTTAGATACTACTTTCTCCAGAGCAAAGATTTCGAATAATGGTTCTTGTCACTGTTTTTGTTAAAGATTTGGCAGAATATAAAGTGGAAGTATAGATCATTGCGTTTTGCTTTGAGCGACTTTATTTCATTCTTTTTTTCATCAGTGCTTATACAAAGCTTTAATTAAACGAAAGCCAAAGACGTGAAGTAAAATGAATACAATACAGTTACACGTATTTACAGTTTGCAGGACCTACGAGCGGGCTTGTTATTTTTTTGTTGCCTATAATAATACGATAATAAGGATTACAATTTTGCTGCTATTGAAAATTCAATTACTGTTGATATATTGAACTACGGTTCAAATAATCACTATTGGACATTAAAAGTATCCAACGCATTGTTTTATTATTACATTTCTTTTCACTTTATCACCAAAAATATTTCCATTCTTCTTCCCCATAAACGTGAAGAAAATCAGAATAGTTGACACCCTCGTGATCAGTGCACAATTACGTAATGAAGGTAACGATAGCAAATAATTGCTGATAAATTTAATGAATCTAAACGATAATGTAATTTGGTAAATAAAGTGAACTCACTTATATCTGACCGTGCAGCAGTTCAATTTAATTTCCATTGAATTCTGCAGGCGAGTCACTTTATACTTTCAAAAAGTACAATCGGGGAAGCTTTAAAATTTTGATTGATACTGAATTAAATTTATTTAACGTCGTGTACCATTTGCATACTACTCGATTCCTTTATCCATTCCTTTCAGTCAAATTATTAAACGACTCCATCGTTGCGAATACTTGTACAAGGGTTTCCCCCAGAAGTTCGTAAATACGAATGAAGAAGACCTCGTTATACGAACCAGCGTCCGTAGGAACAGTGGACGTTACGCTGAAAACGCTACTCTGTGACAACAACGAACGACTGGCTTTCTGACTCTGACTACTGTGCAAATAGTGGCTAGATCTACTCCCGCGTTTGTCCCGTGAACTGTTGCCGCCAACGAACAGCTCGTATACGTTCGACGCTAGGCTGCTGTTTAGGTTAGGGGTTTTCCCAGAAAGCATAGTGCACACTTTTCCGCAGCAAGCGTCCTTGGTGGTCGTGCTTTCAGCCTCGAATTTATTAAAAAACATGCAGAGCAAGCTGTACACTACTTTGTACTTGTTAAAGTCAACGGAAGTATATAAAGTAGGCTTTAAACATTCCTTATAGAGTTCACTAAACTGCCACAGCAAAATATTTCTTAGTTCTGCTTGTTTGATGTTCAGTAAAGTTTCTCGAAGATCGTTCAACGACATGTTCCAACGGTGATCACTCTGGTTCGTCACTCTGTAATAGATCTTGTGAAACTCTATCAAGACGCTCGGATTGTAGAAGCATAGCGGATTTTTCGCGGCGAACACTTCCGATTCCAAGAACAAGCTACCGTACGCAGGCTCCGGGCATCTAATGCAATCAACGTTCTCCATGATACCGCTGATTATATCTCTGACCACCGCGTCACGGATGCACCGTTCTAAATACTCATCGACTACGTGTACAGAACTTAGCGTCACCCTTTCCAGGTTCACCGTCTCGGCGCAACCCCAGAATCGAAATATCAGCGGCGAGGAACGTATCACCGGACTGGTTATCAATCTCCAGAACTCAACAGAAACGCCTGGGCTTCGCGGTCGGTACCAAACTTTTAATTTCACGATCTGTCCCGGAAGAATCACTCCTTTGGTCTTGTTGAAGAAAAAGGGACTCGATCTCCGGCTTAAAGGTAACGCGTTGCATCGATCGGATCCGTTCCGCCATTGGTAAATGATAACGCGGTTTCCTTTGTTCTCGAACGCAACTTCCTTCTCCAGCATTCTTCTCACTTTGCCGTAGAAGACCAAGCTCCATGTTATTGGGTTCGGTGGCGTTTTGTGGTCCCCGAAATCCATTCCCTGCCAAACGATCTCGCGATCTTGGATTTTCAAGACGATCGCTTGTTCGAGGTAACGCTCGTTACTGAAACTCTCCTCGTCTTCATCGCTAGCGGAAATCGTTATCGGTGGAACTCTTGGCTGCACTTTTACCCGTGGTGCAACGTAATTCTTAATCACCAGGTCCTTCATCTCCGGCTCCTTCGGTACCAGCAACTCCATCTCCCTCGACAGCTGTTTTCTCCTTTTGATTAAATACTGACTGCGCTTCCACAGGGGCTCCTTCGACTTCAGACCAATCAGGTGCTTCTCCTTTTGTATCACATCAGGCAAACCGACGTAGGTTAATTCCGGAGCTACGTTCAGCTCCTTCTTGGTCTGCACGAGCGCGATTTCTGGCAGACATAGGTCATCGCGCTTCGGCAGGGTTCGGGGAGTTCTCCAGAATTCTGGCCCGCCTCTGTACTTGTCAGGAGCGATCGGTACGGGCGCAAGCGCGTAGTCTATCAGATTTCTCATCTCGATCTGCTCCCGCACGGTTTCGCAAGAGTTCAAGACTTGTTCGTTCTGGCTCCGACCGGTCACGGACTTGGTGTGCTCGTACTGCTTCTCCTTTCTTTCTAACCATTCCTTCCAATTCGCCAAACGACGGTCCTCGGGAAACTCTCGTTCTTTACGAATTAGTCCATCGCTCACAGTTTGCTTTGTCGTGAATCCTCCCATCCACTTGAGCGATCCATCTGGTCTGCCAATCTTTCGCGCGTAGTCCATGTTTAATAGAGGCTACCACCCAGCTGCAGGTATCTGTGTGTTCCGTGAATCAACTGAACTTTGCAAGAATTTGATGTATCGACTTGTTGGATCGTTCGGCATTAACTTTGGTTCAATCGGAAATGAGTACAACAGGTAACAGAAATCCGATTAATTGCGAAAAAAGGAGACATTACAAAATAAAGTATACCGTTTTATAATTGAGTTGATTAATTCTTGTTTTCATTTAATTCGATAGATGCTCTCGAAATTACCGTACAGAATGCTGCGTTTATTCGAAATTTGCCTCGTACAGAATACGTGTTGGATTCTCCAATCGATTTGGATATCTGTCAAATGAAAGTTATTGAATTGCCATCCTTGGAATGGAGTGGCATCAACGTAAAGCCAAGGAAATTGAAAATTACCAACACAGGGTACACAGGTAACACCCCTTTGGATTTATTTGTGTTCAATTCGTATTAACTTTGCTTCTTCGTCAGTGCTCCTTAGTGCGAATTGGGTGCACGAGAAACGTTCTTATCTTTCTGGCGGGGCAATCGCGGGAAATTATATATTCGCACAAATCCATTTTCATTGGGGCGAGAATGATATGAATGGCAGTGAACATACCGTGGATGGTTCAAGGTTTCTAATTTTTGTCAAGTATCCTTCATTGTTGTATACTCTCTAGTTTATTCTAGTTGATCCTTCCTCTTGTACTACTTTCTCCACCCAAAGATGCTGAACTCCGGTGACGATATGTATTAACAATTTGAAAATGGTTCATGATTTAGCGGTGAATTAATCAGTACTTGTTAAATAAACGAATGTTTGAAATTTAATCTTTTCTAATGTGACGGGAAATGAGCACAGGAATATTTATTGCCACACATAGCGCATAAATCAGTGCAACACCTGTATTTATAAGTTCACCTTTAAAAAAAAAATATTGGGAGCATCTACTGTTAATTTTAACGTTTTCTAATATGTTAACTTTAACTGCTATTTGGCTACGAATTTAACCTTGTATGTATTTATATCTCACTTTCCGGTTTAACAGTATGCATACGTAAGAGTTTATTTTGAAAATATTAGTTATTTTTATTATAATACAATTATGTAGGATCTATATCAATTCGGGCATTAATCCATATTACAGTGTAAAACTCAGAACGCATTATTTAAAAACTTATGCATCATCGACTTATTCTATTATTAAAAATAATACCACAGCCCTAATGAATACTAGGTTGCCATTAGCGAGACTAATGGCTGCAACACCGGCCAAAATCGAGCGGAGTTTCGACGCCGGTATGCAGCGTTACTTTAAAACCTAAATGGCATCATCTGATCGCAGCGTTTCGTTGGTTGCCAAAGCGCAACTAACTTCAACTGTCCGAATCAGAGCTATCGGACTGACTGCTTCTTTTCAAGCCGTAGGAGAACATAGGAGAACGTTTTCTTTCATACCCATTTCACTTATTGTTAGACGAATTTCTCTTTGCATGAACCCCAAAATCGCGATCCGCCAGTTTGATACAATGTACGCTGCGAACAGCTGATCGCCATTTAGGTTTGAACGTGACGCTGCATGTCGACGGCCAAACTTGGCTCAACTTCGGCCGGCATAACGTGTTGACCTACCTGACTTGGCCATCAGGAAGTATTTTCATTTGAGATTGGTTCGTGGCTGAGTGTAAACTTTCATTTAAATAAATATCTTTCAAAGACTTCCCATGGAACTCCATGCTGTACATTTCAAAGATGAGTACGAGACACTAGAATCAGCACTTCGGCGACCCGATGGCGTTACCATTTTAGTATACTTTTGTAAGGTAACGTATTCGAATTTTTACTTGTAATAAAATGTGCATATTAATTGTCTCACGATAATTGTATAAATATCTGTAAAAGAACAGGTATACCGTATGCTGTACAGCACGTACTAAATAAAATACTACGCTTCTTAGTTGCAGAATGAGCCAAACGAGTTTATTCAAGAAATTGTAAAAAACTTGTCGGTTATTCGTACAGCGCATTCATCGACTCGTATAGTTCCCTTGAATTTGACGAATGTTATAAGACCGTTTACGCAAGACTATTTCTTATATTGGGGCGCGATATTCACGATGCAAAACGTGCACAATGTTCTCTGGATGATTTGCAGAGAACCAATTGGAGTTTCCATGGGACAAGTAACTTGGCACAGATATTATTTATATATATTATATATTATATACTTGGCAGAAATTTGGAATTGGATGATTTTAATCTGTGTTAACTTTCACACAAATTAGTTTCACACTTGAAGCTGATGTTACAAGTGTTAATAATATTATTTTCGTTTACTTTCCTTAAATTACTGATAAGCTTGATTAATCCAAAGTACACAACATACCAAAAAATTCTTAATGTTTGTTTAAAAAATTGATGCATTCTCTCAAATAGGTAATGATTCCACGTGTTTATTGATCGTTGCCTAAATTCACAAAAGAAATACGTAAGAACTTTTAATACAGAAAGATCGTCAATTGTAATAAGTGAATCGCAAAAAATCAAAGGGTAAACATGGGGTTTGGGCGACACACTTTCAATGACCTTGACCTTCACATATGTTATCAAAGTCACCCTCTTGAATGAGTTTCAAAAGGTTTCAGCCACCGCTCGTTGTTTTTAAAAAAATTATTAACAAAGTAACTTGCATAATTAGAACGTGCCCTTTCGCCGTTGGGTATATACAGGTTGTTTAAAAAAGGGTTCGTAACTTAAGGAACTTAGAGTACACACCAAGAGGAGTAAAAAACGTCCAATCAATATAGGTCCAAATAACAACCCTTTCGTTGCAAAATCAATTTTTATATTTTACTACGGTTTCGTGACACTCGTGTTTTATATAGGGTGTTTCATAATATGTGGGGTCTACTTCAGGAGTGGACGGGGACACAAAAACAATGAAAAAAGTTCATATGATCATGTATCCTATTTGACCTTGTTTCAAAGTTATAGTTACTTTTGTGTTTTAATAATTCGCGATAGCTTATTTCCATAGAAAGGGCTCGAAATGATGATCCTCTGTTTTTTTATAAACAATGCTCTGTATCTTGTGGACATTTCTCGTCCTTGTTGATTTCACACATTCTGTCGAATAATTTTACTCATTTCAGTTCGTTCTATAGGGGGTCAAGAAAAGGGCCCGTGACTTAAGGAGCTTATACAGGGTGATTCGCCCGCAAGTAGACTTGAAAGAAGTGTCGCCACCTAAACGTCTGAAACTCTTATCCCATGCAATCCCATGTAACAATGCCAGGCGACATATTTTGTGCTTTTATCTTCCTCGCTATCACTTGACATAGTGACTCTGTCGATCGCCAGTTGTTTATGTTACTTCAGAGCGGACGACTAAGTGTCTGTGTCAAGTGCAACGAGAAACAAAAAAGGACAGAAATCGTCGCCCAAAATTTTTACATAGAATTACATGGGATAAGAGTTCCAGACGTTTAGGCGGCGGAGATTTTTTCAAGTCTATTTCCTGGTGAACTACTATCTGGTGAAACACTTTGTAGTACTCACCAAGAGGAATAAAAGATGTCTAATCAAGATAGGTTCTAATATCAACCCTTTCGTTGTTAAATCAATCTTTATATCTTTTGAACGTTCGATGTCGAAAGCGAGCTCCTTCGTAGCAGATTGATCATATACAAAGAGATTTGTTTAGAATAAAAGACGCAAAGATAGTACAAATTTTCATACTTCTAAGTTTTCGATATGTATATGCTTTCATTTCAGTGCTAAGCTGACATAAGATATAAAAATTGATTTTACCATGAGAGAGATTAGACATTTTTTATTCCGCAAGCTGAGTTTTACAAGTTCACGTCCCCTTATTTTTCTACACCCTATATTTAAGATATCAGTAACCAGTAGATACGTGGTGTATACTAATACTGCTACAGTTACCATTTTGTTTTGACTTCAAACGGAGACAGTAACGGGGCAAGAGCGAGTGAAAGAATTGCACGCGATGTTCGCTCTACTTACTGGACAAAATCTAGTCCAACTCAATACCAATTCCATATTTGCTCTTCTTCCATTATTTTTCTCGTTAGGGGTCGTCACAGTCCAACTGTCACTTTTTGAATATGTTTCCTGTTATATGCGATTTATAAAAAATAATTTAAAAAGGAATATCAAAATCTGCGAGGACGCTATACCAATAAATTAGCCCAAAATATTTATCTCGCAACTTTTAAGCAAACAACGGGCGGCAGTTAAAACCTTTTGAAGTTCATACTGGACGGTGACCTTGATAACATATGTGAAGGTTAAGGTCATTGGAGGTGGGCCTCCTAAATCCCACCTTTACCAATCCAAGACAATGAAACAGAATTAGTAAACCTGCTCTTATTCAATTCTATAGATTTTAGTACGAAATTGCGTTTGCTAAGATTGCAGAGTTTCGCACTTTAAGGGATGATAGAGATACACCTATACTATCGAACATACGTCCACTGAAAGAAACAGACGAAAGAAGCATGTTCCACGTTTGTCCATCGGGTTCGACGTACGCTTCGCTTCTACCTATTCCACGAATCCTGGCAACCCCACAAACGGACGCAACCGTCAACGCGCAAAATTCCTCTGTTACGTAAAACTGTCGCTGTCGTTCTACCATTTATTGCTAAAAATTGGCAGCCAACATCCCAACGTAATTCGAAATAAAATAATTTCGCATTTTGCAAGTTGTACATACAAATCAGGGATCGAAAGAGTTCTGGAACTTTCCAATAGGTTCTATTTAAGATATGTAACATGGAACTTTTTTAAGAAAAGTACCTGCTCACGTAATAAATTCTGACGAGAACAGATAAATAAATGTTGTTGGAGATAAAAGTTTTAATTTTAATGGAACTTACAGGTTATACAAATAGAAATTGTCCTATGAGAGGAAGCGATATTTTCTTTTGTTTATTAATATTTAAAAAGTACTGAATCATTGTAACAATTACCGAATACTATGCAATGGTTAGAATTACAACAATATTAAATAAGTATGACAGTTAAATTAAGTTACAAAAAAATCTCTGATAGCCAAGTCAGGCAGGTCAACAGGTTGACTGAGCCAAAATCGAAACGAGCTTCGCCGTTGACATGCAGCGCCACATTAAAAGCCTAATGGCGATTAACTTTTCACAGCATACGTTGTATCGAGCTGGCGGCTCGCGGTTTTTGCTGCGCGTGGAAAGAGAAATTCGTCTATGTGAAGTGGATATGAAAGAAGACGTTCTCTTATGTTCTTCTACGGCTTTGAGATAAAGCCGCCAGTTCGATAACTCTGATTCAAATAGTAAAAGCTGATTACGTTTTGGCAACCAACGAAACGCTGCGAAAAGTTGATCGCTATTAGGCTTTTAATGTGGCGCTGCATGCCGACGGCGAAACTCGGCTCGATTTTGACCGGTGTTGCTGCCATTAGTCTCGCTAATGACAACCTAGTGGCTAATAGGGATGTTACCTTGGTATTATTCTTTTCTGTTCAGTATTTCCTATGAAGGTATTATAATTATTTATGCTATGATTTTTGTGTGAATTTGGTTCTTTTACATTATATTTAACAGAATCTATCCCACGTCGCATGATCTGAAGAAGTACGGCTGCGTAAAAATAATTGGAGGATCTGTGAACTATTTTCTCCGTCTTCTGCGTCTTTTGATCCGTTCCCGTTTGAGGTCGCAATCAGGATAGAAAAATGCACAATCCACTCCTCCCAGTCCAAGTATAGAAGCTTTTACAGAATCCAACATTGCCGACCACGGAGATTCTTTAACCACCCTGCCGGATATCCAACTCATTCCTAAACTGAAAACGTTGATTCCACATTTATCGAACGTACATATATTTACCAATACGTGTATTACAAAACACAGTATTAATTACAGTCTATGACTTTTTTACGTCTGGGCTGTTAATTGTATTTCAACTACATTGAAATAATCTTACGATTATTGTTATTTGTAATTTTGCCAACGGCGTGTCTTAACTTTTATAAACAGGTAAAGGGTAAGTTCGGTAGAGATGGACCTCGTTTTTTAAAATGCCTAGAAATTGAATATTTGGGACAAATGAGGGATTATTTTTATGTATTTTTATGGAAATACAAGGTTCCATTAAAAAAAAATGAACTTGATTTTGATATCTCTTCCACTTCTACAACTTCAGAAAAATTATTCATATCACATAACACCCCCCACGGTACCAAACAACTTGTGTAAGAACGTTTTTTTAATATTTTCATTTCTTGAAATGGACACACCCTGGTAGTCAAGTCAGGCACGTCAATACATTCTATCGGCCGAAATTGAGTCAAGTTTGGCCGTCGACATGCAGCGCCACATTAAAAGCCTAATGGCGATCAACTGCTCGAAACGTACGTTGCATCGAAGAAGCAGCTCGCGATTTTGGGGTTCGTGCAAAGAAAACTTCGTCCAAGTGAAATGAGTATGAAAGAAGGCGTCCTCTTATGTTCTCCTACTGCTCTGAAGAAAAGTCGCCAGTTCGACAGCCCTGATTCAAACAGTTAAAGTTCGTTGTGTTTTGTCAATCACCGAAATGCTGCGATCAGTTTATCGCCATTTAGGTTTTAATGTGGCGCTGCATGTCGACGGCGGAGCTGGGCTCAATTTTGTCCGGTGTTGCTGTCATTAGTCTCGTTGATGAAACGTATTTTCGATTTATTTCTTTTTCTGTCCACAAAAAGTTGTCAAAATTACGCTACGTTTTTGCGCAGCTACAATAGTGCTACCTCTTAAGTGCGTCTAGAAATTATTTTCCTATAGTTTACCTCCAAACAGGAACCCAGATCTTCCGTCCGTCTCTAGATTGCGTGGAATGTCGATTATTCTCGCAAAGAATTCTACGGATACAATTCCCGGAATCTATGTCAGCAACAAGGGCGGCCTCGATGCTCCTCAGAACGTTGTGAGAGAGTTCGTTCAGATCCTCGTTGCTTGCGTACGAAAAGGGTAATCCACCGACGCTCCTTTTGAGCCGTTTAGATGTGGTTGCCATTGTGGCCATGGTTGTATTCATATTGGTCTATGCGAACGAGTGATGAAAATAAACAACGATTGAAATTAAATGATTCAACTGGACTTTGGTGCAATGTCAATTAATTAAAGTATTTTTACCGTGGCGTTCATCAAAAGCTGTATGATAAATAATCCAAAAGCTAGAAATGCCAGGGCCGTAAGCGCGATCTCGAAGAAGTCTTTTACCGAAAGTTCATTCCCCTTCGCTTTGTACTGGGGTTTGTGATCGTCTTCGTCGTGATCCTGATAAATCGGTGCCGGGTAATAATGTTCCTCGTGCACAGCCGGAAATGTTTCAGCGTGGTGGAAAAAATGATCACCGTGACCGTAAGGATGGCCGTAATAGAAATTGTGTCCAGATGAAGCTGCGAACATGTGGTCTATCCAATGTGAAAGTATATTCTTCTATCATCGCTGATAATTTAATATCGACTGAACATTAAGCTCATGATTTACCATCGGCATCCTCGCTTTGTTCTTCGTAAAGACCAACTTTGCCGGAGGGCAATGGCGCCTGCATCGCGTAACCCGTTACTTCGCCATCGAATTCTTCAAAATTTCCCTCATGAGCTTCATGCTTTTTATTGACCGTTTTTCGGGGATTATAATGTCGATATACGTCGTCCAGAGTTGTCGTGCTGTGTTAAGTTCATATTATGCATTCATAATTTTCAATTTCATTTTGCAAATTACTAATCGATGGCCTCGATACTATGTAAGGTGGATGTACCATTTATGGCCAGTGGTTTCTATACCACATGCCGATAACTACAACTAAAGAAAATATACGTATACAGGCGTGCAAAATATACCGGGGTAATCCCAGATGTACATAAAGTTAAAAGGTTGTATGCTAAACAATTTTCTAAACATAATTATTTAAAAAATCGTCGTGGTATCGTGCAAATCCGTTTTGCCGCGAACGAAACGATTCAATGAAATAAAAATGCAGCGGACGATGCTGTAAATAAACATAACTCGCATTTACACTATTTCATTAATTAAAATGAAAAAACCTAAAAATACTTCATTTATCAGACTAAAAAATAGCACGTGGTCACATATGCTGCAGTGGCCACAATTGGTACATCTACCTTATGAAATCGTTGCAGAAGTGATTTTGATTGTGATTCAGCAGCTCTAAATGCAATCAAGTTGGATTTTTGTATTGTGCAAGTAATTCCAAATTACAAATCCTCTCAAACCAGCCATATTCACAACACACAGCTTCATTCAATTTTAATTTCTTAAATCAATGCAACGTTCTGTATGTAGGATAAGTTTTCAAAATCCTGCCTATATTCATAAATTAATAGCGATGATTTTATCTGTTCAAAAATGAAATACAGTAATGTTCCGAAACAAGCAACTCGCTCGGGACCGGCTAGTTGCTTGTTACGAATCAGGTACCCTATTCGGCTTAATTATCTTTTCGAGCGGGACGAGATTAAACATGGTCAACGAGCGAGGGGCTCGAGATAGTGGTAAATCATAAAGCGTTCGGTCGAGGCAAAATTCTTTACAGAAGAATACAATATGGCATTCCCACTCATTCTATGAATGAAGCACACTCCTATTCGGCAACTTCAAATAAAGAAGTGGGAATGGCGAATTGCTTATTACGGATCAGCATTGTATTCTTTTCACACATTACATATACAGGGTGGTCCGTAATTCATGGTACCAATAGGGTAACGAACTATGGCGCACAATAAGACGAAAATAAAAAATAAAATTTGTTCGTAGTTCGATGTTCGTTGAGTACGCCTATAAACAAGTAACCACAGTCTGCTTAGCTCACCCAACTGGCTTCCTTCAGACTGAATTTTCTTGAGAACGAAGTGTCATATAAAAAGATTGCATTCTTTATTCTCGATTTATTTTTACACGAGGAATCGCTTCATTTTCGATTGTACCACGATTTCTGTAGTCTGACAACCGATGCACCTGATTCATGATAATTCTACTGCATGTAGTGATGTCATGCTGCATATCATTGTATTTGTCTCAACATTCCCTATCATATTATGAACAAAAAAATACAAGGTTCCGTTCAACAAAATGAACATGGCTTTGATATCTCTCCCACTTCCACAGCTTCAGAAAAATTATTCATATCACATAACGTCCCCCTTGATACCAAACAACTTGTGTAAGAACATTTGTTTATATCTTCATTTCTTAAAATTGACACACTGTATCCCTGACAGCCAGGTCAGGCAGGTCAACACGTTGTACCGGCCGAAGTTGAGCCAAGTTTGATCGTCGACATGAAGCACCACATTAAAACCAAAATGGCAATCAACTATTCGAAGCGTACGTTGTATCGAGCTTGCGGACCGCGATTTTGGGGTTCGTGCAAAGGGAAATTCGTCTAAGTGAAGTGGGTATGAAAGAAGAAGTTCTCCTATGTTCTTCTACGGCTTTGAGAATAAACCGTTCGTTAGCCCTGATTCAAACAGTAAAAGATGATTGCGTTTTAGTAACCAACGAAACGCCGCGAAAAATATCGCCATTAGGCTTCTAATGTGGCGCTGCATGTCGATGGTGAAACTCGGTTCGATTTTGGCCGGTGTAGCTGCCATTAGTCTCGTTAATGGCAACCTAGTGGCTATTATGGAATATGCGTAACAAAAAACTGAAGTAAACCTCCAAGTGTTAATGTGTGGAAAATAATGTTTGACATTAGTATGTAACAAACATGTTTAGTTTTGATCCACTAGTAGTGCTCATAATTTTCATGAATATTTGTATAACACTTGTAGGTACATTGATACAACACTTTTCAATCGGTATTTGTTTACCAAATCTTTCAGTATATTTCTAGTGGCTATTGGGGTATGTATAAAACCGATGTGTACTTTGCAATATTTCTCAATTAAAAATTCAATACTTACCGCTGAAGCCAGTTTTTGTACTTTGAACTTCCTTCATCCGCTAATAACTTATCGTGAATAGTAACATTGTCGCTGCCCATTAAGTCGTGCAGATCATTCTTCTCTGCCAAGTTGAGTCGTCTTTTAGTTCTAGGCGTACGTATCGTATTCATTATTTCCTCGGCCATGTAACCGTGGCATAAATACTCGTTCATCTTTTTCCTAATTTATTGCATATCACAAATTGCATTCGTTACGAATAAATTAAATTCATTGAAATGTAATTAAAATGCAGTAACTTGCAATACACGAACGCAAACTGTTTGCAGATTTACCTATGGTATTCCATTTCGTTTAACGCACTGTGCATGGACCCATCTATTATATCGTCATTCATACTCCTCGCTGTATTGTTAGCTGTTTGCTTATCGGCAAACAAAAAGGATCCAGGTAAGAGATCGACGGAAAGTATATCGCTCTCGTTGATACAGAACTGATTGCCGTCGTCGAAACATTCTTGCGCGAAGTTTATGTAAACGCTTGATAACACAATAGAAACGATAACTCGAATTTCTTTGAATAAATTCATTCTACGCCGCGTCCACTACTACCTACGTGAACGGAATTTTCTTTACGACTAACGGCGGCCCGGGGACAACTGACAAAGGCGGAAACACGCTTCTAGAGACAAGCCGTTCAACAGCTAGAAATAATTGCTTTAACAGTACACGTGTCTAAGTGGCGTTGACAAAGCTTGCATTTGAAACAACGGCTAGCCTTCCCAATTAATTACCTTTTAAACTGTATAAATATTATATTGTAACAAAATTGGACGATCAAGGGTGCGACCTAGATGAATTTCAATTACAATTTTATAATTAATTTGATGTTATAGAGGCTGTCTAAAAGATGAAGTTAATTCACATCCTTTTGTATCGGCTGATGATTCAAAGGAGCGTATCAAAACGCACTGCTCGAATGCCAATGCAAATCAACTAAAACATGTAATGAAAAATATAAAAAATGCATTACAAAATATTTAGACTGCAATGGTGGAATATTCGAACACTTGTTGTAATAAAGTACTTTTCTGCCACATAATGTCAAACATCTCGTGAAGATTGACATTTCGATGACCTTGAGTTAGTACTTTTATACGTAGCATAATAAATGTGATCGATTGGTTTAATAATAAAAAAACCAAAACGGGTTGCATTAAAGAATGAAGTGTAATTGCACCTGACGGGTACATCGGTGCATCCACATAAAAAAATCAGGCCGTAGGAAGTTAAAATGTATATATATTTTTCTATTTTTACTCAAAAAAGAGCAGTAATCTGTCCTAGTCCCCAGATTCACTCTGTATAGTTTAAAGGGTGATTGTTGGACTGATTCTGAACAACGTTTTCCTAAACGAAGATGCTGGGTAAGCCTTCGTTTTTGAGTTATTGGCGAAAAATATTGACGAATTAAAGGGCGCGTTACCACGGTCTTGAACAGTCTAGTGGTTGTGCGCGCGTTTTACGCGTGCTCTGATTGGTCAGTGTTTTTCGTTATCAATTCAATGTGAGAAAAATGAGAATAATGAGAATAAAAATTGTTTCTCTGATAGATACATAAGAATTTCCTGAAACATGCAATCATCCGGTTTTACCCTACGGGTGTGGGTAAAACCGGGTACTTATTAAAAAATACCTATTAAATATGATGACAAAACCTTCGTTTCTTTTATCTAAAAATTAGTAAAAAGAGTGACTTTAGTTAAAATTTGAAGATCTCTATCTTTCATTCTAAACAATAATGGTGAAACAGCTGACACCGACCTAGATCCGTTAAAAAAAAATAAGTATATGTAACTGTGCATTAGCATATGATTCATTTATGATTTACAACTTACATCTATCTGTCGCTAAGCAGTGCGAGGTAAACATCCCACATGCAAACATGGATTACACGGCCACGTGTTTGGACACATGGCTAATCCCACAGTGTTCGACGACACTGCCAGCCGATTTACACGTAACCGGACACCCATGATTAAATACGTTTATTAAAAACCATTTATATTACTCTTATGAATGTTTTAGGAGCGGAGGGTTCGCGGGGATGCGATGGCTCGGATGGGTCGGCGAGATGAGGTAATGGGGGCTTTGTTCCCCTGGGAACTCGCTCACCTGCCTAATATCTCGCAAGAGCGGCTATATCTGCACCCCCACCAGCAGCCACCAGTTATACCATGGAGCTTTCTGAAAATTAATTAATTGTGGGCTTTCCAAAGAATTCTCGCCCTTCTGCCCCATAAGTTCACCCTAAACAGAATAGACATTATTGTTCATCCTCCAGTAATTGGCATCAAATTGTATCCGATAGTGTCCGATCTAATGGTGTTTGGTCTATGACAAAAACTAATGGTGAACTGTTGTGAGCTTTAACGAAAAATACATGTAAGAACGCTGCGGACGATTACTGCAACGAGGGTGTGGCATCGCCGTGTGTGAAAGCGTTCCACCGCAATTTGCGCGCACGTTAGCGCACCCTCCGTTTCTCAGGTGTTTGATTGATCGTTTCAATTACGCGGCGCAGCGTGCATCCTAACCTAAAGTTTGTATCGGTACGATGATCGCGCTTGTTTCGCCCGAGTTTCTCCGCCAGTAAAACTGCACTTTCGTCCATTACATCGATTTAACCACTTTTGTATCGTGAGAAGAAAATCATTACGCATTTGTTACAGTTAGATAGATGTTCGATTAATTCATGAAACCTCGAAAATCAGGATTTTCGATTTAGAGGTGTAAATCGATGTCGCCTTTAAAAAAGAACGAACATGTTCTTTTTTAAATATTTTGAAAGCCGTTTTAAGGGTCCGTAATGGTTTCCTGGAAGTAGAGTATACTGTGTTGTCCGTGAAATGCCGTGTGCGCCGACCATGTCGTTACTTCCTCCTTTCACACCTCACGAAAAAACGATGCACGGGCGTTCCGTTTCATGTAACCGAGGCTCAATATTTGCCTTCGTCGCTTGCGTGCTTAAGCTTGTTAAAAATGTTCGCAAAGGACACATTAAAAAATGTTATATTCTGTGCGGAGACGTACATAATTGTCCCTTCATCGATCGTCGGGTATGAAAAATGTGTTTTGTAAATATGTACAGAACATTCCACACCAAATCGATCATTTTTTTCAACATGTCTTCCGATTGTAATGAAACTGTAGCATATTGTAGTCTACATTAAATAACGATGAGTTTATGTCCACCATTTCGTTGACTTCAAAGTTATTAACAAATTGTAGTATGTTGAAAATCACAAATAGCGGGTTTTTAGCCAGACATTACTGTATAAACGAATTTTTTATCTCGAAAACTATCACACCTACAGAGAAAATCTTTGTTTTCTTCGCGTCGCAAAGGATGGGCCCTGCTAACTATATTTTCGATTTTGTTGTTGTCACCCATCTTTAATATGTAAATTATAAATAAATTTTAAAAACCTGCAATAAATATTTGTTGTTGCCTAAAACCTTTTCGGTATGCTCCAGAAATTGTTTTTATGTTCATTTGATTTTCAACGATTTTCAACATGCCACAATTTGTTAATATCTTTGAAGTAAGTGAAATGATGATATAAGCCCATCATTATTTAACATAGATTGCAACATATTACGATTTCATCAAAATTGGAAGACATGCTGCCAGAAAGTGATCGGTTTCGCATGGAATAGCCCATATACAATAATGTTTCAATACTACTAGCTTGACAGTTGCATTTTGCAAACAGCAATAAATCATAATAAATTAATAAGAAGAAACTGTACCTACGATTTTATTAAAAACTACATTCTTCTAATGTAGAATCGTCAGTTTACGAATGTGGATCTAATGACTTAATCACTCACTGTGAATTACTGCATGTAAATAATTGTTTTTCTAAGAGAAAGACTGCATTTTTTTGTACGATTTTGATAGTCTTCGAGTCGCAAAATGAAGAATCATAAAATAATTCCCGCCTTTGTAAGAGGATAAAGCGACTGGACGTAGATCGAAAAAAGAATTGATGGTACCGTGTCAACGATAGAAAGCACTCACAATCGCCATAGGTCCTTTAGCGGTTGCACTGTGAAGTTCAATGGATTTATGGTGTGTAGAGATGAACATTGAGATTGGCCCGCCCTGGTTGAAAACTAATGGTACCACTTCCCCTAGAAACGCTCGGCGTTTCAAGCCTGTAAACAGAAGTAGCTCGATACGGTTCGGCAAAGTGTCTCAGCAGGATAGAGATCTGCGAATCTCCAATTTCAGTCTTTCAAAGGGGAATTGTCAATTTTCATACACATGTCTCATTATTTACGATAAGGTTTAAGGAAATTTTATTGTTTTTATTTATAAGAGTCATTTTTTTCGTTCAAATAATTTTAATTTTAATGTTTTATATACTTCTGTAATTTTGCTCGAAGGACTGAGGTTGATTTCAGTTCACCACCACCAAAAATCATTTCTATATATATGTTAATTTATTAAGAAAACTATTAACTGCAATATTTCCTTCTTTATTCTAGGCAGCAGCAGGCAATATTAAGATTTGATAACTAATCAAGTATTGGAGAAATTGTTTAGCAGAGCGGCAAGATGCAATTTCTTTTGTACAATTGAATAAAAAGTTATGAACACCCTTCAATATATTTATCATCTCAACGCAATTTATTCTCATGCTTGCCACTTCAGAGACGTCATTAGGTATTAAAAAATGTACAGAAACATGTCAAACAATCGTGAAATATGTAAGTACTTTTGTCCTTGGATAAAATTGAAAGGAAAAGATTTGAGCCCATCGGTGAGTGCCACTGCGGAGAGTTTAGTAAAACGCGTGCACAAGTGTTTCGCGGTACTTTTTCACGGCGTTCTTCGTATGACAGAAGCGTTTATCCATTGCGAGTGTGTATATGGGATAAAGAAGGAACCATTAGTTTGCTGACATAAAGCCCTGAAATAGAGGGGTCGAGGAAGGCGGACGCTATAGAAGGGCATGCGCCTTCGTGGCCAATCGGAGTTCCGCTTTCTAATCTTTGATGAGCCCTTTTTTCGCCAGATAAAAGCTTGCTACTGCGCATACCACGCTATTAAACTAACACATCCGCCAGCGATATCTTTAATGTGCATTAAAAATGGCAATATACATTAAATTAAACAGTAGCGTCACAATACGTCTATCATTAATTGTGTCGGCAACCACCCCCAGACTAATGTAAATCTATTTTTAAATTAATAGTTTTGAATATGCAAATGCTGTTTAAATAATAATTGGCAGTAAATGGGTAATAGCGATTTTACTATAACATAGACATAGTTCTATGATGATATAGGGGGTTCGGCCAAATGTGGGCAAAAATGAAAGGGATGATTCTATAGGCTAAAATGGGACGAAAAAATACAATACATTTTTTTCGTTTGAGGTTTCGTTTTCGAAAAAATTGAGTTTGGAAATTCATTGAGTCCGCATGTACTAACGAAGCTACAACCTGGTACAACCAGAAATTGTGGTAAAATCTGAATGAAGATTACTCTTCGTGTCAAAATGCGTCGACGAGGAAGAATACAATGTTTTCATACTGTGCCTCGTTTTCAAGAAAATTGAACTTCAAAATTCGTTCAGTATGCGCGTACTCATGTAGCTACAGGATGCTAAAACTGTTTTCCTTCAAACTCAATTTTCTTGAGGACGAAGCGTCGTATGACAACATTTTATTATCGATTTTCAGCTTATTTTGACATGAAGAATCACCCTTTTTTCGGGTTTTACCACAATTTCCGGTTGTACCAGGTTGTAGCTCCTTAATTTTTCAATTTTCTTGAAAATGGAGCATGATATGAAAAAATATTATTCTCTATTTTTTATGCATTTTGACATGAAGAGTTTTCGGTTTTCCCGCAATTTCCGGTTGTACCAGCTTGTAGATTCTTTAATACACCTGCAATCGATAAATCTTCAAACTTAATTTTCTCGAATACCGAACTAATTTTCTCAAACTTAAAAAGTTATTGTATTTTTTGTCTTGTTTTAGTCTATGGAGTTGCTCTTTCATTTTTGCCCACATATGTAAATCTATTAGTACCAAAATCGAGATAAATAAGGTTTTTACAAAGCAATAAAAAAATGACAATGCTAGTAAAAGTGCAAAAAAAAGTACGTTACAAATAAACGTAACTGCAGAAGAATCGAAAGAAAATCGTCAACGTTTCTTAAATGTTTTCAGGCAAAGTTGGTCTTACACTCATTGGCTTCTAAACTCTCTCCATGTAGGCGTATTGGATATTTTCCAAAACTATGAAAGGAATATTACAAACGCATATTTTTCCAATCGATTAGCTCGACGACACGAATTCAAGAAGCGTAACATGCATTCTCGCAAGACGGAAGTACAGTGGTGAATGTTGCCTGACCATGTTCACTGTTTTACTACTGGAAGTGTTTATTTCGCCGCTGGGACACTTATGCTGATACTGATTTCGACTTTATTTAATACCAGTCTTAGGAAAATATCACTTTCCGATTCTTGGGTTGAGAATCAAGTGCATCCACTTAAGTTCGCCCCGAAAGAAATGATTGCATGCCAATCGCTTTCTCGATCATACTGTTATGAAAATTGCGCATTCCCGCGAAAGGTAAACCATGATAAAAATGTCCCTAAAATAAATTAAACATTTGACACGTTAAACGATGGAGGATTCTAAGAAAATCGTTTCGGCAAGATCTCCACCCCTATCATTAAAAAAGTTACCAATCCGGACACGATTTACAGAGTCAATGAGAGACACGATCGATAAATATCTATAGCAGTTCAATTCAAATGTGATCAATCTAAACGTAAAAACGTGTTAAAGAGATTAATCGTCCCATAGTATTCCAAATCCTCGATTTGCGATAACAGTACACGTTCTGAGAGTTCTCTTAAAATTTAATGTGTATCGGTCAACTGCAACTTTAAATATCTTGTCAGCCATTAAAAAATGAGGTTTCGAGAAGAATACCTCGAAAGATTTGTTTATCAACAACATGGAAATGTCTACTTTTACACCTAGTCTGCTAAATATCAATAAATGTCTGTGTAAAAAAAAACTCGTAATAAATGTCTTATAGTTCCTTTTAGGGATAAACTCAAATGTGTAATACATCAGGAGCATTCTGAACCAAAAGAACCCTTAAGGGGTCTCCCTAGTGTGACATTTCGAAGACATCGATTCTTTTTTGTCGCATTTCCTTAAAGTTTAGCATTTGAAGAACATGATTCCAAAGGGATTTAATCAAATTCAAAAAACTGCGAATGTTATGGGACTTGAGACAGAGTGAGAACGGTTAAAATGCACGGGCACCTAAAACTTTTAGCGTGTTTATCTCGAGAATGCATTTTTATAGTTGGCGGCCACGATTTCTGAAAAACGCGTGGGCCAATAGAACTGGGGTTGGTACAGTACGTTTATGGGGTGCCTCATTCTCGTCTGAACTATAATCAATTGGATATTTAGAAAAGTTACTAATCCCGGCACGGTTTACAAAGTCAATGAGAGACACGATGAATATTTTCAGCAGTTCAATTCAATTTTGATCAATGTTGATCAAAACGTAAAAATGTGTTAAAAAGATTAATCGTCCCAACGTACTCCAAATCCTCAAATTCATGGTCGCAGTAGAACGTATTAGATTTAAACCGGCAAGGAATAAATCGTCGAAAAAAGAGGCGTCTGGAAGCGTTAAGCAGAAGAGCGGTAGGCATTCTATCGATTTATCGCGGCGTTTGATAGCGAAGCAACGTTGAACCAGCATGAATAAGCTTTTGACCCCTACTCCAATCAGGTATCAGGAACGAGTGGGAGATGTTCCTCCAGTATCACGGGATGACCTTCCCTCAGGAACCGCTGGTGGGGAGATTGGGAGGTTCTTCTGGACCACGGACACGTGCCACCTGTCATACATTTAGAGATGCTTGCTTTCGAAAGGTTGAGAGGGAGGGTTAGTCGTCGATCGTATGTGTGCACCCCAGGATTAACCGGAGATAAGCTGCGTGAACTCTGTGCTCTTATCCGATTTCTAAAGACGCGTCAACGTGAAGTATCGTAGAATTGTATGAACGGTTATTTGGGCCGATGAGGAGAGATGGGGGAATCGGTAAATAAAATTCAAGATATTCTGTTTTCAACGTGAAACTCCTCGACGTGGACAAGACGTGTGAAATGCAAAGTAATTTCAAAACATGACTGCGAAGTGCGACTACCAAGACGAGGTTTAGGATTATCTCATGTGGACTCTGATAATCTGGTTAATCGGAGCTACGTAGGAAGTGCGATACGTGCAGATTCAGTGAGACTTGAAAAGGTAAATGTTCGCCAAAAGCCGATGGCGTTATCAACAATGGAGTTCTATCAGAATCACAATAAAATGGACGACGAGGCTTGCGAACTTCGTCGCGGTTCCATGCAGCAGGATATCAAGAGAGTTTGCGTCTCTGGTAACGTGTGCGAACGATTGGGGGACGATAGGGAACGATGCGTGAAATCACCTTCCAGTCAACAAGACGCAATGGGATATTCATCGGATTCGAGCAGTGAAAGTTGCAAAGAAATTCACAGGGAACAAATAGAAAGGAAAAATTCGTCGCTGTCTACTGTGTCCAGTGCTTTCACAATTGATAATATTCTTGGAAGACGCGACCAGAAGCACGTCGATGTTTCTTCTGGCATACATGATTCTGAAGAGAAGGAAGAAGTGCAGGATGAAAGGGATGAAAAGCTGGAGGAGAACCAGTTTATTAGACCAACAGCCATATCAGCAACGCATACGGGTAAAATATTTAATAATAATTGATTGTTTTTAATTATTAAATTGGAAGAATAGAGCGCACTACATCCGCAGTATCCTGTATTTAATTTAATATTAATATTGAACTTAATATATGTTAAGTACACATATTTGCTTTGCAACTGGAATATATATATGGTTTTTGTATTAATATCATGTTCACTGCATTTTTCGGTTAAGAGGATAGTATTGTTATATACGTAATGCAATTTCGGTATCAATGAAATAGTATTAGTGAAGAATTTATGAGAATGGTAAAAGTAATCAAAAAATGTATATATATTCAGGATAATTGGAAGATACATATATTTGTTACTTTTACCTTCCTCAAAAATTTTTCATTAATACTGTTTCCTTGATACATTACATATATAACAGTATTATCCTTTTAACCTAAAAATGCAGTGATTATGATATTAATACAAAAATCAAATGATCTTTAAAATAAATCATAATACAAAATTTCGAACAAACATATCAATATTTTCCTGCCAGAATTTTTCCAAAAAATTACCAGGGACATCCTTTTGCAGACATGGCTGCGGGATTGTACGCGCCAGCAGGAATACCGTATTCCGAAATGACACTTTCAGATCCTTCAGGATATTCGGCAACGTCCATAGCTTCTACGTCCCTTTTGTACAATAGTTGGTTTGCGCAAACGAAGCCGGGGCAACTGTTTGGATTACAGGGTGAGTTTATTTTAGTTGAACCAACCATCATGATACAGTATCGAATCTTAAGCTTCCGAATCAGACAGAAGCTGAATTCACAATATTTTCAAATTCGGCAAGAAACTTTTTCTGCGGTTTCTTTTCCTCACCTGAGCCCAAAATCCTTTATGCTCTGCTTCGGAGTATCAGTGTACGGGAATGTTTCGTTTTTGCGACGACAAAAGAGCCTAATTATCTTCTCGTAATAACTTACCGACGTGGCTCTATTTTCACGAACAATACCGCGAGGAGCGAGTTCTTTCCCGATTCCAGGGGAATATTGGGCATTATTCGAGGCGCCTATGGTAACAGCTTCAGAACACGCAAACGTCGCATTAACAGCCGGGGTGTTATAACACCCTAAAGGTGTATACGTACATATACTTATGTGTATGTATGTACGTTGCGTGCATTATCAGCCACATATGAAATATAACATCTAGCTCCTTGAACGCCTAAGTTTCATAATTATTTATAATCAATTACTTAACATTTTTTTAAACGTACAGCGCGTAACAAAAAGGTCCACGTAGACTTTTGCTCATAACTCTGGCGCCAGTTAACCGATTCGGCTGAACCTTACGGGGCCACCCTAGTGTAACACTTGGAAAACATCGGTTGTTTCTCTTGCATTTTCTTAAAGTCTAGCATTTGAAGAACATGATTCTACAGGGATTTAAACAAATTTGAAAAACTGCGAAAGTTACGGGACTTGAGGCAGAGCAAAAACGATTTCTATTATTCTTATTTATATATTCTATATATATTATTTAATTCAAAGCACTACTTAACATCTGAATAATAAATGAAGTTACTCAAGTAAACAATTCCCTGTTCCTACAACATAAATGAACACATTTAAGGGGTCTTCTGGTTTAGAATGCGACTTATTCGGTCATTTTCAAGATTTCTTCCAAAGGAACGATATAACTTTTTCTACCAGCTTTTTGTACAGACCTTTATTGACATTTGATGCATACAAATCATTTCTTAAAGTAAAAGATAATCAAGGTTAAATGAATTATATTTGGTTTTATGGAATCCCTTTAAAAAGTAGTGTCCTACTGGCTGACACGATCCCGGCTATTCTGCTAATCCTAAACAAAAATACGAAGGAGCATCTTCATCCCTATGAATGTAGCTATGGTGTGAACCAAAATCAAATAACAATCATGGTAATTGAAAAAATGGCGGCACATCGATTCTGGAGAATCGATTTTTCTCTATTATATTTCGTCTTTGGCATACTAAAAAAAGTAAGAAAAAGCAAACGTATTTTCAAAGTTTCGGTTTATGCGATAACAGTATACGTTCTGAACGTTCTCTCGAAATTTCAAGTGAATCGGTCAATTGCAACTTTAAATATCTTGTCAGCCGTTCAAAGAAAAAGGGGTTTTGAGAAAAACACCTCTAAAGATTTGTTTATCAACAGTATGGAAATTTCTACACTTGGATCTACATAGTCTGTTAAATAGAAATAAATGTCTGTATAAAAAATTCATAATAAATGTCTTATGGTTCCTTTGGGCAAAATCCCAAAAGAACACGTTCGTCTCGAGAATGCACTTTCACAGCTGGTGACCACGATTTTTGAAAAACGCGTGGGTCAATCCAATTGGGGTTGGTAGAGTATGTTTATGGGATGCCTCATTTTCGTCTGAAGTACAATCAAGTGAATATTTGCAAAAGCACAATTTTGGCATTAAAAAAACTACCGTTTTCTCCCATAGAAATCGGAATATTTTCTTTAATGTATCGCCATTTTGTTGTTTATCAACATTTTCTTTTCTCCGCAGTTCAGATAATAGCTACATATTAAATAGATCTATGTAGCTATATGGATATCATAGCTACAGATTAAACATCTTTTTGGTATCTTTGATTTGGTTAACTCCAATAGCCGCAATCGTAGCCATCGTGAACCTAAAATTTTTTTTTAAGTACTGTGATTATTGGCCTGTAACTCGGAACAACATGCGCATAACCTAAAAAAATCCCCAAAGATCGCCGTTTTTCCCGATCGCCGTCACACTAGGGAGACCCTTTAAATCAGCAATTTCGGTCTAAACATTAGGAAGTACTCGTGTAAAATTTCATTTTAGTACAGCGCCCCATTTTTGTGTAATATACATTTATTTGATTAACAAAATGATAGGTTCACCTGCAGCGAAACAAAAACTTGAACAAACTAAAACACTCTAACTTGAAGAAACAAACTCTTTCAGTAATTTCTAGGTTTTACACCAGTTTTTAGCGATAAATACATCCTCTTTGTCACTGGTTCAGCTAGATTCTACGCTATTAAATTGCTGACAATTGCCATTTATGTCACGCACAAGTTAGCCCCAAAGATTTTCGATAGGGTTAACGTCAGGAGATCTCACGAACCAGGCTAGAGACCTGGAATCACGTTAATTCGAAACAACTACAAAATCTAGCTGAATCAATGACGAAGAAGATGAATTTATTAATATAAAGTGGTAGAAAACGTATAAATTACTGAAGATGTTTATTTCTTTAAGTTAGAATGTTTTAGTTTGGTCAAGTTTTTGTTTCTCTGCAGGTGGACTATCATTTTATTACCGCAAAAAATTGACAAAAGTCCAATAAACGCTTGCTGTACAAAAATGGCACACTATATAAAGATGAAATTACATGAATACTCCCTAACGCTTAGACTGAATGCCAAAATAAAGTTCAGTCGCGTATCTAGATTAACTAGGTCCAGAGTTACGACCAAAAGTCCAAGTGGACCTTCGTTTTTGTTACGCACTGTAAATCGAAATTGATATAAGTAACATTCTCGGCTTCAACAGCTTTATTCGTTTGCTTCTGGCAAAATCCTTGCGTATCCGAGTGAAGGAAACTTCAATCCGCCATCGTTGTTTCTCTCCTTTCGCTACTATCCGCCATGCTGTTAGGAGCCCATTCATCAGCGACGTTACTCTAACCACCTTCCGGATAGGTGCTAAATGTCACCGTACACTCGTAAATCTTTGCTCCGCCAGTTTCCTTCGTCACTACATTCCCTTTTTAGCCAATAGTCATTGCTCTTCTAGGAAATAGGATCGATTCGCGACATGTTCTTATCCTTGTTAATTCGAATAAACAATATGACTACAAATTGTAGTTTAAATAAAATATGAATAGTGTAGAATTCAACGTACACACTATTCTTATTTAAGTAATAAGGAAATGTTGTTTCCTTTATCCCCCGTTGTGACGGAAGCCGCACGATTATTGATTATCAGCATATTCAATTCCAAATTTCTATTTAGCCAGAAAAATGTTTTAATATAAATAGCCAGAAATAAAATTAAACTATTTCATTTGGGAGCATGTTTAAGGAGTTTTAATGTAATATAATAAAGGAGATTGCACACAAAAGAGTGTTAACAAGCAAAGTATTCTCATTTATAGCACTCTCCCGTGTACTCAAGAGATTTACGAAAAAAAATGCAAAAGGTCTTATGCAAACACGCGACATTTATTTGTTGGGTATAGAACGTAAGGGACGAGTAGCTAATTGAATGTTAAACAAGGGCCCAAGAAACAGTGTATTTCTCCGTGAAAATGTCTAGATTTTCAGAACTCAACGATAACTATGTTACCAGAAAAGACGGGGTAACTATTTTCTTCTCTTTACGCCAGTAAACGGCGAAGACCATCGTTAAATGTTACAAAGTATTCAATGCGTTCATTCCATTTTGATTTTGTAATATTTATGCAACAAATTACATGTTTGTTACTATTGTACATTAAGTTGGTGTCATTTTAATTCCAATTGTTAATTTTCGAATTTTATAAAAAATACAAAACATTACCTGAATGCGATATTTGGTTTGTATAATATAATTCAACAATAGTTGTACAGAAAAGTTACTATAACTTTTGTTCTATCCACATTATTAACTCCCCTACGATGGCGTAGGAGATTACAAATCTTCTGTATACCTATGAGTACATCTTCGTCTTAAATTTATCGGTATTGTCACTAAACTTACATTCAAAACTTAATAATATACCCTATATTATAAACCCTATATTGATCTTATTCTATTGTTTCATTGTTTCTCTGGAAAAAAGAAACAAAAATTCGCCCTTATACGCATTTACGCTCACAAGCTTCTATTTATACAAAACTCGCCTTTACATTTTCTCCGTCTCGCATTAGTTTTACTTTTTCCCCTTTATTACTTTTGTTAATCGTTATTTATCGCCAATTACCCTGTTCAACATGAATATTATTTTATAATAACCGATGGTCCTTGCAGAGTTTATCATCCTGGACACGAATCCGAAACAAAATTGCTGTATTAACCACAGCTTTTTAAAAACTTGAGGTTCAGCATATTTCCTCGACCTGTCCACATTAAAAACCGTTCCGACAGTTTCTTCTCAGAAATGCAAACAAAATCCAATACTGTGAAGCGATTTCATGCCAGAGTTTTAACTTTTCATTAAAAAATACAATATTAATGCGTGGGAAAGGATGCGCAACGGCTCTATTTTAACTTTGGTATCCATTTACAAGCGGTCAAAGCCACAAAATATGATAAAGTTATACATCATTGTATTGAGTAATACATCCTCTATCCTTTAAGACCAAGATGAACTTTCCCTCGCTTTTAGGTTACACGTAATTCCGCCTTTTTACCACTTCCTACCTATTTTCTTCGCTGTAGTGGGAGCTGCGCAAATCGGCCGACAACTGGTCCGAGCGAAGATTTACACTTAGCTGGGATGGAGTATGCAAAAGGTCGATCGTCATATCAAAGTTCATTGCAATTTATTATACATACTAGGGAGAGAAAGATATTTCGAAATCCACAGATTTATATTTTACCATTTTTCTTTGTCCAGTTTTTACGGGAGATGTAACATGATGCGATGTTATCTAAATGCGCCTAACAACGGTATAATACCTCATATAACCCCATGAACGGAAATGTGTGCAACTTCTTTGCACCAGAATGATAATCGCATCCAAACGTTCCACGGTATAAACTGTTTGCCCACCTCTTTGTCACATTCTGCATCGTATTGACAGTAAGATGTCACACGTTTCTCAAACAATCCGGCATGTTTTAGACACGCTCAGTGACTCTAGCGCGCGGTCCAATGGGCTGCCGAACCGGTGAAAGTGGTAATTGAGTACAAGCTGGCAGAGTTGGTCGAACAATTAAGAGGCATGATTATAATGTTAAATTTTTGTTATCACGGCTATAAATCTACCAAGGAAGGTTCTCGTCGCGATCAACTGTCATCTTTTGTGAACGGGCCAGCCAATAATTAATATTTAACTTAATTCGAAGCGTTTCTACGGTATTCCTTAAATTTTCGAACATTTCAAATTCTATGAAACATTTGTTGTTCATGTAGCACCGAAACTGAGCGGCAGACGGTCGAGAAAGCCGGGCATCGATCGAAAACCACGCCAAGCGTACAGTGCGAAACAATTGGAAAGGCTCGAAGCGGAATTTAAGGTGGGTCCCGGTATTTATTTAATAATATCGTAGCTCTCCGATATTATCGTTAATTATGAACATATTTTTCATGCAGATTGACAAATACTTGAGCGTCAGCAAACGAATGGAACTATCTAAGAGTCTAAACTTGACGGAGGTACAGATAAAAACGTGGTTCCAGAATCGCCGTACGAAATGGAAGAAGCAGCTTACTTCCAGATTAAAGATCGCGCAAAGGCAAGGGCTCTTTCCACCCGCGTACTTTCCACCGACGCAATACCCTTTGCTTCCGTACTACGCAACCCCTATCGTGTTCGGAACTGCATCGTCAGATGACGCCAACACTAACGTAGTAACGATACCATCGCGACCTATTGTATCATCTCCGGATACTGTCTGAGAGAACATCGATTCGCACCACTTGACCGTTGCTTCGGGCGAGGAAGAAAGTGTAATGAAAGCCGGACTCCAATTAGGTTTTCATCTTTTAGTCTCAAACAATCATTTTTCGTACAAAAAAAGTAATAGAAGTATCTCGTACATTTACTTTAAACGTCATTATTAAATGGGCAGCTGTAATATATAAGCTTAAGTTGGTAACAATTTATGAGATAAAACTTCATGTACATAATTTGCGATTATAATAAATAGAAATTAAATAATAGTTGTAGCTTTTTTCTGCTGGGTGTTCGATATAGAGGAATCACAAGTGATGGAAAGAAGAGAAATTAGAAGAGTACGAAAGAAACTGTAGCAGTTTAAGGGGTCTCCGTAGCGTGATGACCAGGAAAAAAGGCAATCTTTGAGAACTTTTTAGGTTATGCAGATACAGTTCCAAGTTACAGGCCAATAACCAGAGTACTAAAAAAAAAATGTTAGGTTCACGAGAGCTACGATTGCGGCTGTTGCAGTTGACCAAATCAATGAAACCAAAAAGATTCTAAGTATTCGTGTAGTTATCGTCTGAACTACGGAGAAAAGGAAATATTGATAGAATTCAAAATGGCGACCCTTTAAAGAAAATATCCCGATTTCTAGGGGAAAAAACGGTAGTTTTTTTAATGCCAAATTTGTATTTTTGCAAATATTCACTTGATTGTAGTTCAGATGAAAATGAGACATCACACAAATATACCCTACCAACTGCATATGGTTTGGCCCACGCATTTTCGAGAAATCCTGTTCGCCAGCTGTAAAAATGCAATCTCGAGGAAAACACGTTTAAAGTTTTAGGTGCCCGTACACTTTAGCCATTCGCACTCTACCTCAAGTCCCATAAACTTCGTAGTTTTTCGAGTTTGATTAAATCCCTTTGGAATCATGTTTTTCAAACGCTAAACTTTAAGCAAATGCGACAAAAAAGAATCGACTTTCTCGAAGTGAGACTACTTAAGGGGTCTTTTTCTTTTCCACTTCTGGGAAAGGAAGCATAAGAAATTTATTACGAGTCTTTTTACATAGACATTTATTGATATTTATCAGACTATGTAGGTCCAAGTGTAGAAATTTCCATATTGTTGATAAGCAAATCTTTAGAGAAGTTTTTCTAGAAACCCATTTTTTTTAATGGCCGAGAAGATATTTAAAGTTGCAATTGACCGATTCACTTGAAATTTCGAGAGAACGTTCAGAACGTATACTGTTATCGCATAAACGGAAACTTTGAAAATACGTTTGCTCTTTCTTACTTTTTTTAGTATGCCAAAGACGAAATATAATAGAAAAATATCGATTCTCCAGATTTGATAATGTATTTCATTTTATTTTATTTTGGTGCAAACCATAGCCACATTCATAGGGATGAAGATGCTTTTTCATATTTTTGTTTCGCATTAGCAGAATGGCCGGAATCGTATCAGCCAGTACGACACTACTCTTTAATTGGTCCCATAAAACCAAATATAACTCATTTAATTTTGATTATTTTTTACTTAAAAAAAATAGTTTATATGCCTCAAGTCTCAATAAAGGCCTGTACGAAAAGCTGGTATAAAAGGTTTTATCGTCCCTTTAGAAGAAAATCTTAAAAGTGACCCAATAAGTGGTATTCTAAACCAGAAGATTCCCTTAAATGTATTTATTTATATTGTAGGAACAGGATATTGTTTACTTGCAAAACTTCATTTATTAATCAGATGTTAAGAAGTGTTTTGAAATAAAAATA
Source organism: Holcopasites calliopsidis (assembly GCA_023838395.1). Lineage (NCBI taxonomy): Eukaryota > Metazoa > Arthropoda > Insecta > Hymenoptera > Apidae > Holcopasites > Holcopasites calliopsidis. The sequence continues at coordinate 1,019,368 of JALHAQ010000018.1, read as the reverse complement.
GCTGTCGCTTAAAACAAGAATGTACTGGAGTTTTAAATAATGTTATACAATGCATGTGACTTCGTTAACCCAACAGGCACAGGGTTTGTTCAATTTTCAATTTTAACTGAAAATTGCTTACAAACTGTTTAAAAACGTTGTTCGCCGACGAGGAAATCCGGTCTACCATTTATATGCTAAAAAATTTTGAATCCGATTTTCACAAGGGACAAGTTTTAAAATTCAGCTAAAGTTCAACGAATCTCAAATTACAACAGGAGACATTTCTTTCGTCAAATTAAAGAAAAATTATTGTGTATTCGTATGTGCGATGTTATTTTGTTGCGGAGTATCTTTTCTTACGCAATGAGTTCTGCGCCTTCCCTTACATCGGGGCGCTTTTCTGCATATTATTAATTTTTCTGTCTCGCAAGCAACGGTTCGCGTTCTCGGAAATACGTATAACTTCTTTAATTTCGGAACAACATTGAGCTTTCTAAATTTAAACTTCGGCTTCCAGTTTCTCCTCCTTTGTTCATCCGGATACGAAGTGCACATGTCGCGAGTTTTCACCCTAACAGACGACTGCACGGTTCTCACCTGTATCGACGGACTGCAGCTTTTATCAGAGGTGAACGTCTCTTTGGTGGATGCTTGTATGGATATATGAAGTTTCTCGATGTTAGCCATCGCCGCGGCAATAGCCATTGTATTTTTAGCGCATAGATGACAACAGCTCTTTGTGAAATCTACTTCCGATGCCAGACCACCGATCAATTCTTTGCTCGACTCTGTCAGAGATTCACGCGCGAATATGTCTGGAATAGATTTCGTCCCACTGTCTCTCCTTTTTTTACTTCCCTTTTGCTTGTCCCTTTCGCTGTCTCTCGCTTGTTTACTCTCTTTCTCTGGAATAGGTCTGCTATCGCTCTCTCTCCTTCTTTTACTCTGCTCCTTTGGAATAGGTTCCATACCACTCTCACTCCCTTTTTTACTCTCCTTCTCTAGTGTAGGTTTCGTACCACTCTCTCTCCTTCTTTTACTGCTTTTCGACCGTTCTAATGTATCGGCCTTTTCATCTTCCCCATGTGTCTTTTGCACAGTTACCTTTGCGTGTTGATCCTTCTGCCCCGCGATGGCACCGCTCTCCTTCTTAAAACTGGCTCTCTTCTCAGTTTTGCGCCTCTTAAGCTTTTCCTTGAGACGTTTAAAGCAGTTTCTTTTCTTCCTACGAAGCTGATCTACCTTAGACTTTTTCTTTTTGCAACATTGGCCACACCATTGAAACATCCTCTTCACGGCATTATCTTTGCTTTTCGCAGTCGGAGTAGAACTGGCAACATTATTTAGCTTTTCTGCACCTTTTGCGTTCGATTGTCCTAGACTTTTCTGAACATTGCCATCTTTTTGCACTGTTATAAAATAAAATCGGCACTAATTAAAAACAAAATAGAATACTATTTAACGCCACTGATTTACTTGAACTGTACACAGCTGAATTCGGCGGAATTATTCGAGTTGGTTGCGTGTTACTCCTATGTTGATTTTTCTGTGTTTTATGCTTGGGATGTTGATTTATATTTGCAAATTGCCTGTCGGATACTGCTTCCATTGAATCGCGGGCGATTGCGTACATGTTACATACGCAATTTCGATACGTTAGCTTTCATCCATGCGGGAAGGTTATCGATTAAGGGTTAAGTGGTGTAGATTTTAATCGGCATCTGATGGTAATAAGATATATGATGATCTCTTTTAAGCATAAACATATATTTATATGTTACTTTTTATAATCAGAATTTGAATTCATTATTAGTGAAAGGTTAGATCTTCCTTTGAGCCCTTAATAATTTCATAATACGTATATATTTATGCACACGCGAGGATACTATTATTAATTGTACATGTTTTGATCGAATGTGGGCTCGTAAACTATGTAACTTGCGCTGGAAATGAAAAATTATAATGTTTGTAGTCATTGTTCCATATTTGGATTTTAAAACTCCCGGGTGGGTGAGCCAGCTGCGAAACAAGAAAATTCCCTATGGCCAAATTTCTGCTAGTAAATAATCTGATAAAACCAAGTTCACGCGGTAACCAGAGGGGAAATGAGAGTGCTTACGCCATAGGAATTGGTTGGCTCGGGCGAGGTGCTGCCCTCAGCTTGTAAATTGCAGGGCTCTGTCCTGTTTGGTTCCACGCTAGCATGTACAAAAACCCATTTCGTTCCATCATAGGAGGAACCTGCCCTGTTTGGTTCCACGCTAGCCATTTTACGATTCCTCAGATATTGCTGACAATTATTAATATTCTCGCCAAACTAAACTATGTAAAATTTTTGAGCGATAATTGTTTTCAATGGCTTTTTAGGTATTTAAACTATTGGAACATCCGACGAAACGAGCTCATCCGTTAATATTGATTTAACCGTAATATTTTGATTGCGTTTAGTTTGATCTTGTGAGCACAAAGCTAAAGATAATTTTATTTACTATTAATAAATATAACAATAATTGATCTTAAAACAACAAATGCATGTTCCACGCTATTCCCATCTCTAGACAAATTTGAAAAAAAATATCATTTGGCTTACAGATAATAAACTGATTTCAGAAAATCACAGACTTAAATATTTTAAAAATATGTTATAAACAAATATTGATCATTTTTCATATAGATATGAAAAGAATAAATGTAATTTATGTAAAAGAAAAGAAATTAACCTCAGGTGGTCGTGTCGGTAGTGTTCCGGTAAAAATGTAATTTGGCTTATTAGGGTAAAGAAATGTAAATCTGGCTTCTAAGGGGCCCTGGCCGCGAAAATCCTATCGTCCTTTGCTTTCTCCGGTCATTTGCTATCACTATAGAAACTTGGAGGATTCTTGACAAATTTTGAAACCCGTTTCTGCTGTTTCTTTAAGCCCTCCAATTGACTAAGTGTCACGTCTGCACCATAAACTCATCTCCTTTGTTCGGATCTTTCACCCTGCATCAGCTCTTCGACCCGAAAAATTGCCTACAATGCATTATTTTTCCTTGCTGAAGAAATAAGGTTCCACTGATAATACATAATTTCATTCTCCGATATGTGCGAGTCGTGGAATTATGACAGAACGATGAATTCGTCAAGATTATTGCCTCACATCATGGAAGTCCACTTATATCCGAATGCGTTCCAATGTATGAATGTGAAACGAGCATTTCAAGTTTTCGGAAGACGGTTTGCTGCGGCCATACAAATCGCGGGGTAGGATCCGAAAGGGTTAATGATGAGAAGTGCATCCTGGGAAAACACAGTGGAATTTATTAAAAAAATAGACAAAACAATAGATTACTGTAATTGTTATTATCTCAGTAACAGTTCGAAGAAGAAGCCATTATGTGCAGAAAATGGAAATGTATATGATACATTAAGTGACTTTATGAAATGGACAAAAAAATGGAGTTTAAATCCATATGAATTAGAAGAAAGTGGGCATTTAAAAGAAAAAAATGTTACGCAAGTACCTTGTTTTAAAGGTCTAACAATGATGCTTCACGCATTTTTGAATGTGTATGATTCAATTGTTAAAGAATCCACGCAGGATTTTCAATACGCAATTGGCTTGAGAAACCAAGATTTGGTGGAACAGCTGTTTTCAAAATTACAACGAGGAGGATTTAATTTTGACCCAACGTCGTGTATGGTGCCGTTGAATTTACGGCATATTCTGTGCTCAAAATTAATTAAACCTGGGAATAGGACCAACACACAGGAAGAAGAGACAGACGTTCGTTAATAAGAGAAGAAAGCTGCATACCGATACAATTGAATGGGATAGCCACTCACGATGAAGAGGCCGAAGAGGACGACGGTGCGCTAGATTGTGCAATACATTTAAATAATAATATTGAGGATACGAATATTAGTGGTGAGATGGACGAACATACATCATTTTATGAAAGGACATCAATTGCATACTTTGCAGGTTACATTGTACATCATATAATGAAAAAATATGATTGTACTGAATGCCCTGATAAAATGATGAAAACTCCTATGGATTATGTTGAAGCTGTAGAAGAATATTTCGTAGATAGGGAATATTCAGATGACGATGAAGATGCCCCATCCATTACGAAGTTAGCAAGAGCTACAGAAGAATTTGTTCGCGTTATTATTACGTTGCAGTTAAAAATATTTAAAGGATACTGGAAAAGTTTGTGGAATTCCCGAAATTCATTACAAAATTTATATATCAAGGGAATAGAGGAAACAAATGCCCAATACCCGGCATGGTTTAACAAAGAAGAAAGCTGCTGCGATCACCGTGTAGCAGCTTTGAAACACTTATACAAAGTGAAAATACATGACCACGCACGGAAGAGAAATGAAGAAGAGAAATCCAGAAAGAAGTCATGCAAAAGGCAAAAATTAGAAAATATATTGCACCAGTAAAAACTGTATCATTTGCGAGAAGTAAGAGGTATACATCTCCTGCGGCTCATCTTGTCTCCTGCAGGCGCTCCGGGTGGATCGAGTAGCTCGGTACCTGCAGGTTCCCCCGGCTGGGTCGAGTAGCTCGGGGGGCGGGATGGGACCGCGGTGACAACCGAATACATAAGTCGCAGGTGCTTTTAATTTTGGCCAGCTACATGGATCAATTAGTAGACTAGTGTGTGACGACGCGCCATTGCAGATAGTACTGCAAGAGATTACAACTTCATTCCTCCCCCTTTATTACGCAAAAACCGGGTCACCGTGAAGGTTTTAGTGGGTAGGAATCCCACACTACCCCCGCAGTCTTCTTCCAAAGCAAGCGGGGGTGCCTTTTAAAGGTTTCCTCCATGTAAAAAAAAAAACGCCGAATGTAAGTACGCACTAAGTCATTAACGTTTTGCATTTATTTATATTTTTACGTTTTCTTTTGCGTACAGTATAGTACTAAATTTATCGTTTTAACGCTTTTAATTATAGATTATAAAAATCGCTACTAATTTAATTTCGCGAGAATATTAATATTCGCTATGAGTTCGAAATAAGTCGACAATTACGACCGTAACAACTGTGGAATCGTGAAATGACTAGCGTGGAACCATACAGGGCAGATCCTTGCAATTTACAAGCTGACGGCAGCACCTCACCCGAGCCAACCAATTCCTATGGCGTGGATACATTTCTTAAACGCATTTTAATAATATTTTGTTCTTGCTATGAATTAAGTAGCTAATAATGCAACAGCGCAACTCATTCCTTTTAATTGTTATATACAGCTTCAAGTAGATATTATTTATCTTACATGATACGTATTTATATCGATATTGTTACGAACTCGTTAGAATTCTCGATTATTGATTGCGAATCATGAGTCTAGTTCATAATTTTCGATTCTGGAATATGATCTTCAAGTTTTACTTTAGAGGCACGATGCCCGGAATTTGAATAAATGTATGAGGAAGGGTAAGCGAGAGTGAAGTTAGTATAAACTCAGAATATTTGAAAATTGTAAAAGAATCTTTTGTTGATTATACTTCGGGAGTATTAATTACTTAGAAACGAATGTTTAAAACATTTGGGACCTCATCCTTATCCCTTTTCCTAATGAATTTAATTTATAAAGGAATGTATTAATGAATTGGTATCTATCTCTTATAATTATCAATTTATTGATTGGCCCTTGAAACGTTGTATCTAGGAACACATTGTAATTATCAAGTTTTGTTTCTATTTATTCAATTCATTATTCATTGCAGTTATATCATTATTGTAATTTTGTGAATATGTACATATATTTCTATCATATATATATATATATTATATATAAAGATTTACAATATGAAAATATACGAAGTAAATATATGAAAATGTGCAATAGTAATAGAAATATGAAAGAGCAACACTTATTATTTTTAATCACGTTTGTGGCATAGTTTGGTTATATTGCTGCAGTAATTAATATTTTATTACTACTAATGTCCTATTACACATGCATATGTAAACTGTATTAGTATAATATGCAACAAGAAACAATATAGGCAGAGAAACGTAAAGTGAAATAAAAATATTAACAACATGATATAATTGTATATTGTTTGTTTGAACGCACAATGCGTAGCCATTGACTTGCTGTCATATATGTATGTATGCTAAATTTCTTTACATATTTGTTACAAAAAATTCTTAGTCCAAGAACTATAAACCTTTTTACAATTTTATTAAATAAATCGTGGCACTGCGGTATATGTCTAGTATTTATGTTTTTATACTTATTAAATAAAAATAATCTTAAATTAATGTCTTGCATGCATTTGAAATGTTTGCAGTAGTGTCAAAATATTTTTTCCATTATTACAAATGATTTAAACATTTTTATATTAGCATAATATAATGAATGTGCTTTGTACGATTTTAGATGGACCAGTCGTATGAATTTGTAGTGTAGTGCCACTTTCGACCCTACTAAATTAAGCCAAGTACTGCATATTGTATATGTATATGTATCCTACAATATTGTACAAAGAATTAAGTTCTAGAGGTGTCCATTTTTCCTTCATGTTGTTATTGTAATCTGGCATTGTAATTGTTTTTTGTGTACTTACATCTTGAATTGTATTCTGTTTATTACATTTTATCCATAGTATATACTCGAAAAGACCCGATACGTACTGTCGGTCATCTCTTCCATAATTACTAGCACTTATATATTTTATAGACATGGAAATGGAAACTAGTTTTAAGTTATTTACAAACTGATATGGATTTGGGGCGATATGTTTGCTTCTTATTTGGGAAAATAGATTCTCGATGTAATCTTGAGTGAATCTCCCTGTTAAAATGAATGAGAAGTTCCTCTCCTGAATTAGATATTCCGACAATTGGAGTATTGACGTTGTGCTAATTATTGAACCTCTTTGCATAAGTTTAAAACCTCCGTTACCTGCTACTAATGTAGAAAATATTTTAACAACTTCATACAGAAAGGCAACATTCTTACTGTATATGTTCATTTGTTTTGTGTCTAGTGCAAGTTTACATGTTCTAGATGTCGTAAGTGTGAACCACTTATGAACAATAGCCACAAACCACGCGGTAGTGGTATATTCGGGTTTGACTTTGTAAATTGCCAACAACTGTAGGGAGCTACTTTCATCATTTGAGAAAATGTGGATGGCTTTGTTCACCTGCACTTTGTCAAAATTATTTGTACGTGTAACATCTTGGAGTTTTAACTTTGGTGTTAGTAGTAATTCACAATTTTGCTGGACAGCTAAAAGTTCATTGATGTGTTCCATTTTTATTATATTAGTGACTAAATTATATTTCTGTACTGTACTGTCAGGCATCGTTATAAAACGGTTAGTTAAAGCCAGTTTCATATTTTTCAAAAGATGAGGCATGTCTGCTATTATGTACATATGGATGCACAATACGATTCGTTGCTTCGCCAAACCTACCACTACTTACACTTAATAATTTCCAAAAGCCTATATTACTGGGGTCCATATTTGATGTTATGAAATTTATATGTAATCCAATGCTCTCAGCTCTTTCAATAATTCCAACAACGATTTCGCGCAATGCTTTTGGTTCAAAGCCATTACCCGTAAGATGGTATTCAATGACGTATTTCCACCTACTGGCTATGCCAACCAGCATCAAAACTAAGCCACTTGTTGCACTAGCATATACCTTTTGGGAATGTTATGTTACCGACAAGCGTTCCATGAGAAGGCTCGTAACTTTTTTTCGGCATGATAGACATTTCATCAAACACTAATTCACATTCCACATCAGTCTGTTCCTTAAAGCTTGATTTTTTATGTATCAAAAATTGAAACATTTCTTCCGAAATACCAGGACTGAATGTAAAATGTTCTAACTTGGAAGCAGTGTTTCTTGGTAGATAATTTGCCCATACGCATTAATCCCACAAGCAAATTTCAGTTGTAAAGCTCGTTTGATTGTTTCATTTGACCAGCACCTGGCATTCCTTTTTCTAGTAAGGGGAGCACTAATTTCATCATCTGTGAAAATGAAACATAAAGCCTTCTTGTAGATGTCATTATTAAGCTTATTTTTCAGCATTTGCATAGTATTTCTGAATGTTTTTAATTTTCTTCTCATATTCACCAATGACAACTGTTGTCTTCGAATGATTCCTTGTAGCCTTCAACGATACTTATCTTCATCACAATCATTTGTATATGAAACAGGTGAACTTGATGTACTGAGCACCAAAATATCATCTTCAACATAAATAATCATTTTATATATTATTACATACATATAGTTCCTTAATTCATTACAATATATATAATGTTTACTTCAATACAGATTAACCTGATGTTCTTCAACAATATGTCCCGTTTCACAGTGTCCAATGTCAGATAGTACCAAAGATGAAATAGACATTGCATATTGTGTATTGTGTAATGCCACTGTCATCAGTTATATTGACCCAAGAGATGCACGCAATTCAGAATTCATATCGTATTTCAAATAAACACAGTTTTAGTTTAAATACGTACTTCATTTCCTTCTCATAGTTCTAATATTTAAAATATTTTTAAACTAAACTGATTCCTTTACTTATATCAATTACCTGACTACATTGAAATTGCAACACTTTTGTTTGTACTTGCAGATTCATCGCTTGGACATGCTACAGGTTGATTTGCCTGCCATTAAGTCTACTGACATGAAAGAAGTACAACTGTCTAAACAGTGGAGCTCTTATCCCATGCAGCCCTATGATAGCAAGTGATAGCAAGAAACAGAAAAGGACAAAATATGTTGCCCGAAATTTTTACATAGGTTTGCATGGGATAAGAGTTCCAGACGTTTAGGCGGCAGCCCTTCTTTTAAGTCTACAGGCAGACAAATCACCCTGTATTTGTGCCAATTCCTCCTCATTCTCTCCTACTTTGTTCTTCAGAAAGAAACCAAATATTGTTGACACAGCATTCAGCTAAAATTTCCGTTTGCTGCCAGCTCTTGGCTCCCACTTTTTTTTCACTGAAGTGCATTTATCATAAAACAATTTCTAAAATTTTAGAATTAATTCGTAATTGAATAATTACATATTTACATGAAAGCAGTTTTGCCTCACACAGAGAGGAATTGCTAGTTGTTTCCAAATTTTCGCGAGGAATATTTTGTGCCCATAAATTTCGTCGTTTTGGGCAACTTGTAAGAACTTTCATAGCATAACCTTTTATTGAGGAATTATTAGAAAACGGTGCTGCATATCCATTCATTTTGTAATAAATTACACTTTTCTTCTATATATGTAGATATAAATAATAACGACACACAGGAATAAGAATCACTGTACAACACGAAGTAAAAGGACCGTTACGTACGGTTACGTAGTACGCAAAAATGACACACGATACGCTACATACTTCTGTCTCTCTCGTAGGATTTTGATAGAAAAGGGGGGATATTCTAGTTGTTCTAGTTACTTCTGGCTCGTGGCCAGACTCTGATTATAGTGACTCTACGCTCCACAGGCACGAATTCGCGGCAAATTCCCTTATAAAGTTCTAGTAAAATAAAGAATTTTGCAACAATATAAGGATGAAGAACGATTAATATGTGCAAGTCATGTTAAATACGAATAAGAAACTATACAAGACCAATAAACTCATGTAGCAACGCTATATAAATATATTATTTAGCTTTAGTCGATACTCGAGCTTGGTTGACGCCATCAAATGACGTCACGCGTCACATCGCAGGATAGCAACATCCTAGTGCTCGAGTAGCCGCTGTCGCCGCCTGGAGGGGCGACGGCGAACGAACCGTCGACATCGCAGGGAAGTGGAAGCCGCAGCGATGGCAGGACTGTCAGTGGCGACGGTGGCGACTGGCCGACGTCGTGTGTGTATTTTGTTGCTGTTGCGATGCGTCTGCTAAATCTCGAGTCGTCCCGTAAAAGAGTGTGAGAAAAAGAGCGGTCAGCTGTTGTGACGCTTCTGAGGCAGCGCGGCCGAACGAGCGGCAGGGAAGAGGATTAACGGGCTGAGATACGTGAAGCAAGGGAGAACAAGAGCGACGAGACGGTGAAAAGGTTACAAGGGGCGGATCGTCGGTGGTAAGGACCGTCCGCGCGTGCGAGTGATAATATCGGTGGAAAACGATGGCGTAAGTTCGAGCAACGCGTGTCCTGTGCCGTGCGGGCCGTCCGTCATTTTCCGCTGCTTCCTGCGCGTCGCGTATGACTGCTCGGCTGCTGCGAAGAGTCGCGCGCGCGAACACGGACGGCGTTCCACGGCGACGTAACGTCAGTGAAAATACCATCGAGTGTGTGTCTGTGTGCTGTGCTCTACCTTAGTTGCTACGCCGAGCGGTGAATATACCGTCGGCGATATCGGTACATCTTCGATCAGCCGCGAATCGCAGTGTTCACGCGACGTTATTCCCCGTTCGAGACGCGTCTCCCGTGATCTCGGCTCGAAACCCGTCGCGCTGTCGCGTTCGCTGTGTTGTTGTTTTGTTCATTTGTTGTTGTTCGCGCGTAATCGCGAGGTGGTGCCAATATCTAAATAGCAGCCTCTCACTGTACGAGAGAATATGGTTACAATGATCAGTGATACGTGCGGATATGTTCTCTTTCTGCTGCTGCTGTTGCTGGTTCCTTACATCGAGAGCGGTAAGTGAACGGAAACTATTTACTCTCACCTAATATCTTCTGTACAGTGTCTTCTTTAACCGTGTCGGTAAAATCGGTAAGCGTCCGTCGATAGATCGGCGTTTCGTGTCCAGTGCACGTTCCTACGTTGTGTGTATACGTACAGTTGGGCGCAAAAGTATTTTCTGCCATTTGACGCAAATCCAGGAACATTATTTAGTTATTATCCATTAATGTATTAAGGCTGTGTTTATGTTGGCACAACGATAAAAGCGAAGCGTAGTAATACGATTGTTTAGTTACTATTTTGTTTATATGCAGGCACATATATGCATTTTTATGCTATCAGAGCGATCGTCGCTTTTATCTTTGCTTCAACACAAACACGGCCTAGTACATTGTCTCATCGATTTAAAAATGGATTACTATTTGCTTTCGTTATTTTTCTATATAAAATTTACTAAATACTTAACGCGGTGAATACTTTTGCAACTGTCTGTGTATGTATTATTTGGCCTGTGAAACAAATGTGCTCTTGGCTCAACGCAATACGCATACACGCGCCAATACTCTACGCATATATACGCGTGTGTGCGCACTGTCCCTCCGCGCCTCGTGAATCATCCTTTCATTAGACCACGAATTTTTTTGCGATGCTTTCGATGCGAAAAGTGAGTGCCTTTCGAAAATGTCTTTTCTCTACTTTTGACGTTGAAACGCCGGGCCGTGTCATTCTACTTCCGCGTCGGGCCATGATCGTTTTACTATACTTTTTTTTAAAGTAAATTGCTTTTATAGCAGTGTCTACAGCAGTTGAATGTGTACAGGCACGTCGTGCCCGTTAAAATATGCAACCTAGGTTCATCGAGCGTTTTCGTCGCGAGCTGCGCACGTATTAAATTGAAACACAGGTTTCCGCTCCATTTCCGCGAAAGGAAGCACAGAGTTAGACCGGTGAATTCCATGAGTCACGAATTCACTGAATTCAGAGATTACGTTTCTTTAGAAATTTGCGCCATAGATTGTGTCGAACGTTGAGTTTCCTGTTTGCTACGATGTCCACTTGTTTCGGAGTTAACCCCCATTTATATCATATCACCAAAATTTTTCTTGATTGTGTTTAAATGAATTAAAATATACGCGCATATATGCGCTCTGGTGATAATGGCCAGAAAAAATGCGCACACGTGTGTGCTAATGTTGCAAATGGGTTAGGATAGTTCATAGGTAAACAACAAGATTTAAGGTTAGTTTGGAATTTTCAACAAAACTAATTTGGAGTACAAAATAACGCTTGTGTAAAATCTGGAATCGATTTGCCACATAGTTATCGAGAAATTGTTAATAAAAGTTGATGCATTTTAACATAGTGACATATGGCGGATTTGGAAGAAGATGGTTATAGTTTTCCGTTTTGTTCTGAAACAAGAATACTATATCCTAAAGCCGTATCGAAATTGTTACAAAATTATATTGGAATGTAGTGAAATTTTTTAACCTCTGTAAAACTGGCCACCTAGTTTTTTCATTAATGCTAATGGAAACTCGGGTTTCCGTGAAAAATTGTCAGAAGCTGCGCAGCAGTCGATGTGGCGCCATCACATAATAGATATACAGGGTGTTAGGCTACTACATGCCATATTTTAAGGAACGATTGCTGAGGCAATTTCGAACAATTTTTTCTTTGCCAAAATGTTGTCTAAAGCTTAGATTTTTAATTAATAACGAAAAACATTGACCAATCAAAACGCGCGCTCAGCCGCGAGAGTGTTGACCGTAGCACGGTCTTCTCTCGGCTGAGCGTGCGCTCTACGCACTCTTTGATTGGTCAGTGTTTTTCGTTAATAATTAAAAAACGAAGCCTCAACCAGCATTTTTGTACAGGACAACGTTGTTCAGAATCACCTCAGCAATCACTCCTTAAAATATTGATGCAGTAACACCCTGTATGTTTAGATATTTAAATAACGAACGACAGTCCGTTAAAACACAAACTTTTTTGATTTAATTTCTTTCATTTCTAGTGTCGACGTTGCCAGACTCACTGCTTCAATTAACTAAGTCAGTCAATTTAGTATTCTACTTTCGCCTTGCCATTATTTAAATTAACATTCAGCATTTGAAATACATACATATACTACCTGCTAAAAATTATTTTATTATTATTATTATTATTTATTCAGCGGGCAAAGCCCAAACAATACATCATACATACATTCATTGTTAGACAATGGGTCTGATAAACAAGATATTTACACAATGTACAATTAATTAATAAATTATTATTATTATTTCCATAGTTGGCTAAGAACTACCTTAATTCACTACGAACTTTTCATTCGTGCCTTTTCGACCTAGATTTAATGTTTGAATTTCTGCGTTTGATCTAAGTAAGATAGATGCTCTTCTCCGGAGTGTAAATCGTCAAATTACCCCTCACCGGAAGTCCCAATTAGGGGCTACTGGTCGATGTAGGTGATAGTTACCATGCACCGCTACGCTATGTCCGCTTAAAAGTAAGTGTGAACGAGAATAAAAGACATATGTAAATATCAACTTGATAATTTTGCAATTTCGGAGCAATGCACCTTTCGTGTACCAAATATTTTTAGACCTGAATGTTGCGATAATGAAACATGCAGCACATGTTTGTGAGATATCGGTTCATTTCTTATCTATCGTTGGCTTACATGCCTCTTTTACGGTGACTTAATATTTTTATTTTGTTGTATAAAAATAAGTGAGTTGTAGCGTTTGCAATTATTTACAAGGTTTAAACACGGTTTACGCATGAAGCTGTGTGCTTCAGTGAATTAAAAGTGTTAATGAAGCATATGATTAATATTTGTGTACAATGTAAAGTATAAATGTTTAGTAGAGGTTGCATAAGATCTATCGAGATCCACAGTAGTATTTTTGGAAGTACATGTAATGTAACGTGTAATTAATTTGGTCTGTAAAGTTACTTATTTGCACAATTCAGTTTAAAGCTTTTCATTTCATAATATTTTAACATAACATGAGCAAATTATATTCTTTGATTTTATAATACATACATTAATTTAATACACTTAAGTTAAGTTTCGGTAAGTTAAATTACTATTTCTCTTTTCTGGAATAAGTACTTTGAAGCACTGTTCAAAGGGTTATTTAACTAGGCTATGTCTGAGTAATGACGTTAAACATCCTAGGGAATGTGAAATAGCTTTTTGGTTGTTTATAGGAGCGTTTGTGTATTGGATTATATGTACCGAGGTCTATAAATTAATTCTGTCCCCTCTAAGTTAATTTATATCTGCATATTAAGTTTAAATCTTTCCCCGCCTTTCTAAGGTGAAGAATTGGAACTTTCGTTGAGCGAAGGAAACTTTCTGTCATTGCCAGAGTCTGCAGGGTCAAAAATTCAAAGTGCACTTCATTTTATGTGAGTAAGTATTGAATTTTGTGAAAAATGGCACCGAATTAGTTTGTACAGTTAATATTATATGTATAATTCCTTTTTATGCTTTATAAAAACCTTAATAATACAGATACAGCAATATAAAAAGAGCAAAGCGAGATTCCATAATTATTAAACATCAATCTTAATTCGTTGTAAAGTTAGCCTTATTGAAATACTCTAAATGTCAACACCTGTTCCAATTATCGTGTCCGATATATATACATATATCGTCCTCGTATATTTTTTTGATTCTGCATCAGACTTGAAACGTATTTTTTTCAACTAATTCGCAAAGTCCATTCAACAAAATATCAAAAAGCTGTTTGTCCACTCTCGTGGGCGCGATTTAGTTTCTTGAGGCAATCTTCATCGGGAAAAGGGAAATGACTTATCATTGCTCATTCGTGACACAGTAGTGTTCCGTAGGAAGCAACTCGTTCGAAATCGGACAGTTGTTTATTACGGAATAGGTATACTATTCGTCTTGATTTTGTTTTCGAACTGGACGAAGTGGGGACAGCGAGTAGCTTATTTCGAGCCAGAATCCAGTTTCTTATTACGGACCAGTACTGTATAGTTTTCTAGATATTCTTATTCGTGGAGAAAGCCGGGTATGTAGTTTGATAGGGGTAAGAACTCTCCCCGTAGCGTGCAACGCAGCTGGAATACAAAGATCCCCGTTAGCCCTGATAGCCAGGTCGTTCCTTTTTGTCCCGTGGTAATATCTCGAGGACGAAAGGCCGATTTTTCTTTTACAAACTTTTCAATTCTTTGTCGAATTTCCTCTTTCTATGGCTGCAGCTACTTTGAAAAATTTTCAGGCGTAGCACGTTGCGGCCATTTTCGTATATTTCATTGGGGAAACTGCCTTGGTCCCTGGAAACTGTTCACCCGGGAGCTGAATAATCCTTCCCTTTTCAGTAGTCGTTTCACCTATGGCCAGACTTTGCGCTCCGGCGAGAGTTTAGGAACATCTTATGGAGTTTACTTCTACACTCATTGTCGTTACTCCTTTTGTGGTAAATTTTAGCCTTCATTATTTTGTTGCACATTGAATCCCCTCTTTAATATCTCCTCCCTCATTGTTGAATCGTTTGCCATGTATAACCGCCAACTTCCGAAGGTCCTCGCTCACGTAAATGGATTAACCGCTGCGCGTAAGGTAAATCAAATTTTGGCCCAGTTTTACGATTATCCAGATTCGTTAATTCAAATAGGTAATCCAAGAAGTATCAATGAGCACATCTGAAAAGGTCAACGATTTCTTACGGGCTCTTGATCCGATAGACACGGCGATGAACATTGTTCTCTCGACTGCGGACGGATTCGCGACGGAAACGTGACGAAACGGTTGTTATCCAGTTGTTGCATCACTTTTACCTCGTTGGACTTGTTCCTTTCTGACGGGCGGCCGGGTTGGGGGGGGGGGGGGGGCATAAGTACTGCTGCATCATCCAGGACGTATGTATGTGGGGAAACGAAAGTCCGATACCTATAGCTCGTTCCCTCGTGAGTTGTAAACTCGCTCATACTTCACGTTTTGCGTGCAGATTATTTTTTCATTTCTATTTTACACTGTTGCACTAGCAAGGTATAAATAAACAGAAACTATTTGCTTTTAACTAACACCTAACTGAATTAAACGAATATTACAACAAATCTCCTATTTAGACAAAAATAACACAATTTGACATGGACAAAATTATAAGACACTAACATTGAAAATAAAAAAATTTATTGCAGAGTGTTCGGCTACTGTGTGCCAATACTTTAAGGGTTGATTGCTGAGATGATTTTGAACAACGTTTTCCCGTACGAAAATGCTGGTTACGGCTTTGTTTTTTAATTATTAACGAGAAACACTGGCCGATCAGAGCGCGCACTCAGCTGAGAGACGATCGTGATACGCTCAATCGCGGTCTTCAACGTCCTCTCGGCTGAGCGCGCGCTCTGATTGGTCAGGGTTTTTCGTTAATAATTCAAAAACGAAGCCTTAACCAGCATTTTCGTACAGGAAAACGTTGTTTAGAATCACTTCAGCAATCGCCCTTCTATAATATATCTAAATATCGCCTTTCTATAATTTTTTTACATAGGTTTTATTTAAGGTTCTCGACGCGCATAAATTGCTTGTTTTAGTTTTTTACTATTATTCTATTTTTTTTCCATCTTCATATACTATTAAGGGCCGGAGACCGTGCGGCTTAATTTAAAGTTGGTATATTCTCAGTACGAAAATGGTCGTGCATAATTTTTGCTGTATGGGTTGCTGCATTATCATGCTGGAAAATAAAATGATCTGCAGCTGTTGTGCTTGCACAATTCTGACTTTGACTTCCAATCAATTTTAAGTAATCAGTACTTTTCATACGTTCGGCAACAAGCTTGATTTCCGCCTTTCTCAACACAAATTGTGTTATTTTTGCTTACATTTTTCCAGTTCGCAATCATTTTTAGGGTGTTTTATAATTTTGTCCACCAGTGTAGTGTAGAGCATGTTCCACAAATGTGTGTGTGTTTTTTTACCATTAATACAAACGAAATTCAACATTAATTTCGAAACAGCCTAGTTGACAGGAAATTAATGATAAGATAACGGTGGGAATAACCGTGTCACTTGCAGTTCGCTGTACAATGTGACTGTAAGTCACGGATCAGTTCTCAACATTTTAAGCAGATGGTTCAGGATCGTTTCCGGCTATGTAGGCTCTTTCTCCTAAGTGGCTACTGTCACTCACTCTTCGCACGAACACAGCCGCACACATTCGCATCCATATGGTCCCAGTAGCAAACAGATGTTCCATGGCTTTATGGGATCTATTTGGGGTTATGAACAGTTTAGGTAACACTAACGCATTCCTAATAGACGAAGCTTTTCCAAAAG
Source organism: Holcopasites calliopsidis (assembly GCA_023838395.1). Classification (NCBI taxonomy): domain Eukaryota; kingdom Metazoa; phylum Arthropoda; class Insecta; order Hymenoptera; family Apidae; genus Holcopasites; species Holcopasites calliopsidis. Next base: position 1,002,450 of record JALHAQ010000018.1, on the reverse strand, counting down.
TTTTGCCAACTGCAGTTTATTTTAACGTGGAGTGTCGTACTTCAATGGAGGTTATGTGTGCTTTAAAGATCATCCGTACCTCTCACTTGAATTAGTCCAGTAGGTTGGAAGACTCATTCAGGGCCCACATGCTGTTTTATTTATTTATTTTTGCAAGTCCGCAGTATAAGGCAGAATGTGTCTTTCGTCATTTCTTGAACAAACAATTAGAATTCTTAAAAAATGTGCAGGTGGGGGGCGGGCACAGGTAAATCTCAAACTAGAAATCTCTTTCGTTGTGAGGGCGCCATTCGAGGTGACATTTTCGGCCGATTTTTGAAGGCGACGCCTCCTTTTCTCCGCTTCGCCTCTGGGCCTGATGCAGGGACCCAAGTGTTCAAAGGGACTCAGACGCGTATCTGACTCTTACGCGTGTGGCGCATCGCGGAAATCTATTGGTATGACTGTCGCCCTAATGCCCCACGCGCAGTTCATGAAGTACTCACCTGGGACCCTTCGAGCATTTGGGCCCTTGCGGGGGTCCAGACGCGCGGCGCGTTACAGGAGGTACCGCCTCCGAGAATCATCCGAAAGTATCACTTAATTGCCAAGCCTATTTTACTGTACTGTGAAAATGATTGTTTTTTATTTAATGCATTTAAAATTAATGTAACACGCACGGCACACAAATAGAAATCACACTAACAAAATCCAAAACATAATTTCATAGTAGAACAGTAGAGGAGAGGGGACGAATATGGGACATTCGTTTTATTTTTCGATGTAGCGAGGCTCAGAATAGTCATAAATAAAAAAAAAGTGAAACGAAGGAGTTTGGGGGATTTCATAATTGCGGCTCTTACAGAATTTATTCTAAATAAAGGCAAAACCGGACGGTTTAAGAATAGAACTGCCGACGGGGGTCGCGTGGACAAGTCTTCGTCGGATCTGCGCAGCTCCCCTGCTGTAGACAGAGTTGACAATAGAGCGAAGCAAGCGTTGAGACAGAGAAAAACATAGACGCTATGCGCGAAGCAAGTCTATTCTTATTCTGGACAGAGAATTGAAATTCGGGTAGTAATGCGAAACAATGTTACTCTTGAGGGAAATAAGGCACGAACCTGTGTCAAAGGCTTCAATGGAAATGTTTTATTAATGTGCAAGCATAATAGAACATCAAATATAATACACAGCAACAACCACAACTAGACAAATAATAATAATGATAATAATAAGCTAATAATCGTTAGCTCTAATAATTCCCTCTTTTCTTTATTTAACTTTGTCTGTGGCACCTTAAAGAATAATAGAAACTCATTTTATTATTTAGTAATCAACTCTAGAACGTGGTAGTAGCATGAGACTGTTTTATATTGCTATCAATCAAATATCTCATATTTCTATCGATTCGTCTTTTTAATTTCTCCTATTGTACCGTAATTAAAAATTACGGCGCACTTTTTATTTCTTCACAAATCGCAAAATAAACCAAAGTAAACTTTACTTTTATAAGAGTGCGTAGAAACTTCGTATTACGACAGAAACGTAAAATTTCTCTTAAACAAAAAAAAAACGGTAACTGGGTCATCTCACGCCAAACCGAACACTTTTTACCTGGGCATAAGGAATCTTGTTTTAAATGAAATAAAATGTAGTCCACGTGAAATTAGTGGAGGCTTGAGTCATCATTTTGCTGCTTTCGAAGTTGTTCAAAAATATGGACCTGTGAATTTGGCAATTTTTGCCCATTTTGAGGAAAACAGTCTGTGCTTTCTAACTTTTCCCTCGAAAATTACTGAACCGATGGAGCTCGCCCTTTTTTCATTTTACTCGAGAAGGTTTGTCTTATGATAATAAATTTTTTGTTTTTCGGGAAAATTAATTTTCCGTACTGAAGATTATAAACAAAATCTTCGTTTGCAATTTTCTCCATGAAGGTGTTTAAATTTGGAAAAAATATATTGAAAAAGTTGCAAACGAAGATTGTGTTTATAATTTTCAGTACGAAACATTAATTTTTTCGAAAAGCAAAAAATTTATTATCATAGGATAAACCTTCTGCATTAAAATGAAAAAAGGCGAGCCCAATCGATTCAGTAGTTTCTGAGGTAAAAATTCATGAGCACAGCCTGTTTTTCTTGAAAGTGGGCAAAAGTTCGCAAATTCAAAGGTTCACATTTTTTAAACCAATTCGAGATCAGCAAAATGATGACTCAAGGCCCCACTAATTTCACGTGGACTACATTTTATTTCATTTAGAACAAAATCCTTGATGTCGATGTCAAAAGATTTAGCATGGAATGACCCAACCGAGAACAATATTTGCTATTTTCATATTCGTACTCTCTTGTCCATATGGGGAGCACATGGAGGCTCCGCGACTATAACTCTCTTTAAGTAACGAAAGGGTTAAACTTCCTCAACCCCTTCGATGAAAATCTTCCGCCGTGCTATATTTATTAACATAGCAGAATTCTTCAAATGCCTCCGTTCCCAAGCTCACAATTAGGCCAGCGTCTCAAAGAGGGATCGTCTTTGTCTAGAATGTTTAGTAAGATGAACTTTAGCGGGAATTTCGGAACACAGGGGGTGCGGAAGGATCCCGGGCTATTCAGAATTCCCGAATCAAGGGGATCTTATCTCTAAGGTATTCCGTTGTTCGAGGGATGTAGGTGGTCCCCCCGAAACTTTCTACTCGGCATTCCTGGCACAACCGCGCTATTCGGCGTGGCTCAAGGAGCAGGAGGATTTACTCAAGGATATGCAAACGCGTGGCGTGATAGTTTACCGGCACGCCAGATCGTATGGTCCTTTCCAGATTTCGAGATGCTCTTGGTCGAGGGTCCGCGAGAATCTTGCTCGAGAAAATCACGCTTAACCTGTCGTAAGAAAAGGCAGCGTTCCGTACCATTCCAGCTCCGCGGTGAATCGCGGCGGATGTTTTGAAAAAAGGGAAAACAGATAGCGGCGATCAAGGACGCAAGCTGGCAGTTGCGTTTCCGGTTTGCAATGCTTTCGTTATCTCGTACCGACAGTCGCCCGTACGGCCTTGAACGTTCAAGATAATCGCGAGTCGGAAGCTTTTGGAGTCGAGCCAAACTCTTGACTCGGCCAAAGTTGACATCGAGGCACGTCAAGTTATCGGTCGCTCGTTAATCTACATCCGATTCATTCAGCCTTGCAGAGCTAGCGTAACGAGCTTCGGCGAACAGAGGTAGCCACGGACCTTAGTTTCTCGCGTTTAGGCGAATTCGCGACAGGTCGGTTGGACCGTGCTGCGAAAAGGAACTCGACAGCTAGCTTTTTATCATCGATTTGTTTTCTAGGAAATGGACTTCTTCCTTCGCGGACGTTGCGCTTGCTCCTGATATCTGCCGACTTAAGCTCTATTGCTTTTTCCCTATCCTCGCTTTAAGATGAAACTTGTCCAGTTCGGAGGAAAGTTTCCTCTTCGAATATTACTTATACCTCGATGATCATTAGTAGCAATGTTATTTGAGTCCACCGGGTCTTTAAAACGGCGCGCATTAGGGAAGTTTCGGGGAAACGTTCTCGCTTCCGCAAGCTTCTTGTAGCTAAAAATCTCTGCGCTGGTATAAATAACATTAACCCGGTATTGGTAAGGTGGCATGTCATAGACTCCAAATATCTTGAATCAACTGTAATTCTTTAACAACGCGCGGCAGTGAGTCGTATTTACCTCACTTTGAGGCATACCATCACCGTGGTCCTTTCTATTCTGTAAAATTATGGCACACTTAAACAATGTGTAATTTAAAATTGATTAAAAAGTTAAAGTTTTCTACAATACACTACATTATTTGAGTGGGCCTGTGGGGCCCCATCTTACTACTTTTGTTACATTTTTCCACCTTACCAATGTCGGGTTAAAGTTGGTTCAATTTTTTTTTGTGGGGGGAGGGGGCACGGCGCGGGGTTGTCTGGAAAAAGTTCATTGGAACGGAGATTGCTTATACATTATGAACAGTGCGCATCGATGGGGATTAAACGTCCAGCGTGTAATGCAGCGATGAAAATTTCTCGTCATGCTTGCTTACGCGCAGTCGTTGAATCTTTAATCACTTTCGCAGTCTCCTTCATTTTTCTCGTGTCGCGTTGCATAATCCGTTGCTACATGTTTCTCGCATTTGACATAGATTATTTTGCCGCATGCGATGCGACCCGAAATATGTATAGAGCGAGGAACAGAAAACCGATAACAACGGTGAGAAATGTTTCCGTCCTTCGCGCTCGAGTGTCCAATGGATCCTGCACGAGAGTGTACAGGGTATAAATAAATTATTGGTAACGACCATCACAGCGTGATTCTATACCATCGGATCGGTGGACATTTGTGAAAAAAAATCGTCCTTGACCTAGAAAATTAATGTCAACATTTTTTCTTGTCCTATCGGATTCGACTCGTCCTGAGGGTAAAAAGTGTGAAAGGAACCATGGGTCGCAACTCAACCGTTTTCTTGCAATAATGATGTTAATATTTTGCATTGGTCAGCACGGGTTAGAGCGAGAAGAATGGAAGACAGGGAGCGATGGTCTTGCAGTCCTTCGCAGCACACCGGCTCATATAGCATCACATCGGCTGTTGCCCTCGTAACCGAGCGTCGCGCAAGACCATCGCTCCCTCTCTTTCATTCTCTCGCCCTAACCCGTGCTAACCAATGCAAAATTTTAACATCATTATTGCAGGAAAACGGTTGAGTTGCGACCAACGATTCCTTTGACATTTTTTACCCTTATATGACGAGTAGAAACCGATAGGCCGAAATAAATTTTGACCTTAATTTTCAAAGTTAAGGACAATTTTGCACGGGCTCATTTTCACAAATGTCCACCGATCCGAAGGTGTAGAATCACGCTGCAGTGGTCGATACATGTAACTTTTTACACCCTGTCTACCTTCTTGCGCTAGTATACCAGCTAGACGTCAATCTAATCGCACGTATATTTGCATCGTACCTATTCCAAGGGCATTGGCAGAAAGCTGTACCACCACGTCAGGCACACTCAGGAGAAATTAAAAATCTGATGGCTTTTGTCACTCGTGGTTCGTACATCATGCATTTCTATGGTGGATGGGATGAAGCGGTCTGTATGTATCCTCATTCGTGATGATTATATCCCGCTGCAGCATTGCCGAGACTCTCGGGAAGGAGCTCCGTGCTCGCTAGTTCCTTTCGTCGCGAACGAAATGTTATGCGCTTTGTGTCCCGCATGTTTTACGATAAATGCTTCTACTTAATCGAAAAGAGTGTATAAGAGGTTCCTGTGTACCTAAAAACAGTTGATTGTTGGCAAATGCAGAAGATTTTTGTTGCAAACGTTAGAGTGAAAGCAATAACAGTATCGTAATATACAGAGGATTTTTAACAAAGGGTTCGTGACGTAAGGAGCTTATAGTACTCACTAAGAGGAGTAAAAAATGTCTCAATCAAGATGGGTCCTAAAATCAACCCTTTCATTAGAAAATCAATTTGTATATCTTACTACGATTTTCTGACACTCGTGTTTTATAGAGGGTGTTTCATAATGTATGGGGTCTACTTCAGGAGTGAGCGCAAACACGAAAACAATGAAAAAAGTTATATGTATATTTTTTTTTCCTCTTGGTACATACTATAAGCTTCTTAAGTTACGAACTCCTTCTTTTTCAATACTCTGTGCAGCAAACGGAAAACCGTTTAGTTGCTCTTACCAAGTGCGAACAAATTGCTGTGACTCATTCGATAATAAATTTTAACGACCGCCATCGAGCTGGTCGTATCGTAATTATCAAGGAGTACTTGGAATTTCCGACTCTGCTCCGAGGACATTTCTCGGTAAGCGTCTCTCTTACAGTGCGATGACAACGTAGTGTTAAGACTAATAATCGGTTGCACGAAATATTTTCACGATATAATATTAAATGTGTTTTTATTATGTCTTCATTCATTGTAATTCGGGATTCATATGGCGGTGACATCTGATTTTGGTTTGATTCATTGTATGTGTACGTTTCTCTTAGACGATCTTTCATGATCGTAACTTTCATTATACCACCAATTAATTAAAGTAATGGCAGTGTATACAGAGTGTTTCCAAAATTGTAGTAGGAGAAAGTTCTCTAGATTGGACCACTTAAGAAGTAAATCGGAAACGGGTTAACGGTTTTTTGTCAAAAAAATTTGAGAATAATGTCAGCACTGTAATTGATACATATACATGGTGTCCCAGAAGTCATGATAGAGCCGCAAAGGGGTAATAGCTGAGGAATGTATGAGAAGTTCTGGGACACCCTGTATGTAACACAAAAGACTGATATGCTATGAATAGCGTCCATGGTCCAATTTAGAAAACCACCTTCCTAGATTGGACCGTAGGCATCTCGTATTGGACCACGTCTATTTTTCACTGTTTTGAATAATACTTTCCGCATGAAACTTTACATACATTTTATAAAAAAATAAGTGAGAATCAGTGCACCGTACACTAAGAAGAGTTAATTATATAATTAATAAAATAATCAGCTGCTAACAGACTGGCAGGTTATGAGTTCGTAATAAGATTGGTGGAGTGACAATTCTTTGTACCCGCTTTGTTTCTCACATTATTTCGCTCAATGTTCCATATTTTCTACGCTGTAGCATTGTGTTACGCTTGAGAAAGATAAGATTGCATGATTCAGATCGGTCCCATTTAAGAAACTAACCTAATTTTAACATTTAAGTATAATAAACAAAAACCAGTGCAAATACCATATAAATGCTATGATAACATTAAAAATGTTTTTTCTAAAAAAAATTACACCCATTGGAATTCAAAATGTCCTTACCAGTCAAAAGTTACAGCCTATACAGGGTGTTCTGCTACTGCATTGTCAATATTTTAAGGGATGATTGCTGAGGCAATTCTGAACAACTTTTTCCTTTGCCAAAACGGTGGTTAAAGCTTCGTTTTTGAATGATTAACGATAAACACTGACCAATCAGAGCGCGTGTAGAGCACGCGCTTAGCCGAGAAGGCGTTCAAGGCTGAAGTTGAGCGTATCACGATCTTCTGTCGGCTGAGCGCGAGCTCTACACGCGCTCTGATTGGCCACCGTTTTTCGTTAATCATTCAAAAACGAAACTTTAACCACCGTTTTGGCAAATGTAAAAGCTGTTCAAAATTGCCTCAGCAATCGCTCCTTAAAATATTGACATGCAGTAGCAGAACACCCTGTATAATTTATAGGGAAAATTATAACCCAATATAAAAATGAAACATTCATCACGCTGCAGTTATTACACATTCTACAGTGTTTTGTTTCCGTGCTATTGTTAAACAATATGTGTTAAACAATATGTGGCCCAATTTAGGCCCTGGTTCAAGTTAGGAAACATTTCCCTATAACTCGAGAGAGTGTGATTCCTCATGTAAAAATAAGCTGAAAATAAGGAACAAAAGCTTTTTCTTCGATGCTTAATTTCCAAGAAGATTGATAGTCATGATTTCCGTTAAGTTCGTCGGTATCTACTCAAGTAGCCCCGATCTGTCTAGTTCACCCCTAGAACTGCCTTTCTTTAAGTTCAGTTTTCTTGAGAACGAAGCGTCGTACAAAAAAATGTTATCTCTTATCTTTGGCTTACTTTTATAGGAAGAATTACCCTTCCGGTTGCTCCACGATTTCTGTTTGTATCAAGTTGTGGCTACTTGAGTACACGCGTACTTAACACTAAATGTACGGACCATAATTGTGCAGATATCCATTCATGGGCTTTTCTAGAAAATCAGGTATGGCAGGTAGAAGTGCTTAAAATTATAAAGTCATGGGGGGGGGGGTGAACTAGGATGTAAGTAGATATTATTATATCAATCAAAGTTAATGTAAGTTGCGTAAAAATGAGATTTATGAGTTCTGCGATTTTAAACATGGAATCTGAAATCCGCCAAATTGACGTAAATCTAGTATTAACGAATAATCAAACTCGTCCCAAAAACGAAGCGTCACACAAATATATTTTATTCCTTATCTTTCACTCGTTTTACATTAAGAATCACCCCCTTTCGGGCTGTAACCACAATTTTTGAAACACTCCGTCAATGTTGCCAATGGCGCAATCATAACAATTCTTCCCTTCCATTTTTGTTTATCCTGACAGCATTTTCGAGTGAAAGCTTTTCTTCGTGCGGCATCGTAACAGTTGGTCCGCGCGTTTAATGGTCCGAGGATAATGCTCAAAACTTCCTCACCCGTTCGTGGACTATCCAGGCGATATAAATCCCGTCTATCTTGTAATCGAAATCCGTGCTGGCAGCACTCGCCATCCCTAGAAGAGATTCTTTGTTCTTGACTTGAACCCTTCAGTGTAACCGAGAAACCCCCTGCTTCTGGGCTTCCCACGAGAACCAGACCCGGGAGGGATGTTACGTTTTATGCGTATATGTACAGTGGCTCATAGTGAAAATCGTCTACCACATTCGCTTTCTTAATTTTGCCAAAATATGCGGCTGTACTTCCGAATGGGACCTGTTGCCGATCGACATGAAATTTGAAGGTGGCGGTGGGGGACGGGAGGGGGGATATAAAATTCTAATTGCGGTTATGTAATAGTTTCCGAGATATTAATTAAAAACTTTCAGTACAACACACTGACTTCTTTATATACATATAGACGCAACTAACACAACCGTCTTCGCTGTAGCAGCCGTCGTCGTCAAGTGTTCAGTGGTTCCTGGGAACCGAAAAACTCTGCTGGCCAGCACGTGGGCCCAAAGGGCCTTTCCGCCATAAACCCCTCCTCCCGTGGCGACCTGTAACTCTCCCTTATAACATTTTTCCAACTAGCCCTTGTCCACCGTTGCAAACCGCGTCACAATTTCTCAAGACAGAATCAGTTCGAACGCCATACAGTAAAGATCTCTCTGACACTGTAATTGCTGTTTTTACTTTCAACGAAATAAAAGTTAAGTTCTAAAATGCGAAGCTCGCGAGTGATTACCCGCTCGGGAACACGACGATGAAATTTCAGAACGTGGAAAAACGTATTTGGCAGTAGAAAGGGCCAAGTCGAGACCCTTCAAAGTTAATAACAATCAGCCCCTTTCGGAGCCAGCAATTATTCATAAGTGGAAACAACTGATTTCATAAATTCAAATCATGAAGTGTAAATTGCCAGTGATTGTGCAATGATGGAGATTTTGTGAAACGAAGTTCTTTCACTGTTCCAACCGAGACATCGGCTCTTGTGCACCATGTGTTTGTTCTTCGAGTGGCCAGGATCGGTAGAATAACCCAGTGATAGTTGCCGTGCAGGTAGTAGGTTTTGTCAAATAAAGTGAGTTCGCTGACCTGGCCGTAACATCAGCTGTCTTGCACTACGGGATACCTACTTGCAATGGTCAGGATCGGTAGGATGACACAGTGACCTATTTTCGTATATTCTTTTTTGTTCCATTGATAACGGCAAATTAATTTCATTTATATTTTAGTTAATTTCCATTCATAAATAATGAATAATTCGATGTTAACTTTTGCTCCGTGTTAGACCGAACGTCGCTACCTAGCACGACGCACCGTGGACCGTCCCTGAGCGCGGGAACAATTCAAAAGCAAAGCCTCAGACGGCAGTGTGGCAAAGGAAAAAGTTGTTCAGTTTCGCCTTAGGAATCTCCCATTTCCGGTTCCTACACCTTTTACGTTACACCCTGTATATTCTGAGGTCGGTATCCTTATTGTGTCAACAGCTACTGAACATTTGACGACGACGGCAACTGCATTGAGGATCGGGGTACCATCGGTCACTTAATATTCGACAACGACGGCTGCTACAGCGAGAACGGTTGTGTTAGTTGTGCTTGTATATGAAGAATTTAATGTATTGTATCGAAATTTTTTAACTAATATCTGTGAAACTATGAAATACCGGCACCTAAAATATTAGATTTGGGTTTCTCTCCCCGCCCTCCACCGTCCCTCCAAATTTCATGTCGATCGGCAACAGATCCCATTCAGATGAATATTCAAATATGCATTATATGAACATAACACTTTTGTAATTAACGTAATAATGTTTCATCTCTATTGTTACTTGTTTCCATATAAAGATAAACCCAAATATTAGCAAATATATGAAGCGAAATGAATATATGTAACGACATCTGTAAAACTTAACTACTAAAAATCTTCCATTTATAATATTTGGGGATTCTCCTACGTAACATATATGCGTTCAAGTGTTTTTCACCTTTTTTCGTTTAGGTGACAATAGTTTTATCATACTACTTCATTAGTTTATCGGTTTGGAAAAATGGAATCTCGAAGAAACCATACAACAATGCAGATACGAAAATTAGTAATTTTCCTTTATAATGAAGGTAAATCGCAACGTGAAATTTCATGAATTATAAATAGAAGTACTGCAATACAATACATTCTTAAAAGATATAAAAATGAAAATCGTATATAAAACCAATGAAAAAAAAATGTATTGCGATAAATTAAGACAAATCCCAGGAAGAGTGCCTTAGAAATAGCTGCAGATGTTGAAGTACATTTAAATAAAGTGGTGCACCCAGAAAATATTCGTAGAATACTAGGGAAAAATAATTATCATGGTCGTGTAGCAAGAAGAAAGCCGTTTATCAGTGCAGAGAAGAAACTTAAAAGAATCGAATTCGCTCGGAAGTACATGAATCAAAACTTTACGTTTTGGGAAATCGTTCTTTTTGCATACGAAACTAAATTTCACATTTTCGGTTCAGGCGGGAGGGTCACAGTCTGGAGGAAACCGAACACAGAATTAAATGTAAAGAATATCACCCCCTAAAAAGGGTGACGGTTTTGTCATGGTTTGGGGCTGCATAGCAGCCGGCGGTGTCGGTGAATTATATTTTATTGAGGGAAATATAGACAGATGATATCAGAGGATATGGACAGAGGAAATATGGATATATTTAGATATTCTAAAGAAGAATTTGAAGGAAAGTGCCGACAAATTAGGGATTTTGAATATATTCCACATTTATCAGGACTACAATCCTGAGCATGGGTCTGCAATCATTAGGGAATGGTTACTCTATAAGTGTCCAAAAGTAATTGAAACACCACCCCAGTCGCCGGATTGAAATGTTATTGACCATATATGGTGCGAATTAGAGACCAAAATTTGGCAGTATTTCATAACAAACGAAAAACAATTAAAGGAAGCGTTCAAAATAGAATGGAATAAAATTTCTTCTCAGTGTACCGAAAAATTAATTAAATCGATGAATAATAGGCTTAGACAAGTAGAGAAGAGTAAAGGAAACCCCACTAAATGTTATAAATAAAGCTTTTTGTAATTAGTGTTTAGGTTTTTGAACTATAACCAGATACATGATTTTCGTTGTGAGGTTAATTTCATACATGCGCATTTAAAATGCTATAATGTAATATTATTTTACAAAAATTTGCAGTTTTGAGTTATACTACGTAATAATGAAAACAAAATAATTTGCTATTCACAACATATTTTTTCTCATGTTTAGAGTTTTATAAAGATTGATATATACTTAACCACGGTGGACGATCTTCACTTTGAGCCACTGTATATATATTATGTATATGTACAAATGTATATTAGGTATTAAAATTATGAACCTGTTATTTGCATTAAACAATAGCTAAATTACTATTAAAATAAAACAACTATTAAATATAGCTGGAAAATGAGAAATAACAGTTTTTCTCGCCTTAATGAATTCATCCCTAAATAGGCCGAACAAAATAATATCAACCATGTCAACTTTCCTACCACACGAGGTATAACCTTTGCCCAGTTTTCTAGCTTCTTAATTTTCTTTCTCCTTCGTCGTCTTTTTCTTTTCTTGTGTCCTTACTGCCGTTGAGCTTTCGCTCGTTTTCTTTTCTACAGACTCCTTGCTTTCTTGCTTCCCATTTCTCTCTCTCTCTCTCTCTCTCTCTCTCTCTCTCTCATCCTGTTCCTCTTCGCGGTTCAGAGGCACGATAAATTGGCCTCTTTCTTTCCCTTTCTCTCTGCCTGCTCAAGTCGTTCGCCGGAAACGAAATCTGACCGCCCTTATTACGGAGTCGTTATAACTTGCATTTTCGTTAATGCTCCTGACAAAGGAGGCGGCTACGCGAAACCTGACAAAAGTCGGGGAAGAAATCTAAAGGGGCCGAAAATTAATGCGGTAAAGTTCTCCGTGCGAGATAAATTCAGTCCCCTGAGAGTCGCGACGCGAGACGAGCATTGTCCCGAAAATGTCTGACTCGTTAATTTAGGGAACGTGCAGCAAACGAGGCTGCGATATTAAAGAAAGTTATTGGAAAGGCTTTCTCCCTGGCGATGTCGGTCTGGAATGTTTTTTTGTTTACAAAATGCATTTGATGAAACAAAATTTATTCAGCTGTAAGAATATTAAAACTTTGCGCATTGCAATTCAATACTTTTCTTGTTGTTAACACTGGGACTACTAGGGGACTATAAAATTACTGATTTGTGATTTCGTACATTACTTTCATTTACCTTTCCGTTTTCTCAATGGAGAATATTTTTCTGCTATTCATTTGTCCATACTGTTATATTTTTTTTTCTGAAATACCAACGAAAGAGGAACAATCTTCCTGCAGGGACTGTAATGTTAACTTATCAGTAAAACATACGGGCTGACCGGTAAGTGATAGAAGAACAGGGTATGGAAAATCCTAAGGCGATACTGAACAACTTTCTCCTTTGGCAAAATGTCTTTTGGCGTTTTGTTTTTGAATTATTAATGAAAAACACTGGTCACTCAGAGCGCGCGTGGAGCCCTCGCTCATGGGCGGAATGTCGCGTCGCACTGGGTTGTGACATTTGGCTGGTGCACCGATTCAAATGCGTCGGTATAGGAGGGAGCAGAAGTTGCATCGAATCAATGCAATGAAGAATAATGTCGAATTATTCGTTATTTGTGAATAACGAATAAAAACTCTATTTCGACGCGTTTGGATCGAAGCACCGGCGAACTGCGCGATCTGAGTGGTCAGTGTTTTTGGTTAATAAATTAAAAACAAAACCTCCGACGACATTTTTCCAAAGGAAAAAGTTCAATGTCTCCTCAGGAATCAGGAATTTTTATTGAGAATGGGCCTTTATGAGTGAGTGAAATCTAAAATATGATTATAAACAGATAGATGGCGTTGTTTTTAGTATGGGGGAAGACTGTTTTGTCTTTTGTCTTCTGATTTGTGATTCTTCATTATATTACAAATAAAATATATAGTTAAATATTATAAAAGGAAGGATTTTTGCTCATCACCTGTTCACAGTTACAAGATACCTTGAATATCATATGTGATAAATAGCTATGTAATATAAAGTACAGTAAAAGTTCGTGAATGCGTGAAATGATCTGCACGAAATCTGCGGGGAAGTCATCCCTACTACTTTGTCCTCTTTGTTCCGTGGTCTTCAAGACCCGCCCTTGACACTTATACTCGATTCCCCTTGCTGTACGCACGGATGACGCAGCGAGTGAAAGAAAAAGATAAAATTTGTTTGTTTTTGAACTTTTCTGAACGAAACATTCACTAGCGTATTTGTGTTTGTTTTTCTGATTAAAATGAGACCAAACACGACATAGTTTGGAATATATTTGGTTTCTTGGCTCGCGCTAATCTTAGATTACAAAACGACCAAATGTGTTACAAACTGTGTCGTGTTTGGTGTCATTTTAATCAGAAAAAACTCGCAAATACGTTAGTGAAAGTTTCATTCCAAAAAAGTTAAAAACAAAAAAGTTTCATCTTTGCATTAGTGTTCTCTCACCGATGTTCTTTATCTACCTTCGGATCCACGGACCTCTTTCTACGTATTTCTTGTTTTCCTCCTCGACGTTCAACGAAGTAACCAATTGCCACTGAACTATGGACACCCCTCGACAGCGTGCATATTCAATCAAAAATCATTTCCACTGTACGATATCTGCAAGACTTGGTGTCCCGATCTTCTCGCACATATCGAACTTTTACTGTACCTAGTAGGTGCACTCTACCTAAATGTACATTTTCTAGTACCTCCAACAAATTGATTATGCATTTTCAATTTATTTTTAGGTATACAGGGTGATTCTTAGAAGTTGGACAATTTCCTGCTCTTTTTTAAGTAAAACTAGAAAAAAGTGATAGAGGAAAAATCACATGGCATAACACCTCCTGACTATATCCTAGTGATTTTTTCTTCGACCATTTCTTTCTATTTTTATTTAAAAAAGAGCAGTAACCTGTCCCAGTTCCCAGATTCACCCTGTAGAATCGCACCTTTTTCGATTGTATCACGGTTGTATCCCCCACCTTGCACTCGGCGTGACTGGGAGTTTGTTCCATTTTCCAGATGGTATTCACTTGGACAGGTCGCACGATGAAATAATTGAATGCGAGTGATGCTTATCGATATATTGTGTAGACAGCAGCTTGGCAGGGAGTGCATCATAACCGCGTGCCATATGATACTCACTTGTAACAGACACGTAACGTTCGATTATTTATGCGGTTAATAAATGTGTGGTATTCATAGAATACATAAAGTGACGCTTTTGTAACGACTTTTTGCTTTTTCTATGATTCACATCTGCCTGATATTTAGCTCCACGTCTAGCTGCAAGGCTGCATTAATTAAAAACGAAAATTTATGACGCGTATCAGCAACATCTTTGAATTTGTAGTTAAATGACTGGTTTATATTTATTCTTGCTGGGTTATGCGTTCCGGTAGGAATTTATAGCTTCGTTGCATGAGAATTCTGTTATTCGCGTGATAAACGTACTGATATCTCTGGAATAATCAGATTTCTGAAATGTACTGCCCAAAGAATGAAAAAATGCTTCAAGTCTATTTGATACAACAATATTTATCAAATTCTTCGTTATGATTATAGAAAAACATTTAAACAAAGCATGCTCTGTCCAATCTGACATAATTAAAACTAAAATATCGTAGAGCAAGATTCCCAGATCGTCTTGTATATCTGAATTAAGCAAATGGTTGCGAATGTATCCTTTAAGTACTCAATTTTAATGTATTTAGGTGTTTTCAGAATTGTAGCCGAACCTCGCCGGTATTTGTTTTGCTCTTTATGCTGCTTTTAGAATCATCTTCATCCTACGTGATCGATTACTACTATTTTCAAGATAGCAGGGAACCTGTTATTGGATCACTAAGCATATTGTGCACTCTATTAATAGACTTTGTTCGATATGTCGTTCGGAAATGTCAGTAGAGAGTAATGCTATAACACATACGGCGCGTTTTACATCATTTTTACTTAGACATCAATATTATCATGTTAAGTATGAAGGATGGGTTGGCACGAGTAGATCCATCATTGTCAGTCCACTATCACGTTAGGGTAGATCTTACACGGCTTCTATATGATAGATACCACATACATATCTTATTTGTATCAAAGTCCTGAAAGTCGAAATGGAATTTTCCAATCCGACGAATTATATGATTTACCTACATTCACCCCAAATTTCTTCATTGCGCCGTTGCGATTGTTTGCTAGTCAAGACTCATTAAACGTTATGCACTGTAGGAAGTTGGAACGATCGCAGTCGGCTTTGATTGGATGTATTAATAGTTACTAATTAATTAGTTAAGAGGGACGTAGAAAGGAAGAATTACTGGAGCGATTTGTCTGATTATCCAGATAAGTGAAAACGCGTTATTTTCCGTAGAATCATTAAGCGCGGCGTATGGTGAGACAAAAATTGCGATTCGTATCGCGGGTAGGGAGTCAGGGACCATAAAATTTCGGCTTAGCTGCCGTTCCACGTTCGTTTTCTACCTGTCTACGCAGCAACTGCGCGAGATAAAGCCAGGAAGTATGCTCGGATTTGGGGATTCTTTCCCGTGTTCACCGATATGCCGCAATTTTGGATTCTACCTATCTAAATAAGCAGTTGTAATAATAAAAATTGTATTTTTATTAATATTTACAATGATCACACACTGTTGCAGTAACATACTATTGCGAAATATTAAGAACAGTTTGGTAAATTTCCCATTTACAATGAAACTAATTGTTAAAATGTAATACTGTAAAGTATTAAATTATCAGTGTATTCATATAATGTTTATAAATTGGAACTTTTTAGCAGTCTATGTTATTAATTTTTATGGCATTAATTTTATTAGTATATCCATTATTTATTGTCTAAATGGTTCTTAGTGTCACCTTGATCCTGTAGTGTACCTATAAGTTATTTCTTTTTATTCATTTGAGTAACTTATCATTAACTTTATCATCAGTTTATATATATTCAATCTTATAAACTGGTAACTTTTCTATTTTACACTCGAGGAACTTAAAACTCTTTGAAGACACTCAATTAAATGTGGGAAATTCAGCGTTACTCGATCGGAATTTCATGATCGTCATTCCTAATTCGCGATCCCCTTTATTTTCCATTCAACCGCGGCGTCGTAAATGCCCGGACTCCAACTCCTAAGAGTTCCAGGCACAATCGTCGGATTTCCAATTATCCAATTGCAGAATAGTCGCACTGATCGCGCTCAAGTGTCCCGCTTTGAATCGCAGGCCGCGAATACTTACCAAGTCGGTTGAGGTTCGATAACACGATTCACCGACCAAGGGATACGTGTCGTCTTTGTCCCGCGTAATCGAAGCCCATCCTTCTATCTTTTCTCGCTATCGCTGCGCACAAGAAGACGTTCGCCGTTTGTTTCCACGCTGGTAGCGCTCTCGGATCGATTCGGAACAGATTGTTTGTGTCTGTCCTCGAAGATAGTTTAATTCTCCTACTGCGATCTGCGAAGTTTATCATACGGCCCTACGCAAATTTTTCTCCGTTTTTTTTTGTTATGAATCAAAGGCATGAAATCACTGGTACACTCGCTCGACAATAGTTCAAATACAGCACGCTGTTTCGAACGCGGTAAATTTCAATTCTTTAATACCGCGATCAACTCCGACGTTCGGTTTTCCGGGTGGATCAAATCGACGTCTGAATGGCGCGGATAAAACGATTTTTTCCCGAATTCCTGACAAACACTGGGAACTGATGCAGGCAGCTAGGTGATCGAGACGGATGAGTAATTCAATTCCAGTACACAGGAATTGGGCTGTACGCTACGGTCAGTGCGCATTTGATTAAATTCATATTTTCCTCTTGCATGTTCAATTTATCTCTCTTTTTTCTCGTGTGTCGTGGTGTATGTATGTAGTGTATACAGGGTGTTTCGCTACCTCTTGCAAATGTTTTAAAGCGCGATTGCTGAGGCAATTTTGGGCAACTTTTTCCTTTGACAAAGTATTGGTTAAGGCTTCGTTTTTAAATTATTGAGGAAAAACACTGATCAATCAGGGCGCTGGTAGTGCGCGCGCTTAGCCCATAGAGACGCGCGCTCTGATTGGGCAGTGTTTTTTGTTAATAATTGAAAACCGAAGCTTTAACCACCATTTTAATGAGGGAAAAAGTTGTTCAGAATCGCCTCAGTAATCATGCCTTAAAATATTTGCATGAGGTAGCGAAACACCCAGTAATGCACCAAAACGGCAAAAGGGCTTGAGTGTACTCTTTATCGATCAGTACTTCTGTATTTTGCCTTGCAACGATTTACCTTATTTCATGTCTGCACTTAGAAACATCGTGCGAGATTTTTTACTAAGTTTGTGGATGTTCAATCACTTATGCCCGCTTAAGTGTCGTCCACGCTCTTATCTCGTTACTCCGAACATGAAATTGCGCTTTATAGCCTTTGTTGGTTGCAGATTGATGATACAACAGATTGAGCACAGCAACTCGATCATTTATGCTTGTTAATTTGCACCGAAATTCGTGATTTTATTCAGAATTGCATAGAGAGTGTGCTAAATCTTTGCAAGGCTACCAAGGCCGATATTCGATTGAATTTATAATGTTCAGCCTGTATAATTCTGCTACTACTAAAATGATATAATTTTTTCAACATCAGTATATTGCTTCATTAAAAGTTGTGCAACTACATTTAACTTGCTGCAATTGTCATTAATATTCATCTCGAAGTAAAATTCTTTGCAGTGTGTTCTTATGGAGCAGATATTTTGGAATCTGTGCAATAAAAGTGCCACACATTCAAGTTATTTTGGAGCATTTATTAACAAAATTTGTATAAAATAAGTAAAAGAATCAAATTACTGAGTTCTAATTTTATTTAACAATATCATATTATTCATATGTTTATTTCATAAGTGGTATGAAAATCATAATGTAATTGTAATAGCTTCATAAGAAGTATTGAACAGAAAAGAGAATTTGTCAAGAATGATACCTAAGTAATATTTTTTTGTAACTTAATTTAACTGTCATAATGATATTGTTGTGGTAGTACTATCCCTTCAGTGGTATTCAGTGTTTGTTACAATCATTAAGAATTTTTTAATATTGATGAACAAGCTATCGGTTTCTGTCACAGGCAAATTTTTATTTTTATATTTTGTAAGTTCTATTGAAACCAAATCTTTTTTTCAAAAAAGTTCCATGATACATATTTCAAATAGAACCTATTAAAAAGTTCCAGCTCTCATTCGGTCCCTGACTTGGGCTGCTCCGTTTTGTTATTGTAAATCGTATTACATTCGACTCGTTGCGATTTATTTCGGGTTCCATCAATATTGTCATTTAACGATCGTTCATGGGGAGACGCAATATCGTACTTTAAGTTGATATTGCGCAGAGCGAACTATCGGAGCAGTTTGTAATTGCGTGTCGTTTAAAAGCGAGTCAGGGCCGGTGAGCGTGGAAAACCGCACGCGCCTACGGAAAATCAATAGCGCAGCCTCCGTGTGCCTGCGATGAGATGAGTTTCCCTTCTCCTCATGGAAAATCGTTAGCGGTTTGTATTACTTTTTCACGATATCAAGCATTCTTAGTAAATCAGGAGTGTGACTAAAGTTATCAATGTGTTCTTAACTTTAGACTGGGATTAGTGCTAGAGTTTTGAACTAGTTTTAGGCTTTTGGCCTGCGATTGTACATCATATTTTTAATTGGGCCGTTTAGTTTGAGAGTGGTGTAAGTCCACTTTAAAAAGAATCGAGAAAATGACAAATTTCCATGTATTTTATTGTGAACTTTTTATATATAGCCTTTTTCTAAATCTTTGTCCGGTTAAATAGTTATTCTTTCAGAAAAGAATGAGGTTTACTTGCTACTTAGAAGCTAAAAAGGCAAAAGATAAATTAAGCTGTAATTATCCGTTGACGCCTAAACTGAGATTGTGTGCAGCATTTCGATTTATTTACAAGAAAAGTAGCCGTTGAATGTTAGTTAAGTGTCTTAATCATCCTTCGATAACATTGAACTTCTAATTGTTAATGCTTGGTGGTAGGGGAAAGTCCCATAACTTGGACCGGCGCTGCAATTGGACCACTGTCTTTATTCACGTATCAATTAACATCGACTATATTTTTTTTGCACGGGATTATAGTTCAAATGTTTTTTAGCAATAGCATGGAAACAATACACTGTAGAATGTGTAATAACTGCAGCGTGATGAAAATAATTTTGCCTCCAAATTACATAAGCTATAACATTTGACTGGTAGGAAAATGTTGAATCCCGATGGGTGTAATTTTTAAAGGACAGACATTTTGAATGTTATCATAGCATTTCTATGATATTTATGCTAGCTTTTGTTTATTACACCTAAATGTTAAAATTAATTTAGTTTCTTAAAGTGAATCGATCTGAATCATGCAATCTTATCTTTCTTAAGCGTAACACAATGTTACAACGTAGAAAAGATGGAACATTGAACAAAATAATGTGAGAAAGAAAGCGGGTATAAGGAATTGTCACTCCAATCTTATTACGAACGCATAAACTGCCAGTCTGTTAGCAACTGATTATTTTGTCAATTATATAATTAACTTTTCTTAGTACAGGGTAAACTGCTTCTCAGAGTTCTTTTATTTTTTTAATAAAATGTATGTAAATTTTTAAGCGAAAACTCTTATCCAAAATAATGAAAAATAGATGTAGTCTAATGTGAGATACCTGCGGTCCAGCCTAGGAAACAGGTGCCCTATATTGGACCATTGGCGTTATTCCGAAAACATTTTTGTGTGACCAACCTACATAGCATATCAGTCTTTTATGTTACATATACGTTTTGAATGTAGTGCTGTCATTCTCAAAATTTTTGGAGAAAAACTGTGAACCCGTTTTCGATTTGTGGGGGTACTTTCTTAAGTGGTCCAATATAGGGAACTTTCCGCTGTTACAAAGGTAATAAAGCTTTTAAAAATTGGAATGTAGATTCCATAGATTATCCTCCTTAAATTTTTCTTTTTAATGCGTGTATTAAATACAGGGAATGAGGGAGGTTTGTGACCTAGTAAACCGTGAGAAGAAACAGTTTATAATTCTATAAATGACTTTAAGGATACCTTCTGTAGCCAAATTAATGTTGTGGATTAAAATTCCGTAAAGCTGGCCATAACACTGTAGAATTCTTGCCAGCACTTTTACTCATCTTCCACATTTTGACACTTCCATGCATCTGTTAAATCTGTATTAAACAGGCATTACGTTTTCACACTGCTCATCTTTTCCTCGTGAAATGTTTTAAAATGGAAGTTAAATCTTTAACGAATCTCGTTCCGCGCATTTTGTTACCGCCGTTGATCTACGTAACCGCTTTTATATAGTTTGAAAAATACGCGGCGAATCTTGCGAGACAACAATTCCGTTGTTCTTTGCTCGATCCACAAAAACCTGCGTGAACGTCGATAAGGGAAAGATACAATTGGATAACGTAAATTCCCACGATGAGGAAAGGAGAGACAGCTCTTTTCTCTTTTAACGAATCCAGCTTCTGCGAAGTTACTACGTTATTATCTTTTGTATCGATGAGCGTTGTGTTGGTTCTGATTGCGTATACATGAAGCGCGAACAATAATAACTCGATTCTCCTATCGTCCGTGAAATTGCGTCACCCTTCACGTACATTTTTTTATGATTTATGTCTGTCTGCTGACCAGGGATAAAATAACTGCATATAGTACTGGGCAAAGGCTAACAACTTCATCACGGTCACTCTTTAATGATCAGTTTCTTTAGTACCCGTCGTATTGTAGAATGAAACTTACGAATTTCCTTTAGAATCAAGTTTTCCTTGGTAGTCTACAATATACATAGACTCTGTATAACAGTTATTTGAGAACAATTACATAAAAGTTATTGGAACGATTATAAAAGGGTACAAAGTTCATATCGGGAAAAACTGGCAGTACAATCAAGTTGTTACATTTTTGGCCAGTATTTTTGAAAAATAATTGCAAGACAAAGCTATGTCGAAGAAAATAGTAAAAAAAGGGACTTGAAAAATGGGGAAATGGATAAGAAACGATGGAAGTCGAAGAAATTTATGGTGCAAGAGAAAGGAAAAAGAAATCACCCGTTGCGATCTCTCGGCGATCTTTCTGTACAAGACTTGGATTAGGCAAGAACTGAATCAGGAATCGGGAATAAAAAGTTGAGATGTCGGGAATGAAATGTTGAGCAGGAGTGGAAGTCGTTGGAGATGTTAAAGTAAGTCACGTCGGCTTGACTGAAAGATTCGTCTTTGTTAATTGACTTTTCCGCCTGCGGTACTTCACGTTGCGACAATTAGAGCAGTCAGATTCCTTATTACATTATGTCTCGACATTTCCCGCGATTGTTTGGTAGACTATGTGCTGAAGTCTAGCCTTTTGTAATTCCGCAGACCGAAAGTCAGAAAAGATTTTAGAGACTAATATATTTTTTGAATGAGCAAGAACTTTCGCATTTCTTTAACAATAAATGGCACTATATATTTTTATTTTATTTAAAGTTGTGTTAACCATAATACTTGCATGAGGTAGCGAAACACCTTGTATATCGTGTACAGTGCAATATCACTGTAGCATAATATAGTTCTTAACTTGGATGAACTTAATTAGTAAGATAGAGTGTATCAGGACCCAGTTGTTGGTCCCCTACGCCACAATTTATGATACATGCCAACGTCTCCAAGGAAGCAAAGAAGATTCTTGCAGTGCTTCTCATGTTTGAGGCATAGCCTGATTTCGTTTGAGAGGTCAAATTTTGTTTTGTATTCAGAAGCTTTATTGCAATTTAGAAGATGATTTACGGACAAGGTACAACTGCAGTAGTTACACCTACTCGATTCACTTTTAGTTATGAGATGAGAGTGTGTCAGATTGGTATTTCAACCCTGAGTCTGGTAAGGATAACTTGTCCATTCCTCTAAAAAAAAAGAGAAAAGAAAATGCAGAACTCTTTTCAAATACATTTCTCCGTATTTTAAGTATATTTGATTGGCGAGCATTTTCCAAGATTCGTTTTGAATGTTTCTTATAATTGATTTATAGGAAGTTTGGAAATCTTTGGGAAGGAGTGGAAGTTGTGTATTTTCTTGGATGTTGGAATATGGACAGTGATTGGTAATGTTGTTCTAGGGAGTTTACGAAGTTATGATAATAATGTCTTTAGATTCTAGCTGTAAATCATGAATTTCCTCTACAATGCGTTGTGTTGGTAAGTGTTGTGAGGCTTCTATGTTGTAATAAAGGATGGTCTTGGAGTCAATGTACAGGGTGTATTGTTACCTCATGCAAATATTTTAAGGGATGATTGCTGTGGCGATTCTGAACAACTTTTTCTTTTGCCAAAATGATGTTTAAGGCTTCATTTTTGAATTATTAACGAAAAACCCTAGTCACTGAGAGCGCGCGTAGAAACGCATCGGTATAGCAGGGAGCAAGAGTTGTATCGAATAGCGAATCGATGCAATGAAGAGTAATGTCGAATTATTCGTTATCAGTGAATAACGAAAATGAAAAGTACTCTACTGACGCGTTTTGATCGGGGCACTGGACGAACGCCGCCATCTATTGCGACGCGACACTCGTCCCTGAGCCCGCGTTGTGAGTGGCCACTGTTTTTCGCTAATAATTTAAAAACAGAGCCTCAAGCGACATTTTGCCAAAGGAAAAACTTGTTCAGTATCGCCTCAGGAATCTCCCATAGCCAGCTCTTCTATGAGTTACAGGACACCCTGTACCCACTTGTTAGTTCAGCCCAGCACGAAACCACTCCTATGCGTCTAACGTTCCCCAATATTGTCATATATCAACGAGATCATCTTTTTCAATCTCTGTTCCCAGGAGGGTGATTTTTCTTTCCGTTAGCAAGTACTTTGGTCCTCGGACTTGTTCATAAGTCTTAATTAATAAACTCGTGAAACGTAACCTACTTTGACCGTGTTAAAGCGACGCTCGCCTTAACGACAGCCTTTGGCCGGCCAATTTCATGGTTACGCCGATTAAACTGAACTTTCCTCCCGCGAACATCGGTCACCAGGTGCTTATCGATTATGCTAAACTGCGGCGAGACTAAACTGGAAAACTTGACGGCATCAACGTGCCATCTGTCGGCAGTTAAAATGTAGAAGGGTTGCGCGGGGCAGGGTTACAATGAAATTGAATCAATAAATTCGCCCTCCAAATGTCCCTGTTTCGTCCAGCTCCTCAATTGTCGCTCCAATCATGCGCTAATCCAATCATCTAATCTAACGGTACACGCATTCGATCAAAACTTCTTGCCGGCAAGTGTTTTTGCGTTCCTGCTCTGTCACGTTAGAAGGTACGATCTTTGCACGGAACACGGCGAATATTGTCTATCTCTGCGTTCACTTCAGTGCAAAGATCACTTTGGCCGCTGATACAGATGGGTATGTTTCTGAATTCGATGCCAGCTGTGCTATGTCTCAATTGGAAATCAATTGTGGAATAGTAATTCTGTTACGTTTAACGTCTGTTTCTGTATACCACTGACAAATTACATGAAAACATCTAATTTTTCTATAAAACACCAAACCGGCGTTCGAGTTCCAAAGTTCTTCGATTGATCGAAGCTTCCGTTTAATTAGGTTAACTCTATCGGAAGGAGTAAAAGTGTTTCGTTACGCGGTGGAGGACAAAGGCAAGCTTATAATCGATTCTTCAATTACGTGTCACAAAGTACTCGATATAGGGATCGGTGTCTTTAAAAATTAAAGGCGATACACTGCTAACGAAGCTCGGGTTGGATCGATCGATTTCCAAACACTTGATAGAACCAGTTCTCACGCTGTTCTGTACAAAGGGAAAGGTGTTATAATTACGAACCCGAGTGGATGGTGATGCCAGGGGTTTGCAGAGGTCAGCCTTTTCCTTTTTTATCGCCACCTTTTTTGTTCCCTTGTTGAAGGTTGGACCGACGAGGGTAAGCCCTTCTCCCTTTGTCGCGATTTTCTTGATTCCACACGCGAGAGAAAGGGATCGTGGCCTTTCTTCGACCGAACAAAAGTACCCCGGGAGGAGATCAATGGCAACGCGAGAACGACCCAACATCGGTCAAGGAGTAGCACGAAAGAAATTATCCAGGCCGTTGAACTCGGCGCCAAGGAAACGAGGATGGTGTTTGACGCCTCGCAGGATCGACACTTCAATTCACCATGAGTAAACGAGGTTCTGGGGGTGCTAAACAAGGGAGTCCATCAATATTCCAAGCGACCGTAAATATTCGATACAAGCAGGAAACAAGGGGAGCGTAATCTTTCCGTGTCCTCGTCGCCCATTCATTTATTCCTTAGCGTTGCTCTCCTCGGACTGCACTCTGCTTTCCTTATTCTTGCACAGCACTTAGACCCTTTCATCGTCTTCTGCCGTTTCTTCCTCGTAACTGGGCTGCCCTGTTCTTCCTACGATATTCATTCTCCACTGGCACACGCACACACACACACACCGTCCGCGTCAATGATTCTTCGCAGAACAGATGTAGCTGGGGAAAAGCAATCTTGCGAGAGGACTTCGTTCGTTGCTGGCCTAACTTTGAATTTCCAATGCATGTCGTTCTCCCGGGCCTCCATTCTCCCGATTTAGTCGTGACTGACCCTAGGTTTATTATTGAAATCAGCAGATTGCTAACAGGATACACAGATTGTTAAAAACAGAAAATTCTGTGGTGAGATTGAAAGGTCATTATGCAAATTGTACGTACAGAGAATTTCTAGTGTGTTTGGTTACGATCAAAATGGAAGATACGAACTGGAAATTGTGTAAGTTTGTCCTTGGGCATGGAGTTCTTCGAGAACGCGCCTCGGAAACTACCATCTCACAGGGTTGTGTCGTTAGGAAACATTCTGTAACCTGGATAAGGAGCCCCAGGACGCGTTGGTAATTATCGTTAGCGATTATTAATTATGCGACGAGAGGCCGCAGCGTGCTTGTACTTTGATAATTAACCACTGCTGTTAGCGATTTATTAACCAGCCACGTCTCGATGATTAGTTGTCTTGCCACTTTTTATAAATGTGATTGGTTTTGAACAGAATATCGTCTTTTTGAAATTGCATGCCCAGAACAATACAGTGAGCGAAATTCGTATAAACTCATCTAAAGAAACACAATTTTTTTAGCTAAACGGGGCTCCTTTAAACGAAACACAGCAAAGAAAACAATATAAAAGTGACCATATATTATAATTGTAAGTTTAATATTTTGTATGATCGCCATTATTTTGAATTAGAGCAAAGATTCGACTCGACAATAAATTTATAAGAATATTTATTACGGTAGTAGGAACTTCTTTTTAGCAGCGTTTAATTTCTTCTTTTAGAGCGGCAGTATCGACAAATTGACGGCCATTTACATATATATTTCTGGCCATTGTACCCCATAAATTTTCAATAGGGTTCATATCAGGACTACATGCAGGCGATTCCATTAAAGGGATGTTCTACACTCCCTTAAACTATTCGCGGGAATATTTTGAAATGTGGATTGCTGCGTTGTCCTTTTGGAATATAAATTCACGTTCGCCAACTGTATCATCTAAAATGGAATTAATGCTCCATCTAACATATCGACAAATATTTCTGAATTTATTTTTCCGGTAATGAAACTAAAGTTTCAGTGTTCCAAATGAGGAAAATGCTCCCCAAATCATTACACTTCCACCTTGGAAATTTCTGCTCAGTTTAGGGTCATTTTTTTGACGTAAATCATGTCAATACGAACTGAATTCATCTAGACCAATTAAATTGAATTTTTTTCGTCAGAAAATAATACTGTTTTCCATTGATTAGACCAGTGCGTATGCTTGTTTTGCATATTCCACCTAAGCAGCTATATGATGTGCTTTCGACATCGGCTTTTTTTGCGTTTTTTTTTTTTAACGACGTTAGATGTATTGTGTAAAATTTGTTGGACACGTCGCTTAATCATTAGCAATTGCATTTTCGCAACAACTTGACTTGTAGCTAGTCGGTTTTTTGTAGCTTCATATAAAATAATATTTTTTTCTCTTTTTGTTATTTTAGTATTTCCTTTCGCACAACAGTTTTTTCCCATAATTTTGTTTTAGTTTTAAGAAATGTCTTACTACACACTCTGAACGATTAATTTCGTGGCAATAATAATTGAAAATCACCTTTGTAAATTAGAATTGTATCGTTGAATGTTAGAGTAAAGCCTGGCATATAAAAATAGTGTTAATACTTACTCTTCTCAGATATTGAAATATCGATTTTCAACAAAACATAATAAAATTTACGCGCGACACTTCTAGTAAATAATATCGGAATTATAATATGTGGGCTATCTCTGCCGGTGGTTCATCTCTACTGGACTTACCCTATTTGTACATTTCACATAAAAATTGGAAAATTGATTTCAGCCTACGAGCAAATAAATCAGCATCCATGTATTCTTAGATACAATCAGGATAATCAAAGAATCTTGTACGTTTTGAAGGAACTAGAAAAAGAAAAAGATAATGATTAGAGCAATTAAATAGCGTATAATAAGAAGTATTGATCCTTTACAATTGTGTGAAACTATTATACTATTATCTATAGATTATAATTATCTAGAATTATAGCAATTAATGCATAGTATTATTACTATTGGAGAAATCTGATTGTAATGGTGTGTACTTGTATGCCAACGGTTGCAATATGCGTACTATTCGGGACGTGGTAGTCCATACCGGAACGAGAATGCAATGCAATTTGTTAGCGCTATCTCTAACGTATTATTATAAGCAATGCGACCCATCTTCACCGAGTGCGTGATGGTCCACCTACCCGGAATCGTGTGAATAAATGGATCATGTGAGTATCGTGGCAATAATAATTGAAAGTTATCTTTGCAAATTAGAATTATATGGGATGTTCGACTACATGTGGGCAAAAGTGAAAGGGGCAGCTCTATGTGCTAAAATAAGACGAAAAACAGAATGACCCTCTTTGTTTGAGGTTTCGTTTTCGAGAAAATTGAGTTTGAAAATTCATCGATTACAGGTGTACTATAGAATCTACAACCGGATATTGGGGCAAAACCGAAAAGAGGGGTGATTCTGCATGTCGAAATGCATCGAGAACAAAGAATAATATTTTTTCATGTCACGCTCTGTTTTCAAGAAAGTTAAAGAATTCAAGAAAATTCATCGGGTGTTCGCGTAATTAAGAAGCTACTACTTGGTACAACCGGAAACTGTAGTGATATCGGAAAAGGGTGATTCTTCGAGCCAAAATAAATTGAAAATCAATAATAAAAAATTTGCATACGGTGCTTTGTTCTCTCAAGAAAATTCCGTTTGAAGGAAGCCAATTTTAGCAAATTGCGACTACTTGAGTACATGCATACTCAGCGAATTTTGAAATTCAATTTTCTTGAAAACGAAGCGTGGTATGAAAAAATTGTATTCTTTGTTTTCGACGCATTTTGACATGAAGAATCATCTTCTTTCATGTTTTACCACAATTTCCGGTTGCACCAGGTTGTAGCTACGTTAGTACACATGCACTCAATGGATTTTCAAACTCAATTTTCTGGAAAATGAAAGCTCAAACGGAGAAAATTTACTGTATTTTTTTCGTCTTAATCTAACCCATTGAATCGCCCCTTTCCTTTTTGCCCACACGTAGCTGAACACTCTATATAGTTAGATGGTAGAATAAAGCCTATTGTATATAAATTTGTTATTTAATCCAATAAGAAGTTATTCCACGTCTTATAACTAATAAGAAAGTTGTGCGGTTCGCAGATATGAAAATATCGATTTTCAACAAAAATTAATAAAGCCCTTGGCGAGGATACCACGAGATACGTTCCTTGGTTTCATTAGAACAATAGAATATCGATGTATCGCGCACTTCTAGTGGATTTTTTATACACTTCGAAATTATAACATGAACCACCACTCCTGCTGATCTATCTACTGGATTTACCCTATACGTAGATTACATTGGAATCTGAAGTAACAAAGTGTTAGTGAAAATGTTGGAAGCCAGCTGATCGAATTGCAAACTATGTAATTACAGGAAATTTGTGGTCAGAACAGAAAACAGAGCCACTGTGCAGGCGGCAGTCTGGTTGCTCCTCTGGTTCAGCTCTTGTCTTCTTAAATTTCTTTCACCCATATTGAATTCCTTCCGCAAGATATTTTCTTTCTTTTGGTGGACAGATGGCTCACGTCGGGCTGATTATTCACGAAGTACAATGTAGCATCATATGCTCACACCGGTGTATTTTAACATTTTCGAATTTCAAGTTCATTATGATAACGAAATATTTAATTCAGATTTTTGGTAAGTAATAGTAATTTATTGAGCGTAGTAATTTATAAGTTGAGGGAGTAGACTATTGTGCACGGTCCAAAAAACACTTAATTTTCAAATGCGGATTGTTACAAAACTAAACATTCAATCAATTTGCGGTGTCATACTTTATTTATACATATTTTGAGCTATAAGAAAGAGATTTTGAAAATTAGAAAATGATGATAGAAATGTTGTGAGCGGGCTCCGAGCCGGTGGTCCTCTTTTGCAGTAGACCAAACGGTGTACTTGAAAACTCCATTTTGGATTATCTAAAACCGGAAAACAAAAATTTTTCATTAAACATGCTTCAGTAGCGCAGTATTAACGGATCCATTTTTTATTATTTTTTTTTTTAATTAATGAAATAGCATAACTTATATATATACCTATAAAAAAAAAGAATTTTCACACAATCATTCGTTACTGCCTGGGTATTGAAGCATGTTTAATGAACAAATTTTGTTTCCTGGTTTTAGATAACCCAAAACGGAGTTTTCAAGTACATCGTTTGGTTTACTGCAAATCAGCTCGAAGCCCGTTCACGACATTTTTATCATCATTTTTAATTTTGAAAAGCTCTGTTTCTTATATCTCATTATATGGTTAAATAAAGTAAAAAGCCGCAAATTGATTGAATGTTACACATGTTTACACAATGTTATCACACTGAAAAAAGCATGGAAAAATTGTTTCTATTTTACACAGAGTACCTGGATGTGAGGAATGCAGTTCTGATTAGACTGCGGATTTTTATACATTTATAGGAAATTTGAAGATGCTAAACTGCACAAAATGCATGTAATATGAAAAAGTATACAAAATATCAAAATTATAGTGCTTTTCAAAATACCTAATAGATGCAATAATTTTCTACTAAACTTTTACTGTCTTTATTATATTTTGGGAAATATGAATTTGCATAAAAATCCGCAGTTTACTGATGATGGTAACAGAATGGTTTCGGTGTGATCAAAACACAAGCTTGATCACCATGAATATTGTTGACAATACTTTAAATTCCTGTATTGAACAAGAGCAATGCAACGAAAGTGATATTGAAGATGTGCCTCGACAGTTTGGAGCATTTATGGCTTTAGAAAAAGGGCTTAGGTGGTTCGACAATCAAACAGAATGTAATTCGATACAGCTTAATGTGTTAAAAAACTTATGTGATTTGACAGCAAAAAAAAATTATGGGACCCATAGCTGTAAAAAGTGCTACATTGATATTACATTTATATTACGCACATCTTGTTTCTCTTTATTACATTAATTTCCTATATTGTTATTGTATAATTTTCTTCTGCATACACGCTCAAAATCATGATAAAAATTAGTGTTCTACTAGACAAAACTAAACATTCATTCATCCGAACAGTTATTTAAAAACTATGTCTAAAAGTTATATCTCCCTATTACTTCAGATACTGGAGGTTCTACTGTAGTATTATTAACGTTTGTGATGACACCAAAAGATTTCTTGAAGTCGGAGCGTGAACGATAAGTAACATAACATCTTTGGAATTAAAGTACGATTAAATGGGAGTAAATATTCTTTGTACGCTTCTGCTATTTGCTTCATGCTTTCAAGGAAGGTTGTAAATTATTACAGTACGTCTCCTGAAACGGGACATAGATTCACAACAGTAGGCAAAAGTAGGATTTGGGCAGCTTTGTAATTTATATACTATAGTCTTGAAATCAGTTTCACAGTTTTAATCCTTAAAAGTGCAATCAGCCCGCTTCTGTTACAAGACTGGGCGTTAACATTACGGAACTGCTGTTTCTCTACCGCCCCGATACTCTTTTTTTTTACCCGTAAATTTCTTTCACTCGCATTCACATTTCGAATATCGCTCACAATTATTCAAAGTGCAAATGTAGCCGAAAGGTGGAAACATCGTTGGCGCATACACTAACGCTTCTAACGGAATCCGAAAGGAATTTTTGCAACGTTACATCGCGTACAAAGCTCTCCGCTGCACCAGGCTTTTCCGTGGTTCCATCTGCGGAGAGTCGGTTCTATCTTACACAAAAGCACGGCCAAGAGTGCCGACAAAAAGGGAGAGCCTGGTATACCGCGGCAGCTGGGAACTTCATCCAGAGGCTTTGCCCCGTGGGAAGTTATATGAGATAGGAAACTGTAAGTTACATCTCGCACTGGCAGCGCGCACAGTGGAGGCTGAATGTGCACGCGACCCGTGCGAATGCATAACTTGGCGAGCGTTGTTCTGCACGCGCCGTGCCGTTCCAGTCGTACGCGAGAACGCAGAAGAAAAATTCTACGAGATCCAGTTTATACGATACGCGATGCAAACTGGTATTCGGGTCGCTCGAGGAAATCCGCGCCGCTGTTATTATTGAGATTTCTTTCTAGTTAATCATACTTGAGGCTTTTTCTTGAATGCTTTGCGCGCGGAAATATTTCGATGTTCGCCTCGAAAAAGTGGTATTTCACGTGCGCTCGCAAACATCTTTCTTTGTAAGGGGGAGCACATTTGTAGAGGTTTATTGAACAAGCAGTTGTAAATAGCCTTAGAACGGAATGGGACACGTCGAAAGCTACGTACGGTAACAGTAAAGTACGGTACATTGGCTAGATTTGTACGTTTCGTGTAGAATCTTACAAACAGGGTGTTCGACTACATGTGAGAAAAAACTAAAGGGATAGTTCTTTGGGCTAAAGTAAGACGAAAAAAAATTGAACAATTTTTTTTTGTTTGCGGTTTTGTTTTTGTTTTCCTGTTGTATTACGTCGCGATTAGTGGCACGGATTATTTCCTCGACGGAGTCGTACATTCCGCCTTAACCGATCGGTATACAACTTCGCGACGTTTTACCCGCCAAATTAATATTGGGTAACCCTTTTGATTATGAAGTAGTCCCGACTGATGGACCTCAATTATGGAGTTCGAATGTTAAAGTCGGAGTGCCGGTGGAGATGTGGAAATGAATATCTCTGCGTGTCGTTAGAGATTTTTTCTAGTCTGATCCGTATCGTTCGATCGTTGTAACTATTCTGTCTTTTCTTTTTGAAGGAAGTCCGGAAGAAGACTTCCCTTAATTTTCGTGTACGCTGATTGGTCAAAACAAGACAGTGAATTTTGCCAATCAGCGTACTGGTTCCAGATCCACCACTCTTCCAGTGCGCCCGAAGCACGGTATTTCCGGAAAAAAGTGGGGCGATACCTGGAACCGCGAGGGTCGTGGAAATTTTTAGCCGCGGTAGAAAATTCCTCCAGGTCCCGCGGATCGGCTTCGTGTACCGTTACAATATGGTCGGGACCCTTCGGAACTCCAGGTTTATGGCATGTCGTCGACTATTGAGGATGACGAAAATAATCTAAGTAGCAAAGTTTTGCCCGCACGTGAAATGTATTGCTTGCAGACGACAAGCAATTTTACCAAGTAATTTTCCTCAAAAATAATCTGTTCCCGAAATGCGTGCCATAAACCTTGCCAACAATTTCCAGCGTATTGTTCCGCATCGGACGGAACATTTTCGAGAAAATTGAGTTTGGAAATAAAGCTCCAACCTGGTACAATCGGAAATTGTGATCAAATTCTTCATGTCATAAGGCGTTGACAACAAAGAATACAATTTTTTCATACCACGCTTCGTTTTCGAGAAAATTGAATTTCAAAATTCGTTGAGTATGCGTTTACTTAAGTAGCCGCAATCTGTTAAAACTGGCTTTCATCGAACTCAATTTTCTTGAAAACGAAGCGTCGTACGAAAACATTTTATTATCGATTTTCAACTTATTTTGACGCAAAGAATCACCCTCTTTCCGACATCACCGCAGTTTCTGGTTGTAGCTCCTTAATTATGTGAACACCCGACGAATTTTCTCGAATTTTTCAACTTTCTTGAAAACAGAACGTGGTATGAAAAAACATAATTCTTTGTTTTTGACGTATTTCGTTAGTACACATGCATATCCTATCTTCTGTCGACTGCAAGCCAACCCTCGTTTTCTGGTTGTCGTACGTTTCAAAACTGGCCCATCTGAGTTAGGCCTAAGTGCCTAGTGCTAGCACTATCATTAGCTCGGAATAGTGTACAAATTATTGGCACGAAGTCAAATTCGAAACGATCAGTGAACAGATTTGAAATCGTCCACATCTTCAAACGTTAAAGTATCTATCGATAAAACGCTGTCTATTATACATTGAAGCTGTCTTCATTGATATGCAGGCGGGTAGCAATTTATTTATCTAATGGTGACGTTCGTCATTAAAAGTGAAGGAAGAAGATTTAATCGCACATTTAATTTTGATTAAGGTATATATCCAGCTGAGGCTTAACCAGGGTATCGCTATCCTACGAAGCGTTTATTTCATCTCTCCGACCGGATTTTTCGTTGGAGAATTTGATTAACGCGGCTGGATAAGATCGACAGAAATTCGACGCGGAGATTTCTATTGTGCCACCTGCGCGGGTAATTCTGTTGAGAAAGCAGGATGATTCACGGATTCAGCACGGGGAGAACGGCGAAAGGGTGGAACACGCTGTGAATGAGCTAGCAGTTCGACGGTTGATTTCCAAGGAAAGAGGAGTATAGAGGGAAGGGGGATGGCAAAGGCAATTTGCATGCTTCGCGTCTCATTTTACCTGTGCGAGTTAACGACGGGTGGGTGTGCAAGATGTAACTGTGTAATCGTAGTTTGCAATCTCTGGCTATCTTATTCGTAACCACTTTTTCCGTTTTTTT
Organism: Holcopasites calliopsidis; assembly: GCA_023838395.1. Lineage (NCBI taxonomy): Eukaryota > Metazoa > Arthropoda > Insecta > Hymenoptera > Apidae > Holcopasites > Holcopasites calliopsidis. Next base: position 969,103 of record JALHAQ010000018.1, on the reverse strand, counting down.
TTCTCGTCCCACCAGCATTCCCGTTTTCAACATTTACTCTAGCCTGCGAGGAAACTCGTTCTAGACGAAGCAAGGTTTAGATTCTAGGGCAAGCGCAGACTTCTTACCTGTACTGCCATTTCTCTGGGTGCACCTGCGATGGCTGGTTGTAGTAGCCACGCCTACACAACAATCAACGGTGGAATATTCTGTACATATAGATGTGTACCTCATAGATGTAAATAAGCCGGTGTCCCTTGATGGTTACCCTAAGCTATATTGTATACTGAATCAATCAGATCCGAGAATCTAACGGGCTCCAAATTAATCACACCTACTCAGTATAGCCAACTCAAATAATTATTCAGACAGATCTTGTACACTCTATGCCATTAAAGAAGCCATAGAATATATAAAACGTACCAGGTTTTTTCCGTAAAGAAGCCCGTGGGCTTGTATTTGGTTTTTACATTTCTAAGGGCCCACATCGTTTCTACATGGAAGCACATGGGCTCTACATGTCTAAATATCGACGTTTTAGAAATGTTTAGAAACTGTACTTCAGTGTGGGCTTTGCCGTAATTCGCCACAAAAGAATGCTTCTAGTTTCTTTTCTAGTCAATTCAGTTCTAACATGTGGCAATGATAGATTTCAATAATACGCGGAAATGCAAAATGTTTTAGAAATGTTAGAAAGATCACGTCACAAACGTCGGCCGGAGCCTCCCAATATGTGCCCAAAATAAGACCCATGGGTCTTTATTTGGAAACAGCAACCCAAATAGAGTGGGCCTCTGTACGGAAAAACTCGATGATAAAAAAAAGAATTCTAATTGTAATATACAGGGTGTTCGGCTACTGCATGTCAATATTTTAAGGGGCGATTGCTGATGCGATTCTGAACAACTTTTTCGTTTGCCAAAATGCTGATTAAAGCTTCGTTTTAGAATAATTAATGAAAAATACTGACCAATCAGGGCGCGCATAGAGCGCGCTCTCAGCCGCGAGAGTGTCCAAGGCCGCAGTTGAACGTATCACGATCTTCTCTCGGCTGAGCACGCTCTTTAATTGATCAGTATTTTCCATTAATAATTCAAAAACGAGGAAAAAAGGAAAAAGTTGTTCAGTATCGCCTCAGCAATCGTCCCTTCAAATATTTGTATGAGGTAGCGAAACATCCTGTATGTACGTATGTTTTCTTGCTGAACAGCAAAATTATGGTTGATGCGACCGTAAATACAGTAATAGCATAAAGTAAGACGGTGACTATGAAAAGGAGTCATGTCATGTAATTTTCGTTTTGAGCTATCTAAGTTACGCCTATGATTTTGAAATCTCTCTTTTCGGATGTATCGAATAATTTTCACAAGTCCATCGTTTAACTATATCAAAGATAACTGTGTGTATATTACCATTGGAAATGAAATTGGCAGAATATTTTTTCCGGGAATTCACTCCATAATGGAAAATTAAATCTGAACAGCCAGGCAGGACTTAGCCACAAGTTATATGATTGCCTAATTACGTCATACAGTGAAGAACTGTTGTTTTGTTCATTATTGTAGTTGGTAGATCTATTTATACGAAAAATACTAGTGTACACCTCCCATTACTATCTAGAAAGATTCCAAAATTTCATTAATTACCTTCCTGCCCGGGGAAAATTTAATATTAAAAGTTATATGTTTATTTTAGCTTTGCTCTATGCAATGAACGCAAGGAAAACTAAGTTAAATCCCAATAAAGCGTGTTACTTTATACCATCTCCAAATGTTCATTTACCAATTGAATACTTCCCAAAAATAATCTGTTGGGCATCTAAAGGACATTATATGGTACACAACATATTCCCCAATAATTTCCACAATTATGACAAAATGAACTGCCATTGCCATGCGTGGTCATAAAATACGAATATCGATTCGGAAGAGATTTTCTTCGTCCCTTTATAGGCGAACCCATTATAGCGCTATTAAACTCGTACATAAAACGTGCGAATCGCCTTCATAAGCAGCATCACCGATCGCGGTTATAGAACAGCGTTACGTTTTAACGAGAACAAAAGATGACATCGAGAAACGGAAATAAGATGAGCATTGTTGATTATCTCGGTGTAAACAGCGCGGACCGTTATTGTTTCTGCTTTCTTCGTGTCGTGTTCTTTGTTTCTACATTGCTTACTTCCTTCTTATGGTATTTTTACGCCCGATGACCCGGCATATTTCTGCAAGGAGCATGCAAATAAATCCCCTTCACAAAGGAATACATTTCACGCTTCGTTATCGCGATTTGTTAATCGGGCATCTTTGCGTTGCATCTTGCGTTTTCATAACTGTGCTTCTATTTACTCGTTACAGGATACTCGAGATATTATTTTAACGTTTAAGTGACCATTAAGCTGTCTAAATTATTCAATTATTTAACAAAAAAAAGAAAGAGTTTCTTGGTAAGTGGCACTGATATTGAGTTACGAACCATTTTTTAAAGCACCCTGTAGAACGAACTAAAATAAGTAAATTTAATCGACGGAATGCGTGAAATCTACCAGGACAATAGATACCCACAAAATACAGAGCATTGTTTATAAGTACAAACAGAGGATGACCATTTCGTGCACCTTCTATGAAGATAAACTCTCGCGGATTATTAAATCGCAAAAGTGGTTATAACTTCGAAACAAGGTCAAACAGGACACATGGTTATATGAACTTTTTTCATTGTTTTCGTGTTTGCGCTCACTCCTGAAGTAGGCCCCATACATTATGAAACACCCTGTATAAAACACGAGTGTCAGAAAATCGTAGTAAGGTATAAAAATTGATTTTCTAATGAAAGGGTTGATTTTAGGACCTATCTTTATTAGACATTTTTTACTCTTCTTAGTGAATACTATAGGCACCGTAAGCTACGGATCCTTTTTTTTTTAGTACTCTGTGTGTAGTAGCGAATTTCGTCTTTGTTTACAAGCGATACATGCCTTTTGCATGTAGATTTACGAGTTACTTAATTTTATGTAAAATTTAATCACCAGTGCCTACTCGTTGTCGCATTGATAATTATAACTCACTTTCATTTTTCGATACAAGTCGAACAGATTTTGCGCGTTTTCCATTACATATATTCTACTTTGACAAAGCACAATAAATTCGATTTATTCGTTAACGTTTTCGCGGAGATTTATCGAGAATCAACCAAATAAATCTGCATCCATTCTGGATTTTCCGTAGTTAAGTCGAACGTCGCGCAGAATCGTTTATCAAGCGGCCATCCATTTTTCATGGTGAAGTTATACCTATGCAAAGCGGGCGGAAGTACACAAAAAATGTTGTTTACTGCTAAAAACTCCCCTGTTTCTACCTCGTTTCCGTCGAATTGCCAGACATTTCCGAATCGATATCAGCCCCTCCCGCTATGCACTCCACTTGTTCGACGTTTGTTGAATCGAGGGAATTTATAAATTTGCTTTTGCCATCGACCTTAATTCGACGAGTTTGCGGAGTGAAACATTTAAAGGCAGTTCGTCTGGGTCGGCCGGTCTCGACTCGATTTGTCGCATGCCTGCATGCATACGTGTTTCTACAACGTGTACTTGCATGGCTGTCACGAAGAACAGTCAATATTCAACAGTTTTCATGACCGGGATGCACCCGCCGCCAAGAGTGGCTTCATCGAATTTGTTTCATATCCCGATCGTTTATCGCAGCTCTTTGATCATCAATCCAGATCGAGTGTAGGGGGAAACAACTTCGTTTCGACGATTGAATGAATACATACTGGAGAAATACTACAAAAGCATGTTTAGATTATCTGATAGTGATGTATTGTAGCAGAATTTTACTATTTTTCGTGTGCATTGAAGAGTAATTTGTTTTATTTAATATAAGTAAACAAGATCTGTAACAATGGATAATACTGCAAAGTGCAGCAGTAACCAGGCATCACCTTAGCTCTGTAATGAAACAGTTGAAAAGCGTTGTCTAAAAAAATGTACAACCAGAGGCATCTGAGAATCTTCTGATTTGAGTATCTCGATAATTAAATCAAAAGCAGTATGATTTACTACAATTAATATTTTAACTAAAAAAACGGAATAAATTGGACAAATTAAAATTCGAAATTTATTATTTAATTGAAAATAAATTATTTCTTTAAAAATAATCTTTTTTTTTGCTATTGTGCTACAGGGTGTCCCAGAACTCTTGTATATACAGGGTGTAACGTAAAAGGTGTAGGAGCCGGAAATGGGAGATTCCTGAGGCGAAACTGAACAACTTTTTCCTTTGCCAAAATGTCGTCTGAAGCTTTGTTTTTGAATTGTTAACGAAAAACACTGAGCAATCAGAGCGCGCGTAGAGCCCGCGCTCAGGGACGGTCCATGACGCGGCGTGCTAGGTAGCGACGTTGGACCGGCGCCCCGAACTGTACGTGCCGGTATAGCACGGAGCAAAAATTAACATTGAATTATTCATTATTAATTAATGGAAATTAACTAAAATATAAATGAAATTAATTTGCCGTTATCAATTGAACAAAAAAGTATTAGAACGGACTAACTAACGTGTCTATCCAGTACAACGTACGTTAAACTTTAAACAATTCGCCAACAACTAAAATTAGACTTACCCGTTTCTCCAAAAATGAACCTGCTTCGACGAAAATAGGTCACTGTGTCATCCTACCGATCCTGATCATTGCAAGTAGGTATCCCGTAGTGCAAGACAGCTGATGTTACGGCCAGGTCAGCGAACTCACTTTATTTGACAAAACCTACTACCTGCACGGCAACTATCACTGGGTTATTCTACCGATCCTGGCCACTCGAAGAACAAACACATGGTGCACAAGAGCCGATGTCTCGGTTGGAACAGTGAAAGAACTTCGTTTCACAAAATCTCCATCATTGCACGATCACTGTCACTTTGTTCTTCAAGATTTGAATTTACGGAATAAGTTGTTCCCACGTATGAGTAATTGGTTGCCCCGAAAGGGGCCGATTGTTTTTAACTTTGAAAGGGCTCGATATGGCCGATGCTACTGCTAAATACACTTTTCCATGTTCGGCAATTTTGTTGTCTTGTTCCCGGGCGGGTAGTAACTCACGAGCTTTACATCTTAGAAGTTAACTCCTATTTTATTCAAAGTAAAAACAGTAATTACAGTTTCGGAGAGATCTTTACTGCTGGACGTTCGGACTAATTCTGTCTTGAGAAATGCTTGAGAAACGCTTTGCAACGGTGGACAAGGGGCAGTTCGAAGAATGTTATAAGGGAGAGTTACGGGTCGTCGCGGGGAGCGCGCTTTATGGTGAAAAGGCCCTTGAGGCCCACGTGCTGGCCAGCAGAGTTTTTCGGTTCCCAGGAACCTCGACCGTGGCGAATTTAATGAAGACACTTTCTAGTCGCTGGGAAAGCGCCGCGGACAGTTCAAGACACTGTTAGATGTCTTTTACTACATCCTTTGTAATGCTATACCTTTTCCGGCGACTGGAAAATGTCTTGACTAAGTTCATCACGACCGAGTTTTCTGGGAACCGAAAAAATCTGCTGGTTAGCACGTGGGCCTCAAGGGCCTTTTCACCATAAAGCGCGCTCCCCGCGACGACCCGTAACTCTCCCTTATAACATTCTTCGAACTGCCCCTTGTCCACCGTTGCAAAGCGTTTCTCAAGCATTTCTCAAGACAGAATTAGTCCGAACGTCCAGCAGTAAAGATCTCTCCGAAACTGTAATTACTGTTTTTACTTTGAATAAAATAGGAGTTAACTTCTAAGATGTAAAGCTCGTGAGTTACTACCCGCCCGGGAACAAGACAACAAAATTGCCGAACATGGAAAAGTGTATTTAGCAGTAGCATCGGCCATATCGAGCCCTTTCAAAGTTAAAAACAATCGGCCCCTTTCGGGGCAACCAATTACTCATACGTGGGAACAACTTATTCCGTAAATTCAAATCTTGAAGAACAAAGTGACAGTGATCGTGCAATGATGGAGATTTTGTGAAACGAAGTTCTTTCACTGTTCCAACCGAGACATCGGCTCTTGTGCACCATGTGTTTGTTCTTCGAGTGGCCAGGATCGGTAGAATAACCCAGTGATAGTTGCCGTGCAGGTAGTAGGTTTTGTCAAATAAAGTGAGTTCGCTGACCTGGCCGTAACATCAGCTGTCTTGCACTACGGGATACCTACTTGCAATGGTCAGGATCGGTAGGATGACACAGTGACCTATTTTCGTCGAAGCAGGTTCATTTTTGGAGAAACGGGTAAGTCTAATTTTAGTTGTTGGCGAATTGTTTAAAGTTTAACGTACGTTGTACTGGATAGACACGTTAGTTAGTCCGTTCTAATACTTTTTTGTTCAATTGATAACGGCAAATTAATTTCATTTATATTTTAGTTAATTTCCATTAATTAATAATGAATAATTCGATGTTAACTTTTGCTTCGTGCTATACGGGCGCGTACAGTTCGGGGCGCCGGTCGAACGTCGCTACCTAGCACGACGCGCCGTGGACCGTCCCTGAGCGCGGGCTCTACGCGCGCTCTGAATGGCCAGTGTTTTTCGTTAACAATTCAAAAGCAAAGCCTCAGCCGACATTTTGGCAAAGGAAAAAGTTGTTCAGTTTCGCCTCAGGAATCCCCCATTTCCGGCTCCTACACCTTTTACGTTGCACCCTGTATATGTACACATTATAATGTTTTATAGCGGTAATGGATTTTCTTACTGTATTTCGAACCGAATTTACTCTATCATTGGAAAGTAATATTAGAAGCTAATTTAGCATTTCACGAATAGGTATGTGCAACTGACAATTGTCCTGTGTAAATTCATCAAATCAGTGAAATCACATTGGCCTACAGTGATTAGTGATTACTAAACTCCGGATTTTTATGCATTTATAGGAAATTTGAAGATGCTAGATTTTTAAAAAAGTAACATAATTATGGCACTTTTTAAGGTACCTGATAGGTGAAATAATTTTCTACCGAAGTTCTACTGTTTTCACTATATTCTGGAAAATATGAATTTGCATAAAAATCCGCAGTCTAGTTATCGCAGGTCTCCATCAATTCTATGAATTATATGTATATATCTGTGTGAATTATAATAGCGAAAATTTCTAATTATTAATCCGCAGGTAATTGTACTCATAATGTAACTATGTGCCTTTGCTTCATTAATCAGCTCAGTTATTCAAATCCGCAAATACATTTGAGATTCAATCTCGCGTCGTTATAACCCCCGTTGTATTCGGAATCAAGGTAAATTTAATTACGCGACACACGCGAGTCGAAATGTATTCGAGAAGAGCAATTAAATTAAAATTGTTAAATTTTAATTGCTACCGTAGCATCGACGAATGGCATTAATTAGTCGAGAAAAAACAGTTATGCGTTCAAGAATATTCGTACACGGAGTGCACAGCTACAGCGCGGCAAATGAAAATTCATTAACCGAATTACTTTTTTATGAGATTATTATCGTTCGGTTCCAAGCATTAACCATCGAGTCACGTATATCTGTACGTAACATCGAAGTTGCTGCATCGGCAAAATTAATGGTGAACTTGTTTTTACAAGTACTACAAGCTACTCCCTCCAACAAGATACTCCCTTTTCGATTTCTATGATTTCTAGGGAGTTCTCTGGAACTTTTTAATAGGTTCTACTTAAAATGTGTACCATGGATCTTTTCTTAAAAAGTTCTCAGGTTATAAGTTCCGATGAGAACAGATAAATAAAAGTTCTTGAAGGTAAAAATTTGAGTTTTAATAGCACTTGCAAAATATACAAATAAAAATTTTACTATGACAGGTACCGATATTTTCTTAAATCGATATTGAAAAAGTTTGTAATCATTGTAGCAAATACTGAATAATATTTAATGGATAGTACTATAACAATATTAAATATTTATGACAGTTAAACTAAGTTATGCAAAACCTGTTACTTAGGTATTATTCTTCACAAGTTCACCTTTCTGTTCTATGCTTCTTATGAAACTATTATGATTATGATTTTCATAGCACGTGAATTGTATCGAGCCTCGTCGATGTCGAACACGATACGTCGTGAGCGCCGCTGCGTGGATTAGTCCTACCAGGGGGTGTAAGTCCCTGGACACTTTTAGGGACGCAACGTTTACTCGCGACACTGCCTGCCAAATTAATATTGAGCAGTTGATTAAAGGTGAGCGAAGTGCTGCCGATTCCAGTGGTAGAATTAGGTCCCGCGTCGAATAGACCTCTGGCGTTTCCAATTTGAGCCGAAGATGTTCTCGGGTGACAATGTCGTGTGATCGCGTTCGATCTTTACTTCTCGCGTGTCGAAGTCATTCTTTTTCGTGATCGCGATCGATCTTCACTTCTCGCGTGTCAAAGTGCTTCTGTTTTGGAAGGAAGTCCGTCGACGACTTGCTCCCTTATGTACGCTGATTGGTCAAAACGATACGGTAATTTTTGCCAATCAGCATACAGGTACCAGGTCCACCACTCTTCCGGTGCGCCCGAAGCGCAGTATTTCCCGGAGGAAGTGGGGCGCTACTTGGAACCGCGAGGGTTCTGGAAAATTTGGCCGTGGTGGGAAATTCCTCTAGGTCCCGCGAGTCGGCGTCGCGTACCGTTACAATATGGTCGGGACCCTTTGGAAATTCAGGTTTATGGTATTTGTCGATTATTGAGGATGGTGAGATTATTTTAAGTGGAAACGTTTTGCACGCACGTAAAATAAATTGCTTGCAGATGGCAAGCAATTTGAGCGAAATTCTCTCCCTCAAAAGAAATCTTTTTTCCGCGGTACGGTACCATAAACCGTACCAAAATTTCCACGCGCATTGTTCCGTGCGACGGAACAGCACGTATTAAATAAACATGTAAATAATATATATCACATCGTTAAATAAAACTGGTAATTCGTAATTTGGTTCTTATTTATTTATCTTGTTGAAACTTGTTTAATAATTGTTCTAAAACAACTTGTTTCCATGGAACTTTTATTGTACAAATTCTAAAATATCTGCTCCTTCAATAAATTCTTTCAATAAAATTTGCACAAAAGCAGATACAATGTTGCACGAAATATATTATTAAACATACAGAAACTGCGTCTTGATCCGAAATAAGTAACTCGCTCGTGACCAGCCAGTTGGTTACTACGGGTCAGGTATGCTACTCGGTGACCGAGCGAGGGTCCCAAGGTAGCGGCACACCATAAAGTGTGCGGCTGAGGAGCAGTGTTATTCTTTAGAGCAGAGTGGTTCAACTGCTGCTCCCAAGCAAATTTCCCTTCTCGGCAGTACCCCCACTATAGGACTGAGGCGACCACGCTCGATGCTATCGGCCGTAAGGCACGAGTGATGCGGGTCGTAGCGGGACGGCGTTTGAGCCTTTGCTGGGGGTACCATCAGAAGGGGAATTTTCTTGGGAGCAGCAATTGGACCACTTTGCTTTAGAGGATAGAATATGACATGCCCTCTCATTCTATGAATTAAGCACGCTCCTATTCAGCGACTTCAAACAAAGAAGTGTGGATAGCGACTTGCTTATTTCGAGCCAGAAGCTTGTTTTTTATTACGGAGTAATACAGTACACTTTCTTCTTTGCTCTTCGGTGCCCATAACGTGACACGTGCGTATCCAATGAAAAATCGTTTCCACTACGCGATTAGTGACGCACTTGGCTCCGGGTTTTCGCTCGCTTATCATACATTTATTTTATCTCGGAAACTAAGAGAGTTCTGCATTTTCAACAAAGGGAAAAGTTGTTCAACATGTCGATTTCTACTACATATTTAAAAATTATCCAAATACAAGAGAGGGTGAAGCTTGGAGTGGGGCTTTACTGCCTAAAAGTTCAGTAAATTATTAATTTCATATTTTTTCCCGTTTTCCTTCGTGTTTATTGTGCTCGAAGGCAAACGCTAGTGAAAAAAAGAAACGTTGTTGCTCGCTGTGGCATTTTCCTTTCTGCTCGCTGAAATGTTTTGTATGCATGTACTTCCTGCATACAGGCTAGGTATATCGAAATACATGGACCACGTGGAATTGGGCAGTTGTGCCCGCTGTGTTTGGGGACGAGCGTTCGTGTATGCAAAGCGAAAACGATGTGTATATGTGTGTGTGCAATAGTGCACGGGGACCGATTACATATTTACGCACGTTGAACAAATTGACTCTAGGTGCAGGCATCCTACTGTTTGCTTTCATGAATCGAGCCAATTGCGAGCAAAAAAATCACGTTGTCTATTTGTACCTCCTGTGTGTACTTGAACGTACTCACACCACGCAATCATCTATTGCACCGTAAACTGTATACGGAGCCAAACATATCGAGCATGCGTGTACATTTGTCTAAAATAATATTCCATTTTGATAATGACATTTCGTTAATTTAGAATTAGCTCGTTGAATGTGTGCAACGACGGCGTGCATTTTTCCTTTATCAAATATTTGATACGAAATCGCACTTCCTTATACAGGGTGTACGGCTACATGACTACAGAAATGAAAGGGGCAATTCTATGGGCTAAAATAAGACGAAAAGATAGAATAATTTTTTTTCAATTGAGGTTTCGTTTTCGACAAAATTGAGTTTGAAAATTCATCGATTGTGGGTGTGCTAAAGAACCTACAACCTGGTACAACCGGAAATTGCGGTAAAACCAGAAAGGGGGTGATTCTCATGTCTAAATGCGTCCAATACGAAGAATAATATTTTTCCATATAGCGCTCCGTTTTCAAGAAGTTGAAAAATTCGAGGAAATTCGTCGAGTGTACGCGTAATTAAGGAGGAACATATTAATAGGTTTATATGATCCTTTTTTACCTGCTTAACCTCATTAACACGTGGCACAAATTTGGTCCTGACCTTTTCGGATACTCTGTATAATTTAACCCCATCTCATAAAATGACGACGGACATAACAGACTACCGCACAAAACTTAAAAATTTCTACGGAAACAAAGAGGCATGCATTTCAGCGCGGCGGAGGTCACCGGTGATCCCCTAGTGAGATAAATGCGTCACACATGATTACACACTTTAACTTGTCGCACAATAAAAAATTGAAGTTGGCCTGGCGGGTAAGTCATGTAAAATTAGCGTGGCATTCAACGTGTTAATTGAACGATAGAATTAGGAGTGTTACAATAATATACTAATGTCTCATATTATTCAAAATTCACTTTTTTTGCCATAGTAATTCACATACGGAACTTTCATTTACAGCTGCGCTTCATCCCCTTGCATGTACAGGATGTTCGGCTGCATGAGGGTAAAAATGAAGGGGATGATTTTGGGGGCTAAAATAAGACGAAAAAATAGAATGAATTTTTTTCGTTTAAGGTTTCGGTTTCGACAAAATTGAGTTTTGAAATTCTTTGAGTGCGTGTGTACTTACAAAGCTACAATCTGGTACAACCGGAAATTTCGGAAAACCCGAAAAGAGGGTAATTCTTCATGTCGAAATGCGTCTAGAACAAAGAACGCGTATGATGAACGTATGTTTTTTCATACCACGTTCTGTTTTCAAGAAAGTTGAAAAATTCGAGAAAATTCGTCGGGTGTTCGCGTAATTAAGGAGCTACAACCTGGTACAACCGGAAATTGTGGTGATATCGGAAAGAGGGTGATTCTTTGTGTGAAAATAAGTTAAAAATCAATAATAAAATGTTTTGAAGGAAGCCAATTTTAGCAGACTGCGGCTACTTGAGTACACGCATACTCAGCGAATTTTGAAATTTAATTTTCTTGAAAACGAAGCGTGTTATGAAAAAATTGTATTCTTTGTTTTCGACGCATTTTGACATGAAGAATCATCCCCTTTCAGGTTTTACCACAATTTCCGTTGCAGCAGATTGTAGCTTCGTTAGTGTACACATGCACTCAATGGATTTTCAAACTAAATGGAAGCTCAAACGGAGGAAATTTATTGTATTTTTTCGTCTTTTTTTAGCTCATAGAGTCGCCCCTTCATCTTTGCCTACATGTAACTTGACAGTATGCAGGGTTCTCCGGCATGTAAATATTTTAAAATGCGATTGCTGAGGTGATTTCCAATAACTTTTTCCTTTGCTAAAATTTTGGTTGAAGCTTCGTTTTTTAATTATTAACGAAAAACACTGACCAATCAGAGCGCGCACTCAGCCGAAAGGGCGTTGAAAATAATCGCGATACGCTGAACCGCGGTCTTCAACGCTTTCTCGTCTGAGCGCGCCCTCTGATTGGTCAGTGTTTCTCGTTAATAACTCAAAAATGAAGCCTTAACCAGTATTTTTGTACAGGAAAACGTTGTTCAGAATCACCTTAGCAATATTGACATGCAGTAGCCGAACACCCTGTATAATACACACTCGTTTCAGCGTTTGACGTATATTTACATATGAATTCGTATTATCATTCCAAATGGGAATGTTCTGGATGCGTTGGGCAGTCACGTGCACGGACTTCACAAGAATGCAGCCAATAATTCTACTCTCCTCTCTTTCTCTCTTTACTGTAACAACGTTCCGAGCTTGACAGCCGAAGTTCCTGAATGGAACATTCAAATCGAGCCACAGTCGCAGAGGCAGGCAAAGTCACGTCGCATTTACAACACAATGCATGCCCGCCGTCCCTTTTCTCGATCTTCCATTTCAACAGGATGTCTCTCGGCATTGTGCTGCCGACTGGAGGGATGCTTTCACTTCCCCCATCTGTTCCTTCGATGGGATAATTGATGAATATTATTTAATGCACGAGAGAGATTTTCTGTTGTACAAAAAGTAGAAAAATTTGACGTCAGGACGAGAAAATGTATTTTTTTTGTCAATGCAATGATTAATTTCATTGTTTTTCTCATAGATACGCTGCACGTCAAATTTCTGAAAGCCTCACTTAGGTAACTCACTTTGTCCACATGATGCTAACTGTATTTATGCATTAAAAAGTACAGAGTGAATCCACATTTAAAAATAAGCCGAAAATAAAGAACACAATTTTTTTATATGGCGCTTCATTCTCAAGAAAATTGAGTTAAAAAACAGTTCTTTGGTGAACTAAGCAGATTGTAGCTGCTTAAGTATTTAACGAATACTGAAATTCACTTTTCTTGAAAACGAGGTTTCTTAGAAACAAAAGTTTGTTCTTCATTCTCGAATTATTTTTACATGAGGAATTATAAGAATTTTAAAAGAAAAAATTAGAGCAATTAAATAGCGTATAACGAGAAGTATTGATTTTTTACAATGATAATTCTTTAAAACAGTTGTGCGATACTACTATACTATTACCTATAGATTTAAATTATCTGGAGTTATAGCAATTAATGCGTAGTATTATTACTATTGGAGTAATCCGATTGCAATGGTATGTATTTACATGCAAGCAGTTTCAATATGCGTACTATTCGGGACATGGTAGTCTATACCGGAAAGAGAATTGGATGTTATTTGTTACTCAAAACTCGCATCAATTGTTTAACGATGTTGGAAACGTGTACAATCATGAAAATTACATTGAAGCGATTAAACCTACAAACAGACATGCCGTGCATCGTACACGAGTTACCTAATATTTGCAGTCGTGCTTCAGGAATATCGAGGTGCACCAAATTTTAGAATTATCGATTATATCACGTCGGGCTTTATGTATGTATAAATATGTAAATTGCGTGCATATGTATGTGTATACGTATAAGAATTGTTGATCTTATTGATTGATTGCCACAGAAATAAATAGTCGAGCTTTCGCAAAGATTTCCAATTTGCGAAGTATATTTAAGTACATCTAAACATTAACTATATTTCTATCCGTTGTTTAACTTGCAGTACAATTTACATCGAATGGCAAACGCCAGTTCATACTCTGATGTCGTCTATCAGAAAATTCATCGATAAATGAATCTGACTTTAAGCGACTAATTAGATTAGGTCATGTGCACGGTTAGTGTACCTAGCACTAACTCGTGTTAATTATCAAATTGTACGTAATTGACATTACACTCATTGACATCAAAGGATCGAATAAGTAGCTATATTAACAAAATGGTAAAGTGATTAATCGGAATTCCAAGATACAAGAACGAACATTATACAGTAATGTTCCGAAAGAACGGTCGTTTCTTTCAGAACAGGTATATTATTCGGCTTGACCTTGTTCTCGAACGGGTCGAGAGCGAACAAGGCCAACGAGCTCTCAATTTTTATTAAATGTAAAGAAACTGCGTCTTGATCCGAAATAAGCAACTCGCTCGGGACCGGCCAGTTGGTCACTAAGCCTATAAAAGCTTCCGTCGAGGTGAAATGTTATAGCTTAAAGGATACAATATGACACGCTCTCTCATTTTAACACTAAGCGATTCCGGAGCACCTTCTACTAAAAAAGCGTCACTGTTCACTCGACCAAAGATTTACGACTTCACGGACCTCTCTCTCGTTCTCGGATCTCTCGCCCAGCGCGGCGACTTCAGACGAAGAAGTGGGGATAGCGATTCGGTTCTTTCGAGGCAGAATCAGTCGGTTCTTTCGGAACATATTGTTTATTAATGTGGTGGAGTAGCTTCGGGTACTATGTATTATCGTATAAATATGTTAATATCTACAATCGATCAGAGTTTTAAGAAATAAAGTACGTATGTGATTGGTTTTATACCATTCGATTTTTTACCTCCAGTACATTTTCCCACACTTGAGGGCATTTAAATCTACGGGTTTTTAGACGTCACAGATACCAAGACAGCCGATGGTAATTAATGCAAGAAAAGGAAGAACGAGAATTGTTGTAGAATGGGTTTCCCAAGAGAAGACTGGAATGAAAATTCGAACGTCCGGTTTGGCTTTTAATCCCTTCTCCCAGTAGGGATAAAGCTTCTCTACTTATCTTCGACTAATTACCACCATTTACCCCTGCAAATGCGATTTGCTACATAGCTATTGCATTAGTAATAATTTCGAAATTTGTTCATTTATCACGGTGGAAGAACCTTAATTTTTATAAAGAAAATTAAATATAAACATCTATATTCAGTCATTTTTACCACGCATTGCAACTCTCAAACACGGTTACCGATACACGATTGAAGTCATATTCCTATAGCAATCTGGAAACCACAGTGAAACATAAAAAAAAACTGCAAGCCAAAATACATCAAAAGTAATGCTGTTTTGGAGTAAAACACACAAAAGATTTTTATAACATCGTCTCACCGGCGATAACTTCTTTTTGATGCACGAGTTAATTCATTCTGCATCGAGTCAAGTACATCGATTAAAATATTGTATTTTTGTAAATATACGGAGCATATGTATAAATCCTTCATTGTTTGTGGGTGCAATGCATGGGAAGTAACGGGAAGGCATGCGGGAAAAAGGGCGCACACGCGAGAAGGTGCTGGAGAGGTCGTGCTCGAAAGGGAGGTGAAAATATGCGTCTTGCGTTCAGCGAGACGAATATGAGTTAAGCAAGCTGGAAAACACGCGAGACTGACGTCGCATACACAAGGTAAAGCAGAGGCTATGGTGTTAATACTTGCATCTTGAGTCTGTTCTTTCTTCGACTAGTTATTTTCATGGAAAAATACTTCTGTATATCTGTTGATCCTATTGATGGGACATTAATTTAAAGGACGAAACATTAAATGACCATATTAACACTTAACGAATGGGTTGTTTTCTCTGTTTTCCTCGGTTTTCGGGCATTTTTGAAATCAACACTATTTTTGATAAAATTTTACAAAGTAATAAAAATACTTTGCGTAAGTATTTTACGCAGGGTAATAAAAATTGAAGCAAAAACGTAACTCTACGTGACCCGTCCTAGGAAGTCGGAATGGAAAGACGTAAATTTACGTGATCCGTCCGTTAAGTGTTAATATACTAATGTACAGTAAGAATATCTTACTGTATAAATAAATTGTTAAGCTTAACAATTTGTACTGTAAATAGAGAACGTCGTTAGAGACTGGAACATTAGATTAAGGCTTTAGGCGGAGTGTATATTGATATAGTACATCGAATTAACAGTGCAAGCACAATCGACAATTGATATGCAATAGAAATGGAACACTAAGTCATATTCCAACTGGATTATGCAAATACTCTTAGTCGTGTGAACGTTCTCTATGCTTTTTAGCAAAATGCATCTTTTGATGAGGTATTAGTTTAATGCAACGGACGAAACATTAAATGACCAAAAGCATTTCTGTGAATAGACAACGAGGTTAGAGACTGAAACATTAGATTAAGACTTCAGATAGAGTGTAGATTAATAGAGTACGGTGATACACGGATGAGTGTCACGTATTCTGCACGCTTGAATGTCGCAGCATCACCCCCGCCAATGTGCCTTCGAACTCCGTATGGTGTCTCGACTCGCGGACCTTTCTGTATTTGACGGATATTGTCCTTTCTTACTTAGGGCAAAAAGATTCGTATATCTGCACGGAGCAGTGACGCGCTCCGGTCCCGAACGTGCGACATATATCCGTGCATTACTGTACATCGAATTAACAGTAGTGCGAGTACAATTGATAATTGATGTGCAACAGAACTGAAGCTCTAGAAACATATATATCAACTGGATTATGTAAATACTCAAAGTCATTCGAATGTCGTTTTGCCAGATTTACCACTTTTTTTCGCAGCCTAAGTATACCTCGTATAAATGCGAAAGCAGATGTTTCCGTCTAATTTTGTATGCCGTCGTGGTTCCACCGGGCTTAGTTCCCCTCTTCCTTCGAATTTGTTTCGTGAAAATTCCCTAGGTGTTCAGTCGCTTTTGTGCTATTTCTTAGGTACCGTTGGCAGTAAGTCTTCATCAGTAAGCGGGCGCAGCTCGTATTGTGCTCCGTTTCTCTTACTCTAGCGAAGAGCTAAATTTCTTACCTTCTGCGTTTAAGAGTTTACGTTTTATGTACCATCTTTTTCAAGCATCTAACTCTTCTTATAAGATTTCATGCCCAAATAGGTCGAAATATTTTACAAAGAGTTGTTGTGAGGCAGGCCAAAGGCAATTATTCTGAAAGAATTCTCTTTTTCAACTTACATTCCACTGTAGCGTTTCATTTTTATGGCACGTCAAATATTAATGGAAATTACAAATACTTAATATTTTTTTAAAATAATTTTGGTTCTGCATATGTATTAAAATAGGTTGTAATTCATAGGTAACTAAAAGGTGTTTCTGATTAATGATTGGACTATTAAGTTTCACACGTCTAGTTCTATTATTCCATGTAGAAAAGCTGAATGTGTTATATTTTCCATATATGTATGCTTATTATGTTTCATATTTCTAACAATATGTAATTAGTAAATTTGTAAGGAATTAATACACTAAATTTAGTATCTTTTAATGCTATATGAAAGACAAGAAATGGTTTTGCCTAATTTACCAATTTTACAATACTGTTTATAATGTGGAACGAAGAGGATAAATGTGATTTTCGTGTCGTAGAGCAATTTAATATTGCACCGCAAGATTCAGTGATGCGGAACAAAATTTATGGAATTAAATTTTAACTTTACTTAAAACCTTTCTTGCGCTGCCAATTCATCCTCATTCTTCCGTCAAATTTCTTAGTTTCATTTATTCCTCTGACTTATTAAACCATTGTCTGGTGCTAAATAATTAAGCCATATTATTATTACGTTCATGATTCTTTGTTAGACATCATCAGCTATTTTAGGTAACGTCTTCATTCGAGCTATCCTTCTATACATCTTTGACTCCAGGTCATCAGCATTGTTTGTTTAACGTAATCTTCGCTCCCAAATTTTACTGTCTGCAAGGGAAAGTCTCGTTTGGGCGATTCTGATATAAGGAAGATCTAGCCACATTGGTGTCCTAAATCTTTGTCAGATGGGAATATAAATAACAAGCCAAACTGAAGTTCGAAAACTCGCCTGTATTCGCTTTTTCAAAAACGTTCTTCCATTAAATACAAAGGTAAAATATATACACACATACATACATATATCGCGTACCGTGCAGCATCATTATAGCATAATCCAGTTTTTAACTTGGATGAACTTAATTGGTAAGATAGAGTGTATCAGAACCCAGGTGATGGCTTCCTACTTTACAATTTGTGATACACGCCAATGTTTCTAAGGAAGCAGTGAAGACTCCTGCAGTGGTTCTTATCTTCGAGGCATGTCTGGATTTCGTTTGGGAGGTCTAATTTAGTTTTGTGTTCAGAAATTTGATTACAATTTACAAGATGATCTACGGAGAAGGCACAACCGCAGTAATTACACCTACTGGGTTCACTTTTAGTTATTAGATGAGAGTGTGTCAGATTGGTATGTCCCACCCTGAGTCTCGAAGGTTCATTTCTCTCAAAAAGAAGTCCTGGACTCTTTTCAAATATATTTGTCCATATTTTATGTATATTTCATTGAGGAGCGTTTTCTCAAGATTCGGTTTGAATGTTTGTTAAAATGGGTTTATAGGAAGTGTGAAAGTTGTGTAATCCTTGGGGAAGAGTTGAAGTTGTGTATTTTCTTGGATGTTGGAATATGGGCAGTGGTCGTTAAGGTTGCTGAGTGAGTTTGTGAAGTTGTGATAATAATATTTTGAGATTCTAGCTGTAAATCGTGAATTTTCTCTACAATGTGTTGTGTTGGTAGGTGTTGCGGAGCATCTGTGTGTTGTCATAAAGGACGGACCTAAAGTCAGTATACAAGGTGAAACATTTAAAACAGGTCACCAGAACAATTCTCTTAGTTTTGACGATAGAAAAAAATGCTTCAGATCAGACTTGCTTGAATAAAGGTCACAAAACATAAACAACTGAATATTTGTGCATGTAATGTACAATGTAAACATGAAGTTTGTTTATGTTCTGTGACCTATATTAGCTACTACAAGAGCGATAATCAATATATTTATGTTATCTGTAGTAAATACATAGTTTTCTATTTTAGGATTAAAGTTACTTTCAGACTCGAATTCCTTGTTGGCGTTGGTTACGTGTCACAGTGCAGTTAAGAAGTTGATGGTTTCTTGATTAGAGGCTCGGCTGAGCTACAATGCAATATGCGTACACTATACGGTCCGTGATGCTATTAGCTTCCATCTCTCGCGACATAAATCATTAGCCTCGATGTTGGGTTTTATCGTGATTGGATAACGACCACATTTTCGTTAGGTGTGTCGCACGTTCACATTTTTGTGACAAATCTGTGTTCGATGAAACAGTTTTATCTCATCATCTAGAAACTAACTTCTAATGGAATCATTCAGAGCGACTCAAAACTTTGATAATCCTTTAAGTGGATTGCATGTTCATTTTAATGGGTTCAGTATTTTCCTTGTACTTATAATTAAATAGGGTCGGAATTACTAAAATGCGCATACTGTATGTAATAAGCTTTAACTGTATACAATATTATGTAACAATGACTTATTGAAACGATTCTAAGGGAATTGTGTGAGAATTAAAAAAAGTTGCTAGCTTCGTTGTTGTTACTGTTTTAAAAACTCCTTCATATTACTTTATTGTTTATTTGAACATAACACTTAATTCACGTAAATCATAAATCTGACGAAAAAAGCAGAATTAACAAGAAATATCGGCAGTTACTTCTAAAGCATTCTAGCTTTAGGTAAATTCACAAAACATAACGAGGACAATAATTCTGTAAAAAGTATTTCCGGTTCTCCTTATAGAATACGAATGCACTGCAGGGAAGCTTCTTCTTCCTAAAAAAAAAACAGGGTCACTTAATTACATTTGGAATTTTTCCACTCGGTATTAAAATTGTATTTAAACGAAAAACTACTGTTAAATCACCGTTTCCTTGAAATCGCTACCGTCGAATGCATTAAAACAGTGATGCATTGAATTAACATTCCACCAACTATACCCGCCCATTCGTTCGTACTGAACAGACGGGGTAAAATTGTGATGCTGTTGCTTTAATGAATAAATATCAACTGGGTTGAAATCCGCGTTGCAAATACCGAGCAACGGGAATAAAAGAGAGTATCCGTGCACCCTTGTTTCGTTTATGTTTCGTAAAATGGTATCATCTTGGTCATTAACATAGTAATTATGATCATTGATGGGCACTTTCTCTCCCGTCAAACTGCAGTTTGTCCTCGAGAACGAAACAGTTTTGCTGACAAATGCATTTAAATCCATGGCCATTTGTTTTTCTTCCCCTGCGTGCACGTACAATGTTGTTGTTTGTGGGGACAATCTTTAGTTAGCCTGAAGAAATTTTTATGATCCTAATAGAGGATTTGTAATGGGTTTGTAAGGCCCTGAGAAACATTTTTAAGTGTTGGTGGTTCACGTTACGCTGACTAAAAACAGTTTGCCGAAAGGACACGTGATTTTTATGAATTACGAGAACGCATCGTAAATTACCTGCCTTCGCAAACGCGGTGGTTCTGTCTATCACATTTGCATTCCCGTTGATTGAACGTGATTGCCAAGCACAAAATGATTATTTGCGAATATCGCAGTAACTGTTAATTTTAGACATCATTTGTTATAATACTTTTTTACTCAGAATTTGACACTTCTTGGAAATTCGGAAAAAAAGATTAGGCATTCCATTTAAACAATTGGACGTGACCTTCATATATTGTTAAAAATGTAAAGTTGTAAAAAATAAACTATTTTTTTTATATGTTCCGCCCTTGATACTATGCAACTTTTGTTTGAAACATCTTTTCATATAGAAAGTAGTTAGCGAGTAACATGAGGTCGTCATGTTAGGTTAGATTAGTTTGGGAAATCGTGGTGTAACCGGCAAAGGGATGATTCCTCACATAAAATCTAGTCGAAAGCAAGAAATATGTTTCTTTTTTCATACGGCGCTTCATTTTCGAGAAAGTCGAGTTTGAAAATTCGTTAGTTACGCGTGTACTTAGAATCTAGCCCGCAATTTCCATTGCTGCTTACATCTGGAAACAGTATCGTTTAGAATATGGTGTGACTTTAATTAATAATTAGCCGTCGCACAGTTATGAGTTCACCAGTTCACAGTTATCAGTTAGATGTTTATGGAGTGACGCAACAGAAATAGTTTATGGCCAAAATAATTAAAGTCGCAACCAATTGAAAGGTACTATCGTTCAAGCATTCGAAGAAGTTAAAAGATCGAACATGTTAGTTTCGGTTCACGATTCATTAATTCGTCGAGCAAGAATTTGTCTACAAGAGCAAGGAAGACATATTCGACATTTATAAATTTCTAGAATAAATCAACTATTGAAGTTGACGGCTAATTATTAATTGAAGTCATACCATATTCTAAACAATACTGTTTACAGATGCAAGCAGCAATGGAAATTGCGGGCTGGATCGAGCGAGTAAAGTAGATTCTGCTTAGTACACGTGTACCTAACGAATTTTCAAACTTGGTTTTCTCGAAAATGAAGCCCCGTATGAAAAAACTATATTCCTTGTTTTCGACTAGATTTTACGTGAGGAATCATCCCCTTGCCGATTGTACCAGAAATTCGCAAACACCTTGTATGTAGTTTAAAGTCTGACAATGAGTGATGAATTATAGTCAATTAGAAGAATCGCGCGTAATGCAACAGCATGCTAGATATCGCTCAATCAGTTATGTGTATTCATGTATGTAGATTGTTCCAATCCGTTGTTATTGATACATGAAATATCAGCTTCGCGTTGTACAAAGTGGTGCAGCTTTGATCATGAGCATCATTTTGATACATACGATGTAGTATGAGGAACATGTTCACACCATATCTAATGATTGGATAAGACATACCGTTTGGATTATGGAAATTTGAGATACGAGAATATTCAGGTGATTTATATCCTATTAAATGCATATATGGACATCTATTGTAATTTAAACTTTCTAAAATAAGAAAAAGACATGTGTTTCTTTAGTAGGAATAGTAAGATTTATAATAAATGTTGAATTAACCTTTATACCGCGTTGGACTCTACCTGACCAGCTCTTGCTTCTACGTTAAATTTGCTAGAAACATTGAGGTGTTTGATGAAACAAAGGGTACATACATCTAAACGCCATCCCGAGAAAATGAACTTTAAAGTTTTCATTGTGGTATTGTTTATTGTAGCAATTATTGTTATCTTACGTTCGGATATGAGGATTAATTGCAAATCATGGATAATGTGATACCTAAGCATGCATATAAACGTATATTTTCCAAAGCTTAACATTCTAATCTTTTGTATCTTTTTTATTGTTACAGGTAAGTGATAAAGACATCATCGGCAAATCGATATCAAAATTGTCTTTCCAGGAGGTTTTGTAAGTACATATGTACAATAATACTTATACGTGTATCCCGAGCCGACACCGGTCGGGATGCATATCATAAATAGAAATGTGCGGATAGGTTATGCAGCCCAGTAGACGGACATTTAGCTGATTTCGAAGATTATACCAAGATTTTGTTTAGAGAAATGTTTGTCTTAAAAGAAATAATCAAACACTTTGCTCGTAAAAAGGTCTAAATTTAAAGAAAATAATAGTTGTATGTAAGGAAATTAATTTATTCAAGCTTAAAATGATAAAAATTCTCTTTATACCCTGCATTAGCGGTAAGTGGACGCTTCCATCTACTGATTATTTTATAAAACAAAAGTTTCCGATCAAACTGTTAGTTTCATAAAATGAAACCTAACTAGTAAGAAAAGTGAGAGATTTACTTAAAAACGACGCTTCTGTAACTCTCCGGATGGTGGCTGGTGAATTAAAAGTAAACAAGGTATCCATAAGATCAATAATTACCGAGCAATTGGGCAAAAGAAAAGTGTGTGCCAAATTCGTACCGCACAGTTTGCGTGACGACGATAAAGTCAGACGTCTGAGCACTCGCAAAGACTTTTTACAATTAGTTGAAAGTAAACCTAGTGTCTTAGACACTATTGTTACTGGAGATGAAACGTGGTACTTCCAGTACGATGCAGCAACTGAAAAACAATGTTCTGAATGGTGATCACCATCTTCACTGAAGCCGCACAAAATTCGTTTCCGGAAATCACGCGTTAAGACAATGTTGATAGCATTCTTCAATTCGAAGGGATTAATCCACAAGGAGCTTCTCCCGCAAGGGAAAATGATTATAGTGAATTTTATTTAGAAGTATTAAAGCGTTTGTCAGCGAGAATCCATCGCGTGAGGCCTTTGGAACGCTCATGATGGCGATTGTCGCATGACAATGCACCTACACACGCATCAGTAGCCGTAACAACTTTTTTTGAGTTAAAAAATAAATTCCTGTGCTTAACCACCCTCCTTACTCTCCTGATTTGGCCCCCGCAGATTTTTTTTCCTCCCACAATTAAAGTTGAAGTTGAAGGGTAAACGGTTCCAAACTGCTTGATATTCAGCAGACTGCTTCAAGGCAGTTAAAAGAAATTAAAGCTGAACAATTTTAAAACTCCTTTAAACAATCATGTGATCGATGTAATCATTGTATTCAGTTCCTTGGAGATTATTTTGAAGGAAATGAATAAAAAGTCTACGATGTTATGTACTAGTATCTTGTATTTTTTTATTAGTCTCATTACTTTTTTGTTGTACCGTGCATAACATGTACTGTAACCTCCTAACTGCTTCAACATTATTTTGATTGCTTAAAATAGTTTTAACAGCAAGAAAATCAATAAGAGTCGAAGTAAAACCGATATGGTCATATACAGGGTGTCCCGCTACAGGTGTTAAATATTTAAAGGGGCGATCACTGAGGCGATACTTAACAACTTTTCCTTTGCCAAAATGTTGGTTAAAGCTTCGCTTTCGAATTATTAACGAAAAATACTGACCAATCAGAGTGCGCGCTCAGCCAAGGGAAGACCGTGGCACGCTCAACCGCGGTCTTCAACACCCTCTCGTCTGAGCGCGCGCTCTGATTGGTCAGCGTTTTTCGTTAATAATTCAAAAACGAAGCCTTAACCAACATTTTGGCAAAGGAAAAAGCTGCTCAGAATTGCTTCAGCAATCACCCCTTAAAATGTTGACATGCAGTAGCCGAACACTCTGTATGTAGAACAGTTATGGATGTAATATTGGTTCTTGTATATGTATCCGATATAGGCCAGAACTGATATATCCATAACGGCTATAAGATTTTTTTGGTTCTCATAAATGTTTCAAGAAACGGAACCGATATCGTATCTGTTTTCAGCCCCTGGATATAACAGCAGCTGGATTTTCTTGTAACTTCTCATAACATTAACTTTCTCGTTGGGCTCGTGCTTCTTCCGCGCGGGGTAATGAATTTCGCATTACTGGTCTAGTCGGGCTGGACCGACGTTCCAGACAGAACTTTATTAACGGTTACACGGATTTACGGTCGGTAAAAGCGCGCCATCGCGTATGTAGCTTAAAATGTTCTCCAGACCGACAACCATAACCATTGGAGCTTAGATAGACATTTATGTTCGCGTCTTTATTAATACGGCACGAAACATTGGCGAAGCATCTGCCCTTTATCGTTTTCTCTTTCATTTCTACTCGCAATCAGTTCTTGCTTGTCTCAAAATGTGCAGGGTGTTCAGAGATTTACTAGCCAGGGTTTGGATCGTCAACGGTAAGCGTTAGAAAAAAAAAAAAACGTTACAGGAAAAGGCTTCCTGTTTTCTATCGGCTATGTAATGGTGTACATCAATTTTTTATATCTCCAAATTTTTCGACAAACGCTGGGGTCCTTCGGTTTTTAAATGCAATACTGCATATGTTTTTGTATCATTTGAAACCGTATGTCAAGACAAATTCACTCAGGTATGACCTGGAGGACCATACAAGGTCAGATATAAAGAAACCATGTTGCATATAATGCAATTACCATACTTGGAAAGATATTGCCGATATAAAACATTGATGTACACCATTCCATAGCCTGTAGAAAAGAGAAAAATTTTTTCCCCTAACATTCTTTTTTTTTCTAATACTTACCGTTTTCGAGAAAAGTGCTAGCTAGTAATCCAACTCGTGTACCAAGCAGCCAAGTGCTGCATGGACTTTTCATGCACAAGCATTTCATCAACTTTCACTGAAGAATATCTCGGCAATTATTAGTTTTAATCCCCATATGTCTTATAGTTTTTTGTTCATGATTTAGTACTCTCTTGAACCACAAGATCAAATATTACACATTATGATACAACAATTCAAGGTGACTTTCGTGTCTCGAGAAAAGAAGTGAATTATAAAAAAAACTAATTATTACATAAAATGTCCCGCTTGATACAAAACAACTTTCGTTTGAACATTTTCTTGATACAACAAATAGTTTACGAGTAAATTCAAATGGCCAAGTTAAGTAACTCACCCTATATAGATAAACGTATTAGAATCCCTTGTAATTGCACCCGGAATTGCCGTAGTATCTATTAAGTTTGCTTCTGAGATCGCAACAGCTGAGCTTATTTCGGGGGAAAAGGGATGAAAATAAAGGGAGGGGTAACCGAGTAATCGGCCAGTCGGTTATCTAATAACGCGACATTAGACTGTATGCACTACTGCCCCTTGTGAACCCTTCGGCAGCACGCCCTCGTGAAAATGGGTTCGAGCGTGGAACGAAAGTTAATAACTCCTTCTCACGCATGTTCTCCTTCGTAGTTGCACATGCAGCCAGTTCCATTGTCCCCTTGCTTCCAATTGACTTTCATTTGGTCGTGTATACTCGCAAGGAGTTCGTGAGACCTTTTTAAATACAGTCTTGCGCGCTTGTGAAGAACTTAGGTAATGAAAAAAGCTCGATAAATAATTATGATTATAGTTTCGTGCGACAGCAAGATTCGTTACTGCGTATATTGAATAAGTCATTTGCACAACGTTTTAAGAACAATTGAAGTAAGTACAGGTTCTTCGGCTTACGATACGTGTCTTCTTACTATTCTCCTGACAACTTCTCAGAAATTACAACGACTGTATTAATTATGGTCCTGCGGCTCACCATTAATGTTTTAGTATTAACTATCATTAGCTTTTACCTTTTTGGAACTCAATGTCACTGATCATGTAGTCAGTCTGGGAGAGTTCGACCGCCAGGAGAGGTCGGCCAATGTTCATGTTTTAAGACCGAAGCGAGATAGAGCTCTATGTCCTCATTAAAATACTTTAATCTGTCGTAAAATACGATTAATGTATATTTTCAATTGATCGTTTGTTTAATTTGCCTAAAACAACAAAAACCGAAAAGGCAACAGTGGTTGAACTCTCCTGGACTTACTACATTAAGTCGTAAGACGTCTTACAAGTAGTAGCATATAGCTTCAGATCATGGACCTGAAGGACGGTGCACAGTTCCTCAAGCTTGATACTGGTGGCGGAAGAGGAAAACGTTGTCAGCCATCTTGATACGCCAAGCTAGTACAATCTAGTTTAAAGGTATTTCGAAATATAATTTTGAAAAATGGCATCACCAACGTTTTGCATGTGCGAAATACTGTATTCTGCGAACTAAACATAAACGCTTTATTTTTAAGTTTACTTTCACATTCTAGCAACTAAGGTTTGTTGCAAAGCCACATGATCCATCTGACAAAAACGATTATACAATCGTGTGTGCATTGCAGATTAAATTATATATGTAAAGGATTTTTGTGCAGAGAAATAAGTATCAGGCATTTTTTAATAAAATTATACTATTATCTGGCAATTGAATACGTGCTTTTATTCATTGCACATGTGACAACTAAACGAATTCGAATGTGTACTTTTAAAGTTTACCACAGATGCTACATAGATTTATGTATTTATTGTCTGCTAGATAGACAGATAGCAGCACTGTTTAGATTGGCATCCCAAGATGGCTGACAAGCATTCCTCTCACCCTTCGGCTGTTTCACACACCTTGTCCACAACTGAAGTTTAGGAACCATACTTAAGGTCCATGCTCCGAATGCAGGATCTGCAGAAATTTGACGAACGACTGTCTTATGGAAAATAGATCCAGCAGCCTGTGCTCATGGCTACTCATCAAATTAGTAAGGAAGATTTCCTGCGTTACTCATTGTAGAAGACACGCCTCTGCCTATTTTGTTAATACACACTCCATCGACCATTTACACCAATGGAAAACGATTTGAGGTGTTTCTATTAAGGACTTAAATGGAAAAATGAAAAAGATGAACGAAAATCGCTTAAGTCACAACTTTCAGTTACTTTCAAATAGCTGTAAAAATATTAAGTTGGCACGTCGAGGTTTGCGTAATGCTTTGACAGAGTGCGACATCCATAGTCCTTTACTCTCTTGTGGATGCAATCCAGGGAGGTATTACTCTACTAAATAGCTACTTATTTATTGTATCACAATTAGAGGAACTTTGCTCCATGCAGATTTTCATTACAACAAATTTCATGTTGTAATGCAACAGTGGTTGTGAGTAGAGCTGGGCAAATTTTTATTCAAATAATAAATAAACGTGTGATTGTAGCGGCAAATAATAACTAAACTTTTTATTTAAATAAGAGTTATTTAAATAATGCCATAAGTGAGCAGTTTATTATTTCTTATTTGCAAATAAAAGATTATTTCTTATTTGGATTTAAGTGGAAAAGAAATAAATCATTTTGTGTCTTCTCTTATTTCTTGTATTATGTACATACGATGAAAACATGGTGAAATAATGACGATGGGAGTGATGTACCTTTGGTTCAAAACTCACCTAGGAAGTGGAATTTGTATTCAGAGCGTAGTGCAGATTTCTTCCTCATGGGGGAATTTTATGATGCAGCGTAGTTTGCGCGCTGTAAAATATACCCTTTCTATTATTTCTTATCACATATAAAATAAGAACTACTCATGATAGAATTCGTTCAATGCTTCACTGAAATATTATAATAATAAAGGATAACTAAAATGACAGCATCAAGTAATAAAGAAGAATATCTATATTTGTTGATAAAAGAGAATAGAATGTGCCGAATTCAGGGACCGAAAGAGTCTTGGGATTTTTTAATATGTTCTATTTAAAATATTTACCGTGTAAATTTTTTAAAAAAGTTTTCACGTTATAAATTCCGATGAGAACAGACGAACAAAGTTCTCGTTTCAATGGGACGGATAAAATATATCGTATGACAAAAATAAATATTTTGTTTATCGGTATAAAAAAGACATTCACAATAATTGTAACAAATACTGAACACTATTCAATGGATAGCGTTATAACAATATTAAATAATTCTGACAGTTAAATTTAGTTATGCAAAAACTGTTACTTAGATATTATTCTTGGGAAGTTCACCTTTCTATTCAATACTTCTTATGAAGGGATTATAAGTATTTATGTTATGATTTTCATACCATTCATTAAATGAAGAAATTAATAATATATCATGTCACAGCTAAATAAAACTAGTACTTCGTAATTTGGTTCTCTCGTTTATCTTATAGAAACATTTTAATCATTGTTCTAAAACAACTTGTTTCCATAAAAACACTTTCTATAGAAGTTCCCGAGAATAACAATCCTTTCTGTAAAAATTGCACAAGAACAGATGTAACGTTGAACGAAACACATAAGTTTCAAGAGAATTTTTTACAAAATGAAAGGAAACTGTTTATTTCGACTCCTGGTCGAATCATATCTTCATTATTCCGAAATGAAATCAATAGAAGCCGGTTATATTTTCTGCAGTCTCCAAGCGCCTAAACCTATATACCTTTTAATTAAAAACGTTGGCGTAAATCGTTATGGTACCATGTTCTCGAGGCGTTAACGTTCTGCACATTTTCTCGTTAATTTTACGTGGCAGAACTTCGTTCGTTTGTTCCTTATTTTAGCGAGCAGGGCATGA
Source organism: Holcopasites calliopsidis (assembly GCA_023838395.1). Classification (NCBI taxonomy): domain Eukaryota; kingdom Metazoa; phylum Arthropoda; class Insecta; order Hymenoptera; family Apidae; genus Holcopasites; species Holcopasites calliopsidis. The sequence goes on along the minus strand of JALHAQ010000018.1, from coordinate 940,385 downwards.
TACATTTTGGACGGTCATCGTTCTTCACCCTAGCAATGACGTTATGTTTCTTACGCTTGACAGCTTTCTATTTTCTCCGGATCGTTTGTTGGAACCTTGAAGAAAGCAAGGTCCAGTCTCAACGCCTTAGTAGGTAAATTATTATTAACGTTAATAATCTGCTCTCCTTAGACAACGGTAATAATTGCTTTAACGAAAATATTGTACATATTTCGATTCGAAGCCGAGTTATGAAGAATTGCGTAATGGCGTTAAAAAAAATCATTCGCTGAGAAGATTCTTTTCCAGCTGTCTTAACCATGAATGAGTAATCGTATACTGTCAATCATTCAAAACCGCAGCGCTAACCAACATTTTGGCAAAGGAAAAAGTTGTTCAAAATTGCCTCAGCAATCGCTCCTTAAAACATTTGCAGAGAGTAGCGAAACACCCAGTATAATTTGGATATTTTGTATATTTTTTTGTATCACGTGCATTCTGTACAATTTTGATCTTTCGAATTTTCTATAAATGCATAAAAATCCGCAGTCTAATGATAACGGTTCCGTCATCAGATGGAAGTCATATACATATACTAAGAAATACTATTATTAAATCGAATGCGTGCCGCTGAACATGCCTTGCAAATGCAAAATCAACAGTAGAAATCTCAGTGCCTCTGCATCACCTTTGGAACATCACGAGACTCTATTATTCATTCATTACCAGAGAGCATTACGTAGAGGCGATTGTTCAGCGCAATTCGGAAAACATGACAGTAATTTGAGGCGTGAATACAAAAGAAGATCCACGACAAAAAATTGTATTTTAGGACAATAGAATTTCAAGATGGAAAATTGCAATTATTGAATACACGGTATTATTTGTTCTACCTTCATTTTCTGCAAATATGTAGGCTTAATTATTTTGAACCAGAACTATTTAACCCTTTGATTTCCAGTGTTGCATCGGTACAGCATTCATTTTAAAATAAAAACATTCATCTTGATAGATGCACCAAATTCTTGTGCCTGCAGTTTCAAGGAAAGTAAATCTCAACGTTATACAGGTCGTTTCGCTACCTCACGCAAATATTTTAAGGGATGATTGCTAAGATGATTCTGAACAACTTTTTCCTTTGTCAAGATGGTGGTTAAAGCTTCGTTTTTTAATTATTAACGAAAAATACACTGACCAATCAGAGCATGCGTAGTACGCATGCTTAGCCGCGAGAGTGTTCAAAGCCGCGGTTGAGCGTATCATGATCTTCACTCGGCTGAACGCGCGCTCTACGCCCGTTCTGATTGGTCAGTGTTTTTCGTTAATAATTCAAAAACGCAGCTTCAACCAACATTTTGGCAAAAGAAAAAGTTGTTCAGAATTGCCCTAGGAGTCGTCCCTTCAAATATTTGCATGAGGTAGCGAAACACCCTGTAGATTAAGAAATTCAAGTAGGAGAAATCTGTACAAAACCGTATGCCCGGGTAAAACCGTACCACACTTAGTAATACCTTTAGTTTAATTTTTCCTTCAACTACGATAGGAATACAATTTTCTTGTCCAATTCGAAAATCCCGCGAGCGGTTTGCAATTGTTTTCTGCTATTTTAAAGTATTTGTCAATAATGTTTCGTTATAAGCGACATATGTTCTAACAAATTATCGAGTTTTTCGTATTTGCAAGTGTTCTGATCTCCTATTTCGCTGATTTTGAAGATGTATTACAGTGTTTTGATAATCGATAGGTAAGTCACATGGCAATATTTATTAACAGTATCTACTGGCATCATTCTTCGAAAATTGTTGCTAGTCGTTTTCATCTTCACTATTTGGTTATAAATAAAAGTTTGTGTTCGTGCGTCTTGGTGCACAACCGTACACAGTAAGATTGGCATACAAGTATACCCCGGACGTCAATCCATGTTAGTTGAGTAGTAGGTGTTTCATTTCTGTTTAAAGGTGTGCGCAACATGCTGTGTAAGTATAACCGAAAAACTACAAAACAAAGTTGGGATCCTGAAAATATGAGAAAAGCCATTTTGAGTATAATTAATGGAAAACTAGGTTACTTGAAGGCAGCTGAAGTGCATGTAGCGAGCCGGGGAACAAAATAATTTGCTCATTTTCAATGTTATCGCTGTTAATTTACATTAGCATCAATATCACATAATTTATACGGTTTTCCCCATCCCACTGGGCAAAATCGGAAAATGTAAAAGTTCAGTTATATTGTTATTTCCAGTACTAGGATAGAACTTCTTAATTTTATTTCCTTTGTTTTTTTGATCATTATGAAAGTATCTAATCAATATAGCTTCATTCACACAATTTGCTTTACCAATTATAAAGTTAATAACTGTTAAAGTTAATTATACGGTTTTGTACATGTCTCCCCTGCTCTCCCAAATATCCCTCCTAAAAAGTTTATTCTGCATCAGTACCTACGTAATGTCTTTTTCATGTGTTTCGAAATAAAAATTGAATCGTCTGGACGGTAAAGGGTTAATTGTTGTACATTCACGAATTTCATGTAAGGGAAAGGTGTACAGAACCAATCAATTTCCCTTCGTCCCAATTCTTCAAATTTATCCTCTTCGGGAACTCTGATCCTTAATGTGTTTGAGAAAACACTTTCACGAACGGTTCGTGCAATTCAGTCGACCGGAGTTTTAAAAACCGTATTTACTTGACCACTTACGTTCGCCTACGTGTCGCGGTCACCAACGACAATGTTCCGTAAAATAGACGCGCCATGGACAGGGGCCTGGCGTGTGTGCACCGTGCCCGCGTAAGGAAACATGGATGTGTGCCCGAGTGGTACAAGACGGGAATTCTTACAGGGTGGTTGGCGCGCGGATAAGAAATAGGTTTGGCAAACATGTGCACCGGACATCTTAACTTGCTGAATGAAAACGAGACTGGGTTTTCGAGGAACGAGACAACATGTTTCTGTCACATGAAGGGATCGGTTTATTTTTTACATATTTAATTGCGTTTGAGAAATATTTATTTAAGCTTTTTCTTAGTCTGCACGTTTATAGACGTATAACAGTAATTCTGTTGCTGCAAATGTTGTTTCTTTTTATCACGAAGAATTCGTTTCTTGCATTTTCGCTACCTCATGCAAATATTTTAAGGAGTGATCGCCGAGGAAATTTTGGACAACTTTTTCCTTTACCAAAATGTTAGTTAAGGCTTCGTTTTTGACTTATTAACGATAAACACTGACCAATCAGAGCGCGCGCTCAGCCGTGAGAGTGTTCAAGGACGCGGTTGAGTGTATCACGATCTTCTCTCGGCTGAACGCGCGCACTACAGGCGCTCTCATTGGTCGGTGTTTTTCGTTATTAATTCGAAAACGAAGCTTTAACCACCATTTTGGCAAAGGAAAAAGTTGTTCAGAATCGCCTCAGCAATCACCCCTTCAAATATTTGCATAAGGTAGCGAAACACCCTGTATATTATTCTACTTTGCAAATTATATTTGTAACATCTCATTAGTCCCCGAGGACAGCTTTTCCTTCAAGAGCGAAAAACCTGTAAATTATAACTTATTTTAAACGGCATTTTAGTATTATTTATTAACTAACATACTAAGTAGAGTATAAATATTTCATAATATTACTTTACGCTATATTTACCAAACGGTATAGGTAATGGAAAATGTATAAGATTTAAAATAAATAGAAGTACTTCAATTTATTGCAAATTACACGAAAAGGAATGATGATTTAAAAATTTCTCAAGAATGCATAAGATATCAATGCACGGATTTTTTTATTATTGTTTGGTCTTTCAACTTTTTTTAGTGTTTTGAAAAATATAAGACTCGCATCATTATTGGCTGTTTCTGCCTCGTATATAGTTTTCCCCCTTGTCCCGACATCTTTCAATCAAGCAGCTCAGCCGAAATACAAAGTAATATCAGATAGATGGGGAACTGAGGGGTGTGAATATTGGATGAAGGGTGTAGCTGCTGATTCAATAATAGGGGTTGGAAGATCTATACTAGGGTCGTTTAGTGATAGCCGTGTAAGATGATACCATAGTAATTTCCCATTTCTGTTGGCGTCGCAGATAATGGTATAATCTGATCGAAAGTTCCCCATGTCAGATCCATGCTTAGAATAGATGACTATCTCCTATTCAATTTTGTTTCTATTTTTTTTTTACGATTAGCTGGTCTTTACGAACTTTCGACGATAATGCAATCGAATTCAATTCGTTTTGGATAATAACTTTTAAAGATTTTTCAAATAAAATTTTCCTCAAAATTATCTGACAAAAAAGTGTTCGTAAAAATGTATTTTGTCATAAAGATAAATGATACTAGTATTTTGTTATGATAACTAAAAGCTTCAATAATGGTTGTCTTCTTTATATTTCGGCATCGAAACTGTATTTTTCAGACGACGATAATAAAAATTGCAAAATCTCACTCGAGTTAACATTTGCAAAAAAATTTTTCAATATGAAAAGGAATATTGTAACATAAAATAAAATAGCAAATGCAAAAATAATTAATAAAATAATTGAAGCGCTTGATAGAAAAAGGGCACATAAGCCTATGCGCCTTTTCCCTAAATCGTTTAAATCGATTCATCTATACATATGTACATATATAATATACTGCAGAGACATTCATTCTTTGTTGTCTATAGTAACAAGATACTGTTTTGTTCTGTTGTTTACGCGACGCTCACTGTCACTCAGCAACCGCTCTATCGCGTGGCCGCGTCTCGTAATCTTATTCTGTGTAAAGAAATATGGAAAGCGAAGTTGAATTTTCAAATCAGCTTGGTGCAAGGAATCCAAGAAACTAAAGCGCCTCAAGGGACAAAATTGTGTAACTTGGTCCTTGCTTGGGAAATTAAACTTTTTGTTCTTATCGTTATTAATTCTATATTTTCTATCTAAATAATATATAAAAGTTTATAACAGATCAAGTGTACAAAAAGATTTTTTTTAAGTGTAGAAAAAGATTTTTTTTACGATTTTACCTAATTTATGGAAAAAGGGCACCTAAACCAACTCCTAAAATTTATAAACAAAAACGCATATCATCCTCAAATCATAACTGCTATTACCATAGTGTATTAAGTACATGTTTCTACATTCTTGAAAAAAAGTTCGATTTTATTGCACAACTTTTTATTAAATAGTACCACAATGAAACCTTTGAAGCTCAATTTCTCGAGATGGCTGTGATTTAGGAACCTGATGAACGTACACCAGATATCGTTAATGCTAATACGGTGCTGAACAAAAAAAGAATTGGTCCACTTGGAATTTTAGACATAAGTCTGGAGCTGGTTAACCGATTCGACTCTAGAGTTGTCTCCAAGTGGGTCTACCTTTTTGTTACGCACTGTATGTATTATAGGCGCCCTAGGAGAAGACGCACATCGTACAAGCTAAAACTACACAGGGAAAAGGGGAATCCTCCATTCGCAGTGCCGATTTGACGCCCCGATCAAGATAGGACGCGGCGTGTTGTTGTTTTAGGCAGGGCGGTCACGTATAGAAGACCCTCGCGTAGCAAAGTACGGGACGACGCACAGTGGGGTATTCGCATCGAAAAGCTGGACAAAAATCTATAAAAAAACTATAAAATAATTACCTTTTGTGATAGTTAAATATATGAGGAATAATATACTCCTGTTATTTTTTCCATATGTAAAGCCGTAAACCAGTATGCATTGGTTAAAGTTAGGAGATTTTATGTCACGTATTTCTTCCTTAACCATACATTGAAACGTCACTGACTTATTAGTCATTTTTTAATGTTTTAATGAAATTACGTCGATCCTTGCATTTTAGAAGCTTTTCAGGTAGGTATATATTATAGTCTCGAACAGATCTTATTTAATTATCATATATATTTTCGTGATTTTTAACATATGAAAGCAGTCAATATGGGAGATAGGTTTTTTTAGTATTATTATACTTCATTAATGATTTTGTTATACTTCTGGGTGAGTCCCGATGTTCATTTTGATAGCATTACATTCTATAAAGATTTGTGATCATAGTTGCATAAAAATCCTTTCCGAATTCGTCCGAATTATCGTATTATACTTAATTTGAGTAGAAGTGATCATCAAGAGCCGCGAAGTTTCTCGTATGCAGCAACGTCATCGCGTACGTTTACACGATCTCGCGTATCGCTGTGCCTCCTGGAAAAACTAACAAACACCTCAGAGGGACTATTTAGATTATAGGCAAAGTGTTTATACGATATGTTTATTATATGGAATAGACAAACCTTCAACTAAGTCGTCTACTTTCATATTGCATTCAGTTTGAACAGTGTTACCAGAGGGAACAGAGCAATTTATTCCAAGGAGTTTTTACATTTTATGCGTTATATTTTAGTTTTTTTAGGTGCATTTGCTTAATCTAAGTTTTGTGTTTTTCATATATTTAGTGCCTATATTTATTGTGTTATACCATATTTATCCTGCGTTATTGAGATTCAGTGTAAGTTTATATTTAAGTGCCTTTTGGTTAAGTTTTCCTATTTAAGCGGTGCTTTTTACGGTTCATATCAAATTTAATCTCCATTATACATGGTAAGTACATTTCTTACATGAGTCTGATATTTTCTGCTGTTGATATTCAAGTGATACTGAACGAGATTACACCTTTAAATGTTTAGATATCAAAATGTCAGCAAATTCTTTAGTGCAAGGTACTGCGGGCCAATCTAGAACTAAAGTGATGATGCAATGTAATTATTTGCTAAAATTCAAGAATGTCCAAACAAAAATATTAATAAAAGGTCAGAATACCTTGAACAATTTTTATTATATCTACAAAACGACACATCCACAGAATATTACGCATTCAAACATAAAATTTCTCACGTAAAGTCCGGATTTAAACGCAGATGGCTGGCTGCAAATTATAAGGAAGACTTATTTAAAAATAAAAATAAAATATGGCTACAAGGGACAATAGAAGTGCCTAAAACGAATCCTGGAATTGGACGACTTGAGAAATCATTTAGTGAATTATGTGAACGTAGCAAACGCAGGAATACGAAAGAACTTCGCCAAAATACAACCACTGAAAAATTAATGTATGCTACTAAGTCAAAATTGAGAGCGTCCGGCCAGATAGATAGTTCTGTGGTATTAGAAAATATTATGAATTCTCCTATATCTTATTATATGTCATTGATCAAAAATATTTTGCAAAAAGTATATGTTGCATTATTAATCATAATGTCTATGATTACAGATATAATACGTGTGTAATACTGCTCTCTACTGGCTAATAAGTAAAATAGGTTGCAACGATGATACTCATGTCCGGCTTTTCGGTGCGAATACCCCACTGTGCGACGCAAATGCGACAAAGTGAAATGCAACGATTTCTTACAAGGAGAGGGCCCGAGGTGGAACGCTCATTTTTTTACTGAGCTTCAACATAATGGTAGAGCTTGAAAAACTGAGGCCAACGATATATGGTATAGTTTTGGGGGAAGACGGTTAATACTTTACGCGATATTTAACATTAAAGTTTTTATCTATCGGCATGCCTCCAAGTACAAGTACCTACAATAATAGTGACCGTAGCGGAATTGGAAAGGTGTCACTTTGTCGGGAATTCGAATCCTGTTGGAAGAATTATCCCAAGATAATTTTTTTTTAATTTTTCAATCAAAAATGTATGCCATATTATTACTAATCATATATGTTCTAATATTTATAACTAACCCGCATTTAATTGTTGTTAGTCGGGACTGGGTGAAGTGAGCAGAGGATTCCTCTTTCCCCTGTGGAGTTTCAGCTTGTTGGATGTGTGCCTTCTCCTGGGATGCGTATAATACATTCACACTATTTGCGTCCAGAATCTCCTGTAAGGAATGCAGGTCTGATTGGACAGATTCTATTAGAGCCGAATTCGAACCAATTAGATATCTGTATCGCTCACGTATATTGACAAAGAAAGTGTACGTAACCTATCAGGCTCGAGCTTCTGGCGTAACACGTGGGGAGCGCTACGTACCCGTCTCACACCTGTGCCGTTTCAGGAGACTTCATTCTGGACGCGAATAGCACCTGGTCTTTGTTGCGTGATTATACACTTAACAAGTGGAAACTACAAAAGGCATGCATTTACGAATGATGAATCCGTGGCCATAATTGCGCCGTAATGTTACACGGGTTGTCATAGCGCAAAAGCATTAATACGTATTCAGATATAACGTCACTGGCGCCCATCAGGGACTGGGCGTACGGAAGGTAGCTTAGGTTGTTACAACAGCCTGGAATTGTCGAGTTAGAACTCTCTCAAGACAGTAGTAATGTGACGATCGATGGCTTACGCATTACGTAGACTACGAGGCGAACATCAAGTTATCTAACGCCGTGCTACCAAACATGACGTACGATGCTATGCTCAGACTATGACATCGCACTTCCAAGATTAATAGATTAACCAGTTGTTCGTTATCAATTGTTACACCACAAGTTCCTTCTATGCGGAAACAGTTGGCCCTCTGTTCGAAGGTTTCCACGGTATTACCATTATTTGTATGTATGCATATACAGTATTTATGTTGAAATAATATACAGAGTGTTCGACAACAGGCGGAAGAAATTTAAACGGTGATTACTAAGACAATTCTGAATAACTATTTCATTTGCCAAAATATTGGTTAGGGCTTCGTTTTTGAATTATTAACGAACAACCCGGACCAATGAGAGCGCGCGCCCAGCCACAAGAGTGTTGGGACTGGGCGTCACGATCAAACCTATGCTCTCGCAGTTTGGCCCGCGCGCTCTGATTGCTCAGTGTTCTTTATTAATAATTCAAAAAGGAATCCTTCACCAACATTTTGACAAAGGAAAATATTGCTCAGGATCGTCTCAGTAATCCCTTAAAATTTCCTTAACCCCTTAAAATTCCTCCCACCTGTTGTCGAACACCCTGTATAGTATACACACATAAAGAATCTGTGCATAGATATATTTGTGTAAAATGTTGCATCTGAAACTGTGTCATTTTCACATGTTTATAAGGCTGAATATCATCGTCGATCATCACTTAAAGGAAGCTGTCACGTATATTTGGGGTATTCCTAAAAAATTGTCTGTTTGTTACTATTTGTAACAAGTAGACTGCGGATTTTTCTGCAAATTCATGTTTTTGATAATATAGTAAAAAAAGGTAGAAATTTGGTGGGAACTTATTTCATCCACCAGGTATTATGAAAAACACTATAATTTGGATATGTACTTTCTACAATTATTCATATTACATACATTCTATGCAATTTTGCACCTTCCAATTTTCTATAACTGCATAAAAATCCGCAGTCTAGTAGTAATAAGAACCCATGATATCGGTAGCAATTAAATTAGGATCGCATATTTCTGTCAGTTTGTATAATGTACCCGTAATCAGAGCACATGCTCCGCAACCAAGATTAATAACGCAGATTGTGCTGAAATCCATGGAGTCGGGTCACGGTCATACATATGGTACTCTACGTACAGTAATGCATGGATAAATGTCGCACGTTTGGGACCGCACCGCGGCCCTAATCCGTTCAGGTATACGAGTTGCCCTACCCTCAGTAAGAAAAGACAACAGCAGCCAAACAGAGAGAGAGTGAGTGAGAGGGGGGGGGGGGGTCGAAGGCACTATGGTGGGGATATGGTGGAGATGAATTCTGCAGAATTCGCGACATTAATCCGTGCAGCACCATACTCTATTAATCTACACTCTGTTCAAAGTTTTAATTTAATGTTCCACTCTAACGTCGTTGTCTATTTACAGATATGCTTTTGGTCATTTAATGTTTCGTTCTTTGTACTAGCCGTTCCCGATTCACCTTCTCTGCGTAAAATCAATACCATTTACCTAAGACCATCAGTAACATCCAGCATTCCCAGTTTAGGATAACGAAATTTTTCGACTCGATGTAATAGCGCCGACAGCAACTAATATGCGAGAATGTTACAAAGACGCAGTAGCTGCAAAAAACGATGTCTAAAATGCAGTTGGGAAGGGTGGACATAAACAGTGGATAGTGCAGGGGGGATGAATGCGTGGTTCGCGCAGAATGACGACGAGGATTTATTACGTTTTTATGAAGCCGGAGTCCCCGTAGAATGGTATTCCTGCGGTATACAGCAAGGACGTCGCCTTTCTGCACGCTTGAGTGGAAACTACCTACCCCCTTCAACCCCGCGCGGACTTCATCCGTCCACCGTTTTGCAGGCTCACCTTCTTCTCGTTCGGGCTCTCCTCAATCCTTGTCCGAAATTCCCCCGCGACCTCTGATCCACCGTGGATGGAACGACGGGCTGGGTTTATTAGGAATCAAATAGCCGGGACGAGATCTAGGACAAAGCCTGCCAGATCTCGAATAGCGCTGAAATACTACTTTCGTGTCGCGCTGCTGGGCATAGTAAAGGTACACAACACGATCGATTGTATCTTTGGTCGTCTGGAAAAATTACCCTTCTAGGGTTTAGAAATTTTTGTAAAAGTTAACTAAAAACATTTCGTATAAAGTTTTTATACGTCTGCATAAATAATAAGGATGTTTGTACTCCATCAGTACTACGACAGCATTACTCCATCAATTAACACACACTATTCTAAATATGTATATTAAAATAGGGTCAGTAGATATTGACAGTATGCACTGCGCCAAATGCGCAATTAAAGGTAGAATTTATTGCGGTGGTAACGACAGTTTTTTTGCAAATATTTTCGAAGACTAAAGCCGAGCGATGATAATATGCATAGGGAAAAGTTGTTCGAAATGATGCCCTTGACAACATATTTGGTTCAAGGTCAAAGTGATTGAAGCTGGAGATCCCTTATTGTAAATATTTACCACAAGTTCTCCAGGAGATCGGCCATAACCTCGAAAACTGCTTTTTTTCAAAGGTCTTACAGTTTTTCAGGAAACAATTGCCAATATCATTCCTTTTTCGATCTCCTGACTGACCGTGATCCCTTAATGAGTTTTTGCTGTTTTTAATAATAATAAAGTAATGAGTCGTGCGCAGATGAAAAGTGTATGCAAAAAGTCTTCTTTTCCTGCAATATCGTGTAACGAATTGTAAGTAGAAAATACAATGTATTAATACTCCAACAAAATTGACGCTCGTCGAACATGGTTATCTCCGGACTCGGTAAGTCCTTCATGGCTTAACGTGGCTTACGACCTTATACGTTCGTATTAATCCCAAACAACCGTTCCCCGTGTAGCACGTGCCTCGGTGGCGGCATGAATATGTATACGTGGTATAACCGCAGCGCGCAACCCTCTGTTCACCGGCAAATCGTGAGTAGCTGTCCGTTCAAACGGAGTACCCAGGATCAACTAGCTAAATTACAGGCATTGGTCGGATTCATCGGAGGGAACACGCTTGAAGTGACGAACTCTACGTCTTTCTGCACAGATATTAATCATCTCCCGTAACAAACCTGTACACCCTCTTTGCTTCTCCCTCCCCGCCGGACACTGTGGAATTGTCCCTAATATCTTTGGTCATTCAAGGTAACGCCAACGCTAGGCATTTATTCCTACATTGCTATGATACGGGCACCCTACCCCTATGAAAATTCCTTTACGGAGCATGTTCCTTAATTGTAACGCCATGTTTCGGACTGTACGGATTCATTTTGGACCCTTCAAAGAGTTCTACTATTTAAGATAATGTCGATTAGTCGCTGATGTACACCTTTCGACATTTTTTTATCCGACTTCTTGTTATTTACATTTGTTACTGTATATTTCTATATTCAAATGAACAAAATAACTATAAGTCTTTAGAAAATACTATTGCACGTATCTTCTTTATTTTTCGCTATTTCTTAGATATTATTACAGTCGTTTTCATTAGGATAGAGTCTCGATAAGAATCTAAGTTTTATATTTAAGGATATTATTATTCATTTAGCGGCACCATCACATTTGGAGCAAGGCGGGGTCATTCCTATAATCTGTAATTTGTCCATTCAGTCACCGCCCAACGTAAATAATTGTATATGACAAATATCTAAGTAGTCTAACTGCATGCAGCTGTATCTAAAATATAACTAAATAGTGTAAATAGCTGTGTATGAAATATGTTTGAATAGCGTGAATAATACATTTGTGAATAGCGTAAACAGTTGTCCGAATACAGATCAATAATTTTGAACATAGTGTACGTACATACGGTATCCTATCTTGTGTTTTCTATAGTTTAGCTAGAATATTTAATTTTCTGCAGTTTATTAGTTGGATACAGACTGTTTATAAATACATAGTTAACAAACAATATTTTATAATCATTTTTGCTCAACGTCCCCGCCTTACCTCCTCTTCCTCTACCCAATCTCTTAGCTACCTTTCCTTTCCAGCGAGCAACCCCGTGGGCGAGCAATATATTTAATCCCACATATCATCCCGATAAGCCATTCTATTTCGTCCAATCGAGCCGGCGCGGTGCGGCGAATTCTCGGGTCTACCGACCTTCCCTATGGTTGCATAATTCAGGGTCGATTTACTGTCCTGAAATGGCAGGCATTAGCCGCGGGCATAATTCACGGACACTCCCCTTCTAGGATCACTAGCAGCTAGGTTTCTACGTTCGGATTCTGTGGATGCAGTTATCGGCCATGCGATATCACTGTATTGTTAGGTCCATTTAAGGTCATTGTCTTGGCTTAGTTCAAGACGATGTTGCACCTGGAGATAGCAGTGAACTGCAGTTTATGTCTCACTTGATAACTCGATAGAGAATTGCAATTTTCATTTAATTTACTACAGTTCTGATTTACAATTATTGCTTAGTGTATTCGGAATATTATCACACTTAACTATGTGTGGTCTCAGGATCTATCCATCCTGTTATTTTATACAGACCCAACAATACACCCAACCAATAATGACAGCGCATGTCACTGCAAGTAAGGGCTCATATAAACAAATAATAGTTCTGAAGAGCACCTTCCCCGATCTATATGAAATTCGGAAGCGTTTGAACGGAAAGGGTGAGGACCCCAAATATAACATTTGAAGCGCGGGTATTTAATAGTTTCCGAGATATTAATGAAAAACTTTTGTACAATACATAGAATTCTGCCCAAAACGCTGACCAATCAGCCGAGAGAAGATAGTCATACGCTGAACCGCGGCCTTGAACACTGGTGGCTGAACGTGTGCCCTGATTGTTCAATGGTTTTCGTTAATAATTCAAAAACGAAGCTTTAACCATCATTTTAGCAAAGGAAAAAGTTGTTCAGAATCGCCTCAGCAATCGTCCCTTTTAATATTTGCATGAGGTAGCAAAACACCCTGTATGTTTTAGCTGTTTTAATATTTACCGAACTATTGCAACACTTCCTTAGAAACGTTTTATATGGTCTCATACTCGGTACTGTTACCCTAGTGGGCATTCTTACTATTTTCTTGACAGTCCTTTATTAAGAATTTTAATAATGCATCAGGAGATGGAAACGGAATGTAAAATGTATTCTTTGAACCTGTGAAACATTTTTTGCGTTCTCTTACTACTTCGGTAGTTGACATTCTAAAGACTAATGAAGTGAGTGTAACCAGCGAACTGGTGTAAATACGCCTGCTTTCATCTTCCACATTCTTTGCAGATGAATCACTCGCGATGATCATCCAAAGTGAAAAAGTGTAAACTCGGCTTAATTCACGGTCCAAAATTTCGGCTTTGCTACTTCGCGCCGCGTAATTTGGAGGGGATTCTCGGCACCTTGTTCCTAGCTCCCGATGATAGAGCATTCTTCGCGCCCTTTCCCTTCGTCCCTCGCCCTCTGCCTCTGTTACAGGGCGTCTCTCAAAGCGTTCCCGATACTTGTATCTTTCTTCCCTGCGATGTTCACGGACTTCGCTCAACACACCCCTTGGGAGTCTTCAAAGCGGCGGGAATGCTTCAGATGCTTCTACATCCCTCTTCTCTGCCCCCTCTTTCACCGCCCTGCCGTTGCATCTCGGTCGGTTGGTCTCTGTTAAACGATTTTCCTCTGGCCGTCCGTGACACACGCGGCTCGCCCGGTGGTAACATATTCGATCGGGGAAAACAAGAGTGTCGGAATGAGGTTTCGGCTCGCCTTGATCTTCCTTAATATTACACGGTTGAGGTCACCTAGCTCCGTGGCTTCGGAGCCACGTCGCATTGGCAAGAAGCCAGTCCCGTGTACACCGGATCCTGCATGCTTCGCTGCCTCCGGTCGGAGGAAGGGAAACAACGTTATCGGTAAAAGAGATGCTTATAAGCGGCTATCACCGACACCGGGGAGCATGCCACGTCTCGCAGAACCATGGCCTAGCCGGCAACGATCTCGTCGGTAGGTACTTTCACCTTCGCGATGAAACTTGGATTTTTATGACGTCTCGCGCAGCTGAATTCGCTTACCCTTGTTCCGACAGGGCTGACCCAATTCACCGCCGTGCGCGGAATTTCTTTGCAGACCGACTGGTGCGCGCAGCCGCCATTTCGACCTATATTCGTTCTCGCCTTTAGGATACGCGGCGCTTCGAGTCCTTTGTTTTTCGTGTTGCATGTATTTTCCGAGGGAAACAGGGAACAAACAGAGGCTCCCGGGGATCGGTCAAGCGAATAGAGGTGAACTTGTCTATGGGACGCATCAATGGGACCTACCCGCATGTCCTGCATGTACAAATAAATGCGAAGCTTGTGGCTGCGCTGTGCCAACTGGTCGGTTGCATAATTTATTGTATGGCATGTAAGCTGGGATGTAAGATGGCATCATCGGGATAGGATACTCGTTCGTCTTTGCACTAATTTCGTTAATAACTTGCTATTTACTTTAGTAACGCACAAAAATGTATACGGTTCATACTGGTTCGTGTATATACTTGAAATATGAATTTCCTTGACCTATTTGACCTCATTAACATGTGATGTAAGTTTGGTCTTGCCCTTTTCGGACACTCTGTATAATAAAATTTACATATTGTTTTTTTGTTTTAAAGAACATAATTTCACACATAAAGAAGTGTTCTAAATTTCCTTATTTCTCAGCCGCCCAAAAATATGTAACTCTTAACGTTAATTTGATCACTGTAATTCTCCATAAATTGGTGTTATGGACTGTTGCCCATGTTTAGTGGAAAAATTAATTATTCCTATGCGATTCGAATAAACGAACGCGAAGGTGCATGGCTACGGTTCGATGTATACTCGCTGGTGGTGAAACAAGTTATTGGCATTTAACGTTCCTCTACAAAAAGACCAAAATTTTCCATGTTCTATCTGCGGGCGTAATATCGCAATACGTCAGACAGAATTTTTCCGTACGATGCGTCAGCTTTTGTTGCTCGACTGTCATTGGTTATCTAAACGTTTATCGTTCTCGAACGTGAGGGTTGCCCCATGGTTTCCATGAACGCACGTCGCGTCATAACTCCTTCAGCTTTTCGGGACGTGCATTCTCCTTTCGTCGATCAAGCGTTTTTCGATTCGAGATAAAATGGAACGAGGCATGCTCTTGCTATTCAACTTGCATTTCCTCATCTTTTACATACAGCGCATTGAGCAACGAAATATTGCACGTATTAAAGGTAGTTCTTACAATTAATCAACTATGTTAGTCAAATTGAAGTTAGTTATATAATGACGAATACGAAGATATGATACTATGGAAATAATAATAATCTTTAACATGAAGTGTATGTATTTTAATCAGTTAGATGTTAATATAAATAATGGCAGTACGAAAATAGAATACTGAATTGGCTAAATAGCTTAGTTAATTGAAGCAGCAGATCTAGCAACGTCGACACCAGAAATAAAAGAAATTAATTTCAAGAAATGGGTGTATTTCAATGAACTGTCACTCGCTATTCAAATATCCAAATATACATACGTATTCTATATAGGGGAAAACTCGTTAACTTGGATCGGCGCTTAAGTTGGACCACCGTCTTTATTCGCGTATTAATTAACTTAGGCTGTATTTCTTTGCACGTGATTATAGGTTATTAATTTAATTTTGCCTCTAAATTACATAAGCTGTAACTTTTGACTAGTAGGAAAATGTTGAATTCTGATGGGCGTAATTTTTTAAGAACAGACATATCTTTGATGTTATCTCATAGCATTTATATGATGTTTACACTAGTTTTTGTTTATTATACCGAAATGTTAAAATTAGGTTAGTATCTTAAATTGTACCGATCTGAATCGTGCAATCTTTCTTAAGCGTAAAAATGTTACAGCGTCGAAAAGATGTAAAATTGAACGATAAATGTGAGGACCAAAGCGGGTATAAGAAATTGTCACTCCAGAAATCTTAGTACGGACGTATAAACTGCCAGTCTGTTAGCAACTGATTATTTTGTCAATTGTATATTTAATTTTTCCTAGTATAGGGTAGACTGCTTCTCAGAGCTCTTGTTTATCTTTTCAAAATAGCGAAAAATAGACGTAGTCCAATATGAGATAGCTGCGGTCCAATCTAGGAAGCTGATTTCTTAGATTGGACCATTGATGCTATTCTGAAAACATTTTTTTCCGACCAATTACATAGCATATCAGTCTTTTGTGTTACATATATGTATCAATTACAGTGCTGACATTATTCTCAAACTTTAAAAAAAAAAAAACTGCGATCTCGTTTCCGACTTATGGAGGTACTTTTTTAAGTGGTCCAATATAGGGAACATTACCTTACATACGTGAGTTTTAACTATCTTATGTTACGTTTCCACATCAGCTACTCTGCGCAGCTTTTGAAAAATTTTCAAGGAAATCTATTTTTTCATTAGCATTTATGAAAAAACTGTGGTCAGTTTGACAAAATTGGATTAATTAATTTCATCACACCTCGATATAATTGTGTGCCAATTTTGGTACGCTTCTTGAATATGGTTTTCTTGTTTGAGAACAATGAGTAAAACTATAACACTCTTCTTCAATATCCGGCATACGTCGCTTTGTTAAAATGCATCAACTTTTATTAACAATTTCTCGATAACAATGCGGTAAGTCGATTCCAAATTTTACACAAGGGTTTCCTTAAAATTCAACTTAGTTTTGTTCAAAACTTGAAAGTACTTTTAAATTTTGTTGTTCACCTAAGAACAACCAAGAACGAATTTTTCATTGAAGGTAAAAATGGGAAGATCGTGGCGAATGGTATTTAAACAAAAATTGGACGAAACTTTGCGCAGATACCCAAATAACGCATTCTCCTGTCGCTATATAAATACCACGAAAATTCTTAACATAATTCTTGAGCGCTGCGAGTTTCCACCTCATAATGCATTCGCATTCGTTGAATAATTGAAAATTATGTGAATTATTCAGTTATTCCTGCTCGTGCTTTAATGCCTGCAGCACTTGTGCTCGGGCCGTAGTTTGCATTTCTAATTAATGCTAAGTACAATTCTTTCTCACAGTATGATCCACGCGAAGTGCTTAGACAAACGTCGCGTGTATAATATTTGCTGTGTCGAATAAGAAATGCTAACGCAAATGGACCGCAAGATCTTTAATTTCGTAAATGGAAACAATCTTAACGAGTCTTTATAGTTATATACATAGTTACATACATTTATAGATGATGTTATCAATCAGTTATTGTTATCATAATCAGTTAGCCCCAAAACATTTTATATTCTGTTTGATGTCATCAGTCGGTTATTCTTATAAAAAATTGCATGTTCCAAGGCGACCATAATAAGCAAATTCCACTGTATTCCATCTGAAAATCATTTACTGGTTCAACGTTTTATACACAGAAATTCACAAGCTGTTTCGTGTATTTTTAAATTTGGAAAGTGAAAGCTCTACCTTTCTTTTCTGTCCATATGGAGCATCCTTTTTGTAATATTTCTTTGCTTGAAATAAAAACCTTTACCGAAAGTGCACCGAATAAGTGTAATTACTACATTTATATCCTTTCCGTAGATCGTCTTCAGCTCGCAGCTGAACGTGCATTCTCCGCGCGCCCTGATTGGTCAGTGTTTTAACCAACATTTTGACAAAGGAAAAAGTTGTTGAAAATTGCCTCAAAATATTTGCATGAGGTAGCGAAACACCCTGTATATATAAACCCGAATTTTTAAAAACTCAGCACTAATATTCTCTATCTTTTTTTTTACAGGTAAGTGATAACTCATTAACGGAAAATCGATATCGAGATTCCCCTTGCAGATGGTTTTGTAAGTACATGTATACACACATAATACTTCTCCATATCTCGCAAGCCAACAGCGGTCGTGATACATAGCGATGCGCGCATACCCGAGATTACGGGTTCGAGTTGAGGCGGTCAACCTCGGGCGAGAATCTGAAACATTGTGCTGTCCGCACATTCCTAGCTATTCTATTTTGCGAAGTGTGAGCTTCATGCTAACAGATTTTGGTCAACTTTTCGAAACGTTACTGAGACTTCGATTTATATGATTTTTGGATAAGTTGTAGAAATGACCACCTTCGCCAAAAAACTTTCGTTACAAATACATTGAATCATTCCCGTACGTGTGCATCTGCGAAACAAACACAAGTATAGCCGGCACTCTGCCGCCCGGCGGTATGTTTACATTCAAAACGGAGCTACCTTGAAGCTCTCGTTCACAGCTGCATATGTGGGAAAAAATCAGGCTATACTGTCAGCGGTACTCCGAAAATTCTTTACGGCTTATGAATTTTTCTGTCATTAAACGTAACTTTTGGCGGCCGCCGTCAGTCAGAACCAAAGTGAATATATTAATGATTTTAATTTGTCCTACCTATCCACTTATCCAAATTTAAAATCATTAATATATTCAGTTTGGTTTGGACTATATTTAATCCGGCCACCGTTAGGCGGCCGGCAACGGTCATGAACGGTAAAAAATTTTTAAAATACCGCCGACATCGGTATTAGTCGGTATGCATATTATGTGTGCGTGTGCTTGTGCGTTTCATTGTCGCGTGTGTATTATTGTGAATATGTATGTACCGCAACCGTCATCCCTGTTATTTTGAAAAAGAATTTCGACCGTGGCCATTTCATCGAAAAAGGCATCAATGCTTTCAGGTCATTTATGACATTAAAAATAAAAAAAAATATTCGCCGAGGTATGAAGGTAACGAACGTAGCGGAAGAACCAATATTTTCCCGTATATGCAGGTGTGAACGAGACCTTCAAGAGAGCGTTCATTAGTTCGTAAAATAGATGCGACATAAAGTTAAAGGGACTGATCGCCGATTAATGTAAACATTCCGCCGGCCGGCAGAGTGTCGACTATGCTTACAGCTGCGTCACAGATGCACATAGCATATCGTGTAGGGCAGAATTCAATGTCCAGTAACGAATGTTTTTTGCGAATATATCGGGAACTAGGAGGAGAACCCGACATTTTTGCAAGAGGAAAAAGGTGTTTAAAATGGTGTTTTTTTCTAAACATATACAAAAATCATCGAAATCGGGGACTGAGTAACTTTTCGACAAATTCACTTAGATTTTCAAGCCTGTCATCTGATTAGTTCGTTACTTCTTACACTTTATTGCTCCTGTATTGTGTTCTTCCTCACCGTTAATACTGTATCGAGAATTGCCACTTACCTGATCTAAAAATACTGGAAACTGTAAGGATAGCAGGTGAAAAACACACTTATGTAAGAGTAATGATATGTTTAATGTAGGTTCTTATTAATAATAGGTATAATCATTCGTGTTCGCAGACGGACAGGCAATAATCACGTCGTTCGCTCAGTTCGTCAATTTTCTATGGTTTTTTAAACACTAGATTTATGGAACCCGTCAGTTGACGGGATTCAGATTTTCTGTTTAAAGTTGCAGAAGTCATAAATATTATTTTTAAGCAACTTATATTAACTTCGATTGTTGTAATAATATCTACACATATCCTAGTTCATTTCCGACCAGGACATTATAATTTCAAAACCGTGTACATGATATACCTGGTTTAAAAAAAAAATTGATGAACGGATACACAATTAAGGTCCGTAAATCTAGTGTAAAGAAAGAAGTAGCCGACTAAATAGACGAATAAAAGCAGCAGTCGGTAAATGGTGGGTGTCACATTTATTCGTCGTTTAGTCAAATAAAAGTTCGAACAAAATCGTATTCGAATAAATTGCGTTCGAATAACAGTCGGTATTTATTCGTGACTAAAGAATAAGTTCTCGCCAAATAAAACTTTCAATCGTTATTCTTCATTCGTTATTCAGAATAAAATTTGCAAACTCTACTGCAAGGGAACCACCGTTTTGTTGCCCGAGTTAGGCCTTCGCATCGTATCCACACACACGCATCTCACGCATGTATACGCGTACTCTTATGAAACTCACTTCGTTTCCGCAGCAGACACGACACCGCGGGCGTGTCAATGTTCGTTATTGCTGATTCTGTGAAATTCAGTTCCTTCCCCCGTTCATCGATTGGTCCTAATACCGTCTGTGGAAATTTCACGGAACTTCCTCGGTATTTAACGAACACCCGCGTCAATAAGTCAAGGAATCGACAGCACCCGCAATTTTCGTCGAAACAGTGCGTAGTTAAACGCAGCGATCGTTTAATTGTCTGGCGCACGTCCTCTTGTACCTTCACACGCGAATCTCGAGGCGTGTGAGCATACTTGAAGTCGAAGAGTCGCGTCTCCGACGTCGTCTTCACCTTCAGCTAGCGTTCCGGCTAACAAAACCGTTTAATTTCCTGAGTTAATGCGCGACTGACTGACTAGCGCAAGCACCCTCCAATCTGTGATTGCATTCCCGCGTCTTCTTAATACCTCGTGAGACGTTGCTGCTCCCGACAGGGAGAATCCAATCATCCGTTTTGAAAATTGCTCGTTAGTTTAATCCACGCTGCTGCTGCTGCTGCTACAGTACAAGCGGAAAGGTTGAATGGGCACCTAATGTTTCATTACGGCTTTCAACTCGATCGTATTGTACTTGGATCTGCCGCTTCTGTTGCCCTTACGCTGGGTTTACATTAGTCCAGTCGCTGGATCAAGTGACCGCATTGTAGTAGCTTGACTGGAAATCGGTACATGTCTATATTATCCCAATCTGGATTGTTCCAGTCTTCGTCGGTCTTCTTCTTCTTCATTGGATTGAGTAGTTTAGATGATTCCAATAACGTTTGAACGTCCATTTTCGATGGTGGGAGTAAACGCTGGAATAGAAACGTAGGCTCCCGGTCTATTCGCTGGACTGGATCACTGGACTAGAGTGCTACTGCGCTAACTGTTGTATCGTGACCAGCTTAGATACCAGTAGACACTGATTGCTGCTCTCCGTGATCAAAGATGTTAGTAAGGAAAGTTGTAGGTGTGATATAATAAGATAAGATCTTTTTTACTGTATGATATGATTCACTTATGAGTTCTGTATGCGTTGTGTACCTAAAAGTCGGCTATTTACAAGGTTCTGATCTGTCTGTCGAGTTGTGAGTGTTAGAATCCCTAAAAGCAGTGGAATTGTGGTGGGAAATTGGGTGTGGTAAAGAAGTGGTCGGGGAAAATTTGGTAAAAACAGTGGTGATGTTTAGGAAAGGAATGGTGGAAAGGTGTTTTCTGTTTTGAGGATATGCCTGAGGGTTGCTTCTGCGGGAATTTCCTATTGTGGACCATGTGGCGCGTAGTACCGTTCTGAGTTTAAAAAATTTCCACGATTGGCGACGCACGTGAGACTCAACCGCCTGGTCCTCAGTTTATTGGCAAAGTAATAAACTTATTAGAAATTACCATGTCCGGCAATCCGTAGGAATGCGTTGCAACACTAATGTAAATCCAGCTTTATTCCAATTAAAATCCAATGTTGGACTGTATGAGTGGACTGGGGTGCTACTGGACTAATGTAAACCGAGCTTTACTCATTGTCAGTCGACCGATAATAGGGTTGAGTTTCATGTGAATATTGTACCACGTGATTAGACAGATTTCAAATTTTAATTTGAGGGCGAGCCGATGAAAAAAATTCTGCCAGGTAGCCAACGAAATTGCAGTGAAATATTGGATTGCTGTGCATCCCTTGCACACCCTTTTAAGGCCAGACGTGGAGTTCTGTGCCGTGAAACACTAGAAACATATCGTGGCGAAAAAGTAGAACGAATCGTCAACAGTAACGTTTCTATCAATTTTCTCGGCTTCAAGGTAGAACTGTTTCATAAATGAGAAATAAAGTCCCAAATTAAAGTTAAATGTCTCAGCTATAAACCACTATAGTCCCGCAACAATCCTGTTCTGGTTTATTTCTTACAAACAATTAATTGTTAGCGATTACTGTTGAAAAGTGTTCAAATTAATCTGTAAGCAAATTAATTGATCCGTTGCCTGGTTTTACGTAGTACAATGTTTCAAACGGCATGCATTTGTTCCGTGCGGATTATAGGAGAACCGTTAAAATTAGTGAAACAACGTTTCTAACACCTACCAATCACAACAGCCACGCGAGCGTGTAATTAAGAACGTATAACAAATCTTTGCTACTGGACAAACAGGGTCTTATCACGTTGCTGTGTCAGTAGTTCTGGTTGGCCGATAGCCAGCCTTAACTAGGGTAAAAACTGGGTTTTACGTCAGTCGTGGCCTTAGCATTCTTCTCTTTGCGACATCTGCACAATTTCCTATTCGCCTCTACAACTGGAGTATTCTACTTTTTATCCCCTAAAACGACTCGCAGTAATGATGTATTGGAAGACAGGAAAGGCGGGATGATAAGTCTGTTTCTAACTTTCATTGCTATTCGCAATTTTTTTTTCATATTAATTAACACTCGGTTTGCAGACCTTTTTGTGTACCTACTTATGGGAATTTTTAAAAAAGTAGATATATCATTTACAAGTGTTTGAAGTTATAAAGTCCTGGGGAGAAATGAATTAGGGGATGTGTGCAGATATTATTACATCAATTAAAGTTAATGTAAGCTGCTTGAAAATAATGTTTATGACTTTCGCAACTTTATTTGTTGATCTAGTTAAAATCAAATTTAGAAGACTGTTCCGCTCAATTTCACGATAAAATCATAAAACAAAATATTTGCCAGTCTAAAGTAGCAATTAATGGTGCGTACAGTTTATCGCTGGAATTAACTTTGTGATAAAGTTGTTGCAAATTCTACGCGTGACCCAGGTTTTCAAAAATATTTAAAGTTAATTCCATGAGCTGACGTTAATATACATACTTTTTAACATACTTATAAGGATGCGCTTTGGTTTTAATGAACGTAATTAATTCTGTAATTGATGAGGTGCACAATTTTATAGTGCTGCAACAAGAGAGATCATTACCATTAGCATCAAACAAATTTTACAAAAAATTCCCCAAAAGCTGTACTTTGCAAAATTAATCTGATGAATTTATTTTGATACGTACTAAGTGTGCAAGAGATAATTCCTTTATCGTAATTATATCTGTTCTAAATAGTAGTAAAGGTTAGACCAGAGGTTCCCAAAGTGGGCGATACCGCCACCTGGTGGGCACTGAAATCGATCCAGGGACGATAGTACGCTCAGATGCAATCGGGGGCCGTTGAATGAAGAGAAAGTAAGAAAATTGTCAAAGACCAGGAGGGCGCTGTGCAATTGTTTCTCCGAAAAGGGGGCGGCAGACTAAATAAGTTTGAGAATCTCTGGGTTAAGTGAAGGAATTATTGCATTATTATTATTATTATTATTGTTGTTGTTAGTATTATTGTATACACAAGACTCCTTTCTAAAAAGCTGCATTTCGGAGGCGGTCAGGATAACTTCATCGCTATACCTTCCTAATTACATTTGAGAGAAACACATACATATACCGGATGGAACAAAAACTTTGTTCGGTGGAATATCTCTGTCATTTCTAACAAAATTGAAAAATATATCAGAGAAAGGCTAAATGATGTCGACGAGGGCATTAACTGATGCAATTTTGGTAAGTGGACACGTAGAGGACATTTGAAGGTCATCTTTGTTTCCTTTAGTATAACTAAATATTTTAATCACATAGATCCACTCCAGGTCGCCATTTTCCATAAAAAGATATTAAGGGGACATGACTGAAAACTGATTACTTTTAAAGATATTTTTATTTTAATATAGTAGAACTTATCATGTGTAAGACAAAGAAAGCATGACCACAGTATTATACAGGCAAGGCTGGTTAAGGCCCTACACGCGCTCTGATGGATCAGAGTTTTTCGTTAATAATTAAAAAACGAAGTCTTAACCAACATTTTGGCAAAGGAAAAAAATTGTTCAGAATCGCCTCAGCAATCACCCCATAAAATATTTACAAGCTGTAGTGGGATACTCTATACATTGCCCTACGCCTTTCTTACACGTTGTAAGTTCTACTAGATTGACGTTGAAATATCTCTTAAAGTAATCAGTTTTCGCTCATGTTATCTTAATACATTATGGAA
Organism: Holcopasites calliopsidis; assembly: GCA_023838395.1. NCBI lineage: Eukaryota > Metazoa > Arthropoda > Insecta > Hymenoptera > Apidae > Holcopasites > Holcopasites calliopsidis. The sequence continues at coordinate 916,038 of JALHAQ010000018.1, read as the reverse complement.
AATTGCGAACTGAATCAATGTAAGTAATTAAAGATGGGCGAAAGTTCCTTATACTGGACTACTTAAGAATGAACCTCCATAAATCGGAAACGGGTTCAGTTTTCTTCTTTTTCTTATTAATTTTGAGGTTAATCTCAGTACTGTAATTGATACATACATGTAACACAAAAGACTGATATGCTGTGTAGTTGGTCAGAAAAAAATGTTTTCGGAATAGAGACAGTGGTCCAATTTAGGAAACCTGTTTCCTAGATTGGACAGCAGGAATCTCATATTGGCTCACGTCTATTTTTCGCTATTTTGAATAAGAGTTCTCGCTTAAAAATTTAAATACATTCTATAAAAAATTAAAAAAAGAACTCTGAGAAGCAGTATACCCTATACTAGGAAAAATTAAATATACAATTGACAAAATAATCAGTTGCTAATAGACTGGCAGTTTATACGTCCGTAATAAGATTGATGGGGTTCTTTACACCCGCTTTGTTCTTCACATTTTTTCATTCAGTTTCCCCATCTGTTCTATGCTATAACATTTTTATGCTTAGGAAAGATAAGATTGCATGATTCAGATCGGTCCAGCTTAAGAACCGTTTGGTGGTCCAACTTAAGAAACTAACCTAATTTTAACATTCCGGTATAATAAACAAAACCTAGTGTAAATATTTTATTGAAAAATTACACCCATTGGAATTCAACATTTTCCCACCAGTCGAAAGTTACAGCTTATGCAATTTGGAGGCATAACCATATCATCCGATATCAAAATGAAGCATTCATCACGCTGCAGTTATTACTCATTCGACGATGGTTTGTTTCCGTGCTATTGTTAAACAACATGTGAGCTATAATACCGTGCCAAGAAATGTAGCTTAAGTTAATTAATATGTGAATAAAGACGATGGTCCAATTTAAGCGTCGGCGTAGTTAGGGAATTTTCCCCTGTATGGGGTTCCATTTAAGAGTTTTCCCTTCGAATGTCCACCGCGCGTGTACCTGCGAAGAGACTAATTACATTGATTAATGTCCCCGTCGATACCATTTAACTTTTGCCTGAAACATTTTTTTATTTTGGCAGTATGCAAATAACGGAGATACTCCACCGGACAGAGTGTTTGTCCCACCCAGTACGTATACAATAAAGCGAAGCTCTTTAGAGAGAATCGATACCAATTTATTTGATCGAAAACCGACCAGTGAACTTCAGCGATCTGAATACAGTAGAAATAATACAACAGATATTTAAACGAACAAGCCAGTCGATAATTTTTGAGTAGCAAATAATTAATGAGCACGTACATAGTTCGTACTGCTGTTATTTCAAAATGTTCTTGCACGTGCCCAGTCATACATATATCGATTTTATAATTTAATCCTTTTCACTTTTGCTGGCGGAAAATTGGAATAGAACTTTTTGGACATAGGACACTACGAAGATATCTCGGTACAGTTGCGATAGCGTTTCCAAGTTTCCATGTAAAATAAATGACCTGCCTTGGCCAATCTTGTAATTAGAAGATAGGGATTTATGAGAACTACGCGAACGATGAAACGATAATAGCTCTTAAGTACGTGCTTCGTAAATCCGACTTCTAGCTCTGATTTATGAAATGAGACTAGTGCTATCCTAATGTTCCGATCATAGTTTTTATTCTCAACATCTTCCGCCTTCGGCAGATTTAATATTTACAGCGAATCACAGATGCTTTTATTGTTAACAACCACTACGGCGGCTTGAGTATATTTTATTTCTATGTATGATTGTACACAACAACTACTAACATAGTTTTCTATTTTGAAATCCTATTCAAGAGTCCTGGAATAACTTGAAATATAATTGTATAGTACAACAAAATTTAAGCACACATTCAGAACTGATTGCTTTGTAGGTATATTAAAATTATAGCAACAGTCGACTTGACCATATCGGAAGGGTTAAATCCAATTTCCCGCTTCACGACTTGGCCTCATCATGCAATAAAAACAAATTATTGTTCTACAATTTGTCTGAACATAATTATCACGTTGTCAAGATTAAACCAAAAACAATACAGGGTGAGTCATGTAACTTGACCACTTAAATTTTACCCGTGAACTATATTTGTTGTATCAAAAAAATGTTCAAACCAAAGTTGTTTGGTATGAAGTGGCGCATACAATGTAATAATAATCGTTTTTATAGTTCGTTTTTTTGTCAAGATACGAAGATCACTTTGAATGTTGGTACCATGATGTGCAATATTTTATCTTGTGGTTCGAAAGTGTACTAAAATACTAAGTTTTGAATAAAAAAAGCTATAATACTTACAATTAAAGATAATTTAAAAAATATCTCGGTAATTATTTGCTTTTAATCCCATACACCTTACAGTTTTGTATTCATAACTTAGTACTCTTTCGAACCACAAAGTAAAATATTGCACATTGTGGTACCAAAATTCAAGCTGATTTTCGTATCTCGACAAAAAAGCGAACTATAAATACGATGATTATTACATTGCGCGCCCCACTTGATACCAAACAACTTTCGTTTAAACATTTTTTGGATACAACAAATAGTTTGCGAGTAAATTTAGGTGGTCAAGTTAAATGACTCATCCTGTATGATACAATATCGGTCGTTATTTGTAAAATTAAAAAACTAGCTAGCTTGTAAAATATTCCAATACTTTTGTGTTTGGAAAATTAAAAAAAAGTTAGTGTTTATGTTATACAAATAAGCGGATATGTGAGAATTATTATTTAGTTTCCAATTAATGTGGCCCAACAATTTTACAATATCCTGCATTTCGTAGGTGAAATATTGGTGAATTCCTAAAATCCCGTAGTGGCCATAGATAACAGTATAGCATTCATAATGGACTCGGGAATGATACCGTGGCCGCCGGAATATCCACTTATCTTTTGCGTCGTCCTTCGCTTAAAGCGGCCTTATTCGGCTATTTCCTGTGCAACTCGTATCTCAAAACGGGGAAGGGATCTCTATTGACCGTGTAAGAAGCATAGGCTAGATCGGAAATAGAATTCCTATCGCAGAAATACGAGTAGAGATGATCTCGTATGATGTACATGCATATAAGCGCTTGCAGCGTATTTCTTTGAAGGGAAATTTCGCCTCGCCCAATAATATAACGCTCTTTAACCCTTTCGCAGCTCAGTAAATTTCGACGGACGGAATATGTTCCTTCAAAATCGAAATATAAACAAACAACTGCTAACTAACAGCTGAAAAGTAAAAACTAACATACAATGAAAGAATTAAACTGAACTGTTATCAAAGCATGTAAACAAAAAAACATGATTATTCATATCCTAAAGGGCTAAGAATACCATACATTCTTTGACCAGATATGAATCCAGTGCATCAAATTCTGTAGGAGATGATGTACAATATGTCAAGGAAAAATTGTATCACCATTAAAAAAAAAAAAGATTGAGAAAACCGAGATTTTCGTAAAAAATGTTAACTTCCACATAAATTTTAGGGGTCAAAACTTGCTTGTAATTCTTGCCATTCTTTTTCTATATTTGTGCAACGTCTTAGCTTTAATTTGAAAAAAAATTAATCCCGCTGTCGTATTTCTAGGAAGAGTTACTTGATTTTTAAACAATAATGAGCAGTCTATCCCATTGTGCTACGTACGGACTAAACTATAAGTTAAAAAATATGCATTATAGAGTACTTAATAATTTATAAGATTCTTAAAACTAGTAGAGGTTCTACCACTCCAATTTTTGGAACACAAAAGAACAGAATATTTATGAAATATAAAGTAAGCTGATTCCCCAGTTATATTTATGCCCATCGCCATGCTTTTATGCTTTCAGCTATTTATGATTAAGCAATGTTTATTACACCAGGCGAACGGTTAATCAAAATTCCTCTTTGTTCAGTACTAGTAAAATATGCATTAACATGAAGCGAATGTGAGTATAAAGCAACAATTGAATATAAATCACCTTTCGAACAATTAAACAGCAGCTTCATAAATTTCATGTTTGAATTAAATAGCGTTCACGTGAGCGCATATTTCATACGGTTATATTATTTGATAAACAGTTTTATCCATGCGCACGCTTAAAATAGGAAGGATACAGAAAGGAACACGTATCGTACATCACAAGTATTGAAACATTGCCAGTTTTTCCAAGTAAATTTCAACGCGTTCTAAAATGCAATTTAATTTCAAAACGAACGCGAACGGTCGAACGCTCTGTCAAATTATAGATTAATTAAAAACGCGACTCGAAAGCATAATTTAAGATAACGAAGCACGGCGTACGTTCTAATTCGTAATGGAAAGTTAGAATTTAATTGGCGACCGGAATCTGAAAAAGAACTCGTTCCGCGAGTTACCTACTCCAAACATTTTCATCGGTCGGTATAATTTTTTCCCCGAAGCCTCTCGAGTTACTGTCAGAGTAAATATCTCGACGGTAATATATTTATAGCGACTTCAGCGAAACTTTGAAGCTGCAATGAACTACTCGATATAGCAGGCAGGAACTAGAGGCTCGAGCAGGAAGGAGATTCTGCATGATCGATGGCAGAAGGCTCATGAGTGACTTATGTACGAAATACAAGAGGGATGGTGCGCGTACTATGCGTGGCGCAGAAGGTGTCATCCGCTCGCCCCGCTTATCACGCTGCCGAACCCCACTTTCGCTCGACGCTGCTGGACCCCCCATTTTCGCTCGACGCTGCCGGACCCCCCATTTTCGCTCGACGCTGCCGAACCCCCCATTTTCGCCTGGTCCGCCTGCTCTCGCATTACGCCGCCATAGCTACATTATTCGAGGTATGGCGGTGGTTTCTTTTCTCCTCCCCCTGGTCAGAGGGGGTAGCTCCTTTCTTGAATCAAGAAGACGCTTGCGTAGTGGATTCGTGTTTGTTCCAGAGTTCTTCTTCTCTGCTACGCATGATACACGGAGACAATGTTTGATAGGGACTTAAATATTGAAATAGCGCGGGAATGCGAACCGTTCTCGAGGATACATATCGCATACTTCTCTTATTAACTGTTCCGACGGCTTTGCGCGAACTTCGCGTAGCGCGATTACCTTTCGCAGTTAAAGTTTCCGGTTTGTGCGGTAGCTTGAAGAATCGGGCTGGAGAATAGCTACTCTAGCGGAACTTGAAAACTCATATTGAGAATTGTACTGTTACGGAGTTAGTATTCGCGGTATTAGACGCTGCCTGGGTATTAAAGACGATAGGAGTTTTGGAAATCTTGCAACGATTGTTACAGCGCCTTTTGCGTACGATTGTCGAAATGTAAAAATAATTGCAAGGCTTGGTAATTAATATGTGCCTAAAGCAATTTTGTTGCATTTGGTATGCATGTAAAATAGTTGTCTGCAACTTTGTTGTCTCATTTAAATTTTAAACATTTTAGTTCAGTTTCTTGGTCAGAGTCTTTATTTTACACATTATTGCGTGTTTCAAAGTATCACAAACTTCGATATACATATATTTTTATTGTAGGTTCTTTTAGTCAATATGGACGCGTTTTCAGATCACAGCTTTCTCGCACCTTTTGCACAAATCACTCATTGATTATCGTAGCAATAACGTTCTATCATGTTGCAATTGCTTGGTTCATACGAAGACATGAAATCAATTTCACTCAGAAGTGAAACTGATCAAATCCACTTTTTGTAAATTTCTCCACTTTATTATTTGAACATGTTAACATCACTTTTTCACTACTTTTTTGTTTAATTTAGTTTAAGGTCACAAGTCCCTCTTCAGGTTTTTAGTGACCACGCCGGAGATTATGGCCATTCAATTTTCCAAAATTTGGCAATACATGTAGACTAGTATATCGATGTCCTTTAGGACCTTAAAGGCTAGGCTCCTTCTACATGAGTGCTCCTTTTGTAAAACACTAAGTGAATTCGGCGATTTGTGTTGTGCCCCTTTTAAATTATGCTTTGGACAGGTGACCATAATGTGATCTATGGATATTTGCGTGTTACAATTGTCACAGATTTTTTATTCACTTTTTGATATCAGATAATGGTGCCTCCAGTTAATGTGATCAATTCTTAGTACAGTAATTGTTATTTAATCCTTTCTATTCAACTGCATTGTAGTTTCGAATTTTATACTGAGCAAGGGAAAGTTCCCTATATTGAACCACTTAAGAGAGTACCTTCATAAATCGGAAACGGGCTTACAGTTCTTCTCAAAATAAATTTGAGAATAATGTCAGCACTGTAATTGATACATATATGTAACACGAAAGACTGATATGCTATGTAGTTGATCGGGAAAAAATGTTTTCGGAATAGCGTCAATTGTCCAACCTAAGAAACCGGCTTCGTAGATTGGACCGCAAGCATCTCATATTGAACTACGTCTATTTTTCGCTATTTTGATGAAGAGTTTTCGCTTAAAAACTTACATACTTTCTGCAAAAAAATAAAAAAAAAGAACTCTGAGAAGCAGTTTATCCTATAGTAAGAAAAATTAAATATATCATTCACAAAATAATCAGTTGCCAACAGACTGGCAGTTTATACGTCCGTAATAGGATTGATGGGGTTCCTCATACCCGCTTTGTTCTTCACATTTGATTCGTTCAATTTTCCATCTGTTCTACGCTGTAACATTTTTACGCTTAAGAAAGATAAGATTTCGTAAGAACCATTAGCTGGTCCAATTTACCAAACTAACCTAATTTTAACATTTAGGTATGATAAACAAAAACTAGCGCAAGTATCATATAAATGCTATGATTATATGCCTGTTCTTAAAAAATTACACCTATTGGAATTCAACATTTTCACACCAGTCAAATGTTACAGCTTATTCAATTTGGAGGCATAATTATATCAGCCGATATCAAAATGAAACATTCATCACGCTGCAATTATTACTCGTTCTACGGTGTTTTGATTCCGTGCTATTGTTAAACAACATATGAACTACAATTCCGTGCAAAGAAATATAGCTTAAGTTAATTAATACGTGAATAAAGACGGTGCGTTTATTCACGTTTATGCGTCACCCAATTTAAGCGTCGGTCCAAGTTAGGGAACTTTCCCCTAGTTGGCATAGTGTTTTTCCATTCTGTATTCCACCGTCCATATCTCTACTTTTGTGTTTATAGACTTGATCAGTTTGACTTCAGAGTGCCTGACATGTCGATACAACCGTTTGCAAACGTAGAGTGAGAAAGTTCATAGCAATGATCGTGAACCTTCATGGCTTTGTCTTAATACGAGCAAAGAACAAGACCCATTACCACCAACCCTGACGTCACCGTGTGCTTCTGGAAGTCGTAATGGAACGAAAGCTGGTGTTAACGACAAGCCGAAAGAACGAAATGAGCACGAGCGAAGGCTGGTGAGGGAGGAAGAACGCAGCGCAGCAGCGGAAATGACATGAAGAGAGTTAACGGCGGCAAGAGAGAAGAGAAGAAAAACGGGCAATGCATAGTTATCGAACGAGGACATTCGCGTAGCCTCATGGAGCGGCTCTCCCTCGTTCGTCATTGTTATGGCTTAATTAAGGGATACCGTGATCCTTGGAAATCCCTAATTACTCGCGGTTCGTACAAGCATTTCCCAATTAACGGCAGCGGCGCGACGGAAAGACGGCTCGTCGGAGAAAAATCACGAACCAATCATTCCTCCTCTGTGCTCGGCTCGATGTATTTAAAATACCCCGAATGGACTGTGAGACAATAGAGGAATTCCTCTGGGAATCGGCGGTGACGACTCATTCGCCCCGGGGAGATTCCCCTCTCGGCGTTAAAGAACTCTAGCTACAGGTATATCGCGAATTTGAAATTCCCTGTTCCAAGTTAAATTAAATCGGCGGGTAGCGGGTTTGGTGTCGATCGGACGGAACGGACGAGGAAAAGTCCGACGATAACAAAAAAAAATGCTCGAAACTGTATAATCGCGATCGCCCGAGGATCACGTTTCTAATTAAAACTTTGACGTCTCTACCACTCGGTGGAAGTAGATCTGTCATTACGGTATTGAAGGATGGCAAAAAATCCTGGAATATTGTGGCAAAGGAAGAATGGACGAGCGGACGTAAATTCACGTAGATAATGTAACTATTTTAAAGTTCTTCCGAGGGCGACGAGATCTGCCTTGTGTGTTCTGCATCATCGAGCTAAGTAGATAGACTAAGGATGCAATAAATTCGAACTTGATAAGCTCATTTTAACTGTGGCATTCATAATGAGATACAAGAATTCCTGTGAATAAAGACATAATGAAGACATCATGTAATAAAGGGTCTCCGTAGTGCGACGGTTGGGAAAGAAGGGCGTCCTTTGAGAATTTTTTTAGAAGAAACGATTAAATCACATTAATTGAGAACTTTGTATCTGTATTTGCACATATTTCAAGAGTATTTAAACATTTGTATTAATTGAAAATGCAGCTGCAGTTCCAAGTTATAGGTCAATAACTGATAGTAAGAGCGCTTTAAAAAAATGGACTGGCTTAACGCAGTTAACCCTTCGGGAACATAGAATATCCTAACAACTATCGCCAGTGTCCGAGGAAATCATCTACACTATGACAAGATATGAGAGCTATTCCGACATTTGGAACGTAAGTAATCACAAGACAGACACATCCCCACTCTGAGCGCCGTAATCTTCAAGCACAACCTAGCGATATTTTTATTAACTTTTCAACTTTACACTCTCAGCACCTGAATTTCCGAGCGCCATGTAGTGGTATTTCTATTTATTTACTTCCCAGCGTTACACATTTTCGTCACATCTTTCGCGTTACATCTTATGCAGCCAAACGAGCCGTGTAACATATTCCATGTTTAAAAGGTAGGCTTGCGGCGACCACGAGTGCGTGTATTGCAGTTAACCGAAAAAAATGCAAAAAGATTCTTAATCTATATTCGTGTAGTTATCGTCTGAACTACGGAGAAATGTAAATATTAATAAACAACAAAATGGTAACATTTAGAAAAATCATTCAGATTTCTGCGGGAAAATGGTAGTTTTTTTAGTGCCAAATTTTTAGTTGTGCAAATATTTACTTGTTTATAGTTCAGACGAGAACGAGGCATCCCACAAACATAACCTACTAACCCCAGTTGGATTGGACCACGCGTTTTTCGGAAATCGTGGTCTCTAGCTGTAAAAACGCATTCTTGAGAAAAACACGTTTAAAGTTTTAGGTGCCCGTGCATTTTAATAGTTCTCGTACTGCCTCGAGTTTCATAACTTTCGTAGTTCTTCGAATTTGATTAAATCCCTTTGGAATAAGATTCTTCAAATGCTAAGCCTTAAAAAACCTGCAGTTTTTTTTTGCGTCTCACTACGGAGACCTTTTAAGGTATGATAAGTTGCTGCAGATAAATAGACCTTTTCATTGGGGAGCAAAACGATAAATAAAAAAAAAACATATAACAACATTTCTATTACAGTGCTTCCTCGAATAACGCGGGTTCGAATAGCTCGGTTTGGGTTATATTTCGTTTATTTCAAGACTAACTATAAAAAACTTAGTAAAAAGCTACTCGCTCGGGACCCGCCAGTTGTTTATTACGGAACAGATATACTTTTCGATTTGACTTTGCCTTCGAACGGGGCGAGAGCGAACACAGTCAACAAGTGAGGGGCTCAAGATAGCAGCAAACCATAAAGGGTTCAGTCGATGCGAAATGTTATTCTTTAGAGAAGAATAGAATATGGCACGCCCTCTCATTGCATGAATGAAGCACGCTGTTGTTCACTAATTCTGTGTCACACACGTTCTTATTTTCTGACAATATTCAATATTGGGGAAATCGGCATTCAATGTTTATTCTTATATTTATTAAACGTAAAGAAATTGCGTCTTGTTCCGAAATAAGCAATTCGTTCGGGACCGGCCATTTGGTTACTATGGATCAGGTATGCTGTTCGGTGAGCGAGCGAGGGCCCCGAGGTAGCGGCACACCATAAAGTCTGTGGCCGAAAAGCAACGTTACGATTCAGAAGGTAGAATAGGATATTCTCTATGAACGAAGCACGCTCCTATTCGACGACATCAAACAAAGAAGTGGGGATAGCGAGTTGTTTATTTCGAGTCAGAAGCTAGTTTCTTATTACGAATCAGTAGTGTTATAATTTTCAAGCAATTTTTCTTGCTATTAGTTTCAGTCCGCTCTATTTATAATATCATACTTTGCTAACACTTGAGACTTATCTCGGCAGAGTAGTCTGTTCGTATCGTGATTAATTTACTGGGATGCGGTACCAGAGGTGCACTAAAGTGAAATAATATCTAGCAAGTCGGATATAAAGAAGGTGTCCTGTTTTGTGTTTGCAGGTCACATATGATCTGAGATACATTTGAGTTATAGAATTTCGTGCGCTGCTTTCATCTTCACGTGTAAATAGTACATTTGCTCGATTTTAGCTTAACCGGGCCACATGAGGTCGGTTTGAAAAAGCAAGGATAAAGTTATAATAATTCCTTACGTTGTGCGTGAGGAATTATTGCATTGTTGCGTGCACATCCGGCCAGTTGGTTCTTTAATTAACAGGGGAAGTTTGCAATTTCGCTAAGTAAACCCTCGGCTCTTTCCAGATTTCAGCTTCCTCTCGCTTGTTCGTTCGTACAGTTGTTAGTCCGCGTCACGTTAAATTGGGGCCCTTAAAAATTGTCCATTTCCAAATTAAACTCGAGGTTTGTTCGTCGTTGATTCTTGATCGCTTTCAATACAATGGTCGAGTATGCTTAGCTCATAATTTCTAATTATACTTGATTGGATGGATGGGTTTGGATTGTCCAATAGTCATGACCGTCCGAAGATTCGATATCTGCACATGTTCCTTTGATTAATATTTTGAAGCTATCAAAATTTATGCCAGTACGTTTTGCATTAAAGCTAACTCGTAATTTGTAAAGCTTTCTTATGGTTATAGAGGCATAAGGGGTGGGGGGAGCGCGCACACGCGTGTGTGTGTGTGAGAGAGAGAGAGAGAGAGATAAGAGACAGTCTCTCAAAATTTTGTGACTAATAAATTGCGTATTCAGATGCAGGAAGAATTTTGTGAAACTGAGATCTGGAAAATGTACTTAATATGCTAGTTAATAATTAGCAATATACCTATCAATTAAAGAGCGACCATTTAGCAGAATAATCCGGGAGATAACTTTTGGAAAAGCTGATGTATATTTGGTAGCAAGCTGCTTTCTTATCATTTAAATTTTTCCTTACGAGATAACTAAATACAATTATGTAGGAATTTTGGAAATAACTACAAGTACTTATTGATATAGAAATATTTAATAGAGTAAATTAGGTTAAACTTCACAATGTTTGATTTTCGCAACTCACAATATTTGCAACGCTAGACGTCTCTGACAACTTTAACAATGTTCTCAATACTCTCAATGCTCTGAAAACTCTAGCAACTCTGACGCTAGCAAAGCCGCACAAAGATCTTAACTAAATACACTTGTTCACGCATTCACACACGAAACGCATACACCCTTGCCACGTGCCACAATTCGGCCACGCGCAAACTATGCATTCTTCGCTCCACGTGCATTCCCCGAATCTTGCACGCTCTTCCTTAGAAGCCATTCACGCGGTAAGCAGCATCCGCACAAGATTTACCTTACGCACATCATTCACTCTTCGCAGCGATTCCCAAACATCCTGTCTCATCCGATACTTTGCGACATTCGTGTCTAACGACCAAACAATCATATCCTACAATTACTTACATATACATAGAATGAGTACTTTTACATACAAGAAAAAACGTTTGTGGATTCTTTTTAATTAACATTCTTATTGAGTCTTTATTAAGAATTATAAGGATGGAGTGATAGAATGATGTGATTCTGGGAATCAAATTTAATTTATACATAAAACAGGTTAAACAAGTATTTCGTAAATTTCAATTATTATGAGAAGAAGTATCGTGAAATCTAGCAGAGATCAAGTAACTGTGTTTTCTTGAAACATTAGAATATTACGAGGAAATTGGACCTGAAATCAAGATACCGGAAGATTTTACCAGAGCACACAAATCAAGATTCATCGGTGTTATTCTGTCTTTTGTACACAATTTAGTAATTTTATCATTCACATCTAATTAACGATTTCTTTAAATGGACCGTTTATTTTAAAGGTGGGGTAAGTCCATTTTCTTTTGTTTTGAGATTTTGAAATGTTTGTGTTCGCATCGATTGAACAGTTCAGATGAGGTCTATTTATTTTTTCCATGTCTCTATGTGTTCAAATGTATGTAAATTTATTTTATTCAAAGTGTTTTTGACAGTTAGCTAGACCGATACCTTTCTTTCAGGATCGTGGATGGACTTTCACCATTGTCAAAATAAATGACTCTACTATTCCATTTATCAACAAAATTTAAATTGATTAAAACCAACAAATAAATTTAGATTTACACAATAAGGTGTTTATAAATAAAAAGTTCACATTATAATATATGGACATTTGTCCTTTTCTCAATTTTTGTGAAAAATGGACTTACACCACTTCCAAAATAGACAGTCCAAATGATAATGATCAAAGTAAGGGCTCGCATAAGAAGCTGTACTAGTGCAGTAACTTACATTTAAAATGGCAGTCTTATCGAGAATAAATATTAGCACCATTGTACTTTCTTATAAAAATTTCAATTGAAATGTACAATAACGACACACTTATAAATTTCCATTTACCATAAAAGTTAAAAGCGATAAAGAAATTCAATATAATAACTTTGTTTAAGTCTTATATTTATTTCCTTTGTTGAAATTAAAAAAATAAACTCTGTTACGCATGTTAAAGTGTACACGAAACAAATAAAACGCTTGAACCACTTTAATTGCGGTTTATAAAATGGTAAAGCTTGATTAAGCTGAGAAAAATATTCCGTCGTCTGTATCGCGTTTGCTAAACGTTCTTTTAAGAAACTTTCGCAGTAGAGCTCAATTCATTTCTCGTTTATTCCGCAAATGCGTTGCTGATTTCGTTGACAGGTTGCTACGAACTCAAGCCGCTCCTAGTTGTCGTGAAATTTATAATACGTATCAAGATAAAGGAAATAAAATTTTACCGTTCGCGTATGAAAGAGATACTGTGGCTAAGTGTTTGCGCGGATTTTCTCGCGAACATCCTTTGTCCCTCGTTCCTTTTTTCACACCGTGCACAAAGAGCCTAGGTTAAAAGGCGCTACTTATAAAGCACGAAATTATATTAATTCCGGAAACTTTCAACTCACACATACTGGCCAACTCAAGGGAAGTGGCCGCTCTCAGGAAGTCTGGAATCTGTGGGTAGAAGGTGCAATTACCCTTTCGCTATGTATGGTACTCTCAAAATATCTTAAATGTCCCAACCAGTACAATTTTAATTATCATCGAACAGCTATATGTATACAGGGTGTTCCACAATTGGTGGTACAACCTAACAGGGTAATTCTATGTGAAAAAATAAGTCGAAAATGTAGAATAACATTTTTTTATTTGGGGCTTCGTTTCCAAGAAAATGGACTTTAAACATTTGCTTGGTCCACATGTGTATCGGCTAATATTTTTATTGACGCTTGTATTAGATCATTATCAATTCACAATAAACGTAGTATTGTACAGAGTGTCCCGTAACTGGTGGTACAACCGGAAAAGGGATAATGCTAGGTGAAAAAAAAAGAAGTTGAAAATGTAGAATGGAATTTTCTCATTTGGCGCTTCGTTTCCGAGAAATGCGATTTCGAACATTTGCATAGTCTGCATGCATTGGCAATCAAAGCAGAAAATTGTTCTGCCGTTTAGTAAAAAGTAAGGAACAATCATGTTCCCAACAATATGACAAACATCTTGAACAATTTGATAAATAATGAAGTTTATCATACACAAACTATCCTCTTAATAGTAAAGAATCTTATAATAAAGAATAAAAATTATCCAAAGCTATTATTTACTGGTTGAATGATATTATCGTGGCTATCGACGATCGTGGAATTGATCTAACGCGAGCACCGGTAAAAATACATGTTAGTCAACATGCATGCGGACCTTGCAAATGTTTCAAACTGATTTCCCCAGAAGCGGAGCCTCAACTGAAAAAGTTCTATTCTACATTTTCGATTTACTTTTTCATACAGAATCGCCCTCTACCCGCTTGTACCACCAATGACGGTGCACCCTGTATATAAACGATTAAATATTCTATTTACGATATTAAGATATAATTTATGTTATTTTAGGATTATTAAAATAATTACGTATGTCAACATTTTTCAAGCAAAAAGTTGATGCATACTCGAGGTGGTATCCATGACTTTATTGAGCTGAAAATTCTCGAACTGCAACATCCAAAAACTAATGCATACGTAGCAACCAATTGTCAGTGTAATTAATCTTCGAGCTCCGCCTTCGAAAACGGCAGCTGATTGCAAACCGCCCCAGTTAAGAGTTTAAATAATATCGTCTCTCGCAATTGCTACCCTGTAAGCAGCGCTTTTCGCCTTTCTCTCTTACATTTTCGCCCGATATACATCTTTCACGATTTCAACCCCCTCTAAGAGACTCATGAATCGGTGCCGCCTGTTCGCGGTACACGGAGGGCGAATAAGGTGGAGTAAGGAAGGAGGCAATGACCCGGGTCGTGTTTAATTTTAAATATCGATTGTACTTTTCTTCTATGCAGGTAAAGCGCCTCAGCTTCGTATTGCTATAGCTCTATATAGCAATCTCGTAATTATTCTCTTAGTGGCAAACTCTATTGCCACCCAAAAAGCGGGTCTTCCCGATAGCAGCGCCAATCTTAAGAGACAAGCCAACAGACGATTTCGGTCTCCTTTGAAATGAAGCGGTTGGTATTTAAACGCGATCCCTTGTGGTGCGATAAACGATGCTTTCAATGAAACTCTGTTTTTTATAACTTTAATTTTTTTCCATGAGATATTTTCTAACATGTTGGTTGGGTTCTTCCGATCAAAATGATACCAAACACGGTTATTTTTCGACAACTTTAAGTTAGAGTGCGTACTGATAAGTAATGATGGATTGAACATTAGCGAAGTTAACAGCGCTCTCTCTCTCTCTCTCTCTCTCTCTCTCTCTCTCTCTTCAAAATAAAAATAACAATTAATTATAGATAAATAATAATTATATAATAGTGCTAAATACAACATACATAAAACATAAAAATAAGCAATAAATTAAAAAAATTTTATAAAAGATGCAACAAGGTGCTCTTTAAACATTTTAGAGATTCTTACACACATTGCGACATATTTCGAGCAAGATATTCTAACATGTACTCGGTGAACGTGCCCGGGTTAAGTAATCAAATAAGGTAAGTAAAAACGATCCGAATAATGCTGTGTTTGGTCTTATATTAATCGAAAGAACCTCGCCGATATATTGAACAAATTACCAGACCCAGAAAAGTAAAATTTAAAAAATTATTTTATTGTATTACGAATTGTCAATTGATCTATACGTAGGACTTTGCATCTCGCTCATTCCTATGTCCCTTGATTCGTCCTTGTTTCTCTCGACAGTCCTCACCACTAGTCATGGCGCGAAGCCTACGAAACCGCAAGACACTTGATTCTTCTCGCGACAAAAAGTAGCCGAAAGTCTCTCTAACTGGCGCTCGGCGGTCCTGAACTGCCGCCATATAGAGGCACAGTACTGTACCCGTTGTGTTTGTCAACACAAGAATACAACGGCGTTTGTCAAGAATTACTTAGAAGTTCCCCCTGCAGGATGTTTCGATCCTGTAGACCGAGGCAGCGAAACTTTCCTTCATTACAGGTCCTAACATTGGGTAATAAAGAGAAGGCTACTCAAAGAGCCATTCCTTTCGCGATAGCATTTCCATGCCTTTTGAGAAAATACTTTAGCGGGAACAGGTAAAGGGTCCGCGGCCAATTTTGTTTTATTTGCCCCGTTTCCTGTAACCTTCATTAAAGAATATACTGAAATTAAAATTTTACGTCCCTTTCACTGATAAAACGAGATTGCATTTCGTCGCTTGCGTAGTTTGTCTTCTCCCTTCTTTGGGCACTGAAGTTCTGTTGGACTTCCAATTACCCAGTTCCGTGTAATTGTTACTTTTCATTTATATCCTTTTTTCATCCACTTTGACATTTTCACTGCTTGAAACGTTCAGCTCTGCGAGTCGATAAATGTTGCGTTGAAGTGAAAAATGTTTTGCAAAAAAAGAAAGGACCAATTGTGGTCGTAGTTTGTCGCTTCATTATTGGACATAATATGCATGTCTTTATTGTGTATTCTCTTTGTTCTTTATTTTAAATTTCACGATTTCCCCAACGGAGCATTTGTCAAATTACTTAAACTTTTAGTTTAAGAAGGACTGTTCAGTAAGGCAACCGAAAGTAAGAGTGACCTTTGAGAATTGTTTCCTCACAAGCTGTGGGACCTTCTTAAAAAAATATTCACGCTCTTGGAATAGTGTATTTTAAAGAGTATTTCATAATTTTAATTGCTTCTCAATTATTTGCCGCCCTTTTTCTAACGTTTCTGTTTTATTCATTTTTACTGTCAACAGCAGTAAGAACATGACTGAATAAAATTATGCATCTCGTTTTGATAAACGAAACTTAACTATTTACTTATACTTGCAATTAATTTTTATGTTACAAAAATAATGTGCTACCAATGTCGACAAAATTCCTAATTCAAAACAATTGCGCATTTCGAAAAGTCTTCTTTCTCAAATTTCCATTTTAACCTCGTTCATTATCACGAAAGAAACCGTTGCAATATTTGCAGACATATCAAACGATCCCTGAACTTTCTTAAAACGAATTGTGTAAGCTACTTTATTGAGATTCCTCTGCCTGCATAGCTCGCTCAGAAAAATAATAGGGTGGGAATTTCAAAGCGAAACAAAGGTATTTTAATAAATGCACCGGGAACTATACAAAACTTTATTGAACACCCCTTTGAAGCATCGCGCGAACGCGTTTCAGATTTTCAGGCAAAATAATATTTTGCTAACAAATATGCATTACCATTCCCTAACAACTAATTATTAGGGTGAAGGTATCTGATATCGCCTAGCGAAATTTAAATCGTTGTTAATTGAAGAACAATTGATATTCTCGAATGCGGTTTATTTCAAATTGAAGACAAATTGTTTATGTTTCATGTGGCGTAAGTTACAATAATTGAAACAAACATATTTTGAATTAGGACTGGAAAATCGTTCGTTCACCAATTTTTGGAGAACGGCGGTAATCAAATTGGTTATGTCAAGAAATAGATTTTTCTCATCAGTGAATATCACGAGCGACTAAAATAGAATTCCCCTCACCAATGTTGATTATCGATAACAAAAAAATCTTCGGTCACCTATAATTATTATTCTTAATCAAAACATTTAAAAATCGATTTTTTTTTAATCATGGGGTTTTTAAAAAATTCTCCTTACATTTCGCGATTAATGTCCGCATTTTTAATAATTAACAAGTTCCGGATTCCAATTTTTGTCATACAATCTGTCGGAATGCAGTAATGTTCCGTAAGGAGCAACTGACTCGAGAGCCGCCCAAATTGTTTATTACGGAACGGGTATACTATATTTGACTTGACTTTCTTTTCGAACGGGACGAGATCGAACACGGTCAGCGAGCGAGGGGCTCGAGATAGCGGCAAACCATAAAGCGTTCCGTAAAGGCGAAATGTTATTCTGTAGAGAAGAATAGAATATGGCATGCCCTCTCTATGAATGAAGCTCGCTGTTATTCTCTAATTCCGTGTCATACACGCTCTTATTTTTTGACAGTTTTTAATATTAGCATTAATTTAATATTAAACAACTCGCTCGGGACCGGCCAGTTGCTTACTACGGATCAGATATGCTATTCGGTGAGCGAGAGATGGTCTCGAGGTAGCAGCACACTCTAAAAGTGTTTGGACGAGGAGCAATGTTATTTTTTAGAGTTTAGAGGGTAGAACATGGCATGACCTCTCATTCTATGAACGAAACACGCATCTATTCGGCGACTTCAAACAAAGAATTGGGGATAGCGATTTGCTTATTTCGAGGCAGAAGCTGATTTGTTATTACGGATCGCTTCTGCATAACGAGCGGTGATATTGGGAACATGGGCAGTATCGGGTACCTTCACCCTATAATTGTTACCTGCAAGTGAGCCGTATTATTCGTCCATTATGCAATAAGCCTCGGTAATAGAAAAGGCGGCGTTTTAAAGTATGTGCGTACGTTACACTCAATGCCTCTCGATGAAGTATCAATATTCTGATCCGGCGCGAATGCACGGGGGAGCTTCTTCGCAAACATAAGCCGATTGCCAGTGAATAGTCGAGAGCCCACATCGTCTGCCAATCAGCTTACACGAAGGGAACGTGAACCCCTCTTGGATCGGGTAACCTTCTTGTCTTCTGCATCTTGCACAAAGACGGCTTAAGGAATCGACGCAACGGGGCGATATTTGTAGCGCCTTGCAACGAGAGCTGGTAAGCGACGGGTAAGTTCGTCGGGTCAACTTGCTAAGCTAATAAATCGGAAACTCGACGGATGAAAGTTTTAACCGGGAACGACTGCTGACTGAAACGAAGATTGAAGCGAGAAAGAGGGGGTGGGGGTTGGAGGCAAGAAGTCAGAGAGCAAGGAGGCCTTTAGAAAAAGTTTCATCGAAATGGCTGGAAGTCATTGTCCGTTAAGAAACGAGGCATCCTTAGTCGCAAAATAGAACGTGGCCGGTGCTATCTTGCCTTAAAGAATCTTGTCGAGTCTCGCGAGTACTTGCCCAGTGTCGCCTACGTTCCTATTCAAATATCAGCGTCCTCGCTCCCGCGCTGATAACTTGCTCGCTTCAAGTATGCACTCTGGGTAAGAGAGACGAGGAGAGAAGAAAATGTACAGGCTTAATGATAGTCGTGTTCGTTTCTTTAGACCCGGAATGTACGCGACGTTTGATAAGATTCGGTTTCATGAATATTCTCCTTTTTATCGTGCTAATTTGTAAATGGACTTAAGGCTCGGCAAGCATGATTGAACATTTTAGGTGACGAAATGCCTACATGTGAGCCTTGAAATGATTTATGTAGATCGTGAAATTGATTGCCAGCATAATATTGAAGTATACATTGATCTTGTTGAACTGAATAGGATGAGATATATTAGTACGAATTCAAACTTTGTACAGAAATTGTTGAAACAGTACAAACGCAGTAGACAAATATGATTTGGTCGAGTAACTACTGTTGCATACCTTGTTCATTAATTTTATATCCTGTGCGTTTCAAACTAATCGACTTCTGCATCTCCGTTAACAAGTAGGTTATTCATGCGGCGTTATTAATCCTAAACTAATGAAATACCGTCCACCATTCAAGTAAAAGAATTTGCGTAGCATATTAATAGCTGAGCCTGCAATTATTCCTGTCGAGCTGAATTAAAACGCTGTACACACAATTTTAACACATTTAACACAACCTCTTCTTCAATTTTTGGACACCTTAAAATACTTCTCTATCGATCCCAGCTTGGATTTCCACTTCTAATGCAGTGCACGAATCTAGACAGTCGATGAACTGAAATATCCGATTAAGGGGAGCAGATTCCTTCGAGGTCTACTCCGAATCCATCGAAGCGCTATTCCGAAGAAACGGACATTAGTGAAAACAATTTGTACATTAGGCATTTGACAACGTGACATCTCACGTTATTCTGTTGAATTACAAACGAGAATTGCGAAAGCGAAGTAGCTGCCAAATCGCATCGTAGATAAGTAAAATCCACCGTTACCAAATTCACTTTCATTTGTTTATAACTTTGGAATAAAGCGTTTCTGATCAAGCTTCAAATAACATTCTTTTCTTGTGTCTACTTCTGCAATATGCTCCCGTCGTGTGACCGGAAAAATCCGGGGCACTCTGTAGTTTTGCGTGCATATACTTAGAGGACGACCGTACCTAGATATACAGAATGTTCGGCTACGTGTGGGCAGAAACGAAAAGGGATGATTCGGTGGGCTAAAATAAGACGAAAAAATACAATAAATTTTTTCCGTTTGAAGTTCCGTTTTCGAAGAAATTGATTTCGAAAATTCAGTGAGTACATGTGTACTAACGATACCACAACCTGGTACAGCCTTTTACGTGAAGACAGTTCTTCCAGTAACGGTGCATTTACACAGAACGAACGAGTGCTCGTTCACCCCCCGTTTCGACTAAATTCAATTTTGTACGAAGGTACGTCCGGGCGAATGAAAGTAAATTTTTGGAAGTGAGGTCGGACGTGTATTCGGTCGTTCGGTCTAAGTGCATTCTAGTATGCCATTGAATATGTTTTTCAACGTCGCGAGTTTTCATATCCAGTTATTGTACAATCCTAGTAGGATAAAGATATTGGGTAAATATTTTTTTCGAATATCAAAAAAATATTTTTTAAGCCACATCTTTCAATAAAAGGTTTGTATAACACTAAGGATAAGTTACTTGATCAGTTTCTTTATTTACTTAATTGGTTTCGACTCTCGGCGTTATTAACTAGTTCTATTATCGTCTAATTGTAAGTGAAACATTAAGAGTCTCATAACAGGTGTTCCTTTTTGAAACCATTAATTTTAAACTCTTTTATATATTCTATATTTTTAGATTAGTGTACAAGTATAAATATTTTTATCGTTTTCACTATCTATTGTCCGGTATTTCGTGAAACATTAATAGGGTCTCGTATTCGGTACCCTTACCGTACTATCCGACCTGGGACACCCGGTATGCATACAGGTGGGTTCGATCGACGTTTATCGTCAGAGTCCTACGCGTGCTGGAACCCGGGGGATGTATAATTACGAAGTTCGAGGGGCACAGGCAGAGGGAAATAGGTTTCCCTTCCTTAAGTTGCGATCGTGCAGATCATCGTTGTTTTCAACGAAACGCTTCAGCCGTGCACCCCTTTTTCGACCCTCTTTAGTGCCCCGCTCTCGTTAGAAGAGGAGCACATTTGAGAATAAAAAGAAAAAGGAGGGAAATCATATTCCACTATGTACATTATTCAAGAGTCTGCTGTTATTTACCTTGTCCCTTAGAACCAGGCCCGATTTAAATGTAAGAGTCTTATCGCGAGAATGGTGGAACGTTTAATTAGAGGTGGGGGGGGGGGAGACTCGCGATGTTTGTTTTGCTGAAAGGGGACCGCTGTCGAGTCCGTTCCACGGCTATCTTGCCTTTCGCTCCATTGAACCCTCGTCGATTCGCCGCGGTGTACCGTCGCGTCGTCTCTCTGAAAACGCGAATCATATTTCTCTCGAAGGTTCGGTACTTAACGCGAGCGGCAACAGAGAGCGAGCCGCGCCAATGAAAGATTTATACACGCTCGTCTGCCCTCGGCCCATACGGCGCACGGCGTTTCCGGCTTCTCTGCAATTACTCGGGCTGAAATTTGTTCGAATGAAAATCGGCCTGAACATGGATCGCCGAATTTATTTCGACGCCCCGGCGGTCGATGCCGTGACGAGAATGGATTGGCCGCGATCGATAATACTTTCCCGTGCTCGACGGACGAACATTTAGTCCGCTAAACGGATCGTGCTTTTCATAAACATGCATGGGGGAAACTCGATATTCCGAGACAATTCTCAACTATTTAGTTCTTTTTATCAGCCGGCCGTTCCCGATAAATCTCGCCAGGGGAAATTGTCGCCCGGTGAATTAGCGAAATGATTTAAGGGCGGGTTGAACCGGTGCATGAAGCGCGATCGTGCCTGCGTGGGCCTCGTCCCGATCGATCGGAATCGTCATGTAAACTGAAATAGCGGGTAGTTAGGGTCGTTCGCGTGACGCTAGCTATCTTGAGAGGTCGCTAACGTGCAGCAGCTTAGGATACAATCGTTAGAAGCACTCTCGCTTCGTCTGAGTAGCAGTCGCATTGGTTGTTCTCCTTCACACTCTCCCGATAACATCTCTCATTTATCAGGGCGACGCTGCAGCGTCGTGCAACGACCACGTCTTAACGCTCTCCGGCCTCCTCGAGCTCTGTGAATCATTTCCGACTTGGCTAGTCCCGCACCACCGGCGAAGTCTAGCCCCCCTATCTTTTTCCATCTGACCACCGGAATTCACCGACGCGACGAGACAAATTTTCGCGTCGACGCGTTGTAAGCTTTCGATGCGAACGCGGGCTAAATTTTTAGGACCCTGTCTACACACACTTCGTCTTGATTAACGTAGCTTGGATGCCGTGAACAATTGTGATGGCGGGTCGCAGATGGATGCACATACCGAGCATTTTGTATAGCGGAGTGTCTTACGTAAACGTGTGTTGATTTTTTCGATGCGTTAATGTTGTTGGTGGAAAATACTTGGACACGCAATCTCATCAGACATCAGAATACGAATGTCTGCGTAAATTAAACGGGACGATTTTACTTCGCGATATGTTTTTACATGTCCAACAAAATAGGCGGTATTCGAAATAATTGCATATACAGGGTGAGTCAATAAGACCTACTATCTAAAATAACTAATTACTTATTAGTTTTAGCAGAATTGTTTTTTCATATCTTATTTTGTTCCCTATATCAAGGTCACTTTTAGTTCTTTCAGGTTAGCTCAATGTATACATTTTTTAATTCCACCTTGTTACCAATAAAAAGAACGAATTCAACAACCCCAAACATAATGACCTTGAGTTGACCTTGAGCCTAAAATTCGAACAAAATCTTGAGTTCAAGTGCTTTGTTTACTTTTGTTCATAGTATGTGTTGTCCTTGGACTTCTTTGCATTTTTCAAGACGGTTAGGCAACGATTGCCGAACTGCTCTGCGTGTGTCTGGTGTAATTTCCTTGCACGCTCTTTCAAAACGCTGTCGCATATCTTCTGCCGTCGTTGGCGCGCTTTGATATACCGCAGCTTTTCAGTGTTTTCCATAAAAAGAAACATGGAGTTCGTTTGATTGTTATTATTAATAATGCTTCAGCTAGTAAGGAAAAACGACTCTACTCTATACTTGTGACTGTTTATGCTTAAGGGTCTAGGTAATAAGGTGTGAACAGTCCTGGTCTCCCTTTTTTCTTGTGTGGACGGTAGACTCTCCTTTGTTTTCTTGTAATTTTTTTATTTTCATTTTGGGTACAGTGCACACTGCGGTAAAACGTCCTTTCGTGCCAAAGGAATAGGACGTAATAAAAGAGATTCATCGTTTTTTTTTTTCTGATTATTTCAACTCATTCCCAATAGAGCTAGATCCGGCGAACTTGGGTGCCAATTAACTGAACCATTTCGGTCAATCCATCGCAGGCCATACTGAGAGCAATTCGTCAAGCGTAATGATACCATTTTGAGATCGTTGTTTGATTTTAGGGTCAAGGTCAATTCAAGGCCATTATCTTGTAGTTTGTTGAGTTCGTCTTTTGATCGACAATAAAGTGGTATTCAAAAATATATACATTGATATTGTGAAACCCAAGACGATGACCTTGATATCTAAAAGAAAGAAGATATAAAAAGAAATCTAATTGTATCCACCCGATGCGTCCCTTAAAATGCTGCATAATCGTAACGAGTTATTTTAGATAGTAGTTCTTATTGGCTCACCCTGTATGTAATCGTTCTATCGTAGAGCTAGGAGGAAGTTTTAATTGATCTCAGTTTGCGTTAAAACAATTGATCAAATGTTGTTCCCCGTAAAATCGTACTGTTTCTTAGAAATAAATTAACAAAATAGGAGAGCTAATAAACTGACATCTCTTGAATATGTACATACATACAGAATTACTTCATCCACTTATGCTATTTCAAAATTTACTTCTTTTCAAGCCCCGCTGTTCGTCCACATTTTAATTACTTGGATCTCTTTCCATCTGGCAGTCAGCCAAATAATTCTCCCCGGTCTGAATTAATCAAATCGAGCCCGTTTCATGAATTCGTTACGTTGAACTTGCCTTGTGCCTCGGTTAAGCTGTTCAGCCGTAGGCAGACTACAGACAATTTGTTGCCAGATTGAACGATCGTAACAGGGGGAACGTCTGTATCTGGTCTCCGGTCATCGATGCAAGGCATCGGTGAACATCGAAAATCGAGTTATCGAAAAACGTGGCGTACTATATACGTGGTACGCGGTGCACTGTGCGGCTTATAGACTACATCGCCGGAACAGCCACGGCCAGGCCAATAAAAGTATATTGAACTTGTACGTGGGTGCGCGTTCCAGCCAAAAGGGTCGGGGAAGGGAAATTTCCAAGAGAAACAAGTCGCCGGTCGAAAGTTCGATAAAATAGTATTCCCCGGAGAATAGTTTGTATATACATGTCCGTCGGGCTCAAATCTATGCCGTTTACATAATTTTATGAAACGAGCCGTTCCGGTTGCTTGGAAACAGACAGTCATAATTACACGACGTCAAATAGTAAGTAGATGTTTATCGTGCATCTTATAATTATTTGTAACTGTGATGAAACTAACGTACACTCGCGGAATTTGTTTGTCAAGGTTGTTTATGGCAGTTGTTTTTATGAACGTGGGAACGCGAATAAAGGTGCAGCACCGCGTTGAAGGGGATTAACACTGTGCAGTTTCAAACGTTATCTTCAATGGAGGAGAACAAGAATAATATTTCACAGTGGACCATCTGCTGCTGAATTGTACGAAATACGGACTGTATCGCTACCATTATAGGATAAAACCATCCCTAAAGGGTAACTTCGAGCAAAATTAGAGTTGGCGACCAACGTTTTGTCATTAAACCCACCATAAAAGACACTTTAACTGACAGCAAGTCAATTAAAAAACCAACAAGTCGTCTAAAATGTATTAAACTATGCACAAAATTGTATTTCTGTTTCAAAGTGTTGCGACTAACCCACGTAAAGAGTTGATGCGGCTTTAAATAATAGAAACAAAAAGGGGATGATTATTTAATCAACTACTAAAGCAATCTAAACTATCATATAAAATACAATAAGTTAATATAGTAGGAAAACGGTACCGAATATGAGAGCCCATTCGTCAAATTTATTTGATTCTGTTACCGATTTACGCGGACTCAAACATAATTAATATAAATGTTAATTAGCAGACTATGAAGGCTAATGGCAAGTAATGAATAATGTGATACAAAACTATGCATATAGACACATTTTCAAAAACATAGCATTCTAATCTTTTCTATCTTTTTGAATTGTTACAGGTAAGTGATAAGCCATCACCGGAAAGTCGATATCGAAATTGTCTTTGCAGAAGGTTTTGTAAGTACATATGCACATAATAGGCTAACGGTACTGATTATGAAAGCCCATTTATGTTTGATTAAGTATCAGACAATGGAAAGGGAGAAAGGTGAAAATATTTATACTTCTACATTCATCATTTATTTATATATGTTAAAGAAAAGCGCGGTCTCATAGATATTTTTGTTTATCATGAAAATATTGAAAATATAAACGAATACAAAATGAAGAGTTCTAATGTAGCGTTTCTATTATGAGACCGTGCTTAACATTGAAACTAAAAGTTAAAATTGTCATCGAAAATGAAAAAGCCATTTCTCTTTTTAAGATAATATGGACAAATAAATACAGCATCAGTAGTTCCACAATATTCATAGGACCATCTGTAACACTTTATGCATTGAATCTATTACTCATCAACGTGGTCTTTAAAATAGAAACACGAGCAAAATAGACACTATCAATTCCGATTCTCCCAGTTTGTCTCAACAGAAGTGTCTCATGTTAAGAATAGCGTAGAGTCTCATATTAGGGGTATCCCGGATTCGAAAAGCGAGGTTCAATTAAACTAATAACAGGTTAATGTGTTTCGCTTAATGTTAGACGGTAATAGAACTAGTAAATAATGCTAAGAATTGAAGCTAATAAAAAAACAGGTCAAATAAGTTATCTTTAGTGTTATACAGACCTTCGTTGTAAATGAATATGAAGACTGGCGACGGTGAAAAACACATTTAGTGGCGTATTACTGGAACAACTGTATTTACGTAAACGGCAGTTTCATGCAAATGACGTTGCTAATGGGTTTGGCAGTTTTAATCTTTACCAAAGTACTGCAACATTTCCTTCAAAGGATTTTATGGGGTTTCATATTAGCCACCCTATACAAGGTATTCCATAACTCACAGAACTACCGGATATAAGAGATTCCTGAGGCGATACTGAACAACTTTTTTCTTTGGCAAAACGTCGTTTGAGGCTTTGTTTTTGAATTGTTAACGAAAAACACTGGCTACTCAGAGCGCGCGTGGAGCCCGCGCTCAGGGACGGAATATCGCGTTGCGCTGGATGGTGACAGTCGGCCGGTGCCTCCATTCAAACGCGTCGGTGCAGCAGGAAGAAAAGGTTGCATCAAATACCGAATCAATGCAATGAAGAATAATGTCGAATTATTCGTTATTCGTGAGTAACGAATACAAACGCTATACCGACGCGTTTGGATCGGGGAACCAGCGTGCTGGAGTGGCCAGTGTTTTTCGTTAACCCTTTGCACCCCGCCGAATTTCCTTATGACCTTTCGTTGAATGATTGTCGATAATTGAACTGTTGTAACTCCGTGAAAAACAATCGTACAACAATGCACGCCGATTCATTTTAAAGCGCAAACACTATACTTTTCCAACCCCGAGTTCATCCTTTTGCCAAGAAATGTTTTCATATCATGTAACGGGTGAGAAAGTGAAGACACTGGACATACTAACGTCGTTCAGCACACTTCCCATTCAAAGTTCGATAAAACGGTTAAAAAAAAAAATTGTTTATCAGATACGAGGTGGGCATTTTGAAGAGAAAACTTTGGGCTTCAAATTCATGCTGATTTGAATTACGAAGAAAAATTCCTGAATGTCCGTAGACACGTTTGAATCTGTAAAACTTACAAACAGGAAAAGTGTCTTCACCTTCCTACCCGTTATATGATGTAGAAACATTTTTTTTTTTTTTTTAAGAACGAGCTCAGGCCTGACAAAGTAGAGACCCTACGCTTTAAAATTAGTATGGGGTAATTATTAAACAATTTTTTTTCTGTTTTTTTTTCGCAAAGTTATAACAGTTTGTACAATGTCCTCTCAGAGGGGACAGCGAAGTGCAAATGGTTAATAATGCAAACACGAAGCCTCAAACGACAGTTTGCCGAAGGAAAAAGTTGTTCGGTATCGCCACAGGAATCTCCCATATCCAGCTCTTCTATGAGTTATGGGACACCCTGTATGTTTACTTTTCGTTTGTAAACCAATTCCATTCATATAGTAATTTAATATTTAATATTATATCGTGTCTAGGACGTGTTTCATTCAAAAGCTACATAATTGTCATTACCTACATCCTTTCAATTATAACTGTTAATGCATTTTATATAATAATCTTAGTTAACATAATTACTAAAAAAAAGCTCTCCCACTGTCGAGGGGTGTAAAAATATTAGCAGCCAACTTCTGTGGCACAAACAAGCTTACAGACTTTTGGCGGATGGGATTTTATGCGAGTTCTGCCAAAATTTGCCCCAATACGGCCTTGAAAATATAAAAAAACAAATACTGCATCGGTTGGTATCGATTCACGCCAGAACCTCGTGAGCATTAAACTTTCTTGACCAGTCTGGCATCTCGATTTTGAAGCTCGCGTCGCTGCCAAGAACCATCGGGTCCAACGAAGTACAGTAATTTTTTTAAATAATCAACTCGCTCCGGATTGGCTAGCTGCTTATTGCGAAATAGGTATACAATTCGGCTTGACTTTATTTTCGAACAGGACAAGAGCGAACACGGTCAACAAGCGAGGGGCTCGAGTTACCGGCAAACCATAAAGGGTTCTGTCGAGGCGAAATGTTATTCTTTAGAGAAGAATAGAGTATTGCATGCCTTCTCATTCTATGAACGAAGCGCGCTCCTACTCACTAATTCCGTGTCACACACGCTCTCATTTTTTTTTTACAATTTTTAATATTATGGAAATCGGCTTTCAATGTTTATTAAACATAAAGAAACTGCGTTCTGACCCAAAATAAGCAACTCGCTCGGGACCGACCGGTTGGTTACCACGGAGGTGTGCTATTCGGTGAGCGAGCGAGGGCCCCGAGGTAGCGGTACACCATAAAGTGTTCGGCCGAGGAGCAATGTTATTCTTTAGAGCTGGGGTGTCCAACCTTTTAGTTTCCCTGGGCCAAATTGGTAGAAGACAATTTGTTTTGAGCCACACATAAAATACGCTAACACTAACGATACCTGATCAGCAAAAAGACGTAGGACATACATATAATTAACATATTTAAGTAATTTAAACTTCATTTATTCATGAATTTTTTATTATAAAAGTAAAAGACAATACAGCAGTTTGAAACTAATGAGATATTTAACATTGTTTCTGAGACATTAATGCTTTGGTATTTGGTTCGTCGGAAGTAGTTTCAATTCTTAGTCAGTTCTCAAGGTGTTCATCAGATATGTTTTAGTATTATTAATGATATTTTTAATTACAATCTCATAAAGTTTGCAAGTTTATGATTTTTTTGTTGAGCCGCATTTATAGCCGTCGTGAGCCGCGCGTTGGACACTAGCCTGCTTTAGAGGATAGAATATGGCATGCCCTCTCATTCCATGAATCAAGTACGCTCCTATTCGGCGACTTCAAACAAAGAACTGAGGTTTGCGAATTGCTTATTTCGAGCCAGACCCTTTGCTTATAACGGATTTAAAATCAGGTTCCTGCATCCTCCAGGATTCCAAAGACGCATATCGTATTGTCTCCTGGGCAACCGCTTCAACGTGCACCATTCCCTTTCCGTTCCTCGTTGTTCTGTTACCATTCGATTAGTCTTGTCTCTCTTGCTCCGGTGACTTCTATTTTTCCCGACCCTCTGTTTTGCTGGCTTTTTTTCTTTCACTGAAAAATTGATCTTGTCCCTGCACGTGACGTACATTCGACGCTACGATAAATTCCTTTACGAACCTCTCGAAGCGTTGCAGCCATTATCTTCCTCGTCTACCTTCGATTACGTCGACATTCCACGCGGATAAAAATCCCGTAGCACGACGATGAAGGATGGTTCTTTTTTCTGCATTTCTCCTTTTTCTAAGTAGAGAAATTAAGCACGATCTCCTTGAACGCGGCACAAACGGAATTCAACACGAATATTCGGATAATGTCTGCCACGCATACGAAAAGTCGAAAGAAATGTTCGTAATTCCTCTTTGTGCCCAAATGCGACGGGAGTAATGAACGTAATAATGAAGCTCGGTCTACGTAAGCAAATTATTTTTTCAGCACATGAGTTGATGGAGCACATTGAGATGATTTAAATCATCTTGCCTCACTGATTTCGAAGTTGAATTATTATTTTTAATTGTTGACGCATGAAAAAATTAATCAAATTTTACTCCCTACTCTTCTCATTTACCGCCATTAATTTATCAGACAGAAAAATATCACTGATTCTTCGTTTCCTTCATAATACACCCGTCAATTACTTTGGTTCTTTTCAGCATTTTTTTTTGTATTCCGTATCTCCATTCTTCAACAACATTCCCAAACTTTTGTTCGGGCCTAGTTGCCGTCATTATGCATCTGATTACTATATACCTGCGAGCTGTCTTTCAATCTCTCTGTTTTCCCTACTATCCCCGACATCTCCAACTGCCCTCGTTTCATCGCTCATCTTTCTTATTCTCCTCCTTTCGTTCTCCCTGAATAGCTTTTCCCGCCGAGACTAGGGAAAATCGTCACGAAATGCTTTCAACAATTGACCCCGCTCTGTCAGCACATTTTACATTCACGTGCAGTTTTATAAATGTTAGAGCAGGCTACGGATATTATTACGAAAGTGCAGATTTAAAGTTTAACACTAGAACTATCACTGCTTGGAGAAGTAGCGAACAAAAGTATATACTGAATAACTAATACAAGTAAAAATATATTTACTGAAATCTTTGGATTTTGCTTGATATGACCCGAAACTAAATGTAATTTTATTTAAAAATAAATGACAATGAAATGTTTACTAATGAAAAAGTAAAAGGTAAACGAGAGAAGCATGAGAAAACACAATTGGGTCCTTTTGACTACCTTGGTCTAGATTTAGCGTTAAAAATATACTATAAATTTTCCACACATCATCGATTAACAAAAGCAGCAATTTATCGTGCACTGTGCGCAGCAAAAGAAGCAGGTAACGTTGGTCCTCTCCATGCAGATTCCAATATGCGCCTAGAATAACGCACGCAGCGCCCGCTTGCGCCGCCATCCCGACGATCCACAAACGTTTTCCTTGACCATAGAGCATCGATTGGCACAGATTAATCCCTAATCAAAGCGGACAGAGTGCAGCCGGGGCCAGTTATCGAGATTCCCGGTGCAATCGAAGCTCGAGTCAGGTCCTATTTTGACAATGAGACACACGACCGCCTCTGATCTTTGTGGGCAGTAACCAATTGGCGCACTGGAGAGTCCTTCAATTCACCGCGTATTCTGTTAGCGTTAAGCTCGATTCAAGCGATCAGATTTTCTAACGATCAAAAGCGTACGCGGGGCACAGAAGAGGAATTCAGGCCGAGAGCAAACGAGCACGCACAAACGAAGTTATTTACTTTCCTCGTGATTCTATTGTAGCACAAAAATGTAACTGGGTTTGCTTTCGATGTTTACCGTACTTGAACAACATGGAAGTCCATTTTGAGGACTATATTTATGGACTAGGTCCATATTTACTGACGGTAACATGCTGAGAAATTTTGAGAACGAGCCAAAATTGAATCGAGCTTTCCACGAAATACAAATCGAACGCTGCGCGTTATGTTCATGTAACAGAGAGGATAAACTTGGGGGGGGGGGGGGTCTGCAGGTCCAGAACATTGTCTATTAAACCTTATCCAGTTATTCCTTTCGGACAGGAACGTTCAGGTTTTGAAACACATACACTTCGCAGTATCGGACATTACACTTTTAATCGAATCGTTTATTTCATCTAGATTGGAAAATTGCATCGAGTATCGTAGGCGCATCAGGAGAAGGCCGCAAAACCTACAGGCTGCATCTACACAGGACAAAGAGGAGTCCTCTGCTCACTCCACCCAGCCCTAAGAGGTTGTTGCGTTTCACTTTGTCGCGTACTTCATTACGCGAAGGACTTCCATGCGTGACCTTCCCGTCTAAAGGCAACAACGTGCCGCGTCCTACCTTAATCGCGACGTCAATCGGCACTACGAATGGGGTATTCCTACTGGGGCGCCCATAGCGGGTCCGTACACGATGAGATTTGTCCCGAGACACGTCCGGGGACTCGTCCCAGGAAAGAAGAGCAAACTCCACTGGTAGTGGGAGAACGAATAGACTGATGGTAGGAGCCGTGCAGCTTTCGTCGGAAATGAAATTTGTTACCAGAAGCGATATCTCGAAGTCTGGGCCCGAAAGGTATTTTGTGCTCGCAGAAATTATATGTTCCTGGGTGCCACGTGCAGTACAGGTGCTTGACTCTACACAGTACGTGTAATAAATCCATTGTATTAGGAAACGGCAGTCAGTGGACAGTTGTCTACTTCTGCCTAAGAATTATTACAAATACGTAATAGCCAAGAACAGAAAATTTCTATAAAAGTAATACGATATTTCTGAAAGGTATGATTCCGGTTTAATTTGTACTTACCCCTTTGATTTCTATGCATTTTTATCGTAACATAAATTGAGTCTGTTTATGTACAAGTGTCTTAGGCGAGATGTTATTGTCACGTCTGATGGATGTGAAAGGTAAGGGTGGGGGAAATTCGTTCAAGTGAAAGCCCCGGGCAAACGAATTCACGCTTCTACCGGTTAATTCAACTTGAAACTCTTGGTTGATTTAAGTTTTTTTATAATTAAATATAAATGGATTTATTGATTTCCAAATTGTTGTTGGTACAGTTTTTCACACCATTGATAAATTATATCCGGAGCTTCCGTACTCCACGGCTCGTAATTTAAAATATACTGTCGTAAAATACTACTTGGAATCTCCGAATGGTTGTTGACTTTAACAGCCCGGAGAGTACAAATTTCTTCCAAATTATTTAAAGGTTGTGGGGCGGAGGGAAATTGATTTTCCCCGTGTTCTTCCGTTAAATCAATTAAAATTGGTTCCTCACCAGTGTGGTCAGACAAATCCGTCCTTCTTAAGTCCTCCTCTAACTTCTTTAGGATGGCAGCCCTCTCCAAACGATTTCTAACTTTTTTTCCTCCTCTTTTACTTCTTCTTCGATATCTTTTGGACTTCTAGTTTGAGAAGAAAGATTTATTTTGAATGTTCTTAAAATGTATTAAAACTCTAAAACCTTAATTAATTTAGCTGAATACCTTGACGCATCCTTCAACTGTCCCAACTGCAGACATGATCTGCGCTAGAGTCGTTTTCCGGATTTCAACGCAAATACTGCGCGTGCCAGATATTTCTAAATAATTTGGTATTGTCCAAATCTCTTCAATTAGTTCTTATTAATTCTCTGCCAAGTAGGCGAGATTTTAATTAGAACCTTTGAACAGCTTTACTTAAAAAAAAAAAAATAACTCTGAACAAATCTTCTTTCTATAACTGACTAACTGAACGACACTGCTTGAAAATACTATGTAATACAAAAAAATAGAGTTTTGGAACTGTCCCCTGTATATATACTGGTTTTGGTACGCCCAAAGGGTCGTGTGGTAGGGGTTGCAAAAGTGGAGGGACCAAAGGCGACCTTCCAGACGCTGTAGTAATTGTTTTGACACGGGTAATTCAACTACTTGGGCCATCCCACGTCCTTCCGCACTCAACATGTTTTAAGAGTATTTACTATTAGTTTTGAATGAGAA
Source organism: Holcopasites calliopsidis (assembly GCA_023838395.1). Lineage (NCBI taxonomy): Eukaryota > Metazoa > Arthropoda > Insecta > Hymenoptera > Apidae > Holcopasites > Holcopasites calliopsidis. The sequence goes on along the minus strand of JALHAQ010000018.1, from coordinate 883,278 downwards.
GACCCTTGGGTCTTTTTACAATTTATGGCACGCAATATTTTTCTTCGTCGCTGTCTCTGGTTTATTTCGTTTCCTGTTATCTACTTTCTAAAGGGTCCTACTCGATTCTAACTTGTCTATACAATTTATCTTTAGCGCGAACTAAAATCTATCTGATTATTTCTATTGCGCAGTCGCGAATTAATCTGATGCTTTTAAGAACGGGTATCCGGGTATAAGAAAAATTGTGTCGATCTACCTCCTTTCTCTCAGACGTTACATTATCTCTGGTCTGGTATACCACCAGCTCTGGTCCTCCGACTGTGACGGAGACCGGCGAGACCATCCTGTTATCCTGATATCTCAAACCAATCCTGTTATTTGTCCCTACCGAGATGCCGTCCAATCAAATTACGGTACCCACTTGCAGTAACATGCTTTGTCATTATTGATTGGGTATGTCATCTACGAAGACTGCCGCGTGACGTAGCAGTGAAATGGAAAAATCGAGATAGACAGAGATAAAACCTATGGCCACTTATAATGCATATCTATACTGCGTTCAACGAGACGAGTCACCAAGTGTAAACATGTGCATGTGATCTGTGCATGAGCAGGACAGGGCCGACTTACGGGTTCCGGATGTCCACATTGCATCGTAAGATAAACTGTTTTTTTAAATTAAAATTCTTTGACTATGGTATGGAGGTGCTTGTTATATAAATATACCCAAATAACAGGATAAATTAAAGTACAACAGTAGTTATGTGTAATTATTATGATTTATTATTCCTTTATTCTATGTTGCTTTCGCGACTGGTATTTAACATTGAACTATCGTCGGAATCATTTAAATTTATAATAAATTGCTCTATTGCGGATTTAATTGTACCATCTAATTGCCAAAATTTCTCTTCAAAATTGGTTACTACTTGATCGATACATTTCTTCCAATTTTCTACAGTATTTATTGCTTCCCTAAATAAATATATCATATCTCAAAATTTAAAAGTGCTGTTTCTCGCTGCAACATACTTTTTCACCTGAGCCTATATCATCTCTATGAGGTTTAACTCGCAAGTGATATGGCGGAAGTCTTAAAATTGTTATATTTTTTCTTTTCGCTATTTCATCTACCGCATAAACTTTTTGTTCTTTCACAATATGTAATAATTCAATTTTTACCATATCGTCTGCCAATGTTATATTTCTTGTCCGTAGCCACTGCTGGATGTTGGCTTTTTTCCACTTGCTGGTCGGGATTTATTCGATTTTGCGGCTGTAGTATGGAGCGTTGTCCATAACGAACACTGAATTTTCCTCTATTAGGTCAATTATTTTAGAAAATCGATCTTCAAATTTTGCCGCATTCATCTCCTCATGGTAATTTACGGTTTTTTGGACTCAAATGTCCATAACTCCCCATCCACAAAACCATTTACTTCCCGATGTGAGTAATTATTAAGCGTTTTCCCTTGTCGGAAGGATTTTTTAAGGCGGTAGATAGACCGTTGGAATGTGCGGCTCGAGCTGATATGTTTATATCTTTCCATACGAAGTTTTTGGTATGCCCTGCATTAATCTACGTTTCGTCCAAGTAATATATTTGACAATTAGCCTCCCTGAATTGTTTTAATTAGCGTAAGTAGCTTTTTTCCCATACAACAACGTCTTCTCTGTCGTTTAAAAAACTATCGCGACCTCACCAAGTAAACTTCAAATTAACACTCTTTAATAACTTTTAAAACGAAGTTCGTTTAGAATTAGGTAAAGTGGGATCCGCATTTACAATTTCTAAAACCTTTTGGATCGTTGGGGTTTCATTCCGATGAAAAAATTCGGGAACTATTCGCCTTATGACATTTTTATCGCAATCGTCTACTTTTTGAACAATTTTTTTGGCGAATGTTTGTTCTCTTTGGAGACGATATTTCTTCTGCCGTGTTTTCCTTCCGTATTCGAAAGACTGACCTAACAATGCCACAAAATTAAATAATGTTTTTGTTAAAATGCATATTTCTAGAATGTATATTAAAGTATATATGCAATTTTTACCTCTTCGAAACTCCTGTAGTACGAGCAGTTATTTTCACTATATCAGTAATAGGTTGTCCCGGATTTCTTTGACAGTTCTGCTTTATGAGTATTTAAAATAATGTTCATTTCACTTGCACTAATACATGTTCTTTTTGCGCGCTTCCTGACAGGTGGCATGCCAACGTTTTCTTCCTTAGAACTTGAGAATGATGACATGACGAAAATTGAAAATACTTAACGGAGGAAAAAACACACATGCAAGACACCTGAAAACACACTTGCACACTATGCAAGAACCCTCGGCAAGGGACCATCATCACTTGGCCCTGAGTTGCAGCATGTGACAGCTAATGACTGCAGTCGCAGGGCCGATCACGTGAAAGGCGAGCGAGCTGTTTGTTTTTACTTAGTGTCTCGTCTCGTTGAACGAAGTATAGGTATATTATGTATCTCGATGGCACATCACTGCGGTTGTTTTACTTTCAAAGTTTTCTCCAAACCGAATAAGATTGCGTACGGAATGTGCTCGTGTACCCACAACGTATTTTTTTTTATTAGCATTTGAATCCTTTGTGAAGGTTATATCTGCTTATATTCTTTTGCATTACATTTCTTTAGAATGGCGAAGGTACAAAGACATGCCGTAATGTTTGCTTTTGAAATTTTTATACTAAGGGGGAGCTGCAGTTTTATTTTTGTAGGTTTCTAATTAGTTCGGTTGTTTGAAAATGATGTTTCATTTTGCCCACACTGTATTGTACTCCAGTGAATATATTTTTAACAACGAATAACGATGAGCAAACAATAAATATATGTAGGGATAGTATATTTTTTATTTATTAATTTCAGCTTTAGCAGCTCCGAAATAGACTTGGTTTACAATAATCATCTTAACCCACTCTCATACCCATACATCGCTATCTACTTCTATCCCTGTCTTATACATTTTCATCCTCCGCTTTTCGCGTTTCACTATCCCCTCCTTAACCCTACCATTTACTGCTTCTATTCTAAACACACATCACTCTAGCTTCGTACATTCCTCCATTAGATGTTTTAGCGTTACGCATCCCTCCTTGCATAAAATGCACATCCTTCGCTCCTCATTCATCCAGTATCTATTCCACTCTTCCAGGTTGCCGCATCTCATCCTTCCCAACATCATTTGACTGCCCCCCACTCCATTCTTTTTCAAGTACTCAGCTCTTTTACCTGCTCTAATAAACTTATATCTCTCATTATATTTTGATTCTTGTATCTTATTATATTGTTCCTGTTCCTGTATTTCCCGTTCCCTTACTCTAATTGAATCTACTATCTTAATGTTACCTGTTTCTCTTAATTAATACCTACATGGCTATATCCATTTTTTTTTGGTAGAAATGTTTTCTATCAAATACAGTCTTTGTACTTGTTTTTCCCTTTTCCGCTAAGCATACTTTGACCGTCAATTTCACCTTGCTCTTTCTCACACTCTCCTCGTAATTCATAGCCTTTCCCCCCTATCGTTCTCCCCATTCTGTCCCTTTTCGCTTCCTCAAATACCATGCAGCTTGGTGTACTTTTATCAAGTCGAAGACACCATTTAATATATTCTGCCTGTACTGATTCTATTTCCGACCACTCCAGCCATCCAAATACGCCTGCCCCATATAATAGAACTTCTGAAATTAACCTATCAAAAAGGATCATTCTCCGTTTGAAGCCGTTTCTCCGTAATCTCTCTCCGATACCCCATACCTGTTTCATTACTACCTGAGTTTTCTTTACTCTTTCTCTGACATGCTTAGAAAACTAAATATATATAACCCTTAACTAATTCAATCTTTTTCCTCTTCCATTCCCAATCCATCTCCTTCTCCCTTCCTCCGTCCTTTTTAAAAACTATAAGCTTAGATTTCTCTATATTTAGATTAAGCTTCTTCCTGTCAAGGTATTTCTCTAACGTCTTCATTAGATGTTTTAGTTCTTGTTCCTTACTGATAAGTACAACTATATCATCTGCATACGACAACGTACAGATCGTCCTGCTGCCTATCACCACATCTCCACACTGCTGTCTTAGGAGTACTTCTATATCTGCAATGAAAATTGCAAATAACAAGGAGCTTAATATACACCTCTGTCGCGCTCCTTACTTTGTTCAAAACTCCTCCGTTACCACCTCTACTATCACCACGTTACTCGTCTCCTCGTATATCTCCTTCATCCTCTCAACAAACCCCCTACTTACCCCTTTCCTGTACATCATTCTCTATAGCAGATCTGTGTTGACCCTATTGAAGGCGGCAGCCTTCAAGTCCACGAAGAATGCTGCCATCTTCCTTCCTATTTTCCTAAGCTCACTTTCTACCACGTGCTGCAAGATGTATACATTGCCAATTGTGCATGCGCCCTTCTTAAAACTAGCCTGCGTGTCCTATTTTATATGCTGCATCTAGTAGTGTTATGCCTCTGTAATTTGCATCACATTCCGGATAACCCTTCTTGTGTAGATAGATCATTAGCCCCTTCCTTCTATATGTAGGGATAATATTATTAACCATTATCAATCTTTTTCTTTGGATGCTTCGTTTCAACAGAAAAGCATTGAAACCGTAAATTTAACACGGCGTAAAGTGATTCGATTGTGTGTGTTTTTTGTTTGTAGAATCGGATACTGTAGGTTTTTATTTCAATCTCAACAGAATCCACACGGTTATTTTACAAAGAGAAAACTGGAATAATGCATACCTGTATGGTACATGGATTGCATTTACCGTAGAACTAAATTGAAACAGGATTGGAGACAGTAATTTTTTTTCTGTAAACTTTTTTATAGCTTCTTACATTAGGTTAACTTTCTACGTGAATTTATTTTAAAGCGTAACATTCTTTATTTCATTTTTATTTTAATAATTGTCACTTAAGAAAAGTCATAAACAAATTTTAAGTGCATCCTTTCATTCGCAAATAGACAAAACATATTAAAATAATGGATCACCGATTCCACTTGTGAATTTTGATGTACAGAGTATGTGACATGCTTATCAAACCGGACCGATACATAAATATGTGCATAATAAATAATTTATATTCGAGAAATCATAACTCTAATAAAACTCCCAACATGTTTCCAAACATGTATTATCGTTAAATATATATTTTCCCGTTGCACGCTAGTGCATTTAATTAAAAATCCGCGATGCAAATTACGAATACGCTATTCACGTCGCGTATAAATGGAAACGTGCAGCTATATTCTAGTGTGTACAAACGCGGAGTCCTTTAATGTTCCCATTTTCTAGAAAACATGATAACGTTTCCATCCATTCCCACCTGGCACGTTGGTAAATTTGTGTTTTAAACCATAATCATGCAGTCTCTTTGCCTCTCTATTTTTCATTCATCAAGTTTATGCATAAATAAGTAATTTCAGTGTCATGTGCATATTTCTGTATTAAAATCGTCGCTCGACTTCCTACTTTACTTTATCCTGTACAATAAATTGGATAGAATGGGAAACCTGTGTATCAAATATAATTCTTATCCTATACTATTCGCGTTCAGAATGAAGTCTGCTGTAAGGAATGTGGGTCTGACTCGTCAGATTCCATTAGAACGGAATTCGAAACAATGACCAGGGCCACGTTTACCACTAGGCAAAATAGGCATATGTATGTCTAGGGCCCCATAAAAGGAGGGGCATGCATAGAGGAATTTGCTATTGCTGTATGAAGTAAGTAAATCCGCTAGCTACGATTTCTAAATTTAATTGAAAAATATATAAGAATGATGCTTTTATTGAAACGAAATTGTCATATTTGGAGGTATTATTGTCGATAGTCATTCTTGTTTATGTAAAAAAGGCCCCGATTTTCATTCAAATGCCTTGGACCCAAAAAGCTCTAGACGCGATCCCGCCAATTAGATATCTGTATCAGAGTTAGACATTATTCGAATGAATTTTCGTACGATTTAGCTGATGCTAATTTACAAAAGCGTGAAGATTTTTCTGCAAAATGTACGTATTATCCCAAAAACGTACATTTTGCGTATTATCCCTAAAACGAACATTTTGCAGAAAAATCTTCGCGCTTTTGTAAATTGCTGTCAGTTAGATCGTACCTTGCAAACAATCAACTCCATGGCTACACAGGTATTACAAACTATACTGAGGGCAGATCAAGGCGAATCGGTTCAGACCAAAAATTTAGTCCATATTTGTTGAATAGCCATGTAAAAGACTATTTCAATTATTCATGTTACCACATCCCCCCTCCCCCACCCTGAAGTGATTGATTACATGGTTACATAACAAATATGCGTTGAACTTTTAGTTTGAACCAATTCGCCTCGGTTCGCCCTCTCTGAATGTAATTATAAATAAATACAGGTACCAATACAAACATATAATTGAATAGATTACTCGCTACTTAATTTCCATGTACAAAAACAAGAAACGAGTGGACATTAATACCTTTATACAGACCAAAACTGCAATATTGTACATACTGTACAATTTGAAATTAACGTGAAGCAATGAACATTTTCCTACGAAGGGTTTTTTTTTAAATAATTATAACGCTGTTGGCAAGCTTTTTTGCAACGGGCGCAACTTTTTATCGTGCATTTGCGACATCACACGTTACTCGTAGGCAAAATGCTGGAGTGGAGCTTTTTATCGGATGGCGCGGACGAGAGAAACGCAGCCGCATAAATGAGGCTAGATGTTATATGTACGCACCGAGAGTCGTTTCACGGTGAAACGTGCTTTAACACCGCGACACCGACACGTCCGCGACTTTACCCCGGTCCTGTATTCAGCATCATGGGATTTTTTACGCTTTTCATCCCCTCCGTTACACCATAAACTCTCAGCCCTCATCGCGTCCTCTTCGGTGGCAGCGTTCATCCGGCGAATTTCTCATCGTATTTTCTTCGGTCGGCCTCTTTTTCGCATGAATATATGTACAGGCTTTTTGCAAATAAATAAACAACTTAGTATCTTTTTCATACAGTCCTTTTCCCCATCGTACTTATGAGTCATAATTTAACTGGATTCGTCGTTGCCGGAACTAGATGAACAGTGCAGGCAAGCGCCTTATGTAATGGCGAGTACAGTACTGATCCGTAATAAGAAACTATTTGTGGCTCGAAATAAGCAAATCCCTATCCCCACTTCCTTATTTGAAGTCGCTGAACAGGAGCATGCTTCATTCATAGAATCAGAGGGCATGCCATATTCTATCCTCTAAAGCAGGCTTGAGAATTAACTGCACTTTTCGGTAAATTTTTAGAAGCGACACCTCCTTTTTCCCGCTGCACGTCTAGGCCCCCGCCATGGCCCTAGTGCTCGAGGCACCTCAGGGCCGTACCGTATAAACCACGTGGACGCAAAGGGTGACTTGTAGCAACAGACTTTCACATCATCCATGGGGTACTACCGTCGATGCGTTTTATTTTCGCTCACCGAGTAGCATACCTGTCCCGTAGTAACCAACTGGCTTATTTCGGATCAAGACGCAGTTTTTTACGTTTAACAAACATTGAAAGCCGATTTCTCTAATATTAAGAATTGGCAAAAAATAAGAGTGTGTGTGACACGGAATTAGCGAATAGAGAGGCATGCCATATTATATTCTTCTTTAAAAAATAACATTTCGCCTAGACCTTTGTGGTTTACCGCTATCTCCAGCCCCTTGCTCGTTGTGTTCGCTCTCGTCCCGTTCAAAAACAAAGTCAAACCGAATGGTATGCCTGTTCTATAATAAGCAACTGGCCGATCCCGAGCGAGTTGCTTCTTACGGAACATCACTGTAATTATTCACACGTCGCACGTGTGTGTACCAACGCTGTATGTACAATTACCAGATTCCAATCGAACAATGGCAAATTAAACCGGCCCGACACACGGTTAATCAATACCTATTCATTTAATCAGCTACGTCTTACAGTGATATTAGTGATATCAGCAACAATAGTACAGGGTGTCCCAGAACTCCCCATAGAGCCGAAAAGGGGTGATAGCTGAGGTGATTCTGAACACCTTTTTCCTTTGCGAAAATGTTGTTTGAGGCTTCGTTTTTAAATGGTTAACGAAAAACATTGACCAATCAGAGCGCGCGTAGAGCCCGCGCTCAGCCGCGAGAGTGTTGTGCTCGAGCTTAACGCTCCACCGAGGCCGTGAATGTGAACAAGTCGCTCGGTCTAATAGGAGGCGTTTGCGAAAAGTTATATTGAATAAGGTATAAACAAATTAAGAACAATATCAAATTATTCGTTATTACTCAAGAAGGAATAAACTAATTAGTCGTTATTCGTGTAGAATCAATGGATCGATTGACTAATAAACCTATCAATTGCAGCCCGCGTTAAATTAAAAAAGATTGACAGAAGATTCAAATTAGACTCACCCATGCATCCATAAATGAACCTGTTTCGACGAAAATGGGTCACTGTGTCATCCTACCGATCCTGACCATTGCAAGTAGGTATCCCGCAGTGCAGGACAGCTGATGTTACGGCCAGGTCAGCGAACTCACTTTATTTGACAAAACTTATTACCTGCAGAGCAACGATCACTGGGTTATTCTACCGATCCTGGCCACTCGAAGAACAAACACATGGTGCACAACAGCCGATATCTCGGTTGGAACAGTGAAAGAACTTCGTTTCACAAAATTTCCATCATTGCACGATCACTGTCATTTTATACTTCATGATTTAAATTTATGAAATCAGTTGTTCCCATTTATGAATAATTACCACTTATTATCTTTCAAGCGTCTCGACTTGGCCCTTTCTACTGCCAAATACGCTTTTGCACGTTCTACAATTTCATCGTCATGTTTCTGATTGGGTAATCAGTCGCGAGCTTCGCGTTTTAAAACTTAACTTTTATTTCGTTGAAAGTAAAGACAACAATTACAGCGTCGGAGAGATCTTTACTGCTCAATGTTCGGACTGGTTCTGTTTTGGGAAGTTGTGACGCGGTTTGCAACGGTGAATGAGGGCTAGTTCGAAGAATGGTATAAGGGAGAGTTACGGGTTGTCGCGGGGAGCGCGCTTTATCGTGAAAAGGCCCTTGAGGCCCACGTGCTGGCCAGCACAGTTTTCGGTTTCCAGAAAACACGGTCATGGTGAATTTAGTGAAAACATTTTCCAGTCCCCGGAAAAGGTATAGCATTACAAAGAATGTAATAGAAGATGTAGCATCTCGGAGAATGTAACAGTGTCTTGAACGCTCCGCAGTGCCTTCCTGGCGACTGGAAAATGTCCCCATTACATTTGCCACGGCCGTCTTTCTTAGGAACCGAAAAACTCTGCTGGCCAGCACGTGGGCCTCAAGGGCCTTTCACCCTAAAAGCCCCCCCCCCCCTCCGTAAGGCTCCGTAACTCTCCCTATTAACGTTTTTCCAACTAGCCCTCGCCAACCGTTGTAACCGCGTCATAGTTTCTCAAGACAGAATCAGTCTGAACACCATACAGTAAAGATCTCTCTGACACTGTAGTTGCTGTTTTTAGTTTCAACGAAACAAAAGTTAAGTTCTAAAACGCGAAGCTCGCGAGTGATTACCTGCTTGGGAACACGACGATGAAATTTCAGAACGTGGAAAAGCGTATTTGGCAGTAGAAAGGGCCAAGTCGAGACCCTTCAAAGTTAATAACAATCAGCCCCTTTCGGAGCCAGCAATTATTCATAAGTGGGAACAACTGATTTCATAAATTCAAATCATGAAGTGTAAAGTGCCAGTGATCGTGCAATGATGGAAATTTTGTGAATCGAAGTTCTTTCACTGTTCCAACCGAGATATCGGTTGTTGTACACCACGTGTTTGTTCTTCGAATGGCCAAGATCGGTAGAATAACCCAGTGATAGTTGCCGTGCAGGTAGTAAGTTTTGTCAAATAAAATGAGTTCGCTCACCTGGCCGTAACATCAGCTGTCCTGCACTGCGGGATATCTACTTGCAATGGTCAGGATCGGTAGGATGACACAGTGACCCATTTTCGTCGAAGCAGGTTCATTTATGGATGCATGGGTGAGTCTAAGTTGAATCTTCTATCAATCTTTTTTACTTTAACGGCAGCTGCAATTGATAGGTTTATTAGTCAATCGATTCATTGATTCTACACGAACAACGACTAATTAGGTTATTCCTTCTTGAGGAATAACGAATAATTTGATATGGTTCTTAATTTGTTTATACCTTATTCGATATAACTTTTGGCAAACGCCTCTTATTAGACCGGGCGACTTGTTCACATTCACGGCCTCGGCCGAGCGTCAAGCTCGAGCACAACACTCCCGCGGCTGAGCGCGGGCTCTACGCGCGCTCTGATTGGTGAATGTTTTTCGTTAACCATTTAAAAACAAAGCCTTAAACAACATTTTCGCAAAGGAAAAAGGTGTTCAGAATCACCTCAGCTATCACCCCTCTTCGGCTCTATGGGGAGTTCTGCGACACCCTATATAGAGATTACGCATACAAGTACAGAAATTATTCATAAACATTTGAAAAAAGCCTTTTATACAATATTATTATTAAATAGGATTTTCATTTATTTCATACACATAGTTTTGTGCAACTCATTTTCATCATTTCATAAATTACACGAACGCCGTGCACAACAAAATTTATATTTGTGTTAAATGAGCAACTTTTAAAGCCACTTGATATGAAACGAACGAGTTTGCCAAGGTAAAATAAGGTATTTGCTATCATATAAATCAATTTTATGTGCTCGAGGTAAAGGATGTAATATGTTCGGAATGTTGGACATAATCTACGGTAAAGTTTGATTAGTTAAGTTTTCCAGCGCGATAATCTAGGACAGGACGGTGTCCCAGAACTTCTTTACGCTTTGCCACGCGGAACAGTTTACTTTAACGGAATCCATATACGAGTATTTCAAATATTAAAATTGTACTAAACAGCCTTACGCATATCACGTTTGATGCCCCAGAACCCTGAATAATCAATAAGGGTGTTAATGTTCGACGATCCGGTAACAGTAGTATCCGAATTAATATTTTAATGGCGATTTTAATGTAAATTACACGAGGCGAAATTATAGCAGATGCGGCAGTCGGTATTCAATCTGGTTCAATTAAAAAGCAATTAAACCGTCGGCGGATGAATTATTCAAAATTCTGCTCCGACTAGTGGCGCACACAATGGCTTTGCCATTTAACCGCGTAAAGTCACGGAGAAGTGTAACGCCGCTATCCCATCGAGCGAGTACTTTGAATATTCAGTAGATTAGAGTCGAGCAGGCACGCTAAAGTGACGGAGAAGACAGTTCGCCCGATCAGTCTTTCCGGTGCGTAATTAAAATTTGCTGTAAAACACTTTTACTAGGAAGTGGTAGGGTGACGCTACCGATCATGAGACCCCGTAAAACCTTTATAAAGAAGCGTTGCAATACTTTAGTAAAGATTCAATATAATATTTAATATGTATATACATTACAATAAAAAAATGTTCGAGTATTTTGTTTTTTATTATTGTCAGGGTCACCCTTATTTTTCAAAACAGCACTTTGTATTTTTGACTTAACAGTGTTATAACCCGTATCAAGACGAATTCAACGAGTTAGTATAGCATGACCTTCGGATGATTTTGAAGACAAAGAGTACCGGCATTGCCTTCGGTTGTAATCCTAGATGGTTTGCTTCTCTTTTTCTTTTGAAATTCTCCATAACATATTAAATTTGTTTCAATATCGTATAATGTTTGTACAGATGAATAGTGTCTCTCTGGGTACATTGCAGCATACAGATTTGCTGTTTCACGTGCATTTCTTTTACATTCGCCAAGTATTAGCAACATATCAACCTTTTCACTGTTAGAATATATTTTCAACAAGTTAATATTAAACTAATATTTGCTCTCGTGGTAAGTCAAGGCTAAATAGGAGAACTGTCCTAAGGTCTAGTCACCAACTACCTTAATAGCTAAGCCATCACATGTTGACATTTTTTTCTTTGTTATGAATTGTTGACAGTTCGTCGACAAGCTCGTAGATAAGTTTCTAATAATTCAACATGTAGCCAAGGTTCGTAAATTGAATGTAATTTCGAGTCTTAATAATAAACACAAGTTATGACCCATTCAAGCAGATTGTCATTTTTGTTATAGTATGTTATACTAGGTCGTTGAATTCGTCTTGATACGGGCTATAATACTGTTAAGTCAAACTACACAGTGCCATTTAAAAAAATGAAGGTGGCCTTGACAACAATAAAAAGAAATTCGACCTTTTTTTATTGCAATGTATAGCTAATCGAAAACTGATCAACTTTTGTTTAAAATATTTGTTTTTGTCAGATTATCACAAGTACTTGACAAATCGTGAAAAGTGTTACACCCCGTATATGTAACTGTAAACAATGGGAAAACCAGTGATTAAGTATATGCTTTCAGTCACAAAATATTTTTTACCGTATTTGACAGTCAAATACCGCACTCTGCACCGGTGGTGCCTTTCTAAAGTACAACCTTTATTTTTACCTTTTTCGCTTTCCCTTGCCCAACATTTAATCAAACATAGATGGGCCCCATATTCGGCACCGTTATCCTACTAATGAAACAGTATTCCAGAAACCACCGGACGATCTTCGACATCTAAGTAGCCATGCATTAGTGACACATCCGTACGAATAAGTCAGCAAGGGTTGTACTCGTCCTTCGCTGCAACTCAGCTATCTGATCCATTCCGATCTTTCCACCCTTGTTTCGCCATTCGCGTTATTTTAGATTCTCCGTTTCTCTTTGCCATACCTCCCTCCGTCCTCATAATAAATTTTGATACGCGTAAGCGTATTCCATCTTCCTCACGCTCTCTTTTCCTTTCGCTCTTTCTTCCTTTCTCTCCATTTCTCTTAATCTCCTCCTTTCTACCCCCCCCCCCTGTCCTTTCCCCATTCTCGCTTTCTCGCCATCTCTCGTACTCTACATTTAATGCGAACGCATTACCGGCATACTTAAATTATCATCACGCTCGCGTTTTCCACAGCCCCGTGGGTCCCTTCTTAGTTCTGCTTGAATCCTTGGGATATATCGCGAGTGCGTTTAGCGAGCTCGTCTACATTCAGCTCCTCGGTCAAGCTCTGCTTTCACCCTGCGCGGCGATCTCCTATGACACGGCGCCAAAGGGGATGAGATTGCAGTAGCGCAAAATCCGATTCTGCGAAGCGATATTCAGGGATGGTAAATAAGAAACTTGGCTTTAGCTCGGGTTACGATTTATGGATCTGCACGCAATAAATGCCCGGCCACTCGGGGTGACGTTTCACCGGATACCCAGATTACCGTCGCGTAAACACCACGGATCATACCGGCCGCTGCTTTTTATTTTAATACTCCGCTGGATCGAAACTCGGCGAACAAGAACCGTATCATAAGTGCGCTAACAATCTGCGAGGTACAATAAAATTCTTTACGATCGACTCGCGCAGTCCCCTATAAATCAACGGGCTAACTTTCTGGCATGAACGTTTCGGTGCCCAAGCTTTCCTTTCTACAGGAAAGTTCTTCTTAAAAAAGTAATTTCTCAAAGATGCTCGTTCGGGATGTGCGAGTACACGAGATCACAGATTCTGGTTGGGCCGGAAAGTGAGAAGGGAGAAGAAAGAAAGGAGGATGTTAAACAATGGCAATTGTCGGACCTCTTTGCAAGCGATAAGTTTTTGTTGGGCATTTAAGGAGCATCTTTTGCGAAACGAAAAATGATCATAAATCAACCATTTATCTGATATGTGATGAGAAAGTTGATAAAAATGAGGGTAAAGATGAAGAAGTGGCTGTGGTCGAACTTATCCGTGCGTTATATTTAATCTTCATTTTCATCAAATTCTGATCCAGCTACAGAATAATTGTTCATCTGTATCGACATAACAATTCTTCAGAAATCCTCATGATAAATCAATTGAAGTTTGAAATCGTATAATATTAGCTTGAAGACGTAAATAGATAAAAGTCTCCTCCATTACAGCTGTCAGCTCCGATATTTGTTATAATAAAATACATTCTCTTTCCTCGCGATCGGTTTACTTTTTTTTGCACTGGTCCAATGATAAGAATCTATTTCTTTTCGAATGATGTTTAATTGAGATTGAGAAATATGCATCCAGAATCAGTTCGACCACAGCCACTTTTTCATCTTTGCACTCATCTTACTCAACATTTCCATCACGTGTCGGATAAATAGTACATTTTTCGTTCGCAAAGAGGTCCAAAAGTTGCCATATGTGACATCCTCCTTTCTAAACGATTCTGCCAGGTCACAATTTTTCTAAATGGAGTACAGTATCCGAATCTTAAGATTAAAATGCTATTTCCATTACAAGATTAATATAAATTATTTTTTCTACAATTTCTTGGAACGTTAACATCTTATTTGTCATTTTATCATTTTAGTTTTAATTTCGATGTAAGTAATAGTTAGCATGCGACATGCATGCGCAGACACTAATCTTCAAACAATTGCTCTAATTTCTGTCCTTTCTTCTTCCTCATCGTTCACCGTTTTGGATTCGTCACTCGTTTATGTCCATTTGTATCCAATGTTTCGTTTCCTGAAAAGAAAAGCAAAACCCAATTAATCTCCGGTCGCTGGATCGATCTTCCTTATCAATCCTGACAGCATTCGTGTCCTTTGTTTCTTTTCATTTTTCCCTTCCACCCCGACTTTTCACCTGCCGTGTCGATTTCCCTCGCGCTCGTACGCTCATTGTACTTTTCGCCTCTTTGTACTCTTTGTTGCATTAGATTCTCTGCTAGTCGAACACGGAAATGTAATAATAGCGGTGCTGTCTGAAAGTGGCCATGGAGACCAGGGCTTTAATTAGAAACAGGTGATCGTTCATTCTTTCGCCATTATTCCTATTGTCTCTGTGCGCTCGCACGACCATCCATCGATGATAATTAAAGACGATATAAAACCATGGCTTGCAGCATTTTTCAATTTGTCATTCACCGATCAATGCGAACAGTAATGAACTATCTCTGCTCGATTATGTTGCGACTACTCTATCGTATTTCCCTTTTCACATTTATTTTTAAGTACAAGCAATAACAAGAATTAAATATTCATTTTCCAGTAATAACAATTTGACTCACAGGGGTCTACTTTAAGAAAAAGGTACATGCGTCAATTCCAAATAAAATGACAGAGATCGTGCTGAAGAAAAAGCGCCTGAAAAATAATTTGAATACTTAAAGAAAGAAAAGGAAATCTTTGCGTAATTAATTTGCCACGTTTCGGATGAGTTCTGCTAATTAAATAATGTAAAGTTTACACAGGGCGACCAAATATCAAAGTGTTAATTATTTAACAATGTATTGCTATGAAATTAGATAAAGCAACTAGAGACCAAAAACGAAGAATCAAGACCAAAAACATATTTAAAGAGCTCTTTAAACCCCCAACAATGTTTCAACTTCCATGTTTTGGTCCTTAAAGATATAATTCTTAACGATCGTGTCGTGGTAGCATGGACCTGAAGAATGGTGCGTAGTTCTTCTAGCTTGAAACTAGTGGCGGAAGGGAAAGACGTTGTCAGTCATATTAGTGCGCCAACTTAGTATTAACTGCGGTTAGCTTTCACCTTTTTGGAACTCTTTGTCACTGATAATGTAGTAAGTCTGGGAGAGTTCGACCGCCGGGAGAGATGGGCCAATGTTAACATTTTAAGACGGAAGCGAGATAGAGCTATGTGTCTAGATACAATACTTTAATCTGTTGCAAAATACGATTAATGTATATTTTAAATTGGTTGTTTCTTTAATTTGCCCAAAACAACAAAAATGGGAAAGACAACAGTGGTCGAACTCTCCCGGACTTACTATATTAAGTCGTAAGACGTCTTAAAATTAGTAGCATATAGCTCCAGATCATGGATCTGAAGGGCGGTGCATAGTTCTTCCAGCTTGAAACTGGTGGCGGAAGGGGAAACGTTCTCAGCTATCTTGATGCGCCAAGTTAATACCGCACTCTGTAATCGATTTTAAAAGTATTTTGATATGTCATTTCGAAAAATGAAATTACCAACGTTTTGCATGTACGCATACTCTATTCTGCGAACTAAACATAAACGCTTTATTTGTAAGTTTACTTTTATATTCTAACAATCAAGGTTTGTTGGACAGCCACAAGATCCATCTGATAAAAACTATTATACAGTCGTATGTACATTACAGATCACGCTATACATATATGTAAAGAATTTTCGTGCAGAGAAATAAGATACATTTTAAACATAAAATTGTACTATTTTCTAGCAATTAAATATAATTTTTTTTCATTCCTTTCACAAATGACGACTGTAAGAATTCGAATGTGTACTTTTAAAGTTTACCAAAATTGCTACATAGACCTACGTATCTACTGTCTACTAGATAGACAGATGGCAGCACTATTTATTTTGGCGTCCCAAGATGGCTGACAAGCATTCCTCTTACTCTTCGGCTGTTTCACGCCCCTCATCCGCAACTCAAGTCTAGGCATCATCCTTCAGGTCCATGCGTGATAGTAATAATTGGATATCGCTTTTGCAAATTAAAATTGTAACGTTAAATGTTAGAATAAAGCCTAGTATATAAAAATAGCGTTAATATTGAATCCAGTAAGGGGTTATTCCACGTCTTATAACTAATCAAAGAAATTTTTGTACTTATCAAATGTTACAATATTGATTTTCAACAAAATTTAGTAAAATTTTCGCGGGACACCAAGAGATACGTTCCTTGCTTTCATTAAAGCAACAGAATATTGGTGTATCGCGCACGTTTAGTGGATAATTTCAAAATTTCAACTATACCGAGCTTGCCTTACCTTTGTGCGCGTCTTATTCCTGTCCTGGAATCCTGAGATCCGTTCACCTCGATAGATAAGACTCTTAAACGGTGTTAGTCCTTCATCAGGTTGTCTTGCTATCCTGTCTGTCCTTCGAGTAGCGTCGCTCTGAAAATTTTAGGAAGTTTAGCTACTTCTCTGCCTCTCAAGGAATATTCTCCAGTTTCGCGACGCACCTTTGAGCAGTGCAATTTCTTAGAGCTTAGTAAACTAAGCCCTTATTTACTATATACAGGACCTCTTGGCCTCTCCACTGTCACGAACATTTATCTTCCTCAATGAAATCAAGCTTCCCATCTGAATGTTTAGTAAGCTCGACTTTGTGCCATTGTCGATACGACGAAGATTAATTAAGAGATTTCAAAAGGGCCGTTCGAGTCGGTAAAATGCATGGTGCCCGTTTTTAGCTAGGAAAAAGTGAGTTTAATCAATCTCTGGATGAAATAATGAACCGAACATGAACACGAAGATTTGGAAGGCAGAAAACTTAGTCAACCGCATTTTCATTCTCCCGATGCGAAAATTTTTTTCTTGATTAACTAAGTCTACATACATTTTCATTTATGTGCAGTATGTTTCAACGTTCAAGCTTTATGTTGTTCAGAGTAAAGTCAGTAATTGGACTTACAATCAGATGGATGAAATTGCATTGCACGCTCAAAGAAACATTCGAAATTTCGCCCATGTTTATCATCGTCGTTGCGAAAAGGAAGAGGCACAAGGCGGGCGATATTTATCGATGCCGAAGTAGAGCGGAAAAACGAGGAAAGACGTGGAAAATTTGTTGCTTGGCTCGTTCTATCACGATGCCTTGGTCTCGCATCGCTGGATGAAATGTTGTTGCTCCTGCTTCCTACATCCTTCCATTCTTTGTCTTCCTTTTCGTTGTATTTCAACAAAACTGCTACAAAAGCCCACATCATGCCTTGTACACGCGGGAAACGATTCACATTCTATCCTTATTTATGCATATCCAATAACAATTCTTCGCAGCGCGCACAAACACACAAATAAAAGATCTGAAACAAATCTTCGAAAGTTCTCTGATGAACGGAATGAAATTTGGTTAGATTGTTATTCAAAATTATACCATCGTGTATGTACATGTTGTTCGGATAGTTCATGTTACAATTTTTAATCTGACCGAACAGTTTCAATAATAAGCTTGATTGTTTGGAGAATGCTGATAACGCGAGTGCGATTTAAACGATTGAACTGCAATTAGGGTAAGTCCAGTAGAGATGGACCACCGGGAGAGATGGTCCATATACAGGGTGTCCCGTAATTCGTAGAAGAGCCGGATATGGGAGATTCCTGAGGCTATACTGAACAACCCTTTCCTTTGGCAAAATGTCGTTTGAGGCTTTGTTTTTGAATTATTAGCGAAAAGCACGGGCCACTTAGAGTGCGCGTAGAGCCCGCGCTCAGGGAGGGGAATGTCACGTGATGACATTTGGTTGGCGCCCCAGTCCAAACGCCTCGGTATAGCAGAGAGCGAAAATTGTATCGAATACCGAATCAATGCAATGAAGAATAATGTTGAATTGTTTGTTATTCGTGAGTAACGAATAAGGACGCTGTACCGGCGCGTTTGGATCGGGGCACCGGCCGAAAGTCACCATTAAGCGCGACGTGACTTTCCGCGCCCCTGAGCGCTGGCTCTACGCGCGCTCTGAGTAGCCAGTGCTTTTCATGAATAATTCAAAAACAAAGCCTCAAACGACATTTTGCCAAAGGAAAAAGTTGTTCAGTATTGCCTCAGGAATCTCCCATATCCGACTCTTCTACGTCTTACGTGGCGCCCTGTATTATAAATCCGAAAGTATCCACTAAACGTGCACGGTGCATCGATATTCTATTGTTTTAACGAAAGCAAGGAACGTATATCTCTCGATTCCTCACATTGGTTTGATTAAAGTTTGTTGAAAATCAATATTTTAATATCTGATAAGAACAAAAATTTGTTTAATTAGTTAGAAGACGTAAAATTACTTCTTATTGGAATAAGTATTAACACTAGTTTTATGCAAAAAGCTATACTCTAACATTTCACGATATAATAGTAATTTGAAAAGATGATTTTTAATTATTATTGCCACGATACTCACGCAATCCATTTACTTCACACGACTTGGGATAGATGAAGCATCGCGCACTCGGCAGAGATGGGCCGCATTGTTTATGATACTACATTAGAGATAGCGCTACGGATTGTTTGATTAATGAAGTATTTGACTTCATTAACATTATATGAATATACATTTATACCACTTGTTGTTTCTCCTTTTTAAATTTTATGTTGGAGAGGTCGTGGCAAACAGATCAGACATACGGAAAGAATAGCAATTTATTAATACATACAAGTGAATAGCGCGTTACTGATTATGATATACACGTAGAAACGTGAACAAAACCTAGAAGATTAACTTAAAGACAGGCAGCGCCTGAAAGGTTGGGGTATGCTGCCCTCTCTAGCTGACCCCGAACCACGGATCGCACTAGATTCTCGATCTTCTACATTTTACAATTAGTAGAATTGCTGACTAGGCTCCTTCTTTTTATATTTTTATTTTGTAATTTGTAATAATAACGTTGATGATATGAATACATGTTTATTTTGTTAATAAAACAGTTTTCCCTATAAAAATAGTTGTTACAAATTAAAAATCTTATTTTTCTTGTCCTACTGTTATTTATAAAAATAGTACATTGGAATCTATACGTACTTCAGAAAGGGCCATCCTATAAACAAATCCATACAAATAATGCTTCATTTTCCCAAAATATTCAACTTACAGGCATTTTGAAGAACGTGGTCCGTCTCCACCGGACTTACCTTTCACGTGGAATGACCCACACGATATTTAGTGTGCTAATTGGATAAAAATTGAATTATGTGACTGAAGGACAAAACTGCAACTTGAAATGGTAGTTTTGCTATATTAATTATCCTACATCTTCAAAGCTTGCTCGTTAAAACGAACACTTATTCAACTATGTCGACCAATGGCCATGCAGAATATTTACTCGCCTGCTAAAAAGAAAGATGACATTTTTAAACGTGACCATCGGCTATTCCGCTAGGCTTTTCAATTACCGTCGTAGGAAGAGGATGTTGAACCGTAAAAAGTTTTAAGTACTTTTCTTGCCAGCCAGGCTAAAGCTGCATTCATAAGGCGGGGGAACTTTGAAGTGCCGGAAGGAAGCCGGTTGGTACGGGAAGAGCAAAGGAACGAACCGGGATGGGAAGCGAAACGCTTCGCGAATTTTCTCGCAATCGACAAACTTTCGCGGTCGTTGGACTTTAATTAATTTAATTGGCAGAATGGTCAGCGTGTTTACCAGAAAACACCGGTCACCGGAAACAGCTTCACTTCTGGCCACTGGAACGCCCTCGATCCTACGTTTTTGTCCGTGTCTGAAATTCCGTTGTAAAACATGCAACCGACGAATATTTTTGAAAAGTTTTCAAATGGTGGATACTTTGTGACCTGTACATTTGGCATGGTTTTTAGCATTGAAAGCGATGCGTGTATGGTCTTGTGCGCATTGAAAAATAAACTTACAATTTCAAGATGTAAATTGAATTTCGTATGTAAGTGCAAATTGTGTATCTACGGATTAAAGTTTAATTTGTTGATATACAACACTTGTATTATAGTAAAAAGATAGTAGAATGTAAATGTAAACGCAAGTATTTGACAACAATCAGTCAGCATAAAAACTCATTGTTAAAAAATTATAATAACAAAAGATCAGAATAGTTTGTTGAGTTAGTTTGTCAGTGAATAATTACAAGACTCTAGAATCTCGGTAACTATTAGCTTTTAATCCCATGTACCTTACAGTTTTTTTATTCATAATTTAGTACTCTTTCGAACCACAAGGTCAAATATTACACATCATGACACAAAAATTCAAGGTGACCTTTGTAGCTCGATAAAAGAGCGGGCTATAAAAAAGTCATTTATTACATTATATGGCCCGCTTCATACCAAACAACTTTCATTTGAACATTTTTTTGATACAATAAATAGTTTAGGAGTAAATTCACGTGGCCAAGTGAAATATCTCATCCTGTATGTAGTAAAAGTATAATAGATTAATATAGTATAATATAGTATATTAGATATAGTAAAAGAAAAGCAGAACTTTGGTAGATAATTATTTCACCTACCAGGTACTATGAAATGAACTACAATTTGAGTGTTTTATATATTTATGCGTATGAAGTGCACTTTGTGCAGACTGAGAGTTCAAGAATACAAGCAGCAAGCAGTTGCAATTACGATATTAATGATATGATATTATTAATTACTAATTGGTTAATTATTAATTACGTCTATCATGATTGCAAGTGCTTGTTACTTGTATTTTAAAACTCTTCTCAAGGCAATGTAAAATTAAAATTAACATTCTGTACGAAAGGATAATGAACACAATATTACTGTTGATCTAAGCATACGTTTAATCATATTACGAGATGTAGGTAGGTTATCGATCTGCACGATGCCGGTACCACCTGCCATTGGTGTCAATACGCGTTTAAATCCCGTACGTCATCGTGTAAGCCACTTCGTCAGATGAAACTCGTCGCTTGGTCCGATTAGCAAAGATACAGATATAATCCCACGTCGAAAACGCGGTATTGTGACTGTTTCCGTCAAACACTTACTTCGTCTCTTGATCAAAACCCTTTAGTAATTCCCCGACGTGCCTCTTGCGCGTTTCAAAACGTCCCACCGGGCGTCAACCCTTCAAATATCTGCTGCAATCATTATTAAACACACGATAACAATAATGATAACGATAAACAACACTTTCAACATTTGTTCTATGATGTAAACAATACTTTCGATATTTCTTCTATGATGTAAACAATTATTTCGATGCTTGTTTTATGATATAAACAATTCTTTCGATGCTAGCTCTATGATGTAAACAATGCTTTCAATATTTGTTCTGTGATGTAAACAACGCTTTCGATATTTGTTCTATGATGCAAAACAACACGTTCGATATTTTTTCTATGGTGTAAACAATACTTTCGATATTTCTTCTATGATGTAAACAATACTTTCGATATTTGTTCTACGATGCAAACAATACTTTCGATACTTGTTCTATGATGTAAATAATACTTCTGATACTTGTTCTATGATGTAAACAATACTTCCGATATTTGTTGTATGATGTAAACAATACTTTCGATATTTGTTCTGTCTATATTGTTTCCGTTGTCTGTACTGGTACAGTGGATGGTCAAATTATTAGCGTTGCCTCCACAAATCTACATTCCACTAGATCAAAGCAATTAATTTTTTAATAATGAATTTACACTGATTTCCTATTATTTCTTCGCGATATTACCTGATCGTACATTGAGTAATGTGCTAACATTGTCTGTAACATACAGGGTGCTCCGTAATTGGTGGTACAACCGCATAGGGAGACGATTCTACGTAAAAAATAAGTCGAAAATGTAGAATAAAGCTTTTTCATTTGAGGCTCCGTTTCCCAGGAAATCAATTTTAAACATTTGCGTGGTCCATATGCATGTAGTAATTGAAGCAAAAAATGTATCCTATCAAATACGACATAGTTTGGAATACATAATAATGCACGAATAAATTTCGTACGTTTGAGACCGAAGCGCGACAATAATCCATGCATCATTTGGTTTCTTGGCCCGCGCTAATCTTAGATTACAAAACGACGAAATGTGTTCCAAACTATGTCGTGTTTGGTGTCATTTTAATCAGAAAGAAGCACACCAATATGTTAATGAAAGTTTCATGCCGAAAAAGTGAAAAACAAAAGTTTCATTGTTACAATTTATGTCTCTCACCGACATGTTTCTTTTGACCATTGGGCTCCTTTTTCTATCACTTGCTACGTCCTCCGCGCGTTCGGCAAGGGGAATCGAGTATGAGATAAGCGTGAGGGGCCGATCTTAGAGCCCGAGGGGCAAAGAGGAAAAAGCGGTGGGGATGATTTCTGCTCACATAGCGTGTAGATCATTTCGTGCACGTATCGAATTTTTACTGCAGTATGAAAAAAAAGATGCACAGATAACAAAAATTGTAGTACCTGCATTGGTCACAGTTCAATTTCCTCCGATTAACATATGAACGGAGTGATAAACGAGTTTACATGACGCGCACGCGCGCTCGAAGAATAAAGCGGCCGAATAGAGAAGGAAATAGTGTTGGTCCGATTATTGTCAGCCTATGGGGCAAGTGGTGTAACAAATACCGTTTATTGGATAATGCATACGTAAATATAATCGATACGTGTATTCGCGTATATTCGCGTATATTCACGCGGGACCAGCGAGTGACTGATGTTCATCGCGATGAATGCGCGTAACGCGAATGGTCGACCACTGTCGACTGCGCATTCATGCGCCGGTCGAGAAATTTAATCATTCAGAACGTAGATTGGATGCCGCGGTTCTGTCGCGCGATACAGAAGACGTTTCCTCAGGGCAGAAAAGTTTGATTTCCATTTTCAGTGCTGATAAATGGCAGCATCTATCTTTTATTCGACGCCTCTCCATTTTCCCGTTCGCTCTATTCTTAGCAAACATCCGCGATACGATAATAAACACGTTCCATTAGCTTTGCTGGAAAATCGTTGATCTACCTGTCATCTCGTGAGTGACGAGAATTGTAAATCAAGCATAACGCGGCAAGCTCGTTTGCGACACGCAATAATCCATTCATCGTAGACTAAGTACCACTGAAACTTGTTGCTTCCTGATTTTACTGATGCAGGCATTAGTTTAATGTGATATATACAAGGTGTACCAGAACTACCTCAAGAGCCGAAATAGGGTGATTGCTAAAGTGATTCTGAACACCTTTTTCCTTTGCGAAAATGTTGTTTGACGCTTCGTTTTTGAATGGTTAATGAAAAATACTGACCAATCAGAGCGCATAGAGCCCGCGCTCAGTCGCGAGAGGATCGTGATACGCTCGGCTACAGTCTCGAATGCTGTCGCGGTTTAGCACGAGCTTTACGCACGCTATGATTGGTCAATGTTTTTCGTTAACCATTCAAAAACGAAGCCTCAAACAAAATTTTCGTAAAGAAAAAAGGTGTTCAGAATCACCTTAGCAATCACTCTTTTTCAGCTCTCGAGGTAGTTCTGAGACACCCTGTACAGCACCATCTCTCCGTTATGATATTGTTATATTTATACATATTTATACAGAGTGCAGGCGGACGGATAGTCCAACCGGACAGAGGATGATTGTATATATAAAAATAGGTAGAAAAGAAAGAGTAACACTTTTTCGTTTGAGGCTAGGCTTTCGAGAAAATCGCGTTTGAAATTTCTGAGAGAAATGTTTGAGTACGCGTGCGCTTGATTATCTTTTTGGATAATCATTCCACTACAATACTTACAAATTTTCTTTCATTCACACTTTCGTGCTATATATCTTCTGCTTTTTAGCACACAGTTAAGTCTGCTAGATACTCAAATGCACACGTACTCGACAAAATTTTCAAATTCTATTTGCTCGAAATCGGAGCCTCAAACAGAAAAATGTTACTCCTTCTTTTCGACTTGTTTCTCTAAGTAGAATCACCCCTTGCCCAATGTATACAATACATATACTATATTATAATTTTATAATACTCCTTTGTTGTACTAATGGAAACAAATAGGCTCAAACTCAAATATTACATTTCGTTTTTCCCTTTCTTCTTTTTTCTTTTTTGCTGCAAGCAATCTAGCTTCGCTGCTAAAGCCATCGTACTTTCTCATATAGTGGTAAAGTTCTTCATGTATTTACGCTGTATGTGTTTCTGCCTGGTGCGCAGGAAGCTACTCTAAATCTCGTTATTTATCAAAAATTCTCCAAGGTATTCAACGACACCCAACGTCCAGATACACTGGATATCTGGTGTGCGCATTCGACTAGGACAGAGATCGAATAACCTTTAGTTAATGCACGCGCCTCCAGTCGTATGATTAAGAGCTTAAATGTTCGAAATAGTTGCAGCGAACGCGTAAATCTCGTTAATGACGCTAAGACGTTCACAAGAAGTGTAGCCTTGCTGCAGACATGCGCAAAAACATATCATTCTTACTATTTCATTGAACAGTAACGCGCTCGAAAGTTGTTACATCCTATCATCATTAAAACTGATCGAAAATTACAAAAAATTACAAAAAAAATGGAGGACGGGGTGCTATTACGGCCCCCCTTTTTTATATTTTATTCTACAATCTGATTCATCGCCTAAACTGCTTTCAATTTTTAACTAAAATGTAGTTCCACTAATATGATTACATGTAATAAGAGGTAGGAGGAAAAAAACAATTTAATTCAATGTTTATTCAACATGTTAAATGTTTTATGAACATAAGTCATTTTAGGCATTCTTACAAAAGTTCTTTGCATGATGTGCATTCGCTGTATGCTAATACGGTGTGGACCGGCACAATATTCTCAGGCAGAGCAAAACTACAATACTGGTCCGTAATAAGAAACTAGCTTCTGGCTCGAAATAATCAAATCGCTATGCCCACTTCTTTGTTTGAAGTCCCCGAATAGGAGCGTGTTTCATTCTTAGAATGATAGGATATTCTCTAAAGAATAACATTTCTTCTGGACCGAACTCTATGGTTTGCCCCCATGTCGACCCCTCGCTGACCGTGTTCGCTGTTGTCCCGTTCGAAAACAAAGTCAAGTCGAATAGTATACCTGTGCCGTAATAAACAGTTGACCGGTTCTGAGCAAGGTGCTTCTTACGGAACATTACTGTACCATCTAAGAGCTGCAGCGAGTGAGGTATATTTCGAGAGCCGTCAAGCAAATTTGTTCAAGTCGTTAAAGAAGGAGATAAAGTTAATTTGCAAGTTATATTACAGTTATTGAGGGGGCCATATTACCGTCCATTATTGAGGAGCGGGGCAATTTATCAACAAGTATAATATGTTCGGAAACATGAAGTGTATTTTCGAAAGTGTCAAATATTGAGTGATCTACTTAAGCATATCGATTCTGCGCATCTTTTACGACACATATACTAGAACACAAAACTTCGATTCCCTCAGCTTTCAAGAAATACAGGGTGTCCCGTCACTCAAAGAAGAGCCGCATATGGGAGATTCCTGTGGCGATACTGAACAACTTTTTCCATTTGCAAAAGTCGTCTGAGGCTTTGTTTTTTACTTATTAACGGGGAAAAAACTGGCCATTCAGAGCGCGCGTACAGCCCGCGCCCAGGAACGGAATGTCGCCGAGCGCTGGATAGTGACTTTCGGCTGGTTTGCCGATCCAAACACGTCGGTATAGCGTTTTTATTCGTTACTCAGAAATAGCGAATAATTCGGCATCATTCTTCATTGCATTGATTCGGTATCTGATACACCCTTTGCTCCCTGCTGCACCGACGCGTTTGGATCGGGGCACCGGCCAAACGACACCATCTAGCGCGACGCGACGTCTCGTCCCTGAGCACGGGCCCTACGCGCGCTCTCAGTGGCTAGTGTTTTTCGTTAATAATTAAAAAACGAAGCCTTAAACATCATTTTACCAAAGGAAAGAGTTGTTCAGTATAGCCTCAGGAATCTCCCATATCTGTCTCTTCTATGAGTTACAGGACACCTTGGCTGCTTTTTTACAAGATAAAAAACTTTTGTTGTAAAAGCTTCTTATTAGCAACAGCTGCACAATGTTTAGGATAAGTATGTTTTTCTTTGCTTTTGGATAGTAAGTGCTACGGATGATGCCAGTGGTATCTGGATATCTCTGTTACAAATATGAAAATCACAAGAGAACCATACTAGCGCCCCTTCCTCTACCTTTACCTCTCCTTTTAATTAAGACGCGTTATTTGATGGCGATGTCACTAGAGAAATTCAGACACATGCGTTGTTTTCCCATCAGTTTATTGCCGGTATTAATGGCGGTGGTGACATTTGCGGATGATATTAAAATTGCGTCAATCCCGACTGGTGCTTTATGCGGAACGCGTGCACATCGAGGGGGAAGGGCCATTTGTGGCAACTGTCAGTGAAGAACGATATATCTTACATGCAGCCAACATTTTTGAGATCCTGTCATGTGCATTGCACATAGTATAGAGCTTTCGCCGTTTCTAATCAAAAGCTAAGACGACAGAAGTCGCGAAAATCACGTTCCGATTGTAATATAATAGTCATTAATTGTCAGGATTATAACGGCAGGGTTGTGACGGATTATAACGATAAGGATGTTATGTTTTATTAAAATACAAAGCTATGGTATAGTGAAATAGAAAATAAATGACACGATGTTTAATTGTATGTCAAACATTGTATAATTTATTTAGAAATTTACGAATAATTTTTAATACTTGTCTTCTATTCTGATGAAAAATTTCAGGTTGCAATTCAAGTTCTTCTGTTGAAGCAAATTTCGTTTCTTTGTGGCAATTCTTGTAAACAGGGAAGGAAATATCGTTCCGTTTATGCCAGAGACACGAATGTACAATTGTGCCAGTTGTGGGAATGCGCTATAAAATATTCAAAATAATTCTCATTACTCGTGAATCTAGCATAGAGTAAATAATCGTTATTGTACAACATATACATATGTATGGCACGTTCACACAAAAGTGGGAGTAAGTGAGAATAAAAAAATTCAGTACTATAGATATCAAATATTGCTTTATAAGCAATATATTAACTAATTAATAAATAACAAAAGGTATAAGACACTTGATGAATTACAAACGTCTAACCTAATTTAACTTATCGGAATAAAGGCACAATTAGTAATTGTAATTAATCATCTGTCTATCACTCGTTTCCCAAGAACAAACAAGAATCATCGATTACAAATTTTCAACCCCTTCATTGCTCCGTCTCACGGCAGTCCATAAATCGATATCAGCCAAGAGAATAATAGTGCCTTTATATTTACGAAGTCGAACAGCTATGCGAATAATTAACGAGTCTCTCGGTCAGAGATTGCCAGCGACAGCCGATAAGCGGAATGACCCGCGTAACTTATCAGTGCTTCGGTCGCTGGAGGCTTTTCATTACAACGCTCGTCCAAGCGACGATTAATTACGCAAAAGGAGGTAATTTTCTAGGGACAGTTTGCCACAACATTAATTAGCTAACTAATGTTAACTCAATGCTTGCAAACTAATTTAATTAAAGCCTCTCGTTGCGTTTCATGCTTCGCGCCTGGCTACATGCCTTCGCTTACATCGATCTGAACTACTGCATTCCATGCCACGCATCGGCCTGAATATTTCCCATGCGACCTATTAGGTCTATGCAAAAGTTTTAGTCCCTTTTTTTAAGTGTTCATGTGGAGTTACTTTTAATCGATAGAATTTCCCGCTCTTTTGTGCGATTGTTTAGTTGATCTTGATCTATCTAAAACGCGAACTTCATGATCGATAAGAAACGATTGCGTCACGAAACATCAATGAGCACGATGAGTGACGAGAAGCTGTACATTCGACACTGCATTCGATATGAGCTCTAGCAAGGAAAAACGCTGCTCAGACATGTCAGATTTGGCGCCGACAAATTATCATCTATTCAGGTCGATGCAGCGCTCTTTATCCGAACAACATTTTCGAAATGTTGCAGAGATGCGAAAATGGCTTGATGATTTCATTGCCCCCAAACTAATGTCATGTTTTCGCGACGGTATCCGAAACTTGCCAAGTAGATGGAGAAAGCCGTAGAAAATGAGGGAAAATATTTGGAACACTAATTTTTAATGCATCTGATATGTATAAATAAAAGAAAATTGAGAAAAAAGGCTAAAACTTTTGCATACACCTAATAGATAGGAGAAAAAAAGTTTGCTAGCAGATCATAAGGTTACTTGCACAGCGTGATCTGCGTAAAGTGTGGCTTTGTATAATGTGTAGTGCGTAACAAAAAAATTTGGTCCACTTGGACTTCCGGTCATAACTCTGAAGCTAATTAACCCTTTCGGCTGAACTTTAAATCAACATTTGGCCTAAGCATTAGGGAGTGTTCATGTAAAACTTCAACTGAATGCATTGCCCTATTTTGTATTGTAAACATTTAGTTGACTTTTGTCAATTGCTTGTCGTAACAAAGTGATAGGTCCATTTGCAGAAAAACAAAAACATTAACAAACTGAAATATTCTAACTTGAAGACACAAACGTGTTTAGTAATTTATAGGTTTTCCACCACTTTCTATTAATAAATTCAGTTGTTGGTTCAGCTAGATTTTGCAGTTTTTTCAGAATATCGCGATTCTAGGCCACCAATATCGTAGTTTTCAATTCGGTAACGCCGTTAAATTGCCTGCAATTGTCATTTATGTCACGTACAAGGCGGTGCAAAAGAATTTTCGATAGAATTAATGTCAGAAGATATCACTGCCCAGGCAAAAGAGCTGATTAGGGGCCTGGAATCGCGTTGCTGCGAAACAATTGCAAAATCTAGCTGAATTAACAACGAAGACGATGAATTTATAATAAAAAGTGGTGTAAAACGTATGTGAACATATTTGACAAATGTAAAACAACAACTGCAAAATCTAACTGAATTAACAACGAAGAGGATGAATTTATAATAAGTGGTGTGAAACGTATGTGAAGATGTTTGACAAATACTAAACAACAACTGTGAAATCTAGCTGAATTAACATAGAAGAGGATGAATTTATAATAAAAAGAGGTGGAAAACGTATGTAAAGATGATTGTTTCTTCAAGTTAGAATGTTTTAGTTTGTTGAAGTTGTTGTTTCTTTGCAAGTGGACTATCATCTTGACATAGTAAAAATTGACAAATATCAAGTGCTTAGGCTAAATGCTGATTTAAAATTCAGTCAAATTGATTATCTAGTTCCAGAGTTATGACCAAACGCCCAAATGGGCATATCTTTTTGTTACGCACTGTATGTACCACTGTAATTCTTCAAAGGGTGATCCCACGCCAAATGGATCACTTTTTGACCCGGACATCAGGGATATTGCTTTAAATGAAACGTAGTGTAGTCTACATGAAATTAGTGGAGGCTTAAGTCATCATTTTGCTGGTTTCGAATTTGTTTTAAAAGACACGAACCTGTTTATTTGGCAATTTTGTCCATTTTAAGGAAACAGACTATGCTTACTAATTTTTATGTTGGTAATTAATGGACCGATCCAGCTCATTTTTCTCTCACTTTAATCTGGAAGGTTTGTGCTATTTGAATAAATTTTCTGTTCTTTGAAAAAATTAAATTTTCATACGGAAAATTATGAACAACATCTTTTTTTGCAATTTTCTTCATGCTGGTCAAAGGATGTTTAAATTTGGAAAAAGATATATTTGCATTCTTTGAAGTTTTCAAGTCTCCATCCTGAAGAAAGGTTTACTTTGTAATTAAAACTTCAAGGAATGCGAATATATTTTTTTCAAATTTAAACACCTCTTGGCCTTCGTGGAGAAAATTGTAAAACAAGTTTTTGTCTATAATTTTCACTACTAAACATTAATTTTTCCGAAAAGCAAGAAATGTATTATTATAGGACAAACCATATGGATTAAAATGAAAAAAGGACGTGCTCAATTGGCTCAGTAGGTTCCGACATAAAAAATTTATAAACATAGCCTGTTTCCCTGAAAATGCGCAAAATTTTCCAAATTCAGGGGTCCATATTTTTTAAACAAATTCGAAAGCAACAACATGGTGACTTAAGCCCCACTAATTTCATGTGGACTACATTATATTTCATTTAGAATGAAATCCCTGATGTGTCGGTGTAAAAAAGTGAACGATTTGGTGCGAAACGACGCTAAAGTAATTCACAGTCTCGCCCCTTTTCAGAGTAAACGCGCTTTATAGAATCATTACGAAAAACTACATAATGATTCCCGATTCTCATTTTCGGTATTTGCTCTGGAGCACAATGAAGCGAATGAATTTTCATTTTAAGCTTTGTTATATACTCAATTATTATATATAAGTATATTTTATTACAAGTTGATTGGTTTAATACATTTTACGATTAATCTATTTCATTAATTAATTCAATTCATTCATTCATTCATTTATAACGTACGTTCCGTTAGTACTAACGTAAAACATCCACAATATTCCGATTGTGATTTAAGAACCAACTGAAATTTTTTAAGTAGAATTACAAGAATTTGATTAAATAAATTTTTAGTATATCATTGAAAACAAAACAATTGTTTCGAAAGTTCTTGGAGGGACTGAATACATCTTTCACAAATTATATATATATTATATTTTAGTATTTCCATTCATGAATAATGAATAATTCGATGTTAACTTTTGGCGCGTACTGTTCGGGGCGCCGGTCGAACGTCGCTACCTAGCACGACGCACAGTGGTCCGGATTCAAGGATTTAGTGCCATTTTGTAAAAAAATCAACTTTCAAATATCGACATCTATTGAATGTATACTATTTGCTAAATGTCTATCAGTCTCGAAAATGATAATATTTATAAAACTTAATACAGATTTTAAATAGAAACGATCACTTAAAGTTAGACGTTTTAAGAATAGTGTTTTGCTTCCAAAAAAACTGCTTCCCTTCTATGAGATGTACTGACGATCTTATTTGATATTTCCATTCCACCTTTTTTTCAATAAAGAGCATTCTTTCACGGTAAAGAATCGTATCTTACATTAATAATTACTCTACAGAATATATTTAAAAAATAATGATGTATAAAATGTAGAAAATTCTTCATATCCTTTATACTTGACAAAGGATATCTTTTAAGTCCCAACGAATCCCACATTTTGATCAATTGCAATATTTTCGACATACCTTCCTCTACATAATGCCACAAGAACCGTTTCCCTTCTCGTCCCGCTGTTTAAATTATTACTGTTTAAAGCCACCGCATTATATCGTTTAAGTCGCGTCTATTGATGAAACTCCAAGAGGAGGGAGAAGCTAAACTTCTTCCAACGAACAGTTTACATTTTTAGATTGTACGTACTAAATATGTTTATACTACAATGTATATAAGCCTTCTTCGACGCTCTGCTGAAGCTTGATGCATTTAGATGTATCAGAATCATTCAAGCCTTCATAGCGAAATATTCGAAGCATTTTCTACGTTCTACATTCTTTTTGTTAAGTTTCATCATTTTGTTTGTTTAAAGTTTTTTTTTCTATAATCTGTGTTTTTGTGATATTTATATTTATTCATCTATTCCTTCTTTAGTTAAGTTTAAGTTATTTTTATTTCTGGTGTGTTTTGCATCGACATAGGATTTTATTTTATTTCTATTTGGTAAGTATAGAAACGCTTAAGCTCTTATTTCAGTTATTTTCTGTATGCAACACTTTCTTCTTCACTATTCAGATACTACTTATTTAATACAAATGGAAGGATTTCGTAAAAATCCTCATAATAATAATAATAATAATAATAATAATAATAATAATAATAATAATAATAATAATAATGTTAAAATAATGTTAAAATAATGTTAAAATATTTTTGTTGTTTTTTAAATCTATCTATAACTTAATATTTGCGCATTATTGTGTTCAAATTTCGTGTCAATATCTCTTACAGTTCAAAAGTTATACAAAAATGGCACTAAATTCTTGAATCCGGACCACTGTGCGACGCGCCGTGGACCGTCCCTGAGCGCGGGTTCTACGCACGCTCTGGGTGGCAAGTATTTTTCGTTAACAATTTAAAAACGAAGCCTCAGACGACATTTTGGCAAAGGAAAAAGTTATTGAGTTTCGCCTCAGGAATCTCCCATTTCCGGCTCCTACACCTTTTACGTTACACCCTGTATATATGTATTAGTCATATATTAGCCATATATGCATATATGACTAATAAAAAGCAATTATCTTTTTTAGTTTGTAACACCTGTTTCGCCAGTATTTTGTATTTGAATCCGTAATACATAATGTTTTCGGAAGATTTGTAGGTAAAAGTAATAAAAAAAAGTCATATTTTCTAATATATATCTTTCAAACAAATGGATTTTTCCACAATTTGTTTGCATAGTCAATTTTGCCATTCAAAAACATAAATTTCGGCAATTGACGCCATTCCTCTATCATCAATAGTTTTCGAGAAATTTGATAAAAATGCCACAGTTCGGACGAAAAAATCGCCGAACGCGTTCGCACGGTTGAAGGGAGAAAGTTATATTGCGGCGGACCTTCTTTTAGGGTAGACCTTTTCAAGCGGCGCGGGCCTATCCAAACACAAACTACCACTACATAAAGAAATAATACCGTTCGTATGGTGCAGGGACGCTAAATCGTTTACACATACATTCAGAAGTAGGGTTCGTGCGCCTGCTCTCAGAATCAAACTGTTCTGACGAACTCGTGCTTCCTCCTGCGAACGATACGCATGCAGTCCAACCACTCCCATAAGACTACATGTATTTGATTGTTCTAACGAATTCGTCGCAGCACCAGTTCTGACGAACACGCGTCCACTCTAGCCGTAGCCTTAATCGACTGCTCTCTGATTTCACCAGCGCGAAGGCATTATTCTCTTGAACGTACGTTAAGGGAACGCGCAAGTGGTCGCCTAAATAGTTAAATTAGATAATAGTGGCGGGCCGACGGGCAGAACTGGCACGTGGAATTGGGTCAATTGATTCCTCCTCCACTGCTGATATCGTCTCCATGCCTAACCACTGCCGTTTGCCGAATCGATAGCAATTGTTTGTTGGTGGCGGTAATATCTAAAAAGCTCTGTCTCAATCTTGAAATAATTTACTGTGGCATTTTGCAGTTATACCATTCTGTTACAAATTACTCGTTGCAACTAATCTACCAATGTTTGTTGGCCCACATCTCTATCCTAAATTCACAGTCGTAAACCATTTTATTATAATAGATTGTTTGTGATCTCTTTAAGCGCGAAAGCACATTGTTGTGTAAGAGAACAAGTTAATGGACAGGTCGAGATCGAGCGCGTAAGAACAGCGTTTAACCACACTGTTTCTTGCTAAATGCGCACCATTTACCACACACATCTGTCGACATTCTGCTGAAAACATTTTCCTATCGCGCGTACAACTACTATTCTTTAGGTTCGCTAAGTCTTAAGCACATCTTGCAGAACGTATACACGCTCCTGGCTTTCTTCCCAGACTTTTTTGCACTCTGGTGGTCGAACCAAGTTCTTAATGACGATAATTTGCGGAGGCACGAGAAACGCGTTCCGCTTTACTTAGCCGAAACCCTCGATCAGTGGGAATCATTACGTAGATTAAGGATCACCCCGGTCTCGACTGGTAAAGAAAAAAGACGTTCGGGTCCCTCCTCATGCGGCTGGTCCAACGTATACCAAGTCAAGCCTGCTTTCATCCTCGGACCTCAGTGGTAAATTTTCGATTCCCCTGCGAGAGGAACTTCGGTAAACATCGATGTTAACTTGGTACAAAGGGAGAGGGGGGGTGGGGGTAACTAGTAAGTGAAAAATATGATGCATCGCTTCTAAGGAGTTGGATGCTCCAGTTGGTTATAGGCAAGTGGGAAGAAATGAATGGAAGGAGTATTTGTGCGAATATCTTCGGGCAAATTCCGTGGTGCAGATAAAAGGACAGTAACGTTGCATAAGAAGCAACTCACTCGGGGCCGGCCATTTGTTTATTACGGAACAAGTCTACTATTCGGCCTGACTTTGTTTGCGAACGGAAGAAAAGCGAACACGGTCAACGAGCGAGGGGCTCGGGATAGCGGCAAACCATAAAGGGTTCCGTCGAGGGGAAATGTTATTCTTTAGAGAAGAATAGAGTATGGCATGCTATTCACTCATTCCGAATCACACACGCTCTTATTTGTTTACATTTTTTGATACTGGGGAAATCGGCTTCCAATGTTTATTAATCGAAAAGAAACTGCGTTTTGATCCGAGATAAGCAGCTCGCTCGGGACCGGCCAGTTGCTTACTACGGATCAGGGTGCTATTCGGTGAGCGAGCGAGGGTCTCGACGTAACGGCAAACCATAAAGTGTTCAGCCGAGGAACAGTATTATTTTTTAGAATATGGCATGCCCTTTCATTCTGTAGCGGTTAAGGAGTGGTGGAAGGACTGAGCGGAAAATTATGGAGTAGGGACTAGGAGAGCGTTTCGTCCTGGGCCTGCTAGAGGTCTCGTCAGTAAGGCTACCTAGCAGACCCTTGCCTTAGACGTCGGGATATTAAGGGATAGTCGCAGGATGTTTATATAGGACCTGATGTCGGGGCGAGCACTTTCGAGAGAAAGTGGCAGCTCGCGCCAAATCCCTCTAGTGGCAGGAATTGGAAGTCGCTACAATTCTATAGACGAAGCGCGTTCCTATTCGAAGACTTCAAACAAAGAGGTGAGAATTGCGAGTTGCTTATTTCGAGCCAGAAGCTAGTTTCTTGTTGTAGATAAGTACTGCATCAATGTTGGTACCAAACGTACCTGTTGTTTATACTAAATTAGACCTAAATATGTGTGAACGGGGGATGTTAAATGTCACCATATTTTGCAACTGAAATTCATTTTTAACAACTTTCTCATCATTCTTCGATGAAAGCTCCTACATGAGTTCTTTATTTCCAGGCGATGCCAAAAATGGCCACTTTTTAATATCCTCCTCTATGTACCTTTCAATCAACGATATTATACAACAATTTTTAAGCATAGCATTTATGTTACATTAAATGTCTTTGCAACAGAAAAATTTCAAGGGAGCATTTTTAATTCTGCCCAAAGCTTGCCCCAAATAGAAGTAGGTCAAGGAAGCAACGTTACCCCCTACCAACTGTTCCGAAGGTAAACGCTCATTACCTAGTTTGACAAACCTGATTTCCGTTCGTTCAATTCCAGACACTGTCGAACTTTGTATAACATTATCGACTTCACACGCCGGGAACAGTATGTATACACGAAGATAGCGTACATATGTATGCAGTTCGAAGCGGAAGTAGTTCCTTGCATTACATGCTATTACAGAGTTTCTAAATAAACGCGCAGCATCATAATACGATGTTGTTAGCTCCATTTAAGATCAG
Source organism: Holcopasites calliopsidis (assembly GCA_023838395.1). Classification (NCBI taxonomy): domain Eukaryota; kingdom Metazoa; phylum Arthropoda; class Insecta; order Hymenoptera; family Apidae; genus Holcopasites; species Holcopasites calliopsidis. The sequence goes on along the minus strand of JALHAQ010000018.1, from coordinate 847,429 downwards.
AGTCAAGTTCTGTTTCAAATGCAACAGATTTCGAGAAGAGCAAGCCGTCCACGTATGCATCGCGAGCATATGTATCTATTTAATGACTTTGGAACAGCGTTCGCTGTAGCGGTGTCTCTTTTCAAAGTTTTTTACCTGCATAACGCAAACCTGATCTTCGATAACCTTGCTCTTGAAGCTTTTCGTGTTGCTGGAACGCGATGCTATTAGCTTAATCCCTCCAAGTACCGTGTTTTTCAAGTACACCTCAGACAAAATTTATCAATATGAAAAATAATGTGGTCGTTGTACAGGGTGAGTCGCCTAATGTTTGTACCTTAAATATCTTTGTTATTTTTAAACATACATTGAATGTGGATGAAGTTGAATTGTTCAATGGGGCTCGCACGATGGCACAAATATTCTTGTTTCTATGTAATATTTTACTCGCGACCACCCTTTTATTAAACACGCTCATAGTCCCTTGCATTAGAAATTCAGTGACTAACATTACTCAAAGTGATAATGATCCTAAACGTACAGCTCGTGTAGTCCGCATGTGGGCTGCTTACAATATTGCCTACACATTACCAACATCGCCCCAATTACCACGCCTAAACCACATTGAGCACTTGTGGGCTAAGCTCGAAGTTAGCTTAAGAAGACGCCACATTACAAACAAAAGTTAAATAAAACAGCTACTTTTAAAAGAATGGAACAAAATTGAACCAGAATTTACACGGAAACTGATTCATTCGATGCCAAAACGCATAAGAGAAGTCATGAAAAATAAAGGACTTCATACCAGATACTAATATTTGTCATATTGTTTATTTAATTTTAAGGTGCCAATACTTTTTTGCAAGTATTATTTGTGCATTAGTTATATGTATATGTTTCTCATTACTCTGAAGAAATTGTTTTATCGTGCCAACTTTTAAGTGTATTTATTCTAAACGTGTCACAGTATTATTTCCACACAAATGAATTCTTTTTTTTTTCTCTTATTTTTCAGTATAGAATTACTTTTATTTACGTCCAAGTGCAGAGTGCCTGCCAATACTTTGTCCCGGCACTGTATGTCAAATTTTCGATTGTCAGCTTTGCAACAATATCATACAATTTTTCACTGCCGCAGAAATAGCTGCATATATAGCCGTGTACAAGGCCAGCGCAAAAATGGTACCACCCGCGACAGAACGACACTCTTATCCCGCTATAATAAATGCAACGCAAAATTGATGCACGCCGATTACGTTATGCATTCTCGTTGACCGTGTATGTGCTTTGCTCCCTCGATAACTCCCATGTCCGGCTCGTTTTTCCGTAATCCTCTTTATCTCCGTTCCCTTCTTCGTCCCGACCATCCTCCCGCGGTTATTGCACTTTTTTCTGTTATTTGTATACACGTATAATGCGCATGCGTGCAGGTGTGATTGATCGCGAACGAACCATGTGTCCGTCGTGTGTGCTCATAAAGCATGCAACGAGGGATGCATCGGTGCGTGGCGAGTTACCCCCCCCCCCCCCACACACACACACACACACGCACACACACACGCACACGCAACCGCGATGTTTCCTACGGATAGAACCGGCTACCGAAAATCGGCTCCTATCCGGGCACCAAGGGGCCATAAGCCCGAGTCAATAGATCGATGATGCCAAACGCAATTTCAGGGACTGTGCTACGGACGACGGCGCGTGCAGCCGGGATTCATTGAATTTTATTCGGTTCTCCGTGAACTCGATACCGGCGAAGACACGGAATAATTCACGCCATGCACGATTCGGTCGCGCCGCGATCAAATTGTCGAGTGTCCCAATGCGATCACCGCGAGATTCGCGTGCCGGAAATGATTAATTTGGACGATTATATCTCGCGGTTTTTTTTTAAATTATACATTGATATCGGTTTAAATAATGCTTCTTGTGATACCGGACATGGGATTTAATATATTCGTACCGAGAGTCGGAGCAGCTTGATTAAAAGTCGAGGCGAGCACACTGCTCTCTCATTTTAGTAGTGGATCACTTGAATTATTGGTAGGAGGGATTATTTTAGAATTGTGTTGGAAACCGGCGTTTGCCATTACGGTGTATTTTTATTTTGCATTGACTTTCTGCAATTACACGCCAGACATCGAGTCACTTTAATTAAGGTAAATTCTAAGTGCGAGGTAAGCTCAGAAATCAATCGATCATTAATTTTGTATTCTAGTAACTGAAAACATTTCCTTCTTTCAAATCATTTGTCAAGAACGGCATTCCCGCGTTCATTAATTTTAGATATAGAACAAACATTAAACAGGATTTCTATTCAAAAGCGATCCAGATAAACATCCTGTAACGTTTAATAATGCCTCTCTTATGCAAAAACCTGCAAATGTTGATCCACATTCGGGAAAGCTGTTTCTCGGTGACCTTTTCTTATTGTGAGGGGGGGGGGGAAGAAAGAAACCTCTTACATCTATTTTCCGGATCGCCGCTGCTTTTCGTTTCAAGGGATATTCTTAGAGAAGGAAGTTACGTCTCGAGGAACGTAATCCTGCCAAAAAGTGGCTGGAAACATCGGATCGATCCGAGCTGGCCAACTCTCCGTGAAAACGCGTTGCCTCCTCTCTGGTTTTTCACGGGGAAGACTCGGGCGAAAGCGTAATCCGGGACTGAGGAACACGATCTGCGGCCGCTGTGGCTTTTTCAACTGTAATTCAGAGCCCTCTGTAAACTAGATAGAGCGCGCGTTCGGCTATCCTAGTTCTTACACTGTATCACAGTTTATCGAAACTGCGCCGTTACACCAGAATCGCGGGTAAAGGGAACTTTCCTGTTCGGATTACACGATTGCGCTAATTTGAAGGTAACATCACCGTCGACCCATTTACGCCCACCGAATAAACACAATTCTGAGCGCGCTGGTGACCCACTTGCCCCGATCCTTTCGCCACCTTGAGCGTGATTTCCATTTCGCAACCGATGTATCACCGTAATTTTAATCTATCCGGTGCTCTTGTTTCCCGAGGACGGGATTCCTTATTCATGCACTCCTTTACATAACTCTGGAAGAATCGGTTCATTTTTATTGCAGTGTGCTTGGCGTTGGTGCTTGCAGCCACATTCTGCGCGATTGCGTGGCACATTTAAGGTTGTTCTTATCCAACTATGTTAGTCAGATTGGAGTTCATTACTAAATAACGAATATAAAGTCAAGTAAAAAAAATCAAAAGGATGACGCAAATTATTCATTGCATTCTATCGTACTTTACTCAACATGAGTATAAAAAGTTTCAAAGGAACCATGGGGCGTAAATCAACCGTTTTTTTGAAATAAGGATGTTAAGGTTGTTCAGGACATCCATCTACCTTAAAAATATTAATAAAGTATGATAAATTATGAGATGCATAAGATATTTCAGATACCTTGACATTATAGGACATTGGGAAAAAAATGAACAACAAAAATTGCTTGCTGGGTCTAAAGACCCACCGACGGCAGTGCGAATGCTAACGCGCACGTTTCTAAACTGAATCCGTCAAAAAAGATCAGTTTTTATAGTAAATTTTTATTTGAACATTTTTTAATAATATTTATACGTATTGTAATAACAAATTGAATCCAAATGTTTGTATTTAATCAAAAGGATAGCCCAAATTGTGAGGCTGCTCCAGATAACTCGAAAGAGCAAATTTTTGCCTTTACCGTCCGCTCGAATTAATTCCAGTGTACGCATTCAGGGGTTGTTAATTTTATTCTATCGGATTTTACTCAACATGGGTATCAAAGAAACCATGGGGCGCAAATCGACCGTTTTCTTGAAATAAGGATGTTAAGATAGTTCTTAGCGAACAATGTTAGTCAAATTGAAGTTTATTACTAAATTACAAATCTGAAGCTGGTATGATACTATGGAAATAATAATGATTATTATTAATAGCAAGTATATGTATTTCGAAAGGTTAAATATTAATTTAAATAATGGCAATACGGAAATAGACTTTTAAATTGACTAGCTTAGTTCATTGAAGCAGTAGACCTGGAAAAGTCAACGCCAGGAGTAAGAGAAATTAAATTAATGAAATTGATGTAGAACTAAAGAAGTGAATAAATTCATTTCATCACATTTCCATAGAATTTTGTGGCGGTTTTGGTACGGTTTTTCAATATAGTTGTCCTGTTTCAGATCAAAAAGTAAAATTACAAGCCTTTTTTCAAAATCCGTCAAAAGTTCTAAAGCTATGTTAAAACGCGTCAACTTTTGTTAAATCGATTTCATATTTCACAAAGGTTTTTTTCTACTTCAAATTAGTTTCGTACAAAATTTGAATGTAGACTTGAATTTTGATGTTTACCTAAGAACTATATTCATGGTTACAAATGGTTCTTATTTATTATTTAGAGTTTGCAGTAAACAGGTATTGTATATGACAGTATTGACAACTGTATAGTATTATTTAGTAATCTTATAAAAGCAAAAATTCACTTAGTAATTACTCTATTAAAGTGCAGACCAAAGCATGAAATTGCATTATTGACTTTTTATTTAGTTTCTGTATTAATTTACTATATACTTATATTAAATTATTCACTTGATAATAAATACAATGTGAGATTTATCATAAATTGTTTATTATCAAATTGGAGAACAGTTTTCGAAAGTAATCGTGACGTATGAATTATTTTATAGATTACTATATAGGACGTTTTCACAATCGTGGTACAATCCGAAAGGGAGCGATTTCGAACGATTAACATTTTTTCGTACGGCGCTTCGTTTCCAAGAAAATTGAGTTTAAAGGAAACAAGTTTTCGGTTGAATTAAGCAAATTACGGCTACTTGAATACCCATGTACTCATCGAATATTAATTAAGTCAATTTTCTTGAAAACGAAACGTCTCGCGTCGTATGAACAAATTTTATTCTTTATCTTTGGCTGACTTTTACTTTTTTCAAACATCCTGTATTTTACTTGAACCCTTTCACAGCGCTTTATTTATACAATTGTTCACGTATTTTCAACGTATGTACACACTTTTCTATATCAAAGAAACGACATTCAGAGTAGAAAACGTTGGTCGGGAAATTGGAAGGCGCGACGGCCATTTCATGTTTCTCAATTCCATGGTTCCGCGTTTCTCTGTGCTCTCAGAATATTGCCATCGTCTATTTTTCCACCCATTGTCGTAGCCATCTTTTGCGCTTTATCTGACGTATTTTCTGCATTCGCATTAAAAGTTTCGCTCTTTGCCTGGACAATGTAATGCGAGATTTATACGATTTGATCAACTGTTGAGGTCAGTGTCTCTTTCCCGTACCTGTAATTACATAATTATGTAAAATCAAAATGTCCGCAGCGGGTAGTCTAAAAATACCTATCACCGGTACCGTAGCGCGATTCCACACCTTTGGAACGGCAGGTATTTGTTAAAAGAAGACCCCGCAAAATTATACCTAACCATGAAAATTAAGATTAAAATGTTTATAGCAGATATTGACATTAATTGAAATGCATTATTGAAATATATTGTGAAGGTCATAATTTTGAACAACTCTTCCCTATACATGTTATCATTGCTCGGTTTTAGTTCCTGAGATATTTGTAAAAAAATATACAGGGTGTGTCCCACCTAACTTGAACATTTGCTTCGAAGAAGCAAACGTAATAGTGGGCAAACAAATTTTCTCAAGGTCATATTTTACGAGATTTCAAAACCATCGAAGTTTTTTTAAACGGGACTATATGTATATTTCCGATATGACGATATGATAGCTAAGGTCAACGGGAGTCTAACGACATTCACGTGACCTTGAGTACGAAAAATTCATTAAACTTGGATTATTGATGTAAATGGTGAAATAACCGTGATTAGATGATTAATGAGAGAAAATTTACTTTAATAGGTGCTCAAAATGATGTCCGTCAACATCAATACATTTCTGCAAACGATTTATAAAGAATTCTCTAGCCCCCCTTATAATTTGCTCGTCGATGTTGGCACAGGCAGTCGTGATACGTTCTTTCATGTTTTCTGATGCTGTGGGAACGTCGTCATAAACTGTTGCTTTAATCTTACCCCACAGAAAGAAGTCTGAAGGTGTCAATCAATGTAAAAATCTAAACTTTATTGGTGCCCTGGATTAGTAGATAAGACTGTTTCGTTAATAAAAAGATTTAGCGCCGGTCGTTCGCGTAACCATTTAAGTGATGACCATGCGAGTGTGTTAAGGGGTTAAATGTTCAAGGTTGAGGACAATTTTGCAACGAGTCCCTTTTACAAATGTCCATCGATCCAAGGGTGTAGAATCATGTAATGGTAATCGTGGCATACATTTTTAAATCACCCTGCATGTCGTGCATGTCGTGCCACGAAAATAGTTCAAAGTGGAAGATAATAAAGAAAGCAGTGTTGCCATATTTTTGTAACCGACGCTGACTCTTCAGCTTCTCAGGATTTATCCCGAGATCCTTTTTCCATGAATCCTTTACCTTACTTGGTTCAGAAACAGCGGCCATTGTTTTGGTTCCTCGTGTTGCTAATGGTGTGGCAGTCACGAAAATACTTCGGCCGCGTTCCTTTCGAAAGCTTAACACGAGTAGTGGAGCGGGCTGGCAATCTATATGCGAAAGAATGAAGGGTTGCCGCCGTGGAACCGTAAATTATGTAGCTCGGTAGACAGTTTTATTTTAATAGGAGATGCGTGCTTTGAAGCGAATGTGGCCAGCGCACGAAGTTGCGAAAATATTCGGCAGAAACCAGTCTCCAGATTTTTTTCCCGTAACTACGTCTGTGTATTTTTAATCCAAAATGATATTTTCCCTTGAAGGTCTTGCGTTTATCTTTCATTTTAAATAATTACCTGGAGCATATTGAAGAGTATACTGACGCAGCCAATGTGTAAAACGAATGCGTTGCAAGAATTGTTTACATCAGCCATAATTGACGCATTAATGTTTAATTAATTTGAGATTTGTTCTGAGATACATTTCTTTGAAAAGTGCGTTTATCTGGTTTTGAAAGAAGAGCAGTATAATATTATCCCTCGAGCTGAAGACAAGTAAAAGGAAATAGCTGAAGGAATAATAAACCCAGTTTATTGATAATTCACTTAGAACTATGGTTTTTTTTGTTTCGCGATTTTTCTAGAATTTAATTCGACCTTAATGCAAATGCATTGAACCGAAATATGCGTTTTCTAATTGCTGAAGCATAATGGTGTAGCAAATGTGTAAAAAGTTTCAATTTGCTTGTACAGTGCTTGTTGTAGAATTTGTAAACTTCTGAAACGTCAGTCATAAAATTTTGCTTGGGACTGAACGCTCTGCAATTACGCTGTTCATTTAATTCATTGGAATAGAAAATATGCAACAAACGATGCTTTCATACTCTGCCATGATTTCGTAACAAATTTTGTACACTAATACATATTTATAATAATTTGTATGCATTTAATGCGGCAAAATTAATGGACTACAATACAGGGTGTAACGTAAAAGGTGTAGGAGCCGGAAATGGAAGATTCCTGAGGCGAAACTGAACAACTTTTTCCTTTGCCACACTGTCGTCTGAGGCTTTGTTTTTGAATTGTTAACGGAAAACACTGGCCACTCAGAGCGCACGTAGAGCCCGCGCTCAGAGACGGTCCACGGTGCGTCGCGCTAGGTAGCGACGTTCGACCGGCGCTCCGAACAGTACGCGCCGGTATAACACGGAGCAAAAGTTAACATCGAATTATTCATTATTAATTAATGTAAATTAACTAAAATATAAATGAAATTAATTTGCGGTTATCAATTGAACAAAAAAGAATTAGAACGGACTAACTAACGTGTCTATCAAGTCCATCGTACGTTAAATTTTAAACAATTCGCCAACAATTAAAATTAGATATACCCGTTTCTCCAAAAATGAACCTGCTTCGACGAAAATAGGTCACTGTGTCATCCTACCAATCCTGACCATTGCAAGTAGGTATCCCGTAGTGCAAGACAGCTGATGTTACGGCCAGGTCAGCGAACTCACTTTATTTGACAAAACCTACTACCTGCACGGCAACTATCACTGGGTTATTCTACCGATCCTGGCCGGACTTTTATTTCATTTAGCTTTGGTTTGATTTCCACTCGCTCAAATTTATTTAACGTCCGCTTTCGCTTCGGTTTGCTTCTCTGCGCTCATGAGCAATAATTGTTACACCTCTTAAGCAAAGAAGCGGAACAAATCACCAAGTTTCAGAATTAGATCGCATTTCTGTAAGCGCTCCATAACATATTGAGCGTGAAACACGAGCACTGCTCTCTTACACTAAAACTGTGAATTACAGTACTAATTCGTAATAAGAAACTAGCTTCTGCCTCGAAAGAAGCAATTCGCTATCCCCACTTCTTTGTTTGAAGTCGCCGAAGAGGAGCGTGCCTCATTCATATGTTAAAAGGGCATGTCACATTCTATCTTCTAAAGAATAACATTGCTCGTCGGCCGAACACTGTACGGTGTACCACCACCTCGGGACCCTCGCTTGCTCATCGAATGGTATACCTTATCCGTAGTAACCAACTAGCCGGTCCTGAGTGAGTTGCTTATTTCGGATCAAGACGCAGTTTTTTTTTTACGTTTAATAAACATTGAAAGCCGTTTCTCTGATATTAAAAATTGTAAAAAGGTAAGAGCATGTGTGACACGGAATTAGTGGATAGGAGCGTGCTTCGTTCATGGAATGAGAGAGTCTGCCATACTCTATTCTTCTCTAAAGAACATTTTGCCTCGACCGAATCCTTTATGGTTTCCCGCTATCTCGAACCCCTCGCTTGTTGACCGTATTCGCTCTCGTCTCGTTCAAAAACAAAGTCAAACCGAATAGTATGCTTGTTCTGTAATAAAGAAGTGGCCCGAGCGAGTTGCTTCTTATGGAACATTGCTGTAGCCTTATTTATTTCATGCGTTTTCTCACATAGGGGAGATGGTTCAAATATTGGTCATTCTGACCACATGCGTGACACAGTTGTATATTTTTTTCTTCAACGGAACGCATTTTATTTTTGTGAAAATTTTACATAAGAAATAGAAGTATGGCACACGACACGAACATAAATAGTAAGTTATTAAATATTAAATGTGGTCCATTGAAGCAAAAAATACACCTTTGTCACACATGTGGTCAGAATGGACAATACTTTAATGCATTCTCTATGTGAGAATCTCCTTTTTTGTTTATTGAACACGTGTTTAGTCTCTTAGGCCGAATCAGGAAAATCTGGGGAGCAGAACATCACAGTAATGCCTGTCTTGCTGGAGACAATTGCGCAACAACATTATTGAAGTGATTCTTATACTTTTTTACACCCAAATCTATTTTAGTTTTTTCACACTTTTGTGTCAGTAATTTGGATTTTTTATGTAATTATATTTTGTATCTTACTCAAAATCTGCTCTCTTTCAGTATGTCAAATATATTCCCACTAAAAAGCTATTGTTTTCCTTAAAATACTGCATCTTAACAACATCGCCTTAAGCTTTTGGCAAGAAATGTTGAAACATAGGGAGAGCGATGACAACCGAGGATTAGACACGAGCAATTTCACTTTTATGTTAAATACATAATTTGTAACAAACACGATTTTTTTAAGATTATTTGAACTGTTTGGTATTGTAAAGCAAATGTGTCGATGTTCACTCTAATGTTTTTTTTTCTTTTCAAAAATCTCCCACCAGCTTGACAATGATGATAGAAATAAAAATACTAGCCCATATTTGGACCACTTTCCTTATCAATTTCTAACAGCATTAAAAATTTTATCCTATTTTAGGAACGGACCGTACGCTATTTCTTATGTTCAATTGCACGCGCATGACAAGCTTTCGATAAAGGAAGTTCTCCGTTTAAAAAGTTAATTCGCCGTAATCTCTTTTGCGACGAATAAAGCAGCAATTAGGGCGAAGCTCGTAATATTCATAGAAAAATGTTATTCACGTAGCCGACTTACGTTTGCTTCTCGGCGAGCTCTTCTTTTCATCCTGTACGCGCCGCTGATTTTAACGTCTGTAAATTTCCGCGATTTTTCATAAAGTTACTTCAACGGCGATAGGTACGTTCGACACGTCGCGATGGAGAGTGTCCCTCGGGGAGCAGCATTTGACAATATACGACGCGACCGAGACGAATCGACCGTTTGATATTGCGCTTGTAATAACGACCATCGCAGCTTGTGCCTCTGTAACTTATAAGATACTTTACACGCGTTGACAGTAAATTGTATGAAAGTGTTAGATTATACCTTTTTTATTCAGTTCTTACATCTTTCCTATGAGAGACGCATCGGTATTTTCGATAAAATGATAACAAATTTTTCTTGGTATTACACAAAACAAATTTTCGACAGAGCAGAATTACTCGTTAACTATTAAATTTAGGACTAACAAGGGTCAACACTTTATTTACTCAAAATTCAACGTTCTTCCATATTTTGACATACAAAATATAGCATTCGGTTAAAAAACCGGATTTGTCCTTGGAATCCCCGAAGCGCCTACACCTATATAAAAATGCATGAACTATGTAATGTGCCATTTCAAACCATACAACTTTCGCGTAAAACATTTTTCCATACAACGCATATTTTAGAAATTATTCGGGATGATCAATTTGTGTGGACCACCCTCTATAAGTATATGTATATAATTATTTACTGGTTTAGTAAAACCACATAAAGTAAACCATAAATAAATAATAAATAAATAAAAGTAAAGTAGTTACAACACACTGAAACTGCATCTTTTTATAGAATTGCTACTCACGATTTTTAAAATATGTGGATTCGAGAATCTTGAATTGCTCAATTGCTTTGATCTTGATTTCTTTTTATTAATTTGCATTCTTCCTATGAGATGTAGTATCGTTCATCTGCTATAAAATTGACACCCCTGCAAGTTCACTACTTTTGCGTTATCTGAATGGAAAGGACGGTTCTTGCTTGTGATTCATTTAACTAATGAATAGAGCGAATTAAGCCTAAATCACTTATTAACTCACTGTTGTACAGGGTGCTTTGTTTAAATGGAAACGGTGGAATATCTAACATCGGTTCGAAGTTACAGAAAAAAAATGTTCTTAGAAAAATTATTTGATATTTCGTGAAACAATACTTAATATAAATAATTTTGCTTCAGGGGACAGTGGTGTGGAAGATATATAAGACAAATTAATTTTTTTACATAGAACCCTGTTTTTATTTGTTCAAACTATGATAACGCCCATGAGACAAATACAAAGATATGCAACATAATATCATTCCATGCAGGATTGTCATAAATCAGGTCCGAGGTAGTCACAGCAATGCATAAAAATAAACAATATAAACAATGCTCAAGCTTCTTATCTTCCGGGGGGGGGGGCACATAAGGCGTGCTTCATGAAACTGAACAACTGACATTTTAAAGTCCCCAGATTTTCTGGCAAAATACATTAACTGGAATGTTAATCGACGAAAATTTTGCAGAAATAAAACGTCTTTCTTTTTTCAAAGCACATGGATTTATGTAGATACCATATTGATATCAGTTAGCTCTTTTTGTTTCATGAAACAACGAAATTTTTATATCTGGATTCCTCGAATTTTATATAATTTATATTATACAATTTAATCTCATAGAAGTGTATATTACTCAGAACTTGTTTTATTATATTTGGGCAATCTATTCAATATTACACTGTATAAGATGTTTAACATTCTTCTTGTTTATCGTATATATCCACTTTTACCAGAAAATATTGCAAAGTGTTATAATAATGTTCATTTTTTATCCTGTTACAGCTCGTCGATTGAACGAATATATTCGCCACTACGAACCTCTCTCTTATCCCACGGAAGAGGTCCACCGAGGTCACTTGAGAGCCAAGAGGTCGGTTGCCCGCGACAGTTCCGTGACTCTGAAATTTCGCTCGCACGGGAAGGACTTCCACATTCGACTGAAACGGGATCTGGCCACCTTTAGCGATAACTTAATTATCGAGGGCCCTTCCGGTGAAACGGAAGACCTCGATACCTCGCATATTTACCAGGGACACTTAGTCGGTGAGTTGGGCTTTGATCAACTTTGTTGCACTCGCTTTCACAATCTAGTACCGTGTAAGCCCGAGACACGGTAATTTCGCAAGATTTTAGAAAATTTATTTATAAAAGTACGGCAGTATGTGAAAATTAAATATCTTCTAAAAATATTCAGATTTTACAAATTACGTCTATAAAAAAAAAAGGTAACAATTACATTTGGTCTCTAACTGCAACACAAGTGAGAGTTGCTCGTTTCTCAAAACGATTGACTGCACAAAGTAAATGTAAATATCAAAAATTTAAATGCACCAAGTTATGTGTCCATCATTTGGTATTAAAATCTTCAAAAATTCACAAAGCGGAGTTAATAACTTCTCCACCAATTATATTTGTTTCCCACTGTCTTCAAACCAATTTCCCTTTGACAAATACAATTATCGCTCAGTAAATAATTAACTCCACGACCTAGGCTTGAACCTGTTGCATAACCGAAGTGCAATCTAAACAGTAGTAAATTGAATAACCATTCCAATCTACCGAAATAGCTCTCGTAGCCGTAAGATTATCGAACCGATTACGAAAATTACAGATTGCCTTGTATAAGGTCAAGGTGTGGCCTCAAAAATGCTGCAGCATACCAAAATAAGGAAAAAGTACAATATAGGGTTAACGGTGCCGAATATAAAACTCTACTTATATTTCATTAAATATCGGGCAATAGAAAAGCGGAAATGGTAAGACATTTCTACTTTTGCATTCGCCATTTATTTATACATACTTAAGAAAAATATTAGTTTCGTAGATGCTTTTATTCATATCGAAAACATAAAAGAGGACGAAATTGATAGTTTTAAAATATCGCTCTTATTATGAGACACTGTTTAAAATTTAGATTAAAAGTTAAAATTGTCACATAAAATTAAAAAGCCATTTACCTTTTTTTTCTCTAAGACAATTGGGACAAATAAATGCAGCATCAGTAGTCCCATAATATTCATGGTTACATCTGTTGCACGTTACGGGTGGATAATTTATCAACAAGTATAGGTTTGGAAACATTAACTGAATTTTTTAAAATGCCAAAGATTAATTGATCTACATAAGCATATCGATTCTATGTACCATTTGTCACATACAGGGTGTTCTGCTACTGCATGTCAATATTTTAGGCAGCAATTGCTGTGGCAATTTTGATCAGCTTTTTCCTTTGCCAAAACGGTGGTTAAAGTTTCGTTTTTGAATGATTAACGAAAAACGGTGGCCAATCAGAGCGCGTGTAGAGCGCGCGCTCAGCCGGCAGAAGATCGTGATACGCTTAACTTCAGCCTTGAACGCCTTCTCAGCTAAGCGCGCGCTCTACACGCGCTCTGATTGGTCAGTGTTTTTCGTTAATCATTCAAAAACGAAGCTTTAACCACCGTTTTGGCAAAAGAAAAAGTTGTTCAGAATTGCCTTAGCAATCATCCCTTAAAATATTGACATGCAGTAGCAGAACACCCTGTACATAGGTCCTAACACACAATACCTCGACTTCCTTAGTTTCAAGAAATGCTGTTTCTCTGAAAGATAAAAAACTTCTGTTTCATATGTTATGTTGTAAATGCTTATTGTTAGTAACAGATATGCGATAGTTGGGGTAAACGCGTTTTTCTTCGTTTTTGGGTGGTAGATGTTACAGATAATACTAATGATAGCTGGGTATTTTTGTTATAAATATGAAAATCACGAGGGGGGTTTAATAGCACCCTTTCCTCTATAAAATTGATGGTTTTAAAGAAGCGCTTTTATTAGGAGAGCATGTTTAAGGTTAAGATTAAAAGTTAAAGTTATCACCTGAAATTAAAAATCCACTTATCTTTTTGCCTTTTTAAGACAATTTGGAAAAATAAATGCAGCACCAGTAGCCCTACCATATTGATATGTAGCACTTTATTCATTTAAACCATTATTAAAAAAATAGAAACCCTCAATGCCAATTGGGAAGTGTATTCCTTCTCGATCTGCGGCGATAGAAGAGTCTGGTAAGAACAGCGTAGGGTCTCATATTAGGAACATCCCGCATTCGAGAAGAGAGCTTCTATTATTTTAGAACCGAATCTATTCTATTAATGCTCTACAGGGTGTCCTGTAACTCATAGAAGAGCCGGATATGGGAGATTCCTGAGGCGATACTGAACAACTTTTTCTTTTGACAAAATGTCGTTTGAGACCACTCAGAGCGCGCGTAGAGCCCGCGGTTAGGGACGGAACGTTGCGTCGTGTTCAATGGTGACGTTCGGCCGGTGCCCCGATCCAAACGCGTCGATATAGCGTTTTTATTCGTTATTCACAAGTAACGAATAAAGGTTCATTTATACGACGTACTATTATAACATAACAAAAAACTATGCGATTTTTGTCGTGTTTGGTGTCATTTTAATTGCAAGAATCTCAGGAGTCCATTAAAATTAATTTCATAAAGATTAAACAAAAACTAAAAGGATTGTAGTCCTTGTGTACGAAAAATCCTCTTTGTAACCTCTTAAAAAGGTGGCCTTCAAGAGGTTACAAAAAGCATTATCTGTACAGTCTAATTTCAATTGTTGGCGGATTGCTTAAAATTTAACTTACGTTGTACTTGATAGACTCGTTAGTCAGTCCATTCTATTTCCTTTTTGTTCAATTGATAACGGCAAATTGATTTCGATTGTGTTTTAGTTCATTTCCATTCATGAATAATGAATAATTCGACGTTAACTTTTGCTCCGTTGTATACCAGCGCGTTCTGTTCGGGGCGCCGGTCGAACGTCGCTACCTAGCATGACGCGCCATGGACCGTCCCTGAGCGCGCGGGCTCTACGCGCGCTCTGATTGCTCAGTGTTTTTTGTTAATTATATAAAAATAGAGCCTCAAACTACATTTTGGCAAAGGAAACAGTTGTTCAGTATCACCTCAGGAATCTCACATTTCCGGCTCCTACACCTTTTCTGTTACACCCTGCATATAAGGAGGGCCCCAATTTCCATTTGTATGTCTAGGGGCCAAACAGTTCTAGACGCGCCCCTGTCGAACAAACGTATGCTCGTTCGCTATATACACTATATATTTTAAAAAAATTCGCATTCGTTTGTCCAAACGTATTCCAGCATAGACTTGATGTGTCAAGGGGGGGGGGGGGGGATTTGTTTGTTCGGTCTAAACGCACCCTTATACAAGCCTTCTTTGTAAATAAATATAAAAACTTGCGACGATGAAAAACATATTTAATGGCGTATTACTGGAACAACTGTATCCACGTAAACGGCAATCTCATACAGACTACATTGTTTATTTTAGCGGTTTTAATCTTTACTAAAGTATTGCAACACTTACTTAGAAAGATTTGATAGGTTCTCATATGTATCAGACATATGGCTCGTATAGGATACTCAACAACTATACAGTGGAATACATTTTACAGCCGGCAACTATAAATATCAAAATATTTTGAACTTCACACGTTTTTATATGATAATGCTTTTTGCAATGCTATAAATTTTTCGATACCCGTGCATTTTTTTATAAACTTCGAGGCTGCTAAAAAGCAAGAGCGTGTGTCGTTTGTGTCTGACGCAATAAGCATAAAACGTCATCGGAAACCGGGCCTGCAACAGATGCATTGAACCCTATCCTTAAACGAGCCAGTCCCGTTTCGCCGTACAGTCCGAGCATTATATCTACTCCTACGTTCGCCACGATAACCAGGTGTGGCACGCGAAAGTGCGTGTCACTGTAGATACCGGGTGGTACCTTTATTTCCAGTCTAATAATTCACGGGAGTTCGCGCATAAGGCAAGGGGGAAAGGCTTTCTAAATTATGGATCGACTCGGCTGTTTGTTGGAACTCTTTACCTTTCACTTTTGTGCTTGCAACCGTTGCCAACGTGGTTATTTCTACTTGTTCCTCACGGACCGCAAGCAAAGGACCGATCTCTTATTTTGATTCTTAAACTGGCGGAAGAAGGACATTCTAAAAGCTGCCTGTCGCTGACCGACGTTCAATCCTGATTTTCTTCCATCTTGTAAAAGCAGATCAAGCATTAAGGCATCTGGTAATTATAATATCGTTTTGTCCTTAAAAGTGTTATTTTTATGCAAGATGTAGCAAAAAGTATGATGAAACTGAAAGAAGTGTACCGTTTTCATCCAAACTTTATTTCCGTAGGCAGGGAGTCGGAAATTAGTATAGAATTAATTAATTAAGTAACTAATTTTGTTGTCGATTTATCGTCGGTTTAGTATCATGCTTCATATTATTTTGTTATACTACTTTCGCATTATTTGAAAAATTGTTTCACATACATATTGTGTTGCAGAAGAACTATTGATATATGTACATACATAGCAACTAACAATTAATGTAACAAAGAAAAATGTACCAATTGGTTGCACCTCAAAATGTATTATCAATATCTATTTTGTTAATTAATAATCATTGAAAAATTAGAATCTTTACCTGCGACCAGAACTATGTAAGCCAGGTCCTTACCATATAGCAATACTCCCTTCGTTATCACCATGTAATTTAATTGAAAAAAGAAAACATTTATGTATGTCCGTGTACGCACATCCAATAAGTTTTGTACAATAACTTTTCCAGAACTGGATGTGTTCACAGAAGAATTTTTCTACAATGTTTCCTGCAAATTTAATCAACACACTATCACTGAAATAAGTGTACTCGTCGTTGTTGTATCACATTTGCGAGCAAATTGAAGCATGCATAACAGGAAAAGTTCTGGGGACGAAAAAGTTCCATCTCGTTGCAAATGGTTCTTTCCCCTAGTCAGAGTACCGTTTGCACAAATGCAGACATCACGAAGGTAAATAATGTTGCAGAGAAATTGCAACACTTTTTCTCCTCTGCATTTTTTCCCTGAGAATAAACTGAAGCTGACGTAGCAGCTATTTGAATGCTTCCCGCGAAAGCATTCTCTCCAACGTATGCATAGAAAATCAACGCATCTTGACATCTGGTTTCGTATGACCATTGCATTTCGACGTGCACGGTGGTGTTCTTAATTTCTTTATTCCATACCTGAAATGAAATTCCAACTAGTGTTATTCTTCTGCATACGCCATGTCACATCCACATTACTGTACAGCCATTGAAGATTTATGCTGCCCTGCAAAGGTACAATTCTGGAGGGAGTCGAAGATGACAGTCCATTACAATTGCGAAAAATGTACAACTTGTTCTATTTTATAAGGGAAAGTTTCCCAAATTGGACAACCGTCTATATCTATCATGCCAATATTTTAAGGGATGATTGCTGAGGAGATTCTGAACAATTGTTTCCTTTGTCAAAATGTTGGTTAAGGCTTCGCTTTTGAATTTTCGTTAATAATTCAAAATCGAAGCTTCAACTAACATTTTATCAAAGGAAAAAGTTGTTCAGAATCGCCTCAGAAATTATCCCTTAAAGTATTTGCATGAACTAGCGATACACCCTGTATAGGTAGTCTGTGCAGATTTATGAAATTTTGTAACATGTACCGTTTCCGGTACTTACAGATACCATTATAATTGCACTTTTAATCAAAAGAAGATGGCAGGGAACGTGTTAATTTATTACTGTCCATGTTTATTCCCAAGTGGTATTTTTCAGGAATACAATTTAACGTTTCCTTGACTTAATATGTATGACCATTAAATATAACGCCAAGTCTTTGGTTTGTATTTGAGTATATTTAATGCAACGTTGCTTTACACATATACATATGTTACTAAAATAATAGAATGAATTGTGTGTTCATTATAGAAGTTGTTTTTTGTTTCCGGAAATAATTCCATTTTATTTAGAATTGTTTTGTTGCAAATTTGTATCCATTGTTGAAGTATAATAATCATACTATTTATTCCTTGCTAATTATATGTTATTAATTACCAATACATATTATTACAGTAAAAAATACTTCTCAAGTGAGTAATTAAATTAAGGAAAGCCACAAATGTGCATATTCATAGTGCATAAAGTACAAAATGTTGATATCTTGATTCATTAGCAGCTACTATCTTTAAATCCTTCAATTGTCGCTTATCTGTGAATCCAACCCTTTTCATTTCTAGGCGAGCCTGGTAGTCACGTGTTCGGCAGCATCAGCGACGGCGTTTTCCACGGGAAAATCATCTCACCTCGCAGCGGCGCGTGGTACGTGGAAAAGGCGCACTATTATTTTCCACCTCACGAGATAAATAACACGTTACACTCTGTGATCTATCACGAAAATGACGTCGGCGATCCATACGCCCATCTTCGGAAAGGTATGCAAAATTATCTACTTTTTTCTTTACTTTTCTTATTAATAACAACACTATGAAGACTGTACGGTGTAATGAAACTTTTTAAATCAACTGCCAAGTGTCCCATGCAACTGGAACAGGTGATAACTCCGTTACCAGTGCAGTTACAGAAAAATGCCAAAGACGAAAGATGAATGATTTATATTTCGCTTCAGACGAGTAGATTGCTCTCGTCATTCTACGTAAAAAGTAATGAAGTACAGTAGCCAAAAAAATGATTAGTTACTGAGGTATTTATAAAAATGTCCCCATTGAAGAAGATATTCAAATGTTTCTCCATTAGGTACATCGTTCAGGGTGTAAAGAAATATGAATAGACCACTACAGTGTGATTCTACACCTTCGGATCTGCGAACATTCGTTTAAAAAAATCCGTGCAAAATTGTCCTTGACCTGGAAAATTAACGCCAACATTTTTTTCGCCCTATCGGATTCTACTCATCATGAGGGTAAAATGTGTCGCAGAAACTATGGGTCGCAACTCAAACGTTTACTTGAAAAATAATATTAAAGGTACCATAAGATAGCACAGATTAGAGCGAGAGAGAGAGAAAGAGAGGGGGTTAGTGTTGCGCCCCATCCGCGACGCTAGGTCGGCCAGTGCGTCGCGTCGGCCGTCGACGCCCTCGGCTCTCTCGCTTTAAACCGTGCTAACTAATGGTACCGTTAACATTATTTTAAAAAAAAGGTTGAGTTCCGACCCATAGTTCCTTTGACACTTTTCACCCTCATGATGAGTGCAATCCGATAGGGCGAACAAAAATGTTGACCTTAATTTTCAAAGTCAAAAACAATTTTGCACGAGCTTTTGTCACAAATGTCCACCCATCCGAAGGTGTAAAATCACACATTGGTTGTCTTTACATACAGTTTCTTTACACCCTGTACATTTTCAGACAACGCTCCTCAATTGTTTTCATTATACAGTTAAGACGATGCCTGGCTCGTGTTGCTCTTTGCAGTGTTATTCATTGTTTTACATTTTTAGTTTTCGTTTTAAGGTTTAAGCATTCTCTTCAATAAAGGGATTTTATTGTAAATATCTCGATAACTAATCAGTTTTTTCGCCATTGTACCTCGGTACTTTTTCACATAGAATGACGAGAGGAATCTGTCTGTGTAAACAAAATATATGCATTTCCATTAAAAAAAAATAATGCAATTGTTCATTACAGATATACCATTGTACTTTTTAAAAAAGCGTGGTGCTACAGATGTAACACTCCTTAAACCATTTACCTTTTGTCTGTAACTGCACTGGTAACGGAGTTACATCCTGTTCCAGTTACGCGGGCGTCCTAGACAGGGTGTTCTGTTACTGCACGTCAATATTTTAAGGACTGATTGCTGAGGTGATTCTGAGCAACGTTTTCCTGTATGAAAATGCTCACTGAGACTTCGTTTTCTAATTATTAACGAAAAACACTGACCAATCAGAGTGCGCGCTCAGCCAGGAGACGATAGTGGTACGCTCAACCGCGGTCTTGAACGCCCTCTCGACTGAGCGCGCCCTCTAATTGGTCGATGGATTTCGTTAATAACTCAGAAACCAAACCTTACCCAGCATTTTTGAACAGAAGAACGTTGTTCAGAATCACTTCAGCAATCACCGCTTAAAATGTTGACATGCAGTAGCCGAACACCTTGTATATTGCATCAAGTATACCTTAGTATTAGAAAAGTAAACGTATCATACTTGCCTAGTGCAATTTTAATCTAATTTTAATTTTATGTGCACAGCCACATGTTTCCATAATAAATGGGAACGCCTATAGTCAGACAATCCATTACAAATTCTTTGAGTCATTGTTAAAAAGGGTTATTCGTTTATACGATCTTCTAGCATACGATTCATAATTTACACACTGAAGTTAAGCCATTTGGATGTCCACGAAAACGAGTAAACAATATCCAGACAAACCGTGAAGGGATAATTGTATCCGTCGTAGTTGGATCGATAATGATGTTGGTCGTGCATAGGCCACGTAACTAAATATCGGAGCAATTGTACCTGCTGAGCCTAAGCGAAACAATGCGAGTATGACACATTAATCGAATAATACTCGGTGTCGTTGCACAACCGGCGCATTCAATGCCCTAATGTTCCATCGGATACAATCGATTCGCAAAGTGGCTTCGTTCCAGCGATCGACAAATAAAATACATTTCCCGGTCGGTTGTAATTGTACGCAAACGCAAAACTGATCATACAATGCGAAACGTGAAACTGCTGTTGCAGCTTTAAATAAAAAATGTTTTCAAAATGGTATTATTGTAAAGGTGAACATTTTTTTTTTAAATCAACGATCATTGAGTTGTAGGTATAGGTAGTAGACATCGTTAAGTAACTGTCTACCGGACGTTTAAACAATTCAGTTGGTTAAAGTGTGCATGCACATGTAATAGATACATAAATTATATGTAAATGTTCAGTTCTAGCCTTACGCAGCGCATACCGATACGATAATTGCGCATTCAAGAACTTGTATTTCAAAGAATTACTTGTGCTAGAATGCACAGGCTAGTTGGTAAACAGAAACCAGATTCACTGGTAGAGAACTCGTTCCTTCTGTATGGTCATCGTTAAGACATTAAGCTCAATTCAGATGGGGCAGACTAGTCTACCTTGTGGAGAATAAGTAAAACACAGAATTATCAGGGAAGTTCTCATGTTTTTCTTCAGAAAGTGGTATAACATGACAAACGAATGCACACGTGAACTTACAGTGGGTGATCAAATTAATATGAACACTTCGAAATTCCCGCTTATTCCGAATTTGATGAAGAATGGAATTGAAAGTACACAGGAAATGATGCCATTTTTTATCACAAAATGTATTGTTATGCTTTTAGCAACATATTACAACGATTGTAAAGCTTTTACAATTAAAAAATATACAGGGTGTTGCGCTACGTGATGCAAATGTTTTAAAGAGCGATTATTGAGGCAATTTTGAACAATTTTTTCCTTTGCCAAAATGTCGGTTAAGACTTCGTTTTTGAATTATTAACGAAAAACACTGACCAAGCAGGGCGCGCGTAGAGCGCCCGCTCAGCTGAGAGAAAGTGGTGATACGATCAACCGCGGCCTTGAACACTGAGCGCGCGCTGTACAGACGCCCTGATTGGTCAATGCTTTTCGTTAATAATTCAAAAACGAAGCCTTAACCTCCAGTTTGGCAAAGGAAAAAGTTGTTTAGAATCACCTCAGCAATCACCTTAAAATATTTGCATGAAATAGTGAAACACCCTGTATATGTACAGGGTGATTCGCCCGCCAGTACACTTGAAAGTTTTGTCATAGATGGAAATATTTTATCCTTTTCTGTTCGTCGCTATCACTTGACATAGTGAATCTGTCGATCACCAGTTGTTTAGCTTACTACAGAGCGGACGATTAAGTGTCTCTGTCAAGTAAAAGCGAGAAACAGAAAATACGTCGGCCAAAATTATTACATAGGATTGCAGACGCTTAGATGTCGGCACTTCTTTCAGGTTTACTGGCGGGCGAATCACCCTGTATATGTCAATGTTTAAATATATACTGTTCTTTTAAAGATCTACAGATTTCTTCATTCATTTTCTCGCGGTTTTTATTGTTTTGACGTAATTTGTCCCCGCGGGGAGGGTCGTGAGTATGTTTAAAGAATCGTAGAGGAGGCTATCCTTTCTATCATAGAATTATGTGTCGGTCATTCTATCATTTAGCTGTTCTTTTTAGTGGTTTTGTAATTTAGCATTCCTATGTAATTCGCGGACGCTTTTCGCATGGAGAAATCAATTTCTCATGGGGCAACCTAGAGGAACCTTTATAGACCATTCAGACTTGTACCAGTCACCGAAAACACTCTAAGAATAACAATACTGATGTGCTACTTTAAATGCAAACACTTTTGCGAGGCACACCAGTGGCAGCAGTAAATGTCCACACAGAGTGTCTCGCCTGAGATGGGCCCGCAAGCTCGACAAAGGGTTCGTATAGATCTGACGTACGGGTCACGTGCACACGTATGTACACTGTACGTTGTACATATATTGTACAGTACGCAACACAAAAACGTGAGCGCGATATTCCGGTAAATATAAAGCCGGTTTTCAAAAAGAGATTGAATCTACTATTCATAGTTAGGAGGCTGAACCCAATACTAATTGCTAGCATTCTTTTCCGAATTCCAAGTATTAGAGCTTTGAAGTCAAATTGCGTTTTAGTCGAAGTTTATATTTCCCGAAGAGCCAAATCTTTGTATTAGATTTGCATCTGGTGATTATGAATGCCGAGACGTTGCCAGGCCGCAATCGTTAATGGGCGAGATTGAGCCCAAGACCAAGTAAGTGCGCTATAGTTGTTTAAACGTACTTTCGATCTGTACAGAACTTTTCGAGAAACATATTCATATTTACAGCAATATCGCGTTCACGCTTTTGTGTTACATACTGTAGCCTTTGCAGCGGTGCAGCACGACTCTGTGTTTAAACACTCGAACGGACACCCCTTTGCCACGCGACGTACGCGTTCCTCCCTTCGAAAAGGACAGTTTAACTAGCGCTACGAAGCGTCCGTAAAGAAGCATGCAGACATGTGCGGTTTTTAAGCGAATCGCCTTAACGATACATGTCGGTCTGTAACAGGTTCCAGACACTGGCGTTCTTGAACAGATGCACACACGGAAACGCGTCGCGTGCGCAGGCATGCTGCTAGAGTCAAGTTTAAACAGGTAGGATCGCGAGGAGGCTGAGCGAGGAAAACTTGTATACGCAAGTCAGAGGCGTGCTTAACGACGCGTGTACATACCGATTCATATGCGGAACATTGCGCATTCCGGTCCATTTGCATCC
The DNA here is from genome assembly GCA_023838395.1 of Holcopasites calliopsidis. NCBI lineage: Eukaryota > Metazoa > Arthropoda > Insecta > Hymenoptera > Apidae > Holcopasites > Holcopasites calliopsidis. Next base: position 824,243 of record JALHAQ010000018.1, on the reverse strand, counting down.
CAGAGAGAATAAGTGTCCGCGACATTGCCTGTACGCATCTTTACCCCCGCCTTCCAGTCATCCTTTGTTGAACTCTTTTGCGTCGAGCCATTGCCTCGCCCTCACCTTGCCACCTTTTACATTACTTTGAATACACTCTCGGTGGCATCGGTGAACTGATTTCACGGAAACGAACATTGTGAAAGGCAAGATTGTCATTAGGCAATAGATGGAAGGGTTGCTTAGACCCCATAGGATAGTTTAGTCTGTAGAGAAAGGAAATTTTATCATGCGTGGTAGTCAGCGGTATGAAACAGTATTTATGTTTAGACAGATGTTGCAACTGGTTTCGCACTCTTGGGATATTATACTCTGTTGTCTGGGTTGCTCGAAGGACTACCCAAGTTCATCGAGAATGTGAGAAAGTGACACTAAGGATGTGACCTTCTGGAATTCATTTAAACTAATTTGCCGAATAATTTCGTCTGGTTTGAAGATGTTAACGTCCCAGATATGGCGTGATTAGCGCCCGAATTTCACGGGATTGTAACGCCCATTTACGGAACGGTGGTCTGGAATTAAAGATAATCCAGGTCGTGTAGAAATAACAGAAATGTGGACATGTGCGTGAGAAAACGCGATTTCGATCAGTAAGTAACAAATCGCATATTCAACAATAACAAGCGGCACACTGTTGGTATACGTTTGATGTGGTTTGATCACAAATGATCGCGATTTCGTTCCAAAGTGTCATGATGTGATACAAGTGTTTAAAGTGACTGTTTGATTGTCAAAGTTTGATAGTGCGAATGAGAATGTTTCAGTGTGTTTGTCGAAGGTTTGAAGAAGCACTTTGCAGAGGGTGAGGAGTTGTGGAGTTGTTTCTAATTGGTTAGGCCAGTGTCGTAACTAACTCTGATGTTTTCTCACTAACTAGTGATCGATCCAATGTATAGTTTATTCCTTTTTTGAACTAGCTCGTCTCCATACAGCAAGATTATAGTCTCAATCTCCGGGCATGTTGACTACGTCACAGTATAAGAATAACCAGTAGCGGCACTCCGTGTCGGTCCCTCTGATGTTGGTATCCGAGGTCACGTGACAGGCGACCATGTTGTTGGTGTAGCAACGCGTGCTGCTCCAATTGGTTGTTGCCACGCTAGAAAATGACGCTGTGTGGCGTAGGTGTGCACAAGGAAAATATAGGTACTGTGGAGAGAAATTGACGCCATTTTGTCAGTAGTAATATGGGGCATGCGCTGTAGCATTTCTCGGACACGATTTTGGGGGAATGTCACTGTTACTCCTATACCGTGACTACGTAGAATCCCGCGCGTCATTCGCCATATCATTATACAGAAGAAAGTGGTCTATTCAGAGATGCGTGTAGGGGTAAAAGGGAAATGAGAATAACCTGGAGGACGGAAAATATTCGCTATGTTGAAATTAGACATGGATGGCACCGTCGCGCGCTGGCTCTACAAATGTTGCAGCGGATTTCACTATGCCCCGACAACCTCTGTCGTGCTTACAGCATTTGCGCAAATAACCGGGGCTTAAATAAACAGTTTCCGTATCGCGTATATTATTTATTGCGCTTCTCGTCCATATTGCACATCGCGGACCAAACTCACCCCCTCCCGCATCTTGCCTGTTTGCGAGCTGGATATACGCGAGCCGTTATGAATCTGCAAGATTTAACGTTCCACGAGGGCGATACGTTTTGCGATGAATTTCTCGGGGGCAGCCTACGAAATCGGATGATTAACAAACGAGTCTGCTACATTTTTTATTGAATCCCGAATGCAGGTGCATTCACCACATGTTTATGTGATAGGGTTAAGGTACCTAATATCGCCCAGAAAAGTTTCTATTACTATTAGTTGAATAATAATTCAGATTTTTTATTGCGCTCTGATTCAAATTTAAAAAAAAAGTCATTTTTGTTTCATGTAGCATAAGTCAGAATTGTTTTTACACAATTTTCATTAGGACATACAGAAAGTAATACATGCAAAAATCGGGATCTGACAAAGTGTTCTCAATTTCACCTGCTCAAGATACATTGATTTGCTCATGTATAGATGAGACTATAAAACATCTTTCACATACGTTTTTACTATATCTTGCAATATAAATGTTTTAGGTCAATTGTTTAATTAAAAATAAATGTGGAAAATGCTTTTATTATAATAATGTGAAAATTCGATTTTTCAAATATTGTACCGTTTATTATTGACGAACAAAGCTCATTTTAGTTGCTAAGCAAAGTCCGTGATCCCATCTGTAGCAAAGATTGCATCGAAACCATTGTATTAGGAATAATTTGGGAATACTAACGGTAGCCAGTATTGGGTACACGCATTCTGATAGAAGAAAAATGCTGTTTTCGTTAACAAAAACATTTGAATCCATGAAATTCTCTTACCACATTACTAATTAGGTATTTCTGGTAAATATTCTTGCATTCAATGAATTTTGAAGTTGGGCTTCTCCGAATGTTATGTAAAATTGACCAAGCCCAATAAGATTTTCCATTGCGAAGATTCACTAAAATACTTCCCTTTTTGTAATTATTAATTACATGACGCTGCACGTCCACTGTACGTTCACTCTGCTGCTGATGTTTCTCAGCAACATTTTCCCAGCTTTGTTAAGTTCAAAAAGCAACAGGGATTTAAAAAAAACCTTGCGATTTAGTTGTAAACTTCATGTCCAAAAAAATGCATTGCTCCTTTCTTAGGTTTCTAAAGCATCCTGGATTTCTAAAAATTGTTTACAATGGCGTTGTTTACTAGAATTCGGTTGCATTTGTGAGTTGTGTAAAAAAATTCATTTTAAGTTGCATAAAACAGCGGACGAACAAGAGAAAACGTAAGTAGAATGGGTCAACGGCATGAACCATAAAGGGTTCCGTGGGGGCGAAATGTTGTTTAGAGAAGAATAGAATAGAATATGGCTCTTATTTTTTGACAATTCTTAATATTAGCGAAATCGGCTTTCAATGTTTCTTAAGTGTAAAGAAACTGCGTCTTGATGCGAAATAAGCAACTCGCTCGGGTCCGGCCAGTTGGTTACTACTGTTCTGATATGCTATTCGATGAGCAAGCGAGGATCCCAAGGCAGCGACACACCATAAAGCGTTGGGCCGAGGAGCAATGTTATTCTTTAAAGCAGGGGTGTACAATCTTTTAGTTTCCACGGACCACATTGGAAGAAGACGAATTGTTTTCGGCCACACATAAAACACACTAACACACTAACACACTAACTACAGCTGATGGGCAAAAAGGCGTAGGATACATATACATATAGTTAACATGTTTAAGTAATTTAAACTTCATTAATTCATGAATTTTTTATTATAAAAGTAAAAAATAAAACGGAAACATGAAATGAGTGAGATGTTTGACATTGTTTTTAAGACACTAATGCTTTGATAGAAGTAGATACAATTGACAGTGAGTTCTCAAGGTGCTCATCAGATAGTTTGTAGTATTATTAATGGTAGCTTTAGTCGCAATCCCATAAAGTTTGTGAATTTATGATTGGGTCACATTTACAGTCGTCCTGGGCCGCGAGTTGGACCAGCCTGCTTTAAGGGATAGAATGTAACATGCCCTTTGATTCTATAAATAAAGCATGCTCCCATTTGACGACTTCAAACAAAGGAGTGGGAATAGCGATTTGCTTATTCCGAGCCAGAAGCTGGTTTCTTATTTCATCTGGGTAGTCGTAAATTTCTATTACATTGCAGCCTGTTTTCGCGGTAAAACATACTTCAACTAAAATCCATCTTCTGCTCCCTTGAACACGGTATGCTTCGATATTCCGATCTAAATTATACTGAAACCTGCCGAGTTCTGTTTGGTATAACGAACCAGGAAAAGGGAAATAATCTCTCAGAAATAGAAATACATTTGTCAGTTTGCCGCTCCGTCTAATGGTAATCCATATTAACGCCGTCGTGTACACAGCATCGATAAAGATGACCAATATCGTTTACAGCGAAACACCGAGTCATTAAAGCTCGTGGCTCACGGTTGACCCAGCAATAAAACCAGCGGTGACCGTCGCAATTATCTTGGATACCGGGGCCCACGATATTGGATTGTCCTTTTACTCGCGACGCCTGCTCTACGCTCCGACTGCAAAAAGTATAAAGAGAATGTACGCGGAGGAATGCGACGACGGTTGTTTCCTAATTGGTTACCGTTATGGGGCTCACCGGCTATAAATATCGCGAACCGACTTCGTACTGCGCTTTTATCCCGCCGATTATTAGTATCCGCCCTCTCGTTATCAATGGTATTAGCACACTCATCGATGTACTTCAATTTCGTCGTGTATGCTGCTGGAATCAACTGCCGAGCAGACGTACATTTATACTACACAGGGTGTCCCGTTTGAAGTGAACCCCTCGAATATCTCCGAAATTATGTTATCGAAAAATATTTCGAACAAATAAAATGGCTTCTAGGGCGACATACATGTAATTTAGTAGAGGACATGTGAAGGTCAACTTCAATTTGTTTAATGGTGCCACATATTTTTTAATAGACCGATCAATGTAGCTCGTTATTCTCCGCAAAAAAAAAACTATTAATCTGCTTACATTGAAAAACCATTAGTTAACGAGATATTTCAACCTTAACATTACAAAATAACATTAGTGGTAAGGAAGTAAATATTGTACCACTAATGCTATTTTGTAATGTTAAAATTAAAGTATCTTGTAAATTGATGTTTTTTTTTTATAGAAGTAGGTTAATAATTTTTAACGAGAAGCGACGAGCTATATATATATTGCTGTATAACAAAATGTGTGATTCTATTAAAGAAATTGAAACTGATCTTCATATGTCCTCTAGGCCTCCACCTACGAAAAAAACTATTCACACCACATTGTGCCCCCTTCAAACCATTTAACTATTGCCAGAAACATTTTTCGATATCACAAATACTTTCGGAGATATTCAAAGGGATTACTTCAAATGGGGCACCCTGTATATTTGAAGACTTAAGCTAGATTATTTTCTGAATACGTAAATACAACTAAATGAACCGAGCAAACATTAAGCCCCATGCAAGAACCAAATCACGAAATAAGGTAAACTGTCCAGTGACTGAGCACTTAATTTGCCGGTAGGAAATATTTTTAAGCCGTGTTAGAGCATAAAAATGGGTAGCCAGTATTTTTTGGGACAAAATTAACATTAAATTGAGAGTTTTTATGCTTTCACGGGCCAGGTCACTATACAGTAATGTCTCGAAATAAGGAACGACTTTCTGCTTCGAAATAAGGCGATGGCTATCCCCCCTTCTTTGTTTGAAGTCGCCGCGTTCACCGAGAAAACGGACACCGAGAGAGAGGCGTGAAGTCGTAAATCTTGACGGTCGAGTGAACAGTGACGTTTTTTTAGTAGAAGGATAGAAAATCTAATGCTCCGTCACTTCCTACCGCGTTTTGTATACGTACTTTCATTCACATGAATAGTTTAATAAACAAGTAAATATCCTGTATATACTTTATAACTTATGAACTATAGTAGCAGTAATAGCGCAATACATACATGTCGATCATTTGTTGTAACAATGACATAACTCGAAATTTACAGTTTTTGGGTTAATAAAAAATGATTCCGTGCTTACGTTGACTCCGTATGTTTCATTAGTAAGGCTTCCATAAGTGGTATTTTAAATGTAAGTACGTGAGAACTGTTATATCGCGGGTGTTTCCTCACATCTGATAACTCGATTTCCCTAATTATTAAAATAATTGTTAAAGAATAAGAGCGTGTGTGACACGGAATCAATGAATAGGCGCGTGCTTCGTTCATACGATTCTACCTGCTCTGGAATTGCTTAGGTTAAAACGAGAGGGCATGTCATATTCTATCCTCTAAAGTATCACATTTCGCGTCGACGGAAGCCTTTAATATTTTGCCGCTATCTGGAGCCCCTCGCTCGTAAACCGCGTTCGCTCACGGCCGCTTCGGGATCAAAGTCATGCCGAATAGTCTACTGATTCGATATAAGGCACTGGCCGGTCCCGAGCCATTTAATTCGCGACATTACTGTAATTGTTGTTTAAGTCCTATACCTCGAAGCTTTAAACAACTAACATTAGATTCTTTAATTAATGGCCTGTTCATTCATGACATTTATGATTATCTCTCATCCAATGCATGAACGCTCAATAAAATTGACAAATTTCTATAAATCCGTCACACATGTAACTTTTTTTTCGTTAAAAAACCTCTAAACTATATAGTTTCGTAAACAAACATATCATTGGACCAACTCAATATACAAATTGTTAATCTCTAGATAACAATACATGCCCTGAACGTATGGGATGTCGTTGGAATAACTGCTAAATAAATAAATAAATGTAGTACCTAAAGGATAATAAATAACATGAGATCGCTTTAATTTCAACATGAAAAAAGCCACCCTATAGCAACATTACTGTGCCTTAACAACATTCAATTGGTCAGAGTTTGAACAACTACAAATTGTCATTGCTTAGTCTAATACGAAATGGAATAAAGAAACAGGATAAAAAGCGAATCGTTGAACATGCATTTTTTCAAGCACGGATCGCGTTTACCGTAGAGGAAACATTAATAATAACCCTCGAATCACAGCTGGTAAAAAATGATGCTGGATTGCGTGCTTGCTTCGTTGCTCGCCTGCATCGCCAGTCGCCGGCTTTGTTGGCAGCGTTGGTTGCTGCACGGTGAAAGAGGAAGCGTGATTTCACACCCATACGTATGCAGTTGACCACGTCCTCAAAATAATAGCGTCGTCGTTACGGACGATACGATACCCAAGGGGAAGCGGTTAAGTTTGTCATTACGCCGCGCATTATGTCCGTGCATCCGCTTTACATGCACAACTCCCTGCGTTTCGAAATTACGCGAATAATTAAACCGCATATCGGCATATCCGCTGCGGCGCGTTATAAACTTCGCCGAGTGCACTTTGGAAATGTTGAGACGCTTGTCCAAAAGCGTTCTTGTGCCATCCTAACACTCGCAGGAGAGCAAATTCATGTTTCGGCAAGGGGGATGCTCCGATACGTAGCTTAGTCGCTGAAACGAATGCGGTTTCGCCGCCGTAATGTAGCTTATATTGAAGAAAAAACGGTAGCTATGAAATTTGAATTTCGTGGTAGCCCATGACGTTTCGAGATTTCCGCGATACAGACTGATCCATAATAAGCAACTGGCTTTGGCTACTTCTTTGTTTGAAGTCGGCCGCACTGAGCGAGAGATCCGAGAATGAGAGAGAGGCCCGTGTAGCGTGAGAAGTCGTAAATCTTTACCTAACGTGTTATGTATATGTATATTCGTACAATTATACAGCATAATATAAATAGGATAAATGTTAACTTACAAGTTAAGATCATCCCTCCATTTACAGCGTTTATATAAAATTCGAGATTATTAATATATTAGCAATGATATGCCAGAGTATTTCTACTATTTTACCCTCTAAAAAAGAATAACATTGCACCTCGGCCGAACACTTTATGATGTGTCGCTACCTTGGGTCCTTTGCTCCATCACCGAATAGCACACCTGATCCGTAGTAAGCAACTGGCCGGTTCCGAGCAAGTTGCTTATTTCGGAACACTACTGTATTTATTGATGGTTCCGATGGTTTTTGGCAGCGCCGCGAGCTTCAGAATCGAGATGCCAGACTGGTCAAGTAATTTTAACGCTCATAAGGTTCTAGCGTGAATCGATATAAACCGATGCAGTATTTGCTTTTTTATATTTCTAAGACCCTATTGGGACAAATTTTGGCAGAACTCGTTTAAAACTCCATCCGCAAGAAGTCTGTCAGTTTTTTTTATTAGTGACCAGTGTTTTTCGTTAGTAATTCAAAAACAAAGCCTGAAACGACATTTTGCCAAAGGAAAAAGTTCTTTGATATCGCCTCAGGAATCTCCCACACCCGGCTCTTCTATGAGTTACTGGACCCTGTATTACACTTCAGACACAGTGGCAGTAAATAATAACAACACACAGATTATTACTTACATTATTAATTATGATTATTACGACACAATCATTGCAACAATTTTTGCGTTTAACATGTACTTGTTTTTTTTTGTCTTCAAAAGGTTCATCTGGTGGTTGTGGGGTCACCGATGACGTTGTGGAATGGATGGAGAAAATCCAAAATTCTGGCGAACTGGAACTTTCTCCTCCTTCGGTACCCACGGACAGCAAAAAAGTAGAGGCGAAGGCATGGAATGGCAATCAGGAATCGCCTGGTCACAAATACTCACGAGAAGCTAACGAACCTAGTCACAGAAGAACGAGAAGAGCAACCAGGCCAAAAGAGGATAACAAAAACACCTGTTCCCTTTTTATTCAGACAGATCCGCTGATATGGAGACATATATCGGAACAGGTGAGTCGTTAACATTCTCCTTGCGAATGAAAAGATGTAGCCGTTTCGACCGGAATAATCCAGACGTGCCTTTTAAACCAGAGCAAAATAACTGACCTATTTCTTTTTTGTCTTTACTCGTATAAATGTGCTCCGAAAGCGTAATAAGTCGTTGAACAATCGCTGAATGCTCTGAATACCTGGCATTCCGCCGCAGTCGCATCCATTCGACTTTTCCCCGGTAATAGGGGGGTGGTTACTGTAATTTCATTTCACATTTTCCTCCCAAACTAGACGTCCTTGCATTCCTGCGTCCTTGGTTCGGAGGAATACTTCCATCTCCACGCTCTTCTCAGCCAGACATTCGTTTCCCCCACGTCGTGTAGTTATGAAAATCTCTAACCGAAATCCATCGGTCGGTCGTAAATGTTGCGAATATTGAACAGTCTGTTTCCACGATTTCAGTTGCACCACGACGCGGAAAAGACCAGAGAGGAGATCCTGTCTTTGATTGCGCATCACGTTACCGCCGTGAATTATATCTATAGGGACACTAGATTCGATGGTCGGATCAAGCACAGAAATATTAAATTCGAGGTGCAGCGGATAAAGGTGATTCTATTATACTCCGCTTAATATCCTTGCGTGTGTAGGATAACGGTATCTAATATGGGACCCTATTTTATTAAATATCAAGCAATGGAAAGCGAAAAGGATGAAAACATTTAGAGAATGGTGCAAATATGGGCTAATTGAAGTTTTAGATCGTATCAGGTGCTCCACTTTAGTGGCAATAATGAGAAACTATGATTCAAAAACCAAAAAAAAAAAAAAATGGGAAAAGCAGATAATAGCTTATTTTATTAATGTAATGTGTTGCAAAATGTGTTATTTGTAGACTGCGAATTTTTATGCAGATTCATATTTTTGAGAACATAGTAAAAAATGCACGACATGGGTAGAAAATTATTTCATCTACCAGGTATTGTAAAAAGCACTATAATTTGAATAGTTTGTATATTTTTTCATATTATGTGCATTTTGTGCAATTTTGTTCCTTTAAATTTTATATAAATGCATAGAAATCCGCAGTCTACTGATCAAATAACTTATCTTTAGTATTATACAAGTCTTCTTTGTAAATGAATATGAACACCCGCGGCGATGAAAATCGCATTTAATTGCGTATTACTGAAATAGTGCTAATCACGCAGACGACGTTGTTCTTTGTTTTAACAGTTTTAATCTTTAGCAAAGTATTGCAATACTTCCTTGGAAAGATTTTATGGTGTCTCATGTTCGGTACAGTTACCCTACGTCACTAAACAGAATCGTTCGTGAACTTAATTTACGAATACATTCTTCTGCGATAGATCGATGACGACACGGCGTGCATACCGCAACAAACATACGGGGAGCCGAATCCCTTCTGCATGGAGAACATCGATGTTAGCAACTTTTTAAACTTGCATTCGCTGGGAAACCACGAGGACTTCTGCCTCGCTTACGTATTCACGTACAGGTACGAAAGGGGGTTGCCTGCCTAATCTAAAATATGTACGTCGAACAGCAGCACGTGAATACGAATTCATTTCGGCCCGTGTTTTTACCAGAGATTTCACCGGCGGTACTCTCGGGCTTGCTTGGGTAGCCTCCGCATCTGGGGCATCCGGGGGCATTTGCGAAAAGTATAAAACATACACGGAGACCGTCGGAGGGATGTACCAATCTACCAAGAGGTCTCTGAACACCGGGATTATTACCTTCGTTAATTACAACAGTAGAGTGCCTCCGAAAGTGTCGCAGCTAACGTTGGCCCACGAAATAGGACACAACTTTGGATCACCCGTAAGCATTTTGCAGTGACGAAGGATCTACCTTAGCCATATGATTATTATATTACTCGACTTTATTGTAATTTTATTTGCAGCACGATTTTCCGCCAGAGTGTAGGCCCGGTGGGCTACACGGTAATTACATCATGTTCGCGTCGGCAACTAGCGGAGATCGGCCGAACAATAGCAAATTCTCGAAATGCAGTATTGGTAATATAAGCAACGTTCTTGACGCGATTGAGGATAACAAGAAAAGAAATTGCTTCACCGGTACGTGCGACGTTAAGGAATGCATAAGCGTTTTATTTAAATAAAGACTGCGAATCAGGTTTGAATTATTCGTTATGCAGCTTCTGCTGGTGCATTCTGCGGTAACAAAATCGTCGAAGCTGGAGAAGAATGCGATTGCGGATACGACGATGACGAATGCGTGGACAAATGTTGCTATCCTAGACAGGTGTCGGAGCTGGACAAAATAAAGAACGAAACGGCGAAGGGTTGCAACAGAAAATTCGGAACGCAATGCAGGTATGCATATTGACTGTAGCCAGCAAAACTTTCACATTAGAATCTTTGCGAATGCAGAGTTTGCTTTTCATTCGTACAATCGTGGCACTTATCGAGACTGTCTTTCTCAGCCCCAGCCAAGGTCCATGCTGTTCGAGCGAGACGTGTCAGTTCGTTCCTTTATCCAGAAACGTTCAATGCAAAACCGAATCGGACTGTAGTTACAATTCCACGTGTAACGGCCGATCCTCCGAGTGTCCCGTGCCGTTGCCAAGAGCAAATAAAACGAGATGCAACGAGGGGACTCAGGTGAGAGAATTCTTCCTTGTTTTCTTCTTCAGTCTCCATTCAAATTCAACGCGTTCCTGCAAACAACGCGGATGCATCTCCCGTTTGGACAGTCTCATTCTCCTCGCAAATTTATTCGCAGTTGTGCATCAACGGCGAGTGCACAGGATCGATTTGTCTGGAGTGGAATTTGACCGAGTGCTTTTTGACGAGTAACGTAATTCCGAATATCGACAAGCGCAAATTGTGCGAACTGGCCTGCCAAAATGGAACCGATCCGTCGACCTGTCGCAGCACCAGCGAATTTGCTCACATCGTTGGTTTGCCCGAGGGTGGAATTAGCCTGCGCCCTGGCTCGCCGTGTGATAACTTTCAAGTAAAAACAAAGAAAATGGTTTTAATATGCTGTTTCATGAATTTGCCTCTTCGTCGATATTAATGGTAACTCATGATTTTCGTTTAGGGATACTGTGATGTGTTTTTGAAGTGTAGAGCAGTCGACGCGGAAGGACCGTTAGCTAGACTGAAGAATCTATTATTTAATAAGGAGACGTTGCTCACGGTAGCGCAGTGGGTGACTGTAAGTGCAAATTCAATCAGTCACTCGATCTTTGTACGTTGAAACGAAATATCAATTTAATATCGGATATTCATATTTTCAGGAATATTGGTGGGCAGTACTGTTAATGGGAATAGCCTTTATCATTTTCATGGGCTTATTCATCAAGTGCTGTGCTGTGCATACTCCTTCCAATAATCCTAAGAAACCACCAGCGAGGCGAATCAGCGACACTCTGAGAAGACCAATGAATACTCTGAGAAGAATGGTATTTGAAATGGACCAAATCGATGATACGCGGTATCGATCATCTTTAATCACTTCGAAATAATAATTCATTTATATTTTGCAGCGGCATCCCCACGGTGGAGGCGGTGCTGGTCCCAGAAGTATACCGCCCAGGCAAGGACAAGGCGGCGGTGGTAGCAGGGGGCCCTCTCACGGTTACGGAGAGGGTAGAGGTGCTCAGTATTACCCAAAAGGTAAGATCACGTAACAGCTTGGTCGCTACTTAACGCAGCTATCGTCGCTCGAGTTTGATCCTAGTAAGCGTTGCTCGTTAACATACATACCGAATGTCTGTATATTAGCTGGTAAAACACGGATTAAACTCAAGCTAAGATGCTTGCCGTCACGTTACATGCTCCCGTGTGATCCGCAACTATACATCAATGTTTTTTTCCTGTTTGCATCTCCCTCGCATTGATTGACGCGCATCACTGCCCGACACTATCGTTCTATGACCTACAGAGGTGAGCTGGGGCCTATACTCTACACCCGCGACAGGAGCAAATTTACGAATGCAAAGGCATCCAATAAAACGAAAAAAGAAGCTTAACCTTGCCCTCCAAATTTTTAATGTCTCAATCGTTTACGATCACCCGGTTATACATTCTTGCATTTGCTCCTAGTCTTCTTTACATAATCATTCGACGAATGCTGTCGTTAGGACTTAACCTCTCAGTAGTGTTCGCTATTTATTCGTTACGCCTTAGCGTTATTGCATTCTTTTGTACGCTAGCCTTTGAATTCCCAGTGGAATACGATAGAAGCATCTTAATAGTATTTGCAAGACTAGTGCATGCCGAGTACAGATACCTACAGGGTGGCCCATAAGTCACTGTTCCATTTAAAAGCTGCAGAACTTTTTTATTTATTAATCAATTATGTTTCTCTTTGTTTTTACTATAAAGTACATTCAGTTGAGATTTTCTTTAGTTTGGGAACAGAGCATAATGCCGTGCAGGCGACCCCCGTATTCCGCTGCACAAGCGCGGACTCTTTTCACTACGTTTTGCATCACCGCTGGCAATGTCCTGAGTCCGAGAGCTCGAATTTTTCCTTGGGAGATGTTTTTTTTAGTCCTTCTATTGGTCGAGGCATATTAACGTACACTTGATCCTTCGAATATGCCCATAGAAGAAATGTGAAGCGCCAGCTGAAATTGGAAGCTCGCGAAGTTAAGCGATTTCGGGCAATGTCTCTCGGTGCCAGTATACTTCTTGTTGCCACCACGTCTCTTTTCTATCTTGTACTTGCTGGACGAATAAAATCCTGCATCATTCCACAACATTGGCTATCGGTCGTCGCACCCCCAAAATTGCTTGTTGTGGAAATCGCTCAATTTCGCGAGCTTCCAATTTTAACTGCCCTTTCTGATTTAACGGCAGCCGATTTTTTTCCCTGCGCGGACATTTGAGGGAAAAAGTGTACCTCAATACACCTCGGACGATATAAGAGATAAAAAGACAATTTCTAAGGAAGAGTTCAAACTCTGTGGCCCAAGATAATACCAGCGGTGATGCAAAACGCAGTGAAAATAGCCCGCGCTTGTGCAACAGAATGGGGGGGGGGGAGGATTTACGCGAAATTATCTCCCGCTTCTAAACTAAAAACAGCAAACAAGAAGGTAGACATAATTTATTAACAAATAAAATACCCTAATAGCTACTGGGTTACCATATATATATATATACATAATAATAGTTTTGCTATATACAATATACCTTATTTTATTGAAATCATGGAGAACGCCAGAAACTAACCTCGCAGAAATACGAATTATTGGTTGGACTCTAATTCTTCCGTGTTACGTTCGCAGCCCATTTTGCTCTATTTTTAGCATCACGGGGAAACGCCTTCCTAATATAGCCTTTCCGTGACAAATTGGTACAATTTCTTGAATAGCACCGAGACATTTTTCTAAAATTTCAATTCTATCACTTCCACACAACGTTGTTTGTATATATCGCTATGATATAACCATTTATAATATCTTCCACGAAATATGGTGGCACAAATCAGAATCGGGGACTGGTTTTCGTGACTCTGTTTAGATGGTCTCTAATAGCAACAACACCGACCAAAGTGGAGTCGAATTTCGCCTTCGACATGCAGCACCACATTGAAAGCTAAATGACGATCGTTTCGTTGATTGCCAAAACGTAAGAGAACATAAAAGAACGTCTTCTTTCATACCCACTTAGACGAATTTCTCTTTGCACAACGCCCAAATCGCGAGACGCCAATTTGGTACAACATACGCTTCGAATAATTGATCGCCATTTAGATTTTAATATTGCGTTGCGTGTCGATGTCCAAACTTGGCTCGACTTTGGTCGGTACAAGGTGTTGAACTGTCTGACTTGCCGATCAGGGTAGTTATACAACTTGGGCCGCCGTGTAGTTAGGCCATACTGTTTTTGCAATTCTTAATTTGCAATGCAGCGTGGCAGCAGTGACTAATCCACCAACCTCGGTGCCATTCATTGCTTCATTTGCTTGAATATTTATTTTCATAGTTGAATACCTCTTTCTAAACCTTAAGCAGGCTATCGCTCGGTTCCCGCAGCTAGTGCGCCACTCAGCAGCAGCGGTTCAGCACCCAATTACGGCCGGTCCAACCACCCAGAATTATACGCCGGCGCCTATTCGGGCTCCGGGGGAGGTGGGAGGGCCTCAGCCTACGAGATGAGGCATCACAACAAGGTGTGATGACCCTAGGGAGCCAGCACGATTCACGGAGAACGGTCTTCACGTCGCGCCGTAAATTAATTCTCCTGTCTTCAATGCCAAACTGTGAAACAAAAGCCGATCCACTTGACACGATAATATCTTTCGTATTCGAGATGGGATAAGAAGAATGGGGAAAGGATACATCGCGTGATCGAGTGCAATTTTGAAAGTACCGGTGATCGCCGATCTAGGTTTTTATTTCAAGTAACAATCGCGCCACAGCAAGGGGGAACTCGTTCGGGGATTGTAAATTGGTGAAGTGAGTTACATAACGATCAATGGTGATACATGTATATCAGTTTATCGTTTGATAAACGTTTCCATACGGAACTGATCGTTGAACGGCAAAGCATACGGGAAGCATCGTCGGTGTTGCAGAAACGAAGCAAGCTCGGAGGACATGATAGATGAAACTGATAAATCGTTGAAAGACTATAGTAATAGCATTTTATGTAATTCGTCGTTTAAGTGTCTCCCACCAGATTCCTGCGTATTACCGTTCAAGTATTTTCGGGCGCCTCGATCAGAATTGAAAGGCTTCTAAACGAAATTATTTAGTACGTACACGCGCCGATCAAAGAGTCGCAGTGGTTCATTTCTGCGAGCAACGCTGCTTTCGCACAGCAATGAAACGTTACGGTAATATTGAACGCGACGTATTTTTGTCGTTCGATGTAAGAGAGCGTTTTACGGCCAAGGTTGCATAGCGGCATTTATACCTCGATTTCTCGGCAGAAGTCGATTTTCGCGCGTGTTTCGCTCCGGAAAGAGAATTTTTTCATACGCGAGACTGTTAGAAGGGGAAGGGAAGTTCAATGGGAGAACGGAGACGACAATATATATTTGGGATAAGTGTTAGAATGATAAACCTAATTTTTGAAAAGCTCCCACTGAACATACCTTGTACCTTTTAACTTGTAGAACAGGATCGTTACATTACTTTCCTTTTTGCGGAATTTTAAAGGACGGACATTTTTATATTTCGACGTTCTTCCAGGAATTTTTAATTCGAACTTGTTAACAGTTAGTACATTGTAACGTTCGAACGCGACTTTTGAATAATGCCAAAATGTTTAATATGATTTTTATACGCAGGTGTGTACGTAAGTTTATAGTCTATAAGTGTGTACTTCGGTTCAATTTCAAAGTTTTGAAACCACTTTCCAGAGCGAAAGGACGCACCTACCATTACCAAACTATCGCAGGTCATTCACTTGATCTCTACCATTGTAGTATAGTAATTAAGGATACGTAATATTCTTATACTAATTTTTATTAGCCAATTGAAGCGAGCAGAGTTATTAAGACACGGATAAAAAATAAGAACGGAAATATCTTTTTTATAGCGATAATTCATTAAAAAAACTATTCTACTGAAAACGAATATGGAACGATATCGATTCTATTTACAATTATTATTATATTATTGATACTATTATTATTATTACTATGACTATTACTATTATTAATTAGTTATCTCTTGCAAATGATAATTTATCTCCGCTATCGCGAATGTTATAAGTTATATTTAAATATGGTTTTTAACTCGCAATTGTCGGGGGCTGTACCGTAAACGCGCTTCAAAGATGCGCATCGCGGACCAAAGACGAGCCCTCCTCTTCATATGCATATAAAACATGTTTTAAATATACATACGTGGACTCAAACGGTATATTCATACACAGCTGCATACTCGTACGCCATGCACATACACTCCTATGTGTCGTCTGACGTTGAACTATATACACTTCCTTCTTGGAATCGATAAGACTTTATATATCTCTCGTCAATGAAATATTTATATTCATTCATTTTTGCTCAAGTCTCGTCCAGTACTTTCAAGAATCGTAAACGAAAGTGCTTATTGTTAATTCTGCTGATGCTACGTCGAGAATCAATTCAAGACTTAGTCCCTTCCTTCGCCTTCACCTTCGTTTCTTCCATTTCTGTTTGCAAGAACACTATCGTATATCGTTCAGCGTCGAGACAGCTGGTTTACAATACTACAGAAACACGCATAGATTTCATTCAGATGTTGTCCCGCAAGGATTGAACAGTTTTGAATTTACACACACTGATGCAAGACAGACGTAAATGCAATTTGCAGCGGCGAAGAAATAAAATAAAGACGTGTTTCGTCCCCCAAATCGCAGAAAAAAAATAAGAATACGAGTTTGCGGATGTGGTGGAGATGTACAATAGTCGCAATGTGATTAAAAAGTGGATCATGGGGAAGCTTATGCGAGAGGCGAATAGATAGAAGAAACGAAAGGAGCGAAGAGTAGGAACAGAGAGTGGACGGGCGTACACGAGTTAAAAGACAGAGAGAGAAAGAATGTGTTAAACAGTGTACATATACTGACATTATATATAAATATACATAAACGATAATTATATAACCATAACGAATGGTAAAGCGAATATAAAAAAATACTTGTTTTTATATCAAATCTGTATTATAGTGAAATATTATTCTGTATTTTGTAATCGGGACGGAAGTTATAAAAGAATGACGAACGAATGCTTGTAAGTGCGTGTAATCTCGAGCCCTTAGGTTTTTAAGCTTGCGACTTTTAACGATCCCAATCGCGGACCGGAGCGGATCGTGTTCGGTGTAGATTATTTAACGACTTTTTTCGAAGTTTCTTGCGCATAGATGCAACGGGATTCCGTTTGGTCCCATTTGTAATCGCTCGTCCGACCGTTGTACGATTTTCCTCCTTTCTATGCACGGAGAATCACATGACTGCAATTTACTGCCATTCGTAGTAACGCATAGCAATGAAAGAAACACGTTCCCGAAACATAAATTACATCGTTGTAAGTTTATTCATGAAGTAAGTAATTCGTAATGAACATTAAATTATCATACGCGCATAATTTCGATTTCGAAGCATCAAAATACAATAATGAAGACTCAGATTTGTTAGACCTTTTTTCTTTGAAATAAACTTACTAGAAAATCGTGTATCGACTGCCATGCAAACAACTAAAGATAATAGGTATCGTACTTTATAGTCGAGTCGATGATTAGCCATTTAAATATTGTTTACAATTATCTTTGCTTCCATTTCACTGCCATGAAAGCGAATCAAACGACTGAATAGATATGGTCAGAGGAGGGAAAAATATTAGCGTTGCATTGTCTAGAAAAGAAGGAAGCCTAAGACGAGCGTGGAATGGGGCCAACTTCTAGTATCTAGTTGGCGAGGACGTTGCTTGCCCGTACGAGAGGAGCGTAACAGTTAAAAAAGAAAGCAAAAGTACGTTTTTGTTCATTTGTCCCCGCAAGAACTTCTACTACGTATACTTAAGCTTAATTCGTTTTTTTGCGCCGTCTGGATTAAGATCGAACTCAATTATACATATTATTGTTCTATAATTGTGTGACCCGCTGCACACTTTTTGTGATACACGAGCAAAAAGTTCTCCCGATCGGGGGAAGAAAGCTACGAGCGTTCGCAAAATCAGCATGTACCTATCTTAATCCAGACCTTCGCGTCATTGTGACGCGATGCACACACTACTTTATCACTTGTACATAATGTTAGTGAGGAAGAAACAAAAAAGAAATCGAAGATTATATTTTTTCTATCGATCCAAAAATGTGGTGACCTATCAACATCGTGCATCTGTGACATTAATTTTATCTACTGCGTTAGAGCCTTCGTGTCCGTTCCGACTTGATTTAGCTAAAACCTAACAAAAGATATCTCGTTTTTTTTTACAAATAATTCGTACGTTTTGTGAATGGATGTGTTGCTTGGATATCACACAATCACCAAGTTGCCTTTGGGTTTCATGTGCCGTAGCGTTCCGTTTTTGTTTTTTTGTTTCAATTCGTTTGTGCGGTCGATTTCAAGTTCTGTGTTTAAGCTGAGATTTTTATATTTTACAAGTTTTACTATTCAGCATGATACTGACCAATCGCCTGAACGTAGCTTCAGACCATCACCACTCTCTTTTTCCCAAATGTTTAGAACGCGGCGAGTGTTTTAACAAATACTATAAATAAAAAGGAATCTGATTGTGAATCTCTTGTGTTATGTTAATGTCATTAAAGAAGAGAACAAAAACATTGTAAAAAAAATTAAATAAAGCATACATTTTACATTTATGCAAACGTTTCCTTCCTGTCCTGTATTTTTGATCTTATTGAAACAATACGAGCCCATTATTTAAATCCGATGCCGATTGTCGCAGAGAACTTTTGTTTTATAGGATACTCGCCTACATTTTTTGCCTGTGCAAAAAAAAAGAAGCAAAAGAGTGAAAACGAAATACGTAATTCTCGTATCAAAAGAAAATTTGATCAACTAACATTGAAACTAATTTCTAAATTCACGGAACTCGAATCTGAAACTTTGCAAAGTTTGGAAACCGTTGAAACTTGAATTAATGATTTTGTTTCGTATGAGGAATTTCTTGTTTTAAGAACTGAGGTCAACAGTATAGCAAATCTTTGTTGATCAAAATTAAACAAAATACAAATAAAAACGTAATAACGCACGAAATATCTAATCCAGTTTATGGTTCCAAAACTTTAACTCTTCATTGATATTATACTTCTTACCTGGGTTTCGAGAAACCCATTTCTAAATTTGTTATTTGCTATGAACTAATATTACAAGTGAATGTATTTTGTAATAACAATCCTAATAGCTAGTTGGGCGTCAACTGCTAGCCAATTGGCAGCAACAATCGCCAAAAGCGAGCAATGTTTGGCGGTCAACATCCGGCACCAAATTGAAAGCCAGATTGTATCCGCATGGCAACTTAACGAATAGTTTCCATGTGGCTGCGAATTTGACGCCGGATGTTGACTGTTAAACATCGCATGCAAAAATGTTTTGTGCGGACAGACTTGGCTATCAGGGAAGTTAATTATACCTTACAATATTAACTGAAACGACTTAAGTTTATACAGAGTGCGACCGTGATTAATATTAAAAGAAATGCAAAGGAACTTTTTATTTCCTATTTCTAACGGTGAACAGAAACGAGTAGGCTTCGAAGAGAAGACAGCAAAAGGTATAGATACTTTTATTTATTTTATAAACTATTGTAAAAGTTACAATTGTACATTAAAAAAATGTAGCAGATCGAGTGATACTTATTTTTACGATACGTGTTTGTTTCAATTCATAGCAGATAGCATTGTGCAGGTTGTATAAAAGATCAACATCACGGCTATTATAGTGCGATTCTACACCTCTGGATCGATGGACATTTGTAAAACAAACTTTCCGCAAATTCATTTTGACTTTGAAAATTAAGGTCGACAATTTTTTTCGTCCTATCGGATTCTACACGTCATGAGGGTAAAAAGTGTCAAAGAAACCATGGGTCACAACTGAACCGTTTTCTTGCAGTAATGATGTTAATGTTTTGCATTAGTTAGCACGGGTTAGAGTGAGAGAGACGGAGCGATGGTCTTGCGCCCCTTCGCGAGACAAGGTCGGCCCGTGCGTTGCTAGACCCGTCGGTGCGGTGCTTCCCCCCTCACTCTCTCACTCTCTCACACACACTCTTTCTCGCTGTAAGCTGTGCTAAGAAATGCATAATATTGACGTCATTATAGCAAGAAAACAGTTGAGTTGCGATCCATGGTTCCTTTGACACTTTTTACCCTCATGACGTGTAGAATCCGAAAGGACGAAAAAAATTGTCGACCTTCATTTTCAAGGTCAAAATGAATTTGCGGAAAGTTTCTTTTACAAGTGTACACCGATCCAGAGGCGTAGAATAGCACTATGATAGCTGTGACGTTGATTTTTTGTACACCCTATACAATTCGCCTGTAATACAAAAACTCTCTTACGCACTGATGATGTATAATAAGAATACTGAAAAGAACGTATTGTTATATGTTGCGGAATAGAAGATACTTGTTTTATACAAAATACATTATTTTAAATAAAGCAGCGTAAACCCGTCTCATCGAGCATTTAAATACACTCCAAAACAAACGTACACTTCTAATTCAGTATTCAGAGAAAAATCGATACCATTTTGAAGTGGCATAGGAAAAAGAATGTTACTAATTTCATCCCTCATAAATAATATACTCTACCACATACACAAATCTTTCTAAACAGTAAAGAAAGAGGCTTTTGATTCCTTGTTCGATACAATGGACGTAAAAAAGTGGCCCTGAGTGGCAAGCTAACGATGCACACTTTCTTCATCAATGATCTTACGGCTGCGAATGTTCGAGCTTGTACACGTCGTGATATGCATTGCGTATCAATGCGTACGGGAAGCAGCTCTCTAACAGATCCATCGTCAAGAATGGCGATTCTTGGACAATTTGGTCTAACAAAAGGTACACCGACTCTCGGTTTCGAATCGCATCTTTATCCGCTTCCTGGCCCAGTCTAAGTAAGCTGGACGATGCCAAAGCAAGAAACTCTTTCATTCGATCCTCAATGTCGTTCTGTCCGCAAATGGTAAATAACGCACCGAAGATATTGTTTATCGCGGTTGCCATGCAGTGTATGTTATTAGAGTGGCCCTCCAAAGATGCACGATAAAAGGAATTTTCGTTCCGAGCCAATTTCGGAATGGAAACCGCCACGAATACCATTAGCAAGCAGACGAGCAGATGTTCGTCTTCATCTACTTCGGACTTTTGGCTTCTCAATGCCGCGGTCAATGTTGGATCAACTTTGCAAGTTAATCCCGCTGCCGAAGTCATCTCGGAAACGACACGCATGGGATCACCGGATGGCAAATGGTGTCGGAAATCTAGAATCGAACTCAATAAGAACGGTATACGTTCCTCTAAAACGTCGACCAGCGCCGACTGTGCTAATTGTCTGAAACTTAGGATCACGCCTATAATCGTAACTCGTTGGAGCACATTATCAACCTGTTGCAACTTTTTGAACTGTTCCTTCATCACTTCTGGCTTGTCGAAGTTCGTTCGCAGCGTGATAAGAACGTCTTTGTTCCCAGCAACTAATTTCTTCAGCTGCTGCACTTGGCTAGCGATGTGCCACATTAAATTCTCGTTCAACATCTTCATACCGTACGGTCCGATTAGCTCGGCCAGCGCTCTTAACTCGTTAATATCGGAGAATTCTTCCGCGTTAAACGGTATTGCTCCCTCGACGGATAAACTAACGAATGCTCTCTGATTGCTGGAATAACAAATGTTTCCTGCGCTGACTCGCCTTAAAAGAACATCGGAATACCATTGCGTGTACAAAGCAGCGATCGTCTTGTCGCCGTGGTTGTCCAACTCTTGGGTTTGTTGAAGAAGGGCATTGTTAAATACACGCGTAATATCTATGTGGACATAATTTTCAACCGTTTGAAGAACATTCATGTAAGATCTGACACTCACAAAGAGTTCAGACGGTTTAGCTATTTCGCTAGTATCTGGATTGTACATGACCATACCAACAAGTGCTCTGGCAAATCTCGATTCTAAATGCTGATGCAAGTATTCCCTTGGCGCGAACGTGTACTCCCATACATTAATCGTCGGGCAATAATCAATGGCGTAGCATAGCTCCGTTAACGCCATGTGAAGTTTATCCATCGTCGTTAGTTCCTCCCTGGTTTTTCTGTAACTCTCTATACCAGGCTTATGAATCTCGTACATGTTCTTCTTGTTCTTGTCTTTCTTCTTGCGATTAACTACCTGCGAGATTAACAGCGCGCAATGCTTCGGCAATAATTTGTCGCTCATGTTACACTGTTCGTCGCAGATTGTGGTAATAATATTTTTAGCTTCTTTGGCCATTTCATCTAGAAACATATTGACAACCGACAGACTTCTTTCTCGAATATGATGACGCTCCTCTGGACAGAGCTCGTGCGTACAGCTTTGAAAGTGACTACATATCAGGGGGAATGCAACGATGTATCTATTTTGGGCAGGAAATTCTAAACACATGTGGAATTGATCCTCGAACACCTTGCTGTAGAAACAGAAGATCGACAAATCGGACGTCTCGACAAGCATTTCGTCCAAATTATCTACCATCTTCGTATGAAATACTACGGTATCCATGAAGGAAGCCAATTCCCTATTATCAGCTAAATTCATATTGCATTTCGTAATGGACATATACGCCTGCAGTCGGAACCAATCCAATCGGAATGCGCGGAAATCGAACAGCTCGTTATCCTCTACTTGCTTCACCGTAAGACTAGCTATCTTCGAACACATATCGCTAAGAATCGCCCCCTCGTCCTCCGGGCACACCGGCAGATTCTGTATCATTTGATGCAGAGCGGGTGCGTCGAACCCTGCTAGAAATTGCACGTAATACCTCTGAAGCACTTGGGAATATTTCTTCACCAATGCTCTCAATTCTTCGCAGTGAAACAATAATTCCGGCAACTGACGATCCACTAGGTCCTCCCCACCTCTTCCTTTACTTTTCCCCTGTGTCGGTGGATTAGCGCCGTGGCGTAAAAGCCACAGGACTTCGTCCCTCGCATGAGAAAGTCCCATTAAAACTAGGAGCGCTTTTGGTCCTAAAAGACCAGGCTGGTCGGTCAAGATTAAACCTAGCTCTTTCAACGCCGTTCTCAGGAATTTTCTTCTTTCCCTGTGCCTGTAACCAGCTTTCTGCACTGCGTGACTGTAACATTCTTTCACCTCGGATACTCTTTTGCTGTATCCCTTTATACTTTCGAAAAATGTTTGTATGTATTGATGTATGTAGATTACTTCGTCCCTGAATAGCGCTAGAACCCAGCCCGATTCCAAAGCTGTAGTCCAAAGCTTGCTGGGTTGTTCTTGGTTTAAAAAGGAATGACAGAGCGTGAAGCCCAAAATGATCCATCTCTCAATTCTATCCAAGCTCAAAGTTTCGCAGGACATAGTGTCCGTTGCAGCTGCTTTGAGTATCTGCCCGGGACTTCCAATGAGACTGAGCTTCTGATCCGCTCGCCATGTATCGGCAGACATGTTCCTCTCTGGATAAACAGACCACAACGAAATGAGGGCAGTTTTCAATAGTTTGGAGTGCGGAACAAACTCTTCGGAAAGTTTTTTCAATGGTGCGTCGTAATCCATAATCATTTGGCCCAAGCGAGGGAAACTAGGATCAGATTGGCTGTGTACCATCTCATGTGCTGCGTTGAATAAACCTAAAACCGCTTTACGGTCTTCCACTTGTGACAGAAGTATCATTAAACTGACGTATGTAACGACGAGGTCCAAGTAACCTTTCGTTAAATCGAAATTAACCGTGATATCCATATGCACTCCACAAGCATCCATTGTAGTCAGAAGCTCGCAAACGTTGTCTTTGAAATCGAGCAAATCGACAAAAGTGTAATAGTACAGTGACAGAGATTTAATGATCTCGTTACGAAGATTTGTAATCGTTTGAAGACTTTTAACATCTACGTTGGGGAACTTCCTAACTATAGTTTTAATTGAAGACTCTAAGCTTTTATCCGAGAGAAAGCCAGGCTTCGATTTTGCATCACCGCACGCTTTCTTTATATTATAAATTCGGGTTAGCATCCCAATACCCCTGTCATTTAAAATAGTTAGCTTTTCAGCCAACTTTTGCTGACTAGGTACCATCGGACGTGCCATTGTTCGATCGTTTTACTTCTTACGTGTTGATCAACATAACTCTTTCGCTCCTCTGGTTTTAAAATGACAGGAGACCCCACCCCTGGGGGTAAATTGCCTTTATCGAATACTACCGAAATAGAATGACCTTCTTTGCCTGTGAAACAATTACGTACATTAATTACGAGTTTATTGAGGAGAAACAGTGATATGTAAATACTTCAAAGCATGTCTTTTACCTTTTCTATTGTTACATGTTTAATACAAATCGATGACACGAAGAACAAAACCTCTGTGTACGTCGCGTACTACGCGAAGTACTATTCTTATAAGTGGGCAGTGTTACCAATAGTTGCTAGCTAAAGTCACTAGCATTTCGTACTATAACTAAGGTCACTATAATCAGGGTCCGTTTTGCTTGGTCCGACATTTTTTGTTCATTCCCGCCGATTTTTGAATGTATCTCAAGCATACCAATCTGAATTACACAAAATGGTTTAAAGAAAAATCATTCAAAATTAAGAAAAAGTGTTTCGTTATACTATTCTAGTTGCATATAATATATATGTATCTGAAAGTGTGCAATAGTAATAGAATTATGTATATATATTTACAAAATTGCAATAATGATATATCTGTAGTTAATAATGAGTTAAATAAGTAGAATGAACTGAAATATGAAATAGAAACACTTCCTTTTATTTGTAATCACGTTTGTGTCATAGTCTTGTTATCCTTCTGTAGTAATTAATATTTCATACCTTATTACTATTAATATGCTGTTACACATGCATATGTAAACTGTGCTAGTATAACATGCAATAGGAAACAAAATAGGCAGAAAAACGTAAAGTGAAATAAACATATTAACAGCAGGATATAATTTGATATCGCTTATTTAGACGCACAATGCGTTCGCTGTCGTATATTTTTAAATTTTCGACATGTTTGTTACAAAAAATTCTTAATCTAAGAACTATAAACCTTTTTACAGCCTTATGAAATAAACCGTGGCACTGAGGTATATGTTCGACATTTATGTTTTTTGCACCTATTAAATAAAAATAATCTTAAATTAATGTCTTGCATGCATTTGAAATGCAATGTACTTCTATGTACATATGTATATACTTCTGTCTTTCTCGTAGGCTTTTGACGGAAAAGGGGAGATATTCTAGTTGTTCTAGTTACTCCTTGCTCGTATCCAGACTCTGATTACAGTGGCTTCAACTATAACGATCTTGAAAAGATGAGAAAAGAAGAAGTTGGAATTTTTAATAACAATGGAAATTATTATATATAATTATTGAATCATAAATGCGATATTTCTAAATCGATTGGGACGCCGAAAGAGAAGTTAGAAACTGAGGTTTTGGTTACCATATTTTGAATGCACAAGTTTATTTTGTATTTTAGTGATGCCTAACAAGAAAGAGAATATGCACATTTTACAATATTTTCTTAAATTTGTTTCTCAGAACGAATAAACATAAAGGAGATCAAATTGTGCACGTACACTTTGTCTGTGGAAATCTTTCATTGAACTTAGTTACGCTTTCTGCTGCCAGTCGCGCTCTAATCTTATTCTTAAGTGAGTCGGCAACATCGAGAGTGACATAGAATGGTAATAAAGGAAGATGTACTTTTCGGGAACTATTTATTATAAAGAGTTTATTTAAGTAAAAGATCGAAAATTACTGAGAAATGTTGCTGCAATTTACATACGATATATAAGGTGTACGGAAAGGCCAGAACCAAACTTATGCTACATGTTAATGAGGTTAAGTAGGTAAAATAAGTTCCCAGATATCCAGGTCGATCCAGTTGCGTGCCAATCGGGATCCATTTAATAGCAACAGTTGTAATATAACTTAACCACCAATTTACTCGCAACTTATCTCAACAGACTCCGCTATATTCCTGTTGTCGATTTATTAACATCATCGACTACATCAAATACTGTATCGAATTTGTAGCCACTTTGTTAGCAAAACTTTGTAGCAAGCTTTGGCAAAATCTTGATTGAACAGCTTGGCTAGCAGGGTTCATATAAACTTATGTCTGAAAATGATTTACTGAAGAGTTACAAGCGTTCAAAGATTTCTATTAATTTTTTGGTAGTTATAACAAATGTTCAAAGTTTCTTCCTTCTGCAAGAAATATAAGTTTAGTTTGTACTGTACATCCCGCTGATTAGTTTCACAGACGAGTTACAGCAATCCTGTACTTGAACCATTTTTATTTTGTTCTATTATTTTTACGAAGAAATTCAGCATCGTCATTTCGCTCCAATTAAAGGACTTGGTGCAAGAACCGGCCATTATTGGAAACATCAACGAAAAACTGCCTAGCTAAGTAAATTGAACAAAAGATTGTAAAGATTGTATTAGTAACCTCCTCTTTGCGACGAATAGTTTGATTGGTAGTGATAGATTTAACAAGATTACATTTTTTTAGCGGAACTGTCCGTTTTTGCACCGAACTAAAAACTCAAAGGAAAAATAAGGCAAATAAAAATCTATAACTTCAATTTTATTGATCAATAAGCGTAAAATAATAAAGATCATAAATTTTATATAGATAATATTCGTCAATTTCTGAATCTAAATTGAAGGAATTTTAACTAAGATCGCGTGTATGTGTAAATCTAAAATATTTACTTTATTAAAACATATTTTATAGTTCAGTTTAACTGCAAAACTATTTACTCAGTGACTGCTCGATCCAGACTCTTCGTTTTTCTAAAATTCTTCTCTCTGGTGCCCGGCTGACCATTTCCTAATCGGCTAATTGGGAAGGGTACTTGCCAACCAGGCTCCCGTATTTTCCTAATCACCGCCTATTCTTTGCGCCCGTAGCGTGCTATTTTCAGAGTGGCGGGGTGATTAGGTAAGGGAAAACTCAGCCGGCGGTAGGTTTGGCAACGCAGCGGAATTTCCTCAGGAACCGTTACTTTTCGGCTGCGTGGTCACCGGTCGCTAGCCTTGGAACCGCAAGCCCTTCGGATATCCTCAGTTTATAGTTACTGCAATTTGCTATTGAGGTCGTACTAAAAAACTACTAATAAACATACCATGTACAACTTGTAAAAACGACTTTCTCAAAAATAGTTTTATGGCTTGCAAACCATAAACCGAGCTAGTCCGTTTATTGCTAAGGTCAGCCGCTACAAAATTATTTCGATCTCTATCGCTAATTACAATGTTACAGTATCAAAGGTCATTTTTCCGTATATTTGGAGCTACGTAACTGATTGTGTATGCAAAAAAATAATCAGAGATATAAAATTCTTGTAGCTAGTAATTCGGAATATAGTTAGAATTAGTTACATGAGAAGTCACAGTTTGTCAAAAAGTGCAGATGACCGGTTTTTGCACCGAGCTCCTCGATTGTACTCAGGCATTGATTTTGTATTTAAGATTATGTCCTACCCAATCCTTTAGGATGGCAGTAGTACAGATCAGACACTAGTCGGACAGAAATAACAGTGGAAAGGTAGAAACAATTACGTTTGACCTGAGTTGCTTCGCTTTAATAATTGATAGCTCCGACGATCTCGTTGGAGAAATAGGGATACAAGTTATCCTGTGAAGCTATTGCAAGGTACAAAATGTAGTCGTGGCCGCACGTTAGGCGCGATTACCGTTTCGAATACTTTTATTAACGGGTAAGGGTATCATGGCAGACGAGTACCGTGTTCTGCACATAATGCGTCGCTCTTCGGTCGGGCCCTCGTTGAGCATGTTATTTGGCTTTTCACCGTCTAAGTAGAGTCAAGGGGAAGCTAAAGCCGACGAAGCTGGAAAAGAGTTTTACCGTGGAGTCGTATAATACCTACGCGACCGATGCCATGCAAATAAATACGGTATAAACGAGAATTTAGAAAAGCGCAGGATCAGTTGAAACAACAGTTGAGCGATAGAAGAATGAAGAATTATAGATGACACACTACCGGCCAGAAGTACGGGGACGCCCTATAAAACAGAATAACTTTTTGGAATTGAATCACACGTCGAACGACATTGGACAAAATCGGCTAATTTCTGCGATTTTCTTCCTTATGCTGCGATCTTCAAAGGGCTGGAGGGGGATTTGTAAACGGTTTATAGGAATTTATTGCGAAGAAAATATTGAATCAATTCCTTTTAAGCTTCTTCTTACAATTACACTAAATAACAAGTTTTTGTTGTAAAAAGTTCACAAATATTATAGACATGAAGGCATATAGTGACTCCCAAAGACATTCGGACACTCTTTAAGACAGGATAATTTTTTTGTAATTGGACCAAACGACTTGAGCTTTTGTAAAAAGATAGAAGGACTAGTTTACCAGATATAGTATCTTGTTTTCGTCGTTCTAAAAAAATCGGAATTCTCGAAGTCATAGAACAAATAGCAAAAGTCTTCTTTCTAAACCTTTTTTATCTTAGCTTATAATGAAAATTTTAAACATACTTTTTATACATCTAAGCAAGATATATGCACCTTGAAAATTTAATCCAAATCGGTTAACGTTTCTCAGAGCTAGAAACGTTTAAAGATCGCAAAAGAAGGTCGAAAATCGTAGAAATTGGCTGAAATCAACAATTTTCAGCTGGTTCTGTGATTTTTTAACATTTATAGCTTCGAGGAACGTTAACCGATTTGGATTAAATTTTCAGGATACACATATTTTGCTTAAATTAGTAATAGGCATTTTTACATTTTTGCTTGTAGGCTCAGATAAAAAGGTTGAAAAATGACTTTCATTACTTATCTCTGATTTTTTGTTTGTTTAATGAAAAAGAATGTTCTGGTTTAAAGGGCGCCCATACATTTCTGAACGGTAGTGCATGGTTCTGTGCTATCCTGAATAGTGGGCACCCGAAGTTAGTGTTTGGTCCTTACCCCTTCTTATTAATATTTCTGATTAATTGGATAAACTTCTATGGTTAACAACAAAGGATAGACACGATTCCTCATAAAAGAAAAAGATAAAGAGGGGAACGTCTGCGCCCGTGCCGATAACAGGCACCGCTCCTCAAACATTAAATTTTACCTTAAAGGACTAGACTTTCTGTGAGATTTAATTAAGGGAAACTAACTTAATATTGTCTGTGTTTGGCAATATAATTTTTTTTCGAAATTCTATTTTTCAGTATTCACCATAGCGGTTTACGCTTCTTCGACGTAGGAAAAAAGACAGTAACCGAGTGTGTATCGAAAGTACAGTCGTATAAAACGAGTGATTGCATCG
This sequence comes from Holcopasites calliopsidis, assembly GCA_023838395.1. NCBI lineage: Eukaryota > Metazoa > Arthropoda > Insecta > Hymenoptera > Apidae > Holcopasites > Holcopasites calliopsidis. The sequence goes on along the minus strand of JALHAQ010000018.1, from coordinate 794,874 downwards.
TCAGCGACTGGAGCGATTCGATAACAATGACCTAGGCCATAAATCAAACGAAACGCAGCGCAAGCAGCGATGCACCGAGCCGACTGTGTGTTTCGAGTGCATCATTCGCTTAGAGCTCGCAGCGCATGGCGCTACGCGTTCGTGTAATGTAATCACCCGTTGGCCAAATGTTTGAAACAGCGAGCTTAAAACGTTGCACATAACATAGAACCCTGGATAACCGTTGCAGTGCCGACGGGACTGTATTGACCCTGAAGCAAGCTTATCAAGTTTGCCCGGTGACGTCCCTTTCCTCGTGGTTAGCTCCCTGTTAATTTCATTCGCGGTGAACGGCACACGTGGTGACTTCCGACCGAATCTACTAAATTCTGCTGATTTGACACTCGATTTACCGGTAATCATTGGTTCTATATCTTCAACCGCATGAAACGGTGCGACTGTTGGGTGGACAAAAAATTTCCACGACTAACAACGCGCGATCGTGCCACAATAAAGTGACCCGCAATGAAACACCGTCCCGTTATTGACAGAGAGCACTAGATGTCGCTTCAATTGGCGCTATTACACCGTTGAGTGGCGATAACGATCCCACGAGTGCAATATTTGTTCGTTTAACCGTTTGTTTGCACTCTAGGTTTGTTGTTTGTCCACTTGTTTGCTTGCTTGCTCAATATCCGTTTGCTATTTTCACTATCGGTTTTCGCCTTTCGATTGGTTTCTTCGAAATTGACTGATCACCATTTTCGTTGGTTATACCGATCGTATCAGAGAATAATGGTACAAAATCAATTGACCGGATTACTAGAGCTGTAAATCGAAGCCTAGTCTACTTTTGTTTGACGGATCAGTTTCTGTGCCGGTTGAGTTATTTGGTACAGATTCTTTTTCGCTTGGTCCACGTCACTCGATAAAGCATGCAGTTTGTATAGTTCTGATAGTTTCTGTGTTTTATGAGAGTACGACACGGTAGGTTCGAATAGGTCAGGCAGGCTGAGTGAGTCTTTTGTTTCGAGCCTGCTAGATGATTTTTTTTGCGGGGCTACCACAAGGGAGTCTACGATGACAAAGGCAGGCTCCATTTAACTGTTTCAATTAACCCTGCGGTAAAAAGCGTTTTCGTGTTCAACTTTGTGGTGGAATATGGCCCTTCGTATCGAATGAGGAAGGATACCTTTTGTTTATTCATAATCGTCAGAAGGTTTAATTACTTTTTATGGCAGCGGTTTCCGTTTTACGTGTACCGTGGGATATATTTTCTACAGTTCTCGTTGCTGAGAAAAATGACTGTGGTCGATATGCTAAATTTGAAAGTAAAGAGAATGTTCTAAGTTCGTTACAATCTTTTATACACCACGGACTTAAAAAATAAGGATGCAGCTGAGAAATAACTCGTAATGCATTAAAGAGACAACTATTAAATAAAAGAAACAATTGCTAACTTAGTTTACTTTAGTTTTACCCTTCCTAGAAAATATAATGTAATACATACAAAGGAGATGGCGTTTTGTAGGCTCATACGCACCTGTTCTGTCCAACGGAAACTGGCGAATGGAACAACTACTATCAATTAATCGACGGTACTTTTACCTATCAATGTATCGGATAAGAATCAATGTAAATGATTTAATTCCAACAAAAATACTTGAATATATTGCGCACGATACGCACACTCTGTGCGCTAGGAGAAAGTGGGGTATAATGAAACGCTTAATTTGGAATCGTAATAACACAACATTAGAAGACAGAGAAAGCGTGCAGCTTGAATAGATGTATTAAGCATACCTTAGACTAGAAAAAATGAAATGGTTTCTTAAGAAAAGTATTTGACTATGGAACAGCATGAGATTCTTTAGAACTATTGAAATATCCGCGTCGCTCAAGTGGTAGGACCAAAGATTTAAAGTCACACGAAAGTACAAAATTTTTATTTCTGTGTAATAAAAACTACTAATTTACATGCAAGAACTATAAATACATCAGCCAAACGTAATTATTATAGAGAACATATAATAGCAATATACAGGGTGTAACGTAAAAGGTGTAGGAGCCGAAAATGGGAGATTCCTGAGGTCAAACTGAACAACTTTTTCCTTTGCCAAAATGTCGTCTGAAGCTTTGTTTTTGAATTGTTAACGAAAAACACTGAGCAATCAGAGCGCGCGTAGAGCCCGCGCTCAAGGACGGTCCACGGCGCGTCGTGCTAGGTAGCGACGTTCGACCGGCGCCCCGAATAGTACGCGCCGGTATAGCACGAAGCAAAAGTTAACACCGAATTATTCATTATTAATTAATGGAAATTAACTAAAATATAAGTGAAATTAATTTGCCGTTATCAATTGAACAAAAAAGGATTAGAACGGACTAACTAACGTGTCTATCAAGTACAACGTACGACAAACAATTCGCCAGCAATTAAAATTAGATTTACCCGTTTCTCCAAAAATGAACCTGCTTCGACGAAAATAGGTCACTGTGTCATCCTACCGATCCTGACCATTGCCAGTAGGTATCCCGTAGTGCGAGACAGCTGATGTCACGGCCAGGTCAGCGAATTCACTTTATTTGACAAAACTTATTACCTGCACGGCAACTATCACTGGGTTATTCTACCGATCCTGGCCACTCGAAGAACAAACACATGGTGCACAACAGCCGACGTCTCGATTGGAACAGTGAAAGAACTTCGTTTCACAAAATCTCCATCATTGCACGATCACTGTCACTTTGTACTTCAAGATTTGATTTTACGGAATAAGTTGTTCCCACGTATGAATAATTGGTTGCCCCGAAAGGGGCCGATTGTTTTTAACTTTGAAAGGGCTCGATATGGCCGATACTACTGCTAAATACACTTTTCCACGTTCGGCAATTTCGTTGTCTTGTTTCCGAGCGGGTAGATTGGTCAATTTTTTTCGTTAACCATTTAAAAACGAAGCCTCAAACAACATTTTCGCAAAGGAAAAAGGTGTTCAGAATCACCTCAGCTATCACCCCTCTTCGGCTCTATGGGGAGTTCTGGGACACCCTGTATATGTAAAACAAAAAACTGATATGCTATGTAGTTGGTCACGAGAAAATATTTTCGGAATAGCGTCAATGGTCCAATCTAGGAAACCAGCTTCCAAGATCCGACCGCGGGTATCTCATATTGGACCACGTCTATTTTTCTCTATTTTCAATGAGAATCTTCGCTTAAAAATTTACACATATTATATAAAAAAATAAAAAATATAACTGTAAGAAATAGTTTACCCTATACTAAGAAACATTAAATATATAACTAACAATTTCTTATACCCACTTTGTTCTTCACATTTTTCGTTCAATTTTCCACCTGCTATACGCTGTAACACTTTTACGCTTAAGAAAGATCAGTCAGCATTATTTAGATCGGTCCAGCTTAAGAACCATTAGGTGGTTCAATTCAAGAAACTAACCTAATTTTAGCATTTAGGTATAATAAATAAAAACTAGTCATATAAATGCCATGATAACATTAAAGATATGTCTGTTCTTAAAAAATTACACCCATTGGAATTCAACATTTTTCTACCAGTCGAAAGTTACAGCTTATGTAATATGGAGGCAAAATTATGTCAGCTGATATCAAAATGAAACATTCGTCACGCTACAGTTATTACTTATTCTACAGTGTTTTGTTTCCGTGCTATTGTTAAACAACATATGAACTATAATCCCGTGCAAAGAAATGTCGCCTAAGTTGATTAATACGTATAGACAGTGCTCCAGTTTAAATGCCGGTCCAGGTTAGGGGACTTTCCGCTATACTTTGATATTCAGAAATACGAGCAACATCCTTTTGCGTATTAAAAAATATATAAACTCCTTTAAAAAAACAGACTTGTCCCGCATGTTGGACACATGCGCATTATCCTACAAAACAAAAACTAAACACGTTAAATTATGTCTACCTCGAAACCGTTCATTTTTTATCTGAAACATTTTTCACTAAAATCATTACTTACGCAGTAGCCGAAGCGGTTGCAGTTACGTCCTCCGCCTTGAATAATTCATGAAATTTGTGACTCGCCAATGGGATCTTTTATAAACGATAAGCCGCCGCTTTTGTTTGCTGCACAATCACTGCGACAGGTTGGGGGGGAGGGGGGGGGATTCCATACGTGCTATCGGGAAGCAAGTTTGCAAATCGTCTCTTTTATCCGGAACTCGTAGGGCAGATTTGTTCGCCTTCCCCCATTCAAAACCGGTGTCTCCCCTCGCGTGCAACGCCTCTGCATACGCGATTGGGAGATAGCGGGATCATCCCCGGCTTGTTCCGCCGGATATGGAACTTTTTTTCTCTGCTCGTCGACGTTCCCGCGATAAAACAACGCGCCGTTCCTTCGACGTTCTTTCATCGCAGAATTCAACTTTTGGCATTTCAAACAGCAGCCAGAGACGATGGCGGCGGCTGCGAGCCGTCTGGGAAATCATCCGGATTATTGTTGCGTTTTGAACGTGGCCACGCGCGAGATTTAGCTGCGTTTTTCGAGCTAATCAGCGGGTTCTTTGTTTGCGTTGGGAGATGAAATCGTGGTGGAGATAAAGGGCGGTGTTTCATGTGTTTGTCTAGAATCTAGAAGGAGGAACTCGAAGTCTTTTTCTTTGCTTGAACCACAAATGTGCTGTAGAATTTAACTATATGATATCGAGATGAAGAGCCAAAAACTAGGTAGATCGTATACCAATGTCCAAGGTTTATACCAAATGTTGGTGGATTTTAAATTGCATTATATTCTACGTAACTGCTAAGAATAATGATTGCGTTACTTGTCAATATGAACAAATAACACAGTTGTTAGAAATCTTGTAATTGAACACATATTAAACGAATTCCGCTGATCGTTCAAACGTTATTAACAATTTGTTTCTAACTAGTAAAAGTTAAAAGTTGTTATTAACAATAGGAGAATCATGAAATATGTGCAATGAATAAATTTAGTTACTTTGGATTCTGGACGTGCTAGATAATGATTGTTGGCTTAAATTAAAGGAAAGAGGTCCAGATATTTTCTACTTCAAAGACATAAACGTAATTCTTCTTTTATTGTCTACTCAAAACCAGCGACAGTATCCCAGGCCTATCATAGAGTTTTCTTTTAGTATGATTTGAGCCCTCAGACATTCTACAATCACAATCAGGAGCCTAGATTATCGCAATTTATCGAAAGCGAACGCGTGCCGCTATCTCGCGTTTCGTGTCGGTCAGGCATCCTCAAAACTTATTTTCTGGATTACAACTCTAAATGTCTCAAAATTAATTTCTTTCGGCTTTAACTGCTTATTTTCGAATGGGCGAAGGCTCAAATATAAACTGTGAATTCCAGCCTTAATTTGTAACTGGTTTTAAACAAATCTCGACTGTCGTTCATATGTTATTAGCAATAGTAGAATCATGAAATGAGTATCGTGTGAAATTTGGCAATGAGTAATGTAGCCGTTGGAAGCGGTGGAAGAACGGAGCGAAAAATTATGGAGTTGGTACTAGGAGAGCGTTTCATTCTGGGTCTGTTAGATGACTCGTCAGTAAGGTTACCTAGCAGGCCCTTGCCTTAGACATCGGGATAGCGAGGGACAGTCGCAGGGTGTTTTCCATAGGATCTAATGTCGAGGCGAGCAGTTTCGAAAAAGCAGCAGCTCGCGGCAAATCCCTCTTGTGACAGGAGTTGGAGGTCGCTACAATAAATTCAGTTATCTCGGCCTCTGGGCATACCATAGTCTGTTCAACGAGATGAGGCAGTAAACGTAAACAAGTGACGTGATCGATGCATAAATGGGACAAGATTCGCCTACGAGGATCGACAAGGGACACCCAGTCAGCAGCGAATAGCCGCAGCCGCCCTCTGTTTGTATTTACTGCCTCGTCTCGTTAGACGGACTATATTATTGTTTCTTGATCTAAATTAAAGGTACAAGGCCCAATTATTTGTTGGTACATGGATATTTACGTTCCATAAAGTGGATTTTTATACATAATTTTTGTTGTAATCGGGTTCGTATTCGTATTATCATTACGAGAAACTCAATATAGAGTTAAGCAAAAAGTAGTTTGATCGATTATAACTAACCTGAAACCATTTCATGATTAATGATTACGATTACGAAGTAATCCAGCAATCTTAATTAATGAATAACTGCGTTATCAAAGCAAATGTTATCCACAGATATGTTTAGCCCAACAACCATTAATTACGAAATGGTTACGTATTTGATTTTGATTAACTTAATAATTTGGTATTATTATTAATTTTAGTAAAGGTAAATTAATCATTCGTCCAGCGATTACAAATTACTGATTAATAATTATAGAATTCAAACTGTATCATAATTGCTAATTTATTCCAGGAATGATTACATTGGGTAATGATTGTGATTAGCGTGATTTCTTTTAATAATAAATTACAAAATTAATCGCATGAGCAAGTAATCGATTACAGCCCAGCTCTGAATCAATGGAACATTCAAAGGATCAAACCTAATTCATATTTTAAAATGTGGTCTCATATACAGGGTGTTCGACAACAGGTGGAAGAAAGTTTAAGGGCTGAGATAATTCTGAACAACTTGTCCTTTGCTAGAATGTTGGTTAAAGCTTCATTTTAAAATTGTTAACGACAAACACTGACCAATCAGAGCGCGCGTAGACCGCGGGCTCGACCGCGAGAATGTTGTTTCAAGCGTGATGACCAGTTCCAACACTTTTGTGGCTGGGTGTGTGCTTTGAGCGCGCTCTGATTGGTCAATGTTTTTCATTAATAATTTACAAACGACGCCTTATTCAATATTTTGGTAAAGGAAAATGTTGTTCAGAATCGCCTTAACAATCATCCTTTGAAATTTCTCCCCCCTGTTGTCGAACACTCTGCGGAGAGTAGGGCCTCAGCTTGCGCCTAATGTACATACAGGGTGTTTGGCTTCAATTTTGTTGAAAACGAAACCTCAAACGAAAAAAATTGTTGCATTTTTTCGTCTTATTTTAGCTCATAAAATTACTCCTTTCATTTGTGTACACATGTAGTCGAACATCCTGCATACAAGCTGTGCACTAGCACAGCCTACAGCAGGCTACAGCATATCAATATTTTAAGGGATAATTGCTGACATGATTCTCTACAACGTTTCTTCTCTAAAACGTTGTGCAAAATCATGTCGGCAATCACCCCTTAAAATATTGACGTGTAGTAGCTCAACACTCGTTACATAGAAGGTGAATTTGGGAACAGGGACAGATTATAGCGCTTTTTAAAGTAAAAAAAAAAGAAAAAAATGATAGAGGGAAAGTTCATTACGCATAATACGTCCTAACTTCCTATGACCTTATTTTTTATGTGGATGTACCGATGCACCCGCCAGGTGCAATTGGCCTTTATTCTTTAATGCAGCCAATTTTTTGTATTAAATCAATCAATCCCTTTTATTATCGTACGCATAAAAGTACTAACCCAAGATCATCGAAATGTCAATACTTGACGAGATATTTGATATTTTGTGTCAGAAACGTACTTTATTACAATAAGTGTGCGAATGTTCAACCATTCCTCACTAAACATTTTGTAACGCATTTTTTTTACATTTTTTATTACATGTTTTAATTGATTTAAATTGACATTCGAATAATGCGTTTTGATACGCTCCGTTAAATCATCAACCGATACAAAAGGACGTCAATTCACTTCATCTTTAAGACAACCCCAAAGAAAGAAGTCCAATGGATTCAAATATGGCGAACGAGCTGGCCAAGGGGTGGGGCTATGAGTACCAAACCATTTTCCTTGGTAGATATTGTGCAAATATCTTGCGGCAATTCGGGCGTTATGAGCTGGTGCACCATCTTGCTGATAATATTTTAATTTTAAACTTTGCGGCAACGGAACGTCATCAAGAAGAGTGGGCAATGTGTATTTTGAGAAATACTGATACCGTGCACCATTTAAAACGTTATCGTTAAAACATGTAATGAAAAATGTAACAAAAAAAGGCGCGTTATAAAATGTTTCGAATGCAATGGTGGAACATTCGATAACTTATTGTAATAAAGTACTTTTCTGAAACAAAATGTCAAATACCTGGCGAAGTATTAACATTTCGATGACCTTGGGTTCATACTTTCATATGTAGGATAATAAAGGGGGTCGATTGTTTTAATGAAACAATGGGCTGCATTAAAAAATAAAATGCAATTGCACCTGGCAGGTGTATCGGTGCAACCGCAAAAAAAATAAGGTCATAGAAAGTTAAGACGTATTATGCCACATGATTTTTTCCTCTATTATTTTTTCCTACTTTTACCTGAAAAAGAGTAGTAACCTGTCCCAGCTCCCAGATTCACCCTGTATATCTTTAATACTTGTACGTGATATTTCAAGGTATTTTTGCTTCACGTCTTTTGATCTTATGAAATCAGGCATGTCTAGTAAACAGTTAAACGATAACATGACATGCCCATCCCAACAAAATTCTAGTTCTTGCTGTGCTCACAGTTCTATCGTTCAAATAGGTTACAAATTTTTTAGCAATTTTACTTCACTTTTTTAAATATTCAGTGATACAGTGTTGTTTATAGAGTTCAATATACCTTTCGATTTGATTTAATTAAATAATGAGAGTAAGAGTGTGATATATGCGGGCTGCACCAAATCAGTATCGCCATAAGAGAATTATCGTGTGGATGTTTTTTATGTATAATGTATAGTACATGGCATCGGAACCTGTCATGCGTGCATCGCGATACATCTATTGCCCTGTAAAAGAGGCCTAATTGTTTTGGCGAAAGACAAAGCCAACAGTATTAACGTAACTAATTTATCGAAAATTATTTCGCTTTAAACGAAATAGACCTCTTATAATTTCGTGGAATATTTAATTCCGACATCATTTAAATTGGAGCAATTTATCCGTTGATCAATTACTGATACTGATATAAAGATTAAATTGTACCAGATTAGTTCCAGACACCGTTTCATAAATGCTTTATCGTGGGGCAACCGGAAGAGCCCCACGCACACCAATGCCAAGCATTCATCTTGAAATTTCGTTACAACGTACTTTTTAAACCGTTATCTCGGCGGCGTTTCATTTATTTCTACGCGATAATCTGAGAAGGAATTTCATACAACGTACTTGAACTGTAAATTTTGCAAACGGAGCACAAACTGCTTGGTGTAACACGATATGCTGCTTCAAACGAATTCTCCTGTTTTTCAGTGTTTCCTTTGAATAACGCTAAATCTCTAATAAAAAATCTATCGGCTGATTTCCGATGCGTGACCAATCCATGAAATTTCAATGTCAGACAGTTTCTGATTTGATCGCTCTGCTATCTGTGCACACAATCTTATTTACAATAGACAATTACTAATCTGTCATTACTCTAGAACAGTAACGATAAACCAACGACACGCGACAAACTGTTGCGGGCGTGCAGTTAATTTCACAGAAACGTTTTATTTCTTTGGCTACAAAAACGCAACCATTCCAATTTTGCAATATTTATTTGCAATTATTACGAATGACCGGATAGTAGAAGACTTGTTTGAAACGTGTTTACTGAAATAAAAAAGAAGGAATCTTCGCCGTTACTTGTGTAACGAGAGCGAATGTACAAAAATACTTTTAACACTCGAAAGTCTTCGAACTCCCTGCACTCTCCGAGCTCCTCGAATTTTTTTATCCGCGCTCGCACTTGAATTTAGTGTAAAAGGAAGCGCACCTCACGCAATGCATAGTCCTCCGCGCTAGCACGAGGACAGGTCGAGGACATCTTTCATTAATTTTGAAGGGTACTCCTTTCTTCGGCTGTAGTTCTGAACAGCGCCGTTCGTCGATCTACATGAAATTTGGAGGGAATTGAGGGGAAGGGGTGAGAACTTCTAATATAAAATTTTGGCCACGGGTACTTAATAGTTTCCGAGATATTAATTAAAAACTTTCGGTACAATACATTTAATTCTATCTATATAGGCGTAACAAACACAATACACCTTCGCAGCAGTAGCAGTCGTCGTCAAGTGTCAAGTGGCCCATGACACAATGGGGATTCCGACTTCAGTATCTATACAGGGTTAAGTTTGGACAGTATATTTTCCGCGCAGGGGGTCCGCCGCATCCCCGAAATTTCTTGGGACAGCCTATTGATACTGAGGCCGGTTCCACAGTATAAGAATAACCAGTAGCGGCACTCCGTGTCGGTTCCTTTGATGTTGGAATCCCAGGTCACGTGACAGGCGACCATGTTGTTGGTGTAGTAGCGCGTGATGTTCTGATTGGTTGTTGTTACGCTACAAAGCGACGCTCCGTGGTGTTGGTGCGCACGAGAAACATATATTATTTGTCTCAATCGAGATGCCGAGCTCCAAACGCGTTTCCGCAAACTGAACAATACAGGGGCAAGGGGGTAGCCCTTTTGCGCTTTCTAATTCCACCCAATCGCCTCGACGCTTGCGTCGTAGCAGTCACAAACATACGCGTAATGTCACATATGTAAAGTAAATACATATGAACATAGGTTTCACCCTTTTTATCTCGATTTTTCTGTTTCACTGCTACGTCACGCGGCAGTCTTAGCAGGTGACAAACCCAACAAATAATGACAGAGCGTTTTATTGCAGGCGGGACCCGTAATTTGATCGGACGGCATCTCTTTTGGTACACATGATAGATGCTATGGAGGGAAACTGACGCCATATTGTCAATAGTAATATGGGGCATGCGCTGTAGCATTTTTCGGATACGATTTTGAGGAAGTGTCGGTACTGGTTATTTCTGTGCTGTCCCCGTACTTGATACTCGACGACTACGGCTGCTACAGCGAACACAGTTGTAGTAGTTACGTTTGTACACGCAGAATTCTATGTATTGTACCGAAAGCTTTTAATTTATATATCGGAAACTATTAAATACCCGCGCCTAGAATATTATGTTTGCGGTCCTCACCCCTTCTCCTCAATCCCCTCCAAATTTCATGCCGATCGGCGAATGGTAGTCCTCGGAAGAATATCCCTTCCCTCTCCTGAGCATCCTATGAAATAAATCTGTACCACACGTATAGGAATTTTCACATTTCCAGTCCGCACAAATATTCCTAGTTCACCGCAGCACAACCTTGGAAGTACGTAATACGAAGTTCGACAACAATACACGAGGCGTTTCCATCCGGGTCGACAGATTCGCGAATAGTTAAATTAAGTACTGCGTGCCAAGCAGATAATCGAAAATCGTGCAGTGGAAAGCGCGTTATCAGCCACAAATCGATTCATATCACGGGCACCTGAGCTGTCCAAACATCGCCACGCAGACTTTTATCTTGCAGCGTTCAGTATGGGAGTCGTCGATCGTTCGTATGTAGTTCAACAGCTTTCCAACTATGTCTTGTATCGATGTGTAAACAAAGCCCACGTCTAACAATAAGCGGTAGAGTAGTCTCGGCTATGAGCATTCTTCAGAATATCCGTCTTCTCTTCATCCAATCTTCATGCACAGATGCCTGTTCGCTGGATTTCGTATCAGCACACGAGTTGGCGAATGAAATTGAAGTACAGACAAATGTACTTCGGCGTCCATACGACATTGGCGGTTTCAGTACGGTGTACCGCTACAATGTGGATCTGGAACCCACGCCTTTCGATAATGGCTCCGGACTGGTTATCTCTATATCTAACACGTTATATAGTTCTCCAGCCGCCGCGTGGCTGCTCAGACGATCGTGATTGCGGTGTCGAAGACGACGAGATAGGCCTTCGGACTCGACATCGGAGCCGTGATACAGTCTCGACTGTGAATAGTCCGCGACATGACGGACATTCAGGAAAGAACACCGAAGGTGAGCTTGCACCGAGACTCGTCTTACCATTCATCCTCAAGTGTATCTCACAGTAGATAGTCTGAAATAAATTAATTAAGTCAGCATTAAACATTGATCAGAAGATGGCACTTGGAAGGAATGCTAGCCTAAGTGATCAGAATTGTAGTGTCGCACATATTTGCTGTCCTAGGCGAACTGTTGGTTAAAGCCCTCACACATATTGACAGAGAAGGCGAAAATAGCGGAGTACTCTTGCACCGCGCCATCTCAAGTATCAATGTCTGACCGACGGACTTTACTCATTTCTTGGCGTGGAAGTTACTCGCTCCATCACGACCTCATCCTGCCTTCTCCTAAAACATCCTCACTCGTACCTTTTGTTGCAAGTTCATTGTTTTCAAAGTCAACAGGAAGTGTCCAAGGATCTCTTACCAAATGTATCTGGTTTAACACCATAATGTAAGGTGTAGCGATGAAATGTTGGCTCTTGGAAGGTATGGGAGTCTAATTATTCGGAATCGAAGGGGGGCTGAACTCATACATGCGACATAGTCATTGCAGCAAATAAAAAATGAGTAGTGACGTGCAAAAAAGGATAAACTAACTACCCCCGTTAACTCTGTCCAGTTGCAAGCAACAGTGCAGCTCTATAAGATGAGTGAAAGGAAGCATCATATGGTAGGCGTGAGGAGTGCATCGATCGTTGTTATATTGGCGATGCCCTCATTACGGCGTTTGATGGAAAAAGGGCACATACGTCTAAACGCCATCTCGAGAAAATGAGCTTCACAGTTTTTACTGTGGTACTATTTAATAAAAAGTTGTACAATCAAATCGAATTTTCTTTAAGGACGTAGAAACATGTACTTAATACATTATGATAATAGCAGTTATGATTTGAGGATAATATACGTTTTTGTTTGTAAATTTTAGGAGTTCGTTTATGTGCCCTTTTTCCATAAATGAGGTAAAGACACAAAAAAAGCTTTTTCCTCTTATTTATTAAATAAAGCTTTGTGCATTTAATCAGTTATAAACTTTTATATATTATTTAGATAGAAAATATAGAATTAATAACGAAAAGAACAAAAAGTTTAATGTTCCAAGTAAGGACAAAGTTATACAATTTTATCCCTTAAGGCGTTTTAGTTTCTTCGATTCCTCGTACCAAGCTAATTTGAAAATTAGTTTCTTCTTTCTTAAATTTGCTTGTTTCCTTGCAGATTTAACTTCGCTTTCCACATTTCTTTACACAGAATAGTATTACAGTACGCGGCCGCGCGATAGAGCGATTGCTGAGTGACAGTGAGCGTCGTGTAAACAACAGAACAAAACAATATCTACTTGCTATAAACAATAAAGATTGAATATCTTTGTGGTATATTATATACATATGTACAGATGAATCGATTTAAACGATTTAAGGAAAGAGTATACGTAGGCTTATGTGCCCTGTATCCATCATGCGACTCATTTATTATAAACATCCCTTTATCTCCTCCCACTGTCGTAGTCCATCGACGATAATTTATATGATACAAATCTAACGTAGTTCATGTTATTGACAGGCGAAGAGGGTTTCTCTTGGAGTCGGCGGAGCCTTGGTGGAGCTACTACAGAATCCTGAACGTGGTAGCTGGGCCAATCCCATCGAGTTTATTCTATCCTGCATCGGATATGCCATTGGCATTGGCAACGTTTGGCGTTTCCCTTACCTTGTCTATCGTAATGGCGGTGGTATGTATGCGTTAGCACGTGTTTGCACTTGATAGCATAGTGAAGGTATGTGTCTTGCACATGCATACACGAGGGTAATCCAATAAGTATAGAGATAGACTACCACTGTTCTCATATTGTTTACTCAATAAGTGCTACAATTTTTGCGCTTTTCAATATAATCCCTTGCTACAATAACGCTTTTGTCACATAGCTGCACTAGCTCTTCTATGCCGGTTGCAAAAAATTGTTTATCTTGCTATCTGACAAGGAACATTAGGTCGATGCCCCCTCTCCCCGACCTTTGTCGGTGTCACATACCTTGTAGTACACAAAAAAGCTTCTCCATAACTTCGTACATTTTTGTCAATATTGCAGAATGTTTATGCAAATGAATGGGCGTCTCGCTGGGTACTTTGCAACATACAGATTTGCTGCTTCATGTGCACTTCTTTTACATTCGCCAAGTATTAGCAACATACCAACCTTTTCACTGTTAGAATACATTTTCTACAAGTAAATATTAAATTACGGTTTGCTCTCGTGACAAGTCAAGGCTAAACAGAAGAATTGTCTTAAGATCTAGTCACCAATTACCTTAATGGCTAAGTCATCACATGTTGACATTTTTTCTTTGTTGTGAATTGTCGGCAGTTTGTAGATAAGTTTCTAGTAATACAACATTTAGTCAAAGTTTCTGAATTGAATGTAACTTGGAGTCTTAATAATAAACACAAAAATATTATCACCCATTCAAGCAGATTGTCATTTTTTGTTGAAATTTTCATTTCTTTGTCTGCAATGTCATCCGAAGGTCATAGTATACTGCGTCGTTGAATTCATCTTGATACGGGCTATAATACTGTTAAGTCACAAATACAAAATGCCATTTAAAAAAAATGAAGGTGGCTTGGACAATAATAAGAAAATTTATCGAACTTTTTTTTATTACAGTGTATAGCTAATCGATAATTGATCAAATTTTATTGAAACTATTTTTTTGACAGATTGTCATAAGTACTTGAAAAATCGTGAAAAGTGTTTTGTGAGACACCCTGTATGCATTCGGAAAATGTACATCAAACATGGTAATTTTACTGCATGATAAATAACCATCAAGACATAACAAAAGAAAGGAACAGAGCTCTCTGCAACAATGTGGCTTGCTGAAGGGGTTATTCGTCTAAAACCCAAGCTTATTTGCTGACAACACAAAAAGTATCTTAATTCTCGATCACTTTCCAGAACAAGTATTGTTTCTTTAGTATATCTCCCAATAGCCATTAGGTTGCCACTAACGAGACTAATGGTAGCAACACCGGCCAAAACCGAGCCGAATTTCGCTGTCAACATGCAGCGCCACATTAGAAGCCTAGTGGCGATAAACTTTTCGCAGCGTTTCGTTGGTTGCCAAAACACAACCAACTTTTACTGTTTGAATCAGGGCTATCGAATTGGCGGCTTTTTCTTAAAGTCGTGGAAGAACACAGGAGAACGTCTTCTTTCATACCCATTTCACTTAGACGAATTTCTCTTTGCACGAACCCCAAAGTCGCGTGCCGCCAGTTCGATACAACTTACACTGCGAAAAGTTGATCGCCATTAGGCTTTTAATGTGGTGCTGCATGTCGACGGTGACTCGTCTCAATTTTTGCCGGGTTAACGTGTTGACCTACCTGATTTGGCTATCAGAGTCCCAAATAAATTTTTTCAATGGAGAAGAAAAATTCAAGCTGGGGGTAGTTTACCTTTAAAAAAACAACGGCTCTCGTAAAACTAGAACAACATGTTAGTTTTTTACGGCGGGAAATAGTTGCGTCCATTAAAATTCAAGAAGATTCAATATTTCTACAAGTAATTCCAATCACTCCTGTCACAGGTTAAATCTTTGGGGGTGGATTTCACGCCTTTGAACCGAAGATCCGTAGATATAAGAAAGCATGCGTCGTTTAGTTTTTTGAATACTACACATATGTGAAAACCAAAATAATCGGTGTGGGGCACCTACCTAGTGTTTCTTGTGAGCCAATGTTGTGCGTTGGTGTATAATCTCTTCTTTACTGCAAAACTTCGTCACATGTAATGATTGCAACCTAATTTTTTTACGACTTCAACAGTTAAGTGTGCAATATCTGGTTGAGAGTTATCGCGAAGAAAAAGCGCGTTTATTCTTTGCTGACGACACCATGGTTACAAGAGAATACACGCATGCAAGTTAACTCTTTCACAAAAGACAAACTTGTAGTTGCGCTTGCTAATCAAACGGTCACAAGCGGGCGAACGGACCATCGGATTACGCGGAATGATTTATTCTCGCGTCACGGCCGTATTGGTGGCAAAAAATCCGAGTGGGCGGGAGAACGTGAAATAGAGAATTTCTCTGAATGGTGAATAGACATGCAAGGCATGCAAGCGCGTGGTCGACGTGACGAAGCGGTTAATTCGAATAATTAAGCGTAGTTTGGCAGCTCACGACCGAGCGTTCGGGGAAATTTAATAAATTTTCCCCGGGGCTGCATGTGCGGTTATGCCTGTTGATAGACCACCTCTTTCTCTTGCTTTTTCTCTCTTTCCAACGTTGCGTTTGTTTGCGAAATTCCGAAAGAGGGGTTGACCGCACATCTCGAACACTTGGCATTCAATTATTCTATTTTACTTGCACTCCGGTCGTTTCGTTCTTTTCTGTTTACGCGACCGGGTTCCCGGCTTTCTTCATTGTTTCCACGGTCTCTAATGAGAGACGGCAAAAGAGAAAAGAGTGGTCGTTCGTTTTTAACCTTTCCACCGTTACGCGGAGCCACGTCGCGTTAATCAGACCCAGGGATCTGATAAGCCTTAATTAATATCCATTTTAAGCGTATGATAAACTGGACTCGTTTCTCTGCTCGCGTGTATCTATCTAGTCGGTCTGGCGTGTGCAAATATTAGGGCGCATTGATCGAGATTATGAGTTGCTTAGTTTTTTTTTATTGCACATAAATTATCATACTGTTACAAAATTACTCAAATATTTACCCCCGAATCTTCCAACCATTAGTCTAAAATGATAAACAAAATTTACTTCGGATGCAAATTAATTGTAAAATAAAAGTGTAGAACCAATTATTGACAATGCAACCCATTTCTGGAAAATG
The DNA here is from genome assembly GCA_023838395.1 of Holcopasites calliopsidis. Taxonomy (NCBI): domain Eukaryota; kingdom Metazoa; phylum Arthropoda; class Insecta; order Hymenoptera; family Apidae; genus Holcopasites; species Holcopasites calliopsidis. Next base: position 778,203 of record JALHAQ010000018.1, on the reverse strand, counting down.
GGCTCATAGATTGGAACAGCGAATTGAGTAAATCGCGTAAGAACTTGTAGTTTTAGTTTTTGCAGTATATTACTATACATATTTGAAGTTAGCTATGTGGCTTTTAAAGACTATTATTATACTCATAAAATATACAGGGTGTTTCGCTATCTCATGCAAATATTTTAACGGGCGATTGCTGAGGTAATTTTGAACAACTTTTTCTTTTGCTAAAATGTTGGTTAAGGCTTCGTTTTTGAATTATTAACAAAAAACACTGACCAACAAGGGCGCGCATAGAGCGCGCGCTCAGCAGCGAGAGTGTTCAAGGCCGTGGTTGTGCGTATCACGATCGTTTCTCGGCTGAATGCGCGCTCTGATTGGTCCGTGTTTTTCATTAATAATTAAAAAAGAAAGCTTTAACTAACATTTTGGCAAAGGATAAAGTTGTTCAGAATTGCGATATAATCATCCCTTAAAATACTTGCATGAGGTAGTGAAACACCCAGTATATTATGCTTTCATGATGTGAAATATCATTTTGCAAGTGGACTAATAAGTTTTAACAGTCGTAGGGGCCCTTCCATAAATTCTTCCGTATGTTAGAAATACAAAAGAAATATGTTTATGCTACTTTGACACTAATAACATTAATATTTTATGGTGATTCTTCAAACGTTTTATTTACTGACTTCATCTGAATATTCATATGAAGTCATGGACATTTTTTCTTTTCCTTTTTTTTTTACTGCTACATAATCTACAGAATAAAGTTCAATGTTTTTCAATTCTTTAAATGAGCAATTCTTGGAAATGTATCGCAATATGATATAAAACAAAGTATGATCCAATTTGCTGTATATTTTATCTGGCAGTATCACTACATTTTGAATGCGAGTAAACAAAAAGCAGGGTATTTATCTCAATTGTTGGAATATTGGGACGAAACTTTTGAAGAACATTTTTAGTCATATGATAGTTAAAGACGATTTACCGAAAAAGGGCTCATGAGTCTATAAACCTTTTTTCCAGAAATGTTTTCGGTTCTCAAATTATTCACTATACTCCAATTATTATAATATGTAATAATTAATACGTAATACATACCAATATAACGATAGTTTATTATACCGAGTGTTCCAAACTTAAACGGTCAAACTGTGAGGAAGTGATCTACAGATCAATAGAAGAAGAAAATGTTATATAAATGATTTGCAATAAATGCTTCGTTACAGAGTTATAAACAAATATTGTATGTGCGAGATAGGTAACGACATAAAATAGGTACCATGTGATAGAAAGTGCTCGTATGTATCACATAAATACAGTCAACCGTCTGTTTGCTGTTACTGAGGACGTGTCGTTACTTATTTTGTGCATGCAGTATTTGTTTATAAATGTGTAATAAAGCGTTCATTGACAAACTCTGTATAACGTTTTTTCCTTCCTTTTGCTTGTAGATTAAGACCTCGCAGTTTGGTCGTTTAAGTTTGGGACACCCTGTACTATACTAACATTAGGGTGATTCCGAGAAAGATGGCCTTAGTTTTTTCTTAGAACGCAATTAAATGGACAGTAATAAAATTAAAACGCCAGAACTATTCTTTGCATAAATTTAAATTACTTTCTTACAAGATGATCCAGTGGAACTAGATTTATCAATGAAAGGACATAACATATCAATTAGGTCTGTGCGAGTTCCTGAGATTTCGGGATGGGGTCGTGTACGGGAAAGGTCAGGTGAGATCGGTCGGGATCCCGAAAGATTTTAGGACCGGTAAAGTATGTGACTGCATACGCGCGTTTCTACATACAAAAGTATAATGCCTATTGTTGTTGTTTATAACAGGCTTGAACATATTTCATTTGCAACAGAAAGTACCAGAGAGAAAAAAAGAAGAATCATGGTATATCAAAGAGGCAACGCAATGAAGAGAGGAAGGGCTGCGACCGGCTGAGATTGTGCTGCGATCCGACTATGACCCCATAGAAACCGACCCGGTCGCAGCCTGGTCACATCGAAATCTCAGCCGGTTCCAGCCCAATCACAGCCGGTCGCAGCCTAAACTCTGCCGGTTGCAGTCCACCTCGAAACGTTTCGGACCCTCAAACTTTTCGCGATCCCGACTGATCTCGTACGACTTGCCCAACTCGACCCGAAGTTCGGGATTCCCGAGATTCCGGGATATCGCACAAGTCTAATATCAATACATTTTTTAAATCTTAGGATTGACCATCTCTCCCAAGATGTCCAGTAGAGATGGCCATAACCTTATTACCTTTTTCTTCAGTATTTTATAAAACTTGGTAAAGTTTAAAAATAATATGTTTTTCGCACACGTAGTTAAAGAAGTTAGATTAATCTTTGTAGAAGATCGGGAATCTAGCACGATCCGTGGTTCGGAACCGCATAGAGAGAGGGCAGCACACCCCAACCTTTCAAGCGCTGCCTATCTCTTATGTTCATATGGTCTGTTCACGTTCTAAGTTAGAACTTCTAACACGTATATCGTAATTGGCAACGCCACATTCAGTTTATGTATTAATAAATAGTTATCCTTTCCGTGTGTTCGATCTGTTTGCCACGACCTCTCCAACAATCTTTACACACGTAACATAAATGCAAGCTAATTACTTCTCTTTTGCTTTGTTTTTCATAAGTAGTAGCACTTTTGCATGTTCGATGTACCGATTTTATATGCAACATAATTTAGTTGGCTATCTCTCTCGTACGGCCATATCTCCTGGAATTACCGTGCAACACACTACTAATTATATACTATCATGCAATTAATTATCTATAATCAATCATTAATTATTCAACTTATTTCAATTCTTATGCTAGCAGTTCCATTATACTTCTTTGAATTGTCTATTCCTTTCGCGATCCCCTAAGCTTTTTCATATCTCACAGAACGTACTCATTGCCAGTAATCGCCTCTGTTTCTAGGTGCCTTCTTAATCCCATTCGTTCTAATGCTGATAACCATGGGATTACCAATATTCTTTCTGGAGCTCGCGATCGGCCAGTATTCCGGGCTCGGCCCTAACGAGGCATTCACACGTATCGCGCCAGCGTTTCAAGGCCTCGGCTATTGCACCCTCGTCGTCATTTTGCTGGTAATGGTCTACTACATGGTGATCGTAGCCTGGACGCTCTTTTACACGTTCGTCTCGTTCATGCCGAAGCTCAGTTGGGCCTACTGCGACAACGATTTCAACACGAACGGTAAGTACGCCCATGAAACGGCGGCGAACGATACACCGCCCCCACCCTCATCCCAGTTGGCCCTTGTAAATTTTAGAACACGCACTTTCCCTTCGGTCAACGTGTATACGCCTTGTTATTTAACGTAGCGCGGCGCAGCTATTTTATCGCCACCGTAAAACCAAAAGAGGTCATAGACTCGTTTTAAACGATCGACTGACGAAGAGACCCCGCTTCTTCGAAATTCAATTTCTCCATTCCGCAGGGCGGAAATGCAGAACACGGGGGAAATATCCTTCGTTTCATTAAGGGGGGAATCCCGTGTAGCAGTAGCAAAATCAAGGGATTCTTCTACATTTTTTTCTAGAAAACTGTTAACAATAAAAGATGATTGTTGTACGTGTACAATACATTGATGCATTCATAGGCTACGCAAAAAATGTTTGTTTGCTTATTCATTTTCATATCAAGTTTCAGACAATTATTTTTGTCCCCATCAAAGGTATAACCATTATTGGCGTGCAGTGTAGCATTTGTTACAGTTATCAAAATCTAAAAACGAAAAAAGTTTCTGAAAGTTTGATAGATCATGCTGGGATTATACCTGAGACAAGAATTATGAAAAATTAGACAAGTCGTATGATTTCAAACAAACACTTACTTTTTTCTTTTTCTTTTTAATATACTGTAAGCAACAAATCAAATAACGATTGGAGGCATAATATCTAGAGGAATGAATAAAAAATAATATATGCTTTGGTTGAAGTTGATTGGTCAATTGAGTTATCATAACATGGTTTCGAAACAAACGTGTTTAAAGTTTGAATGTCGTTCCAATATTCTTACAGCTTAAGTTTAAACAAAAAGTCGTTTTTTCTGGACCGTTATATAAGACTTCCCTTTATATCGTTGTGTCCCACGCGCCCGTAACAAGTCACTTTAGTTTTGCTACATTTTGCAATTTATGGGTACATGGTGTACCTATAATTTTATTTCATGTTCGGGATATTTTCTACGGAGCTTCAGAAAGTTACAAATTTCTTTTTTATCTTTCATGAAAGAGCAATAGTGCGATGCAATTATGTTAAATTATACGATTAAGGAACTATAGAAGAATTGGATACACATAAATGGCATTGATCTCTATCGCCAGAGTTTGAAAATGATGAAACTTTTACTGAGAAAAGTTTGGTACTTAATACGTGCGGCTTTATAGCTTGGCTGTAGCAGTGAATATGAAGAGAATTACTCTTCATTATAGAACATTTTATCAGGTTTTTTAGTCGTCATAAAATTTTAAGGCCAATCTATCGTCAGGTGAAGCAGTAAAGAAAAGTTGTTATGTGAAATTAAAACATTTCTGTGCAGTATGCTTTATATTCAATTAAAGGGTTACACAAGACACACTAGGCAGGATAACAGAGATCGCAATGACATAATTATCTCTAGACTGCGGATGTTTATGCAAATGCATATTTTCGTAGAAAACAAATAAAACAATGAAACCTGGACAGAAATATGTTTCGTAATTAGAAGTTTCTAAAAACATATTTTTTATTTTGCGCTTTATGAATAATGCATATGTTTTGTGCATTTATGTTTAGAAACATATTCAATAATATATTGCATATGTATTTGCCGTGTACATGCATATAGCATGCTCATCTGAATCATCTAACAGGTGAAATTAATTTAATCTACTAGTCAGCACTTGTATCATATCCGGATAGTGTTGATGGCGCAAGGTAAATAGTAAAATGAACTTAAATAGGTTTCAATAAAGCTCCATATATTTTATTTTTTATGTTAATAGATAGTTCTAAGTTTTAAAGAAAAAGATGTTACTGCCATTAAGACCGCACAAGAAGTGCCTCAACAAAACGAACTCCTTCAAAATTTAATGTTTATAAAGGCTCATTTAAACACCTTGCCAGCTACGATTCAGAAATTCGAAAAATAGGTCTACCATTAGATCGTTCAACAGGAATATATATGCAATGTATAGTTCAATTAAAAAACATCCCTGGTGATTGCGGAGAGAAAAATGAAAGGAAAATAAGTGCTATCTTAAAAGAAATATAGGATTTATGGAAGTAAGAAAAATTTCACCATCAAATTTCAACATCGGCAGTTTAACTGTCTCTGTTACATTTCACCATTATTCCCCTTTTCATTGATATTATAATTTAACATACAAATAATACAATTAAATTGCTAATTAATATCAAATAATGTTCTTCTTACTACTTTATCATCGTTTGCTCGTCATTAAATTTTTGATAAGATTGCATGCACAGGCAACGTACTCAATTACAACACACTAAATGCGTAGAACAGAAGAGCACGAAAATATACAAAAAATATTGATTACGGTATTACAGCAATTCGATTACTCTCGCATCGAAACGAATTTAATTGTTTAATCACCAAACCCAATCTTGCGTAACGTAACTACCAAATTTATACCTATGTATTTACGCGATTTCGTTTACGCGATACCTATGAATCGTTTCACGCTTTTAACTATAGTCTGAATTATAATAAAACTACTTTTCCGATTATTTACATTTTCCGCCAGTCAAGCTGTATTTTCTAAGTCCCTGGAAAATGTTGCTCTTCTGCGCAAGATGGATTTTTTAAGGGGCATTATTATACAAAGACGTTGGTAGATAGGAAGCATTTGATACGCGATAAGTGTGGCCTTGGTAAGACTGAAGAAGCCTCCAACAAACTGCTTTTCTCAGGTTTAACAAACAGAAGGGCCACTTTAGTCGCTTATTGTTGCATCTTACGCGTTAAAACAGTAGGGGTGTTCGCGTCACTTCATAAAGAAACGCTCAAAAATGGAAATTCTGCGAAAAGGAAAGTATCTCTTTCTAAGGTAAACGAGGGTAAAGCAAGAAAAACCTAGTGTAATTAGCGGCGGCCTCTCGACGATTATAACGAAGTATCTGCTTGAATATATGTACATATTCAGGATGACCGTAACTCATAGAAGAGTCGGATACGGGAGATTCTGGAGGCGGAACAACTTTTAAACAACTTTTTCCCTTGGCAAAATATCGTCCGAGACTTTGTTTTTGAATTATTATCGAAAAACCCTGGCCACTCAAAGCGCACGTAGAGCCCGCGCTCAGGGGCGGAATGTCCGTCGCGCTGGATGGTGACGTTCGGCCGGTGGTCCGATCTAAACTCGTCGGTATAGCAGGGAGCAGAAGTCGTATCAAATACCGAATCAATGCAACGAAGAGTAATGCTGAATTATTCGTTATTCGTGAATAACGAATGAAGACGCTATACCGACGCGTTTGGATTGGGGCACCGATCGAACGTCATCATTCATGGCGAGGCGACATTCCATCCCTGAGCGTGGGCTCCACGCGCACCCTGAGTGGCCAGTGCTTTTTGTTAATAATTAAAAAACAAAGCCTCGGACGACAGTTTGCCAAAAGAAAAAGTTGTTCAGTATCGCCTCAGGAATCTCCCATATCTGGCTCTTCTATGAGTTACGGGACACTCTGTATACAGGATGGACAGCGTAATTTGGTCATCTTAATTATTTACGCATCTACTGGACCAGTACCAACTACTTTCTTTTTAAATATTTTGGACTTGTACAATCTAAAAGCTGACTAGAGCAGGAGAGAACCGGACAAGATAGTCATGATTATTATTAGAAAATAGCATGCCCTAAGTGTATGTACAATTTCTTTTGTTTATGTCTCATGATATATTTTGCAGCATCCTTGAGCAGTCCTATCTTAATTAATGATGATCAAAACCAAACCCTGTTTGGTTTTAGATGACGTAATATTTTGTGTGCACAACATAGGAGTTAAGTCTCAATTTTGAAGCCTTTTTTCCATTATAACTTTAGGTAAATACAGATATATTATACAAACAAAGAATTAGATTCATTTGATTGATAAATATATTTAATTTAAATGTTTGATATTTAATTTTATTAACTAATACACATATAGACAATGATGGTCATTTTATCGACAAAGATATTTAATATAGAAAATAGCTTGTTATAGTAATGGAAAAATTATTAAAAAGATTAAGAAAGCTAAAGTTCCTAACCTAACCTAACCTAATATTTATAATAATGACGAAGATGATGTAGACGAAATGGGAAACAAGTGCATCATTTGTTATGAATTTGTCTATAGAAATGAAACGTGGTTTCAATGGACCTTCTGTACTCTCTGGGCCCATTCAAAATGCGATGGATGCTCTAGATTAGTCTAGACGCTTTGAAAAAAACTCCGATCGTGATTGCCCGCGATATTTTTGCTATTGCATAAAAACATCTTTTGCTTATTTATTAATTAAATAAATCAATATGAAACTAATCTATCCTAATCTGTATTCTGCAAACGGTTTGATAATATAATAGTGTAAAAAAGTAATTCGGAATGAAAAGATCACCTCACATTTTGGATTTATTGCAATTATAGCTTAAGTGACCGCCATTAGCCCTTTTTCCCTTACATTTTTTTTAGATATGTCATTTCAAAGTTTTCAAGATGCACTCCCTCACTTCTTGTGAGGGTTCATGGGATTGTGAGTTTAACGTAAAAAATTTGTTCTCATAATAAGTTATTTATAATCTGTACAATCATAAAACAGATTGAAGCATATGGAGTTGATTCACAATTTTGTGCTATTAAAACAGGAAATCGTTTCTACCTCTGAGAACATAGATCTTTCCACTTTTGTCTACCAAACATTTTTTGCTCACCTTAGTGACTACCACTAGCGCTCAAAGTGGGCAACCCCTTTATTAACACCATGTACAGGGTGTTCTGCTACTGCATGTCAATATTTTAAGGGATGGCTACTGAGGCAATTCTGAACAACTTTTTCCTTTGCCAAAACGGTGGTTAAAGCTTCGTTTTTGAATGATTAACGAAAAACACTGACCAATCAGAGTGCGTGTAGAGTGCGCGCTTGGCCGAGAAGGCGTTCAAGGCTGCAGTTGAGCATATCACGATCTTCTTCGGCTGAGCGCGCGCTCTACACGCGCTTTGATTGGTCACCGTGTTTCGTTAATCAGTCAAAAACGAAGCTTTAACTACCGTTTTGGCAAAGCACGAAGTTGTTCAAACCTACCTCAGCAATCGCTCCTTAAAATATTGATGCAGTAGCAGAAAAACCTGTATATACGAGCAACTATTGCGATTCATATCGAACTATACGCTGTCAGGACCCGCGACTCATCGCATTCTGTAAACGACAGCTATTTCGTTTCAATCAGCGATAGCCTTTAGGAGGCTTTGATGTTGCTTCCTAATTATCTCGTAACCAGGGTAACGGTATTGGATATGCTCCATAAAGCCGTAACACCGACCCGGACAGATTGTTACAGTGGCCTGCAGGAGATCCAATGTCAAACGGACGATCCCGAAACGATATTCTACAACAAGACCTGCGTGCGGGCCAGCCTGGTCTGCGAGGGTCTTGGCTTCCATCAGGGTGGGAACACTACGCATTGCTTTGATGGTGATAGAGTGGAACCCCTTCGGCAACTCTACACCCGGATTCTCTCTTCTGAGGAATACTTCACGTATGTCAATTCTTTAGCTACCACGTTCCTTCTATTACCACACTCGTGGCGGTAGCAATTGTCCTTGGCAGTTCATCGCAGTCAATTTGCCTTAAAATTATTTAAGTGATAGCGTATTTTACTACAGAAATACTGTTCTTTTTCATTCTATCCGATAGTGCCAACCACCCGGTTGGTAAGGTTAATCAGATTTTGAACTATAACTTGAATTACTCTGAGTAAAAGCCAGATTTGAAAAAATGTAATTTGCACCATAAAACGAAACAGCAGCGTGAGTATTAAGCGTCTTAGAACTCTGGTAGTGCAGAAGTGAAAAGAATACCGCTAAAATACATTGCTTAGAACTATAGTATCCATTTGTTTGTTCTATCTATAGTGCAATTAACTAAGAACAAAAGCGTAAATTTAAATTGTTTGTAAATTCTTAAGCGCAATTTTTCTTTCAAAATGTGAAGAATAGACGTGGTCCAATAATGAAGTACCTGCAGTCCAAGCTGGGAAACTGGTTTCCTAGATTAGACCGTTGACGTTATTTCGAAAATAATTTTTCTGACCAACTACATAGTATATTAGTCTTTTGTTTTTTTTTGTTGAAAAAAACTGTGAACCCGTTTTCGATTTATGGAGGTACTTTCTTAAGTGGCCAAATGAAGAGGACTTTCCCTTCTGCACGACTCTCCCTTAAACATGGTACATACGACCTTGGAAACAGTTCGTTCGGTGTTTGCATTTATCGCGAGAATGCTATTTCAATTGATTCGCACCAGACTAGGGCGTCCTCCCTTCTCCGATGGAAGGGTGGCTTGGTTCCGTGTAGAATCCGGAAAATCGCGAAGAAAGGCAAAGCATGTAATCGTGATCGGATATTATCGTTGATCGAATCTAGTGACTACGTGCTGGGTCTACGCGGAGCCACGTGGGAACATTTCGGAGGTATAAGATGGGAGTTGTTGGGATGTCTCACCCTGGCTTGGATAATCTGTTTCCTGTGCCTGATGCGCGGTGTCCAGTCCGTCGGGAAGATCGTCTACTTTACCGCCCTTTTCCCTTACGTCATGCTCACGGCTCTGCTAATACGAGGTAAGGGGAACGAGAGAAACGTTTTTCGTGTAACAGAATACGAACTTCATCGATGCGATTAAGAGGCACTTTTCGCAGTTGTCCGTGATTGTAGAAGATGAGTAGTAATAGAACACTGTTCCTTCAAAAGTTCAAGTCTCCTTAGTTTGGTTGTAACAAAATTATTTATACAACAGATTATTAAATACTTTTTGGGCTCTTCTTCATTTATCAAGCATGACTTTGTTTAGAAATTGTACTGTGTTGAATCGATTGTTTTTTTGTAAATGAAACTATTTACAAAAGATTAGACTGCCTCTGTATAAGCGAAAATTTTAAATGTTTGTTTATATTACTTTTGTAATAGCAAGCGATACAGGAGGAAATTGGATTGATCTTTTACTAAAACTGTACGTGGATCGTGTTACTGGAACCACTTCGACTATTGCGCAAGTAACGATTTTAGTGGAAAATCTTTCAGAAAGCAGCCGAATGGTGTTGAGGCAGACATAATTCAACATGATTACTTTTTTTACAGAATGATGCGTAGAGGTCACATGAAGGTCAAGTCCGTTTCTTTCAAAAGGAGTTGTATATATGCAGCTCGTATTTCTGAATTTAAAAATTAACCTTCTCATATTGAAAAACCATTAGTTTGGGAAATATCTTAACTTCAATTGTTCGAAATGGTGTAACTGGAACCTAACCTAACCTAACTTCTACACTAACTAATTAAATCTGCATGGTTCCGTCAGGACCGCAAAGCGAATCATTATCTCTTCCTATCGCTTGTACCTTTCAAAATTTCAATCATCTTTTCAATTTTTTAAACAAAAGTCAACATCTTTTTATAATGACGTTGTGGATGTTGGTAAAACAAAGACAGCAAAAGAATTGAAAAGGTGCCCTCGATTTTTCGGAAAGTACAAGATATAGGAGGATGTCGAATAATTCATTGTACTATCGCGTTGAAATTAGGCATAGGTATTTTATTTGTTACTTTAGAAGTTATCGCAGTTGCCGTTATGCCACTTCAAGTAATTGATGTTAAGATATCTCTCAAACTAATGGTTTTTCTATGAAAAGATTAATATTTTTCATTCAGAAACAGGGTCCGCGTCGATTCCCGCAATAAAAAATATACAATTCCATTAAAATAAAGCAAACTTGTCATTCGCATGACCTCTATACATCACCCTATAAAAAGACTATTCACGCCAAATTATGCCTCCCTCAAAACCAATCAAATGTTATTTGAAACATGTTTCACTAAAATCATTACTAACGCAATAATCAAAGTGGTTCCAGTTACGCGCTCCACCCTCTATATTTATTATTACGTATCAATGGATACTCTATCGTTTAATTACATAACTTGCTTAACTACATTTAAATAAATGGCTGATCCTCTTTTGTTCGGGTCAGACGGTTACTACTCTAGAGTTATCATTCTAAAGATTAGACTGAATTAATGTAACTATGAAGAGGCACGTGCATTAAGTTGTTAATTTCACTTTTAGTATACCTACAATTCTGTATGGGGAATAACACATGTATAATTTCATACGGGGAAGCATTGCTAAGATTAATTGTTATGCGAAAGCGCGGAGCTTTAAGCAGAATCGGAGAAATTATTCTCGTATATCATTTATTACATTTTTGTCCATCAATTTTGTAATTACATTTAGATTAATTGATAATCTTCTTTCCTCATTGAAACAGGAGAGAATTCGCAACTCACTTTGGAAAATATGAAATGTCATTCAAAATTGTTTAAAAGCCAAAATAATATATTTACTAATATAGTTGAAATATCTTATTCATTGTCGGTTAATTATTCACTTATGCGTAAATAAAGAAGCATTGAAAAAATTGATATTTTGCTGTATCGTTATACCAGCTCTTTAAATTTAATTATACGCTAAAGTAAACAAGTTCTTGAATAAATCTATTACTAATTCGCAGTTGCTGCAAAACAAATATATTTGAACCATTAAACGCATCCATTGGAAACATAGTGAATATCTGCTGATGAATTGAAACTGATTGTCGTATTTAAAGAATCGTTAACATATCGAAAAATACATTAGCCATTAATATTTAATCGTGGCAAAATCTTGTTACAAGATGTGCGAGTTTTTCGTATGTCCGAGTTTCCATAATTAAAATTCTCCGCCACAGTAATCACCAATTTCTGAGTATCGAAACACGATTATATTAATCGACGACGAACAGCAACGTAAATTAAAAGTTTAATTTACTGTGCAAGCGCACGTGCACTTTGTGTTAAATAATGTGGAAATCCATGAATCAACTGCTAAACAAAGCGCTGAATTGTAAATAATTTGTAACACGCTCCAGGCTAATAATATCCATACAACTGAGACCGTCGTGAAACGCTATCATTATTTACGCCGAGCTATAGTTGATTCGAGTTCTCGATTCAACTTTGAAATTCGCTACCGCATCATGCGAAGTTAATGTACAGAAAATCACTGCGTTTCCATAGTGGATCATTTTCCTTCATTTATGCTAGTTTGGCGAATCGTGTTAAGGAGAAACAAACGTGTAATTCTATCAAAGGCAATTGTGATTTAATCATGTAGTAGTCAGTATTGAAGTTGCAAACAGCGAACGATGCAGTATCTTCGTATTACTTATAATTAACAATGTACATAAATTTTAAAAGCTCGAAATTCTGCAATGTAATTGGTAATATCTATAATCGGTAATATTTCAATACCCTATCGTAGTATCGTGGAAACTTCAGGTTTCCACCCGATGCCATTATAGGATGTTTTCCAAATTTGAAATGTCAAAAGAATAAAGGAAGAATCTTTGAATCCTTAATTAAAGTTAGGAAGCAAATTTTATCTGACGTGAGAAATTTTTCTTATTAAACAATTTTGTATTTAATAGATGTCGCTTTAATGAAAGGGATATTGTGTGAAAAATAATATACATAAGAAATAAAGATACATGAATACAATATAAATAACAAACGTATAAGAGGTATTCGCGTGGAAAATGTTCGGTATAATTGCTTATTTTTTTGAAATATGCTGTACTCCGAGCAAATGTATCCTTTATCCTGCCATAAGACAGTATACAGGGTGTAACGTAAAAGGTGTAGGAGCCAGAAATGGGAGATTCCTGAGGCGAAACTGAACAACTTTTTCCTTTGCCAAAATGTCGTCTGAAGCTTTGTTTTTGAATTGTTAACGAAAAACGTTGAGCAATCAGAGCGCGCGTAGAGCCCGCGCTCAAGGACGGTCCACGGCGCGTCGTGCTACGTAGCGACGTTTGACCGGCGCCTCGAATAGTACGCGCCGGTATAGCACGTAGCAAAAGTTAACATCGAATTATTCATTATTAATTAATGGAAATTAACTAAAATATAAATGAAATTAATTTGCCGTTATCAATTGAACAACAAAGTATTAGAACGGACTAACTAACGTGTCTATCCAGTACAACGTACGTTAAATTTTAAACAATTCGCCAATAACTAAAATTAGACTTACCCGTTTCTCCAAAAATGAACCTGCTTCGACGAAAATAGGTCACTGTGTCATCCTACCGATGCTGACCATTGCAAGTAGGTATCCCGTAGTGCAAGACAGCTGATGTTACGGCCAGGTCAGCGAACTCACTTTATTTGACAAAACCTATTACCTGCACGGCAACTATCACCGGGTTATTCTACCGATCCTGGTCACTCGAAGAACAAACACATGGTGCACAAGAGCCGATGTGTCGGTTGGAACAGTGAAAGAACTTCGTTTCACAAAATCTCCATCATTGCACGATCACTGTCACTTTGTTCTTTAAGATTTGAATTTACGGAATAAGTTGTTCCCACGAATGAATAATTGGTTGCCCCGAAAGGAGCCGATTGTTTTTAGCTTTGAAAGGGCTCGATATGACTGATGCTACTGCTAAATACACTTTTCCATGTTCGGCAATTTCGTTGTCTTGTTCCCGAGCAGGTAGTAATTGACAAGCTTTGCGTCTTAGAAGTTAACTCCTATTTTATTCAAAGTAAAAACAGTAATTACAGTTTCGGAGAGATCTTTACTGCTGGGCGTTCGGACTAATTCTGTCTTGAGAAATTGTGACGCGCTTTGCAACGGTGGACAAGGGGCTGTTCGAAGAATGTTATAAGGGAGAGTTACGGGTCGTCGCGGGGAGCGCGCTTTATGGTGAAAAGGCCCTTGAGGCCCACGTGCTGGCCAGCAGAGTTTTTCGGTTCCCAGGAACCACGGCCGTGGTGAACTTCATGAAGACACTTTCTAGTCGCTGGGAAAGCGCTGTGGACAGTGCAAGACACTGTTAGATGTCTTTTACGAAAAAATCTGCTGGTTAGCACGTGGGCCTCAAGGGCCTTTTCACCATAAACCGCTCCTCCCGTGGCGACCCGTAACTCTCCCGTATAAGATTTTTCCAACTACCCCTTGTCCACCGTTGCAAACCGCGTCACAATTTCTCACGACAGAATCAGTCCGAACGCCCAGCAGTAAAGATCTCTCCGAAACTGTAATTACTGTTTATACTTTGAATAAAATAGGAGTTAACTTCTAAGACGCAAAGCTCGTGAGTTACTACCCGCCCGGGAACAAGACAACAAAATTGCCGAACATGGAAAAGTGTATTTAGCAGTAGCATCGGCCATGTCGAGCCCTTTCAAAGTTAAAAACAATCGGCCCCTTTCGGGGCAACCAATTATTCATACGTGGGAACAACTTATTCCGTAAATTCAAATCTTGAAGAACAAAGTGACAGTGATCGTGCAATGATGGAGATTTTGTGAAACGAAGTTCTTTCACTGTTCCAACCGAGACATCGGCTCTTGTGCACCATGTGTTTGTTCTTCGAGTGGCCAGGATCGGTAGAATAACCCAGTGATAGTTGCCGTGCAGGTAGTAGGTTTTGTCAAATAAAGTGAGTTCGCTGACCTGGCCGTAACATCAGCTGTCTTGCACTACGGGATACCTACTTGCAATGGTCAGGATCGGTAGGATGACACAGTGACCTATTTTCGTCGAAGCAGGTTCATTTTTGGAGAAACGGGTAAGTCTAATTTTAGTTGTTGGCGAATTGTTTAAAATTTAACGTACGTTGTACTGGATAGACACGTTAGTTAGTCCGTTCTAATCCTTTTTTGTTCAATTGATAACGGCAAATTAATTTCACTTATATTTTAGTTAATTTCCATTAATTAGTAATGAATAATTCGATATTAACTTTTGCTTCGTGCTATACCGGCGCGTACTATTCGGGGCGCCGGCCGAACGTCGCTACCTAGCACGACGCACCGTGGACCGTCCCTGAGCGCGGGCTCTACGCGCGCTCTGAATGGCTAGTGTTTTTCGTTAACAATTCAAAAACAAAGCCTCAGCCGACATTTTGGCAAAGGAAAAAGTTGTTCAGTTTCGTCTCAGACATCCCCCATTTCCGGCTCCTACACCTTTTACGTTACACCCTGTATAGGGTGTTTCGGTACCTCATGCGAATGTTTTAAGGAGCGATTGCTGAGGCAATTTTGAACAACTTTTTCCTTTGCCCAAATGTTGATTAAGGCTTCGTTTGTGAATTATTAACGAAAAACGCTAGACTACTGACGCCTCTGGATCGGGGCACCAGTCGAACCATTTAGCGCTCGGCGACATTCCGTCCTTGAGCGCGGGCTCTACGCGCGCTCTGAGTGGTCAGTGTTTTTCGTTAATAATTCAAAAACAAAGCTTCAAACGATATTTTGCCAAAAGAAAATGTTGGTCAGTATCGCCTCAGGAATCTTCCATATCTGGCTCTTGTATGAGCTACGGGACACCTTGTATAATAATTAGAAGCCATTTTCGGCAGTTCAAAAAGACTGTTCTTTATAAAATATGGACTGCGGAAAAAGTAAAATATTGATGCTTTGGGTGCAATACTCGTTTCTGGTTTAGTTCCAGTTTTCGTTAAAAATATTGTAGAATTGATAATGTATATTCATACTACATAATGGATAAAAATATGGGACTTTTTTCCTGTTATTTGTAATATCGAACAGTGAACGAATATAATGAAGGATGCAAACATACTTTAATTGAAATTCTGGTGCAGGCGCCACACTGGATGGCGCTGGTGAAGGTTCTCTTTGGTTTATCACGCCAGAGTGGTCGACCCTACAATCGACCGGCGTTTGGGCCGACGCTGCTTCTCAAGTTTTCTATTCGCTTGGCATCGGTTGCGGCTCTCTGATCACTCTGTCGAGCTACAATAACTTTAGCAATAATTGCCACAGGCAAGTATAATTCAATACTATATAAAATTTAATACTTATGAAGTTGTATCAATTCCTTCGAATCTAATGGAAAACTGCATTTAATTTAAATTTTTCAAACTTTATCTTCTAGGGATCAATGTGATAAATTTTAGTTAAAATATTGATGTGAAAATATTGATTGCATGTATGTAGTTTTTTTGTAAACATTTTTTTTATATAAATGTTGACGGAGAACATATCCCCTAACCCTGTGTTTATAAGAAATATAAATAATTATTGCGGCCTTATAAGAATATGTAGAAAGTGTAGAGAAACGATTCAATTTTTAGCTATTCAGCATTTTCTGAACAATTACAGCAGTATGCCCTGTACCGTCTTTCCAATTTGATAAATTATCAGTAATATCATTCCAAATTAATTACTTAGTTATAGTGTAATAATTAATTGTACTATTCACCTTTAAGAATTTGCAATTGAAGTTTGCTATTATCATTCATGTTTATCTTTAATAAATGAATATCGTTTATTTGAAATGTTATTCTATGAGGACTGTTTATTGCCAGGAACTGTTTATTATTACACATTAAATTAATTCCTACTTCAGGCAAAAGCAGAGTAATGTGATTGTATCTCTGCCTATGGCTACCAGTGACTATTATTGGTATTGACACACTGTTGGTAGATATACCAATGCCTTTATACATGTTATTCAACATTTTTTCGCTGCATGCTTATGTGAATGAAATTCTTACTGTAGCCACTAGAGACCCTCTAAACCGAGTCACGAAGACCAGTCTCCGGTTTTAATTGGTGCCGCCATGTTTCATCGGAGGTATTATAAATGATTGTCTCATAGCGGTATATACAACGTTCTGTGGAAGTGATGGAATTAAATTTTAGAAAAATGCCTGAGTGCTGTGCAAGAGATTGTACCACCCCGTCACGGAAAGGCTATATTATGAAGGTGTTTTCCTGTGATACTGAAAGAAGAGTAAATTGGGCTGCTAATGTAGCACGAAAGAACTGTAATCCAACGAATAATTCGTATCTCTGCGAGGTTAGTTCTTGGCGTCCTCCCGTTATTCTTTCAATAAAATAAAGTACACTTTTTTATTTGTTATATTATTAAAATATAATAAACAACGTTGTATATACCGCCACTATACCGTCATTTACATTTTAACGCCCCCGATGAAAAACAGCGTTCACCGACCTAACTTAGACGTGATTCCGTGACTCTATTTAGAGGGTCTCCAGTGGCCACCTGTGGTATATGTATAAAATATAGGCCGCAATTAACATGTCAAAGCACTCAGACTTTTTAATCTTATAAACAAAAAAGTTCCGAGTGTTGTACAACGTTCCATCCGCGTGTCGTGTCATACCACAACCATCCCGCGACAATCCAATAAGATTCCAGCGATGCCAAATTAAAATCTTTCGCCCAATTAATATCTCTCGTCCAATTAAATGCCAGCAGCGATAACGCATTTCCTGTGTATACATCCGTGCAGGGATGTTCGGGCGCTGCTGGCATCACCGTGCATCCGCGTTCCAAACGAAAACGCATTCAAAGGACGGAATTCTGTACTCGCGCGAACGAATTAACCGCGGCGTGCTTCTAATAATATAATTCCCCGCGTAATGCTTAAACTCCAGCTTTCTGCTTTGCCGAGCTATGTATGCGTGTTCTTCACAGAAAATCGGTGCACTATTGCACACACTCGCATCCACAGCGCTCAAAGGCGTCTGCCAGGTATTTCATTTCGCGCGATACCAGCTGTAAGGCCAAGCAAGTCAGAGTCGTGTCGTTTCTGAAAAGGAAACGATGCTCGAAATGTTGCTCAAAGTCCTACAATTGGTCGTGGTTGAAGTGGCTGGTTAGCCGTCGTTGAAGTTCCTTGCCCGTGGCGTTCAATACAATTCTTTGCGAGTTGCATCGTTTATATAAATTAGGTATATCAGTACGGCGTCAGCCGAATGAAACCCCGTCTACATTAACTTTTGCAACTTTTGGCTGAACCATCCGAAGTGGTTCAATTGAAAGATGCCATTGTTTTTAAGCATTTTGTCGAACCACTGACAATGAGTCGATCAACCTCAAGTCGTTCAATTAAAAGGTTCACATTATGGCCTTGTTGTTCCACCATTGCTAATGCACTCATTATCTTCAATTTAATTTTGTCATGTTAAAGGCGCGTTTACACGAGGCAGCTCTTGCTTGAACCACTGAGATCAACCTTAAGACATCTAAGAAAGGTTTACATTATATACTTCTTGTTCAACCACGGGTAATATAATAACAAAAATAATAACAAAAAGTTGACAACCAGCTCATAATGTAACCCTTTTATAGCGGTTAAGGAGTGGAGGAAGGACAGAGCGGAAAATTATGAAGTAGGGTTTTAGGAGAGCGTTTCGTCCTGGGCCTGCTAGAGGATTCGTCAGCAAGGTTACCTAGTAGGTCCTTGCCTTAGACGTCGGGATAGTGAGGGATAGTCGCAGGATGTTTATATAGGACCTGAAGTCGAGGCGCGCACTTTCGAAAGGAAGTGGTAACTCGCGCTAAATCTCTCTAGTGGCAAGAGTTGGAGGTCGCTACACTTTCAATTGAACAATTTCAGGTTGATTGATTCAGTTTAATGGGTTATCCAAAGGTTGCCTAGTGTAAATGCGGCTTAAGTGAACATGAGAGAAACAGTTCGTCGCACAGTTTGGCAAGCACTGGAAAAAAGTAAAAAATTGAACTATCAAATGGGTAGCTTATTGTATTTTGAAATATTAATAAAGGGATGGAGATTTTAATACTACTCGCGATTGTTACTTAATGTTCCAATTTAATGTAAAAAATAATGCTTAAAATTTGTTTGAATTTTCGGTTCATTTTTTAAAACACCTGCCATTTGCCGAATGTTTATTTGATTATTTAATATTTAAAAGTTGTGTTTAGTATTACAAAACCTTCGAAGCTGCAGAATAACTGTTTCACAATATTAACAATTTTTCCTAATTTTCTACATTAAATGTTTATCAACTTTAACTTGAGTTTTTAAAGAAGTACTGAAAAGTACCGAAAAATTCGCATGCTCTAATTGACCGTTTTGATTGTTCACGCATTTCAATTAGACAGAGAAAACACTTTTTTAAACAACGCAGTGCAACGAGTGGATAAGTTTCACTGGCGTATATTAATTGATCTTGCTAAAGTCTGCCACTCAATTGAAGCGTCTTATCCTTATCGTGAGACATGATTTATATTTCCAAGCATCTCTCCGTACGATGTTCGTGGAATCAAAATGTCCTGTTGTTGCGGCACTGTACCAACGTAAAATAGGACACAGAGCAGCACCTTGGGGAACCGAGATGCGCTTGTTACGAGCATTTATCGTTTGCCGTTTGTGACATATCTGTATATGTATGTACACGGTCCAGACGACGCGGGTAAACGACTTCCAGGTACAAAGCAGCTGGTAGATAGGGGCGCGTAATAACTGTCGGCGGGAATGCGACAAGATTTCCAACGTATTTTAATTTACAGAGAGTAATGGCAGGATCTTTAAATGCTGACAGAACAAAGGTTCGTGGAGTAAATTGATAATCAAATTTTTCGTAGCGATGTCTTTATTAGGAGAAGAATTTCGTCTTCATGTCGATTTCTGTACAGAGTGTTCGGCTACTGCATGTCAATATTTTCAAGGGTGATTTATGTAGTGATTTCGAACAATGTTTTCCTATACGAAAATGCTTGTTAAGGCTTCGTTTCTTAATGATTAACGAAAAGCCGTGACTAATCAGAGCGCGCGTTCAGCTGAGAGGCGATCGTGGTTCGCTCAGCTGCTGTCTTGAGCGCCCTCACACCTCAACGCGCGCTCTATGCACGCTGTGACTGGTCAGTGTTTTTCTTTAATAACTCAAAAATGAGACCTTAACCAGGACTTTCGTACAGGAAAACGTTGTTCAGAATCACTTTAAGAAACACCCCTTAAAACATTGGTATGCAGTAGCCGAACATCCTATGTGCAGGTTGCTTTGGGATGCAACAGAGAAATGTCGCTAGTTGTTTTGGAAGACATATTAATTTTAAAACAGGTTATTCTGTTTTATTTTAACGAATTGAAATGAAACAACACGTTAACGAACTTAAATTAATGAAGGGTTTGATGATAAAATTTTGTTTTTTAATTGTGTTAAACATGCATTTACCAAATAATTAGAAGAATCGAGTTAGGAGATACCTTCATTTTGTAAATTGGGATGAGCAACTGTTCTTCTACAACATTTCTCAAAAGAATTATTATTCTTCTGCGAAAGCCACCATTATATGTAAAAAGCTCATTCAATTGCGTTTGATTTTTCATAACAAATCAGCTCGTTTGAGTTAACAATTAAGCAAAATTTTCCTAATTTTTTATGTAAAATTTTTTTCCATATTTTACATCTTTCTGTTTAAGCTTTACTTTTAACCCTTTCCACTCAGAGATTTCTCGGATCGCTTACCAGCAACACGATCGAATTTTCGTATGAACGTTCGATCAATAATCGTCGATATTTAAACTGTTATAACTCCAAGAAAAAAAAATCGTACTATTTGCTTGGGTCCACTTTAAAGCCTGAAGTCTCTGCTTTCTCTGTCCTGAGTTCTTTTACTCTTTTTCCAAAAATGTTTTTACATTATGTAAGGGGCGAGTAAGTGAAGACACTCGGCATTATAACGTCGTCGGCTCACTTTTCGTTCAAAGTTCGATGAAATGACGACAAATAAATTATATGTCCAATGTGAGGTGGTTATTTTAAAGAGGAGACCTCAAGGAAGGAGAGTTTCTCAATATCTGTAGACACGTTTGAATCTTTAAAATTTTCAAACAGGAAAAGTGTCCTCTGAGGACTGAGAAATTACAGGCTTCATGCTTTAAAATGAGCCCAGGTAGATTGTTGCGAGTTGTTTGCTATATTTACGACGTTCCCTCAAAGAAGAAAACCGAGTGCAAAGAGTTTTAACAAAGCATAATTCAAGAGCTTACTTCCATTAAAAACATTATGTGAACCATTTACTTTGAAAGTGGTATAAGTCTATTTTCTTTCATTTTGAGCTATTGAAATGTTTGCGATTACATCAATTCAAAAATTCAATTCTATGCGTTTAAATATATGTAAATTTATTTTATAAATAGTCTCTTTGACAATTAAGTATACCAATATCTTCTTTCAGGATTATGACGTACACCACTTTCAAAATAAATGTTTCTGCAATTCCATTTATCAATGAAATTTAAATTGATTCAAACAAACAAATAAATTCAGACTTACATAATAAGTTCTTTATAAATAAAAAGATCACATTAAAATACATGAAACTTTGTCCTTTTCTGAATTTTTTTTTTATGGACTTACACCACTCTCAAACTAAAGGATCCATTTAAAATTATATCATCGAAAATTTTTTCTGAAGTATAACACGCTTTTGTTTTTCATACTTACCAGAGATGCAATCTTCGTGACTCTTACGAACCTGCTCACGTCAGTTTTCGCCGGTTTCGTGATTTTCTCTATCATGGGATTTCTTGCGCGTCAGCTCGGAGTGCCCATAGATGAAGTGATCCAAAGTGGGGCAGGCCTGGCTTTTATCGCGTACCCCGAAGCCGTGGTGCGGATGCCGCTGCCCAATCTCTGGGCTGTCCTGTTCTTCGTCATGTTATTCATCCTTGGTCTCGGTAGTCAAGTAAGTACATAAAAGAGGCTGCTAGAACAATGCGCTCGCGAAAAGAAACGATCGATTGAAGGAATTGAATCGGGACATGTTTCATTGGCCTTTGAAGGCTCATTAGAAAATGAGGCACGTTTGAAGTTAAAGGGACCACCGTGCAAGACGGGTCCACAGTTGCTTAGCAAAACAAAAAGAAAAGAATGGAGAGCTAAGTAGAGCCAAGCGGAGGGATGGAAGAGGCGAGAATGGTTAAGAGAGAGTATGTGAATGAGAAAGGAAAGAGAACGAGGATCAAAAGGACACATAGGCAGAGAAGCGTGAAGACTTTTGAAAACGAAAGGCATCGTGTGTTCATGTTGTTTAAAGTTTAAAGCACGGTCTTGCTCTTTTGCACGGCGTTAACCCGCGCGTGAGATGAAGAACGCGAAAATTTTTCGTACTTCCGAACCGGCTAAGAAGGCGCTATTCAAGTGCCTCAGCTAGCACCGGAACGCCAGTCGCTGTATTCGTCAAAAGAGCTGCTAAAATGTGCTCGCAAGTAGCCAGACGCGATCGTGCCGTGTTACTTTCGCATCGCCTTCCGTCTCTCCGCCTGGGGGCTCGTATATCATGGAAAGAGTTATGGTTTACCGTCCCACTGAAATCCACACCTTCCCTCTCCTCCTCTTCGTCTCTTTCCACCCTTTTTCCTTCCGACGAGAGGGCATGGAAAGGTAAACGAGGGGGAGGCAGAAAGAGTGCAGCCAGAGGGGCAGGGATAGTCCTGGATAGGGTGGCGAAAGAGCCTTTGTTTTCTGCATACCTTCCCTTCTATCCCTGCCCCCCTCTCTGTCTCCCTTTGCAACTAAGGCCCTGAAGGGTAATTAAGACGGACTGCATAAAAAAAAGAAGGAATAGAAAGGAAGAAAGAACGAGATAGAAAAAGAGAGAATGGGGAGCGAGAGAGGGTTGAAAGGATGTAAAAATGAAGAAAGGGTAACGAGAATTCCCTCCGAGCGTCCCATCGAATCCTGAGTAACAAAGTCGGTCGTTGCTTTTTACGACACACACAGTTCGCAGGCGTGCAGGCGATAAACACCGCCATATTGGACATGCGACCAGATTTACGAAAGCACGAAAGCTACGTGGTATTAGGGATATGCGTCGCTTGCTGGCTCCTCGCTATACCGATGGTGTTTGACGGTGGCATTTACCTGTTCACCCTGATGGACTGGAACACCGCCGCTTGGGCGATACTATTGATCGGCATCGCCGAGGTGGGCGTTGTAGCTTGGTGTTACGGTTGCAACAAATTCCTGCGTAACATAGCCGAGATGCAAATGCGGTTCAACCTTTTTCTTCGCGGCTATTGGTGGCTCAGCTGGGTGGCGCTGGCGCCCCTCACTTGTCTGGTAAGTGTCTTGACGCGTTACCGCGATTCCGTGTCCGGGGATCTTTGGAACACGGAACGGGCAACTATGCCGAAGTTATTCGCTGATAATTAACCCGACCGATATCCAACTTGTTTTACTACGAACGCTGGATGCCAATGGGAAGGCACTTTACGTCGCGCGGATGAGAGCCGTCTCTGCGAAATGCCGACAGTGTTCCTGCCGGACGTTTCGGACATGTTGGTATTTTAGAGAAATAATTTCCCTCCCTCTGGATTACTGGTGTACGGCTTTGAATTATTAAGAATGCTAAAGGGGGATATCTGAAGAATCTTAGTCATTTTAATATCAAATTCTGCCCTTCAGGGAAAACTACATTTTCTTTGTTTCAGCATTTTTCATTGCATCTATATTTTTACGAGGATTGCTTCTTGATTAACTGCATTAATTTTCATTTATACGTTTATTTTCCTCTAAATAAATAAATTTCTGTAACTTGGATTTTAAGCATTATTCTAAAGCATTTCTTCCACTAAATGTGATGCAGATCACGCAATAGAATGGTTAGAACCAAAACATGATAATGATTAGGATGATTATAACAAAGTATACTAATCAATTTAAGAGGACGGAAATAGAAATTGAAGCTTCTGCATATAACTTTATAATTGATTCATATTGGATAATTCTACGCCAAGTTGGCCACTTTTGGACGTCACACTAGGGATTTTATTCTAAATATAATGTAGTAAACGTAAAATAACGGGGGTTTTAAGTCCTCATTTAGTTGATTACGAATTTGTGTAAAAAATACGCATCTTTGAATCTACCAATTGAAAAATTCATTTTATGATATACCCCGGTTTTAATTAAGTTAAATAACGATTTAACGTTAAAGCTCCTCTAATTTCACCTGCACTCCATTCTATTTCATTTAGAACAAAATCCCAGATGTGACGTCAAAAAGTGACCGATTTGACGTGGAATTACTGTTGCTCTTTGAGAATTTCAATTATTCGAGAAATCGTTTGTATAAAGTGTTATTAGTGAAATAAAGTGATATAAATTTATTTTTAGAGGAAAAAGCGATGATATTTTAGCATCAATTGAGTCCATGGACACTCGTAAAATAAATCGAAATATTCGCGACAAACAGGAGGATACTAAAAATTCATTTGCCTCTTGTTTGCTTGATATAGTTTTTCGCGAAACGAACAATATTAATTAGCGATCAAGAATTTAAAGTAAAAATCATTACGTCGAGCTTTAGTTAAGTACCTTCACTTCAATTAACTTTCAGTGTCCCCCCTTTTCCAAGTGGCGAGTATTCGTGCGGAAATTTTGCCACTTTAGTTTATTTTTTTAAATAAATCGAGCTTTTCTTTTTTATTATATCCCGGTATTCGAGTAATATTGTATATAACTTTACATTACTGATACGTAATATAAATTAATCAATTTGCAAATCCTCTTATGCCTGATATGTAGCCTGAATTGATGAATTATTTAATACAATTCATTACGAGCAATTTTACATTTCGAATAGGTGCTTTCTAAAAACTCTGTTATTGCCCATTAAAATGCTTGAAATCGCGAGAGAAGTTTAATATGTAAAACTCTGAAAATAATTGGCTCGGACGAATCAGGAATTTATATGATTAATATACACCCACACTCCTTTTTAAAGTGATGTATGTTAAGTACTTAATTATAAGTTATAAATTAATTGTAGTTATTGTAAAACATAAAGAGTAATTTATAATTCCATAGATCCTCGGAAGTATCGGAAGTATATATGTGTATTTTATTCTCCGAGTATGAGAAAAGATATTAAGTTAAACGCTTTTTTGATGGAGCTTACAATACGTGATACTGTTAGACGGAAAGTTTCGAACGCCAGGCGTATCCATCGCAAAATTCATTCTAACATTTTGCAAACGTTTCAGCAAAGTTTCACGGTGGTTCCAAAGCTTACTAATATTGTAAGCTGAGAGTGAATTTCCTAACAGATACGAGTTATATTATGAAATTTCATTCAACTTCGCGAACAACAACTTGTGGTCAAAGCCCGAAAACTTCGGTATACATACAATACTGACCAGATCACGTATTAAGCTTTTATGCAAGGTCAACGGCCAATTACATGCGTATTTATCCATACTGATAATTTTATCCATTTTACAAATATTATATAGTGACAGCTCATATTCATTTCTCAATTATTTTATAAACATAACAATAATTGAATATTAGGCCTTACATCTCTGCTTACATTTCGTGATGATTATTTGGAATCCATCAGCTATAACAGACAATTACTTATCATACTAAAATGGATTACAGTTTCGAGTAGTAACACAGAGGAAACACTAAACCTTTCTACTTACGAAAGGAATTCAATATACAGGGTGTCCTACGTAACAGTCTTCACGATTTTTCAAATACTTACGATAATCCGACAAACAAAGTTTATCAATTTTAAACAAAAGTTGATCAATTTTCGATTGGCTATACATTGCAATAAGAAAAAGTACTAACAAAATTTTTGTATTATTGTCAAGCTCGCCTTTATTCTTTTAAACGGCACTTTGTATTTTTGACTTATCAGTATTAAATCCCGCATCAAGACAAATTCAAGGACCTAGTATACGATGACCTTCGGATGACCTTGAAGACAAAGGAATAAAAGTTTTAACAAGAAATGAAAATCTGCTTGCATGAGTGATAATAAGTTGTGTTTATTATTAAGACTTGAAATTACATTAAATTCAGGCACCTTGACTAAATGTTGTATTAATAGAAACTTATCTACGAACTGTCGACAATCCACAAGAAAGAAAATATGTCAACATGTGATGTCTAAGCTATTAAGGTAGTTGGTGACTAGAAGTTAAAACAGTTCTTCTGCTTAATCTTGACTTGTCACGAGTGAAAATCGTAGTTTAATATTTACTTGTAGAAAATGTATTCTAACAGTAAAAAGGTTGATATGTTGCTAATGCTTGGCAAATGTAAAAGAAGTGCACGTGAAGCAGCAAATCCGTATGCTGCAAAGTACCCAGAGAGGCACCATTTATCTGCACAAACATTCTGCAATATTGAACAAAATGTGCGTAGTTATAGAGAATTTCAAAAGAAAAGGAGGAGCAAACCATCTAGAATCACAACCCAAGGGAATGCCGGTACTATTTTGGCAGTTGTGGAAGAAAATCCACACACTTCCATTCGTGCAATTAGTGCTGAACCACCGGTTTATCCAAGAGTTCAGTTCATAAGATCATGAAAAAGAATAATTATCTTTCGTACAAAATGAGCAAAGTACAACATTTACGCGAAACTGATTTACAACGGCGCCTTCATTTTATATCTTGGCTAGCGATTTCGTACGAAAATAATCCCGAAATACTAAACTACATTCTATGGGCGAATGATACAAACTTTTTAATAATGATGTAATTAACCGTCACAATCATCATTTCTGGTCGAAAGACAATCCTCACTGGTTAAGAGAACATAATTTTCAACAGAAAATTGTAGCGTATGTTTAGTGTCGACTAGTACGCGGTCATCTACTTGGACCTTATTTTTATGAACATAATGTAACATCTAAATTTTATTTAAATTTTCTTTCCACGCAACTTGAAACATTGATGCAAGAGCTTTTAGATGATATTCAGCAGCGTATTTTTTTCAAGCAATACGGTTGCCCACCTTATAATGCTCGAATCGTTCGTAATTACCTAAACTTAAAGTTTGGAGAACATTGGTTGGGCACTTTTGGCCCTATTTCTTGGCCATCACGATTCCCTGATTTGTCACCACTTGATTTTTTATGGGGTCATTTACAGTCGACAGTTTATGCTATTCCAATACAAAATAAGAAACATTTAAAGCAGCGAACCCGTACAGCATGCGAAAACTTCGCTACGACAGTATCGTAAGAGCAATTAATGCAAATTTACTACGTAGAGCGGAATTGTGCCTACAAGAACATGGATCTCAATTCGAACATTTCATGTGACTTTTTCACGAAGTCGTTTACGTTTTTTTAGCCAAGGCTCCTGAACTGAATGCAATTTCGAGTCTGAATAATAAATACAAGTTATTATCACCCATTCAAGCAGATTTTCATTTGTTGTTGAAATTTGCATTTGTTTGCCTTCAAGGTCATCCGAAGGTCATGGTATACAAGGTCGTTGAATCGGTCTCGATACGAGCTATAACACTGTTAAACCAAAAATACAAAGTGGCATTTAGAAAAATGAAGGTGGCATTGATAATAATACAAAACAAAATTTCGAACTTTCATTTATTGCAATGAATAGTCAATCGAAAAGTGATCAACTTCTGTGGAAAATACTTTTTTGTCAGATTATTGTAAGTACCTGAAAAATCGTGAAAATTGTTCCGTGGAACACCCTGTATATAAGTGCATGCTAAATACGCATAGAGTACATATTCACATGAGTACAGGCAGAGAAAGGCGCGTACAGACAGTGAGAGACACACCTTGTGATGAGGCTGTTTCGCGATGAGACTGCCTTCTGACGAGGCACACCTTGCGATGAGGCTGTCCCATGTTGAGGCTGCTTTGCGATGAGATTTCCTCGTCATGAGGTTACTTTGCGAGGGGTTGCCTCATGTTGATGCTGTCCCATGGTGAGGCTGCTTCGTAAAGCGGCTTCCTTGTAATGAGACTGCCTCATGGTGAGGCTGTGTCGTGATAATAGTGCCTCATGATTGAAGCTGTTTCGCAACGAGGCTGCTTCGCAATGAGACTACCTCGTGATGAGGCTGCTTCGTGATGATTCTCCTTCGTGATAAGACAGCCTTGCGATGAGGCTGCCTCGAGGCGAGCTTATGGGCTATTAGTTTCTTGCCGAGATCCAAGGCCCCTCCCACTAAAAGAAAAGCAACGCAAACGAGGCAGACGATAAATAGAGATTTCGATTAGAGCATTTTGCGAGGCTGCCTTGGCTCGGCTGCATGGGTTGCCTCATGAGGCAGCCTCTCGCTGTCTGTACACGTCTTAAAAGCATTCACTTCATGCACATATACAAACACCTGAATCACCGTTTATCTTCCCCATTGCATGCCCCTCTATCCCCAATTTCCATTTGCAAATAATCACGCTTCTCCCACGGTAAAATTTGCTCGACGCGCCGGCAATCATACGAATCATATCCGAGCGATTAAGCAAATCCGGCCCGCGAACACGAGCGAGTTCGTTTGCTCATTCCGTGTGCACCCTCTTTTTCCGGGCATGCATCTCACAGTTAAGACGTTAATCCTGTCTCCTTCCGGGGCTGTTTTCGCTGACGGTATTATCGCGGTTTTGCTCCACGGCCCGCAAGCAGTTAGCTCGACGCTGGTATTCCTTCGTTATTGATTTTCTGTTTGTTTTAGACCCTTCCGCCGCTTGTCCTCGTATATTCCTTTCCCTTATTTCTTGCTTTTTTTGTCGTGCATCCACATCCTCCAGCATCTCGTTCAGTAAATGACGTCTGTCGCTTGGTTCCCATCGTGCAGGGCCATTGAAAAAATCTGCGGTCCAAATAATTATGTTCCTATTGCGCCCACTTCATCGTTAACAAACCTGGGTCCACGGGGAATATTTGAATTAATGGCTCAAGCACGGTGGAAGCAGCGCCGGCATCGCGAAGGAGCGAGTAATGATTATTCTCTCGAGTCGCATTCCTGAATTTCCATCATTACCGCTGCTTGTGAAGTCGCCGAGCAGGGAAAGATTTCTTGACCCCGTCCCATCGCAACACACCCACCCGATGCCTATCGCACTTGATCTCTGTCGAGTGTACTTGATCCCTCGGCGAGATCCAGACTAGGGTCGCCCTGATCGATCGAGTATTCTATTAAGCACACATTTTGATTTTGGGCTTGGAGGAACGATATACGCTTTCAAACAAACTTGACAAGTTCCCTTTGATTTTTTTTTTAATAAGCTCCGTCCGATCTAAGATCGGCATTCATTCGAACTTGGTTTTTGTTTTCGCCGTGTGGGTTTTGACGTGTAGGTTCTCTTTTTGGCTTATTTTGTAATTGTGTATGTGGTAAGCTATCAAGATCCGCGGGAAGTCTTTCTAGGGAACTATATACGCACATTAATTATACAGGGTGTTTCGCTACCTCATGCAAATGTTATAAGGAGCGATTGCTAAGGCAATTCTGAACAACTTTTTCCTTCGCCAAAATGTTGGTTAAGACTTCTTTTTTGGATTGATAACGAAAAGCACTGATCAGTCAGAGCGCGCGTAGAGCCGCGAGAGTGTTCAAGGCCGCGGTTGAGTGTATCACGATCTTCTCTTGACGGAGCGCGGTGATTGTTCAGTGTTTTCCGTTAATAATTCAAGAGCGAAGCTTTAACCGCCATTTTGGCAAAGGCAAAAGAAAAAGAAAATTGATAATCTTGCTGTTTTCATCTACCACTAATGGTGTTTTCGCAATTATAACAGCAGTACAATTAAAAGGGTGTCCTACTTGTGACACGGAGCATAGAAGTATAAAGTATAATTATCGCAGCCTTCTCGCATCGCGCAAGAAACCATTAATACCGTAGAACGGGTTTTCTTAGTCGCAATAATCTTATTAGGACTATGTTAAGATGGCACGTGTTGAATTATCGTCGCAATGAATGCAAAGTCAAACGTTTACACGCCGCACATCACTACAAATAGCTGTACTGTACTCTCCTGGCGCTTAGGATGTCATAAAGAATTCATAATGTTTGTTTCCACGTTCCTTTTCTTTTTTTTACACATCTTGGCAACGTTGCTCGTTTACATTGAACTGTGAACACAGCGCAACAGAGACGCACCCGCTTTTTCTCCCTTTCCCGCGTTAAATTCCTTCTGTCAGTGGTACTTTTGTTGAAAAAAAGGGAGAAGAAAGGAAAAAAGTATGCGGACGTACGTAGAATTTATACGTGGTTGTACCGTAAAATGTAACGGGTATACATAATCGTAAGTTGAACCGGAAAAAATCCGATTATAGATTATTCATGGGCGATGCGGCGAGGTACTCATTTTTACGCGTGCATTGTTTACTTTATTCTTTCGGAATTATAAACGTTAAATTGTAGTGCATACGCATGGAATAGCGTCAACTCGAGGGGATGATCGCTTTAACGAGAAGACGCGGCTACTAATACCCCTTCCGTTTTTCTGTATTTTCTTACGGGCTGTCTCGTCCAACTTTATCACTTGAAATATTCCCTTCATCTCTAGAATTTTAAAAAGATGCTCCCGGTAAAAGTATTGCTAGCCGCGCCATAAGCAGACAGGAAATATTTTCATTTTTTAGCAACGGTACTCGCGAGATGCTTCAAATGAGCATTTCGTAATATAGTAGAATTTACAATATCCGAAGTACAGCGGCTCCCGTGAATATTCGGACACTATGCAAAACAGAGTAACGTTTTTGTAATTGGACTAAATGACTCAAGCTTTTGGAAAAAGATAGAAAGACTAGTTTACTAGATAAGCTTGCTTTTGTCGTCCTGAAGAAAAATCGGAATTTTCGAAATTGCGAAGCTAATAGTGAAAAGTGATCTTTTTAAACTTTTTTATCTGAGCTTACAATGAAAATTTATAGATCTAAGCAAGATATGTACATGCACCCAGAAAATTTCATCCAAATCGATTAACGTTTCTCAGAGCTATAAACATTTAAAAATCGTAGAATAAGGCGGAAAGTCGCTGATTTCGGCCGATTTCTGCGATTTTCGACCCTCTCCGGCGATCTTTAAATATTTATAACGCGGAGAAACGTTAACCGATTTGGATGAAATTTTCGCTGCATATATCTTGCCTAAATATATAAAGGGTGTTTTATAAATTTTCATTATAAGCTCAGATAAAAAAGTTAAATAAACATAACTTTCGCTATTCATTT
Source organism: Holcopasites calliopsidis (assembly GCA_023838395.1). Taxonomy (NCBI): domain Eukaryota; kingdom Metazoa; phylum Arthropoda; class Insecta; order Hymenoptera; family Apidae; genus Holcopasites; species Holcopasites calliopsidis. The sequence continues at coordinate 747,135 of JALHAQ010000018.1, read as the reverse complement.
TATAACTTCGAAAATTCTAATCTTTTCAGAAGGACGAAGACAAGATATCTAGTAAACTAGTCCTTTTATTTTTTTGCAAAAGTTCGAGTCGTTTGGTCCAATTACGAAAAAGTTATTCCGTCTTGAAAAGTGTCCGAATATTTTCGGGAGTCACTGTAATAGGAAGATATAGCTGTTCGGATGAAAGAATTTTCGTATGGTAGAATATTAATTTTTAGCATGATTTTAAGCGTGTATTCAGAAGAAAACTATATAATGGCGATATAGAAAAATAATGTTATAACGAGAAAACAAGATGTGTGTAATATAAATGTAATGTCAATATAATACTTTTTACAGCTATAGGACCCATATCTTTTTTGCTGCAAAATCACATAAGTTTTTTACACATTAAGCTGTATTGAATTACATTCTGTTTGATCTTCGAACCACCTAAGTCGTTTTTCTAATGCCACTAGTGCCTCAAAGTATGAAGGCACATCTTCAATATCACTTTCATCGCGTTCCTCTGGTTCAATATAGGGATTTAAAGCATTGTCAACAATGTTCATAGTAATCAAGCTTGTGTTTTGATCATACCGAAACCATTTTATTACATCATAAGGATTGTATACCGCACATCCAGGTATTCCGTGTAAAATATTTAGAAACAATTTCTGTTGTGTCTGCCGAGAACAGTTCCTCTAAATTCATTTCTTCCGGATCAGTATGAATGAGGAGCTTTTACCATGCTTTTTTTCAGTGTGACATTCGTAATGGATGTCCATGCCGAACCTACCATATAGGAACAATCTTTTAAATTTCATTTCTTGTGCAAGTTTATAACATCCTCGTTTTCTTGTCCAGTGCAAAAAAGAAATTCCCAAAGCAAATTTTACCTATAATGTCGTTTACTCGATCACCCTTTGATCCATTAGTTGTTATAGATGTCACAAGCAGAAAAGTGTACACATAGTGTTCGAATAACAGAGCGTTTCTAGATCGTCGGATACTAGAGGTCTCACTGTATTATAATAATTGGATAATGTATTAGAATTTTATTACAGCATGAAACAAGAATATACACCAAGACCAACAATTATTCTTTAACGTGTTAATTGGGTCACTTTTGAAATCAGGTATTTCTTTCAAGACAGCAAAATAAAATAGTAAAACTGAATCATTATATTTCCATTCTTGCAAATCGAAATTCTCTGCTACTATAAAAAAAATGCAACCATGTATCCATGACATGAAGGCGCTCAGCCATTTTGATGATTTTTTTTAGGTTGCTGTAGAAATCGTCATTTTGACCAACTTTTTCCAATACATACCGGCCTTAGCTTTCCAGATATTTGCAAGAGGAATTTCGTCTCTGTATCCCTTTATAATGATCACTTTTTTTTTTTATTAATCTCTTGCATTACATTTTTTCGTCCATACCAATACAAATTGAGGCACGTAAATGCGAGAATATAGGAGCGGTTTCTCCTCGTAATTCTTCCTTTGTGTTTTTTCGTCCGGAAACGGGCCGCGTTGGCCGAACTACCGTCACGTTCCATTTTAGCGGTCAGACCGAAATAAACGATCACTCCGCGTCGATAGAGTGGCTGCTTTTCCTTCTCTTTCGCCGATCACTGGCCTTCGCCTGTGGGTCGATTCCGAAGGTACTGATCAAATCGATAATTTAACTTCTGTCCCGGGCACGGAGCAAGTCCCTCCACTCAGTCACGTTCTCTTTTTCACCGGAGAAAGAACGGAAACGACACCGGCGAGTTTTGTTTTGCGACCAATCGGCCACTATCTCCGTTGAGTTATCACCGATTTCCGATAAGTCTCTTTCCGCGTTCCGGTTATAGCTCGCTTGATTTTCATAAACGGCGTGCACTCGGCGCAGGATGCAATGGTATCTAATCGAATCGCCTGTTTGGAGAGTTTCCACATTGTACCGGAAATGGTTTAACCCACTCGTAAGCGGCGATGCAATGTGTGCATCTTGTATTAATCGTTTAATGCAATTCATGATGTATCGTTATGTACGTGCTGGAAAATTTGTTGAAATATTAGATGAACCGCTCCACACCAAACCAATCACTTTTCGTAGCGCGTCTTCCAATTTTTATGAACCTGCAATATGCTGTACTCCATGCGAAATAATTATGAGCTTATATTATCATGTCATTGACTTCAAAATTATTAAGAAATTATAAATTCTTATGTCGAAAACTATTATACTTACAGAGTAAGTACGTTTTTTTCCCGTTCGCATCGCAAAGGTTGGAACTTGCTAATTACATTTGCCTTTAATTACATAAAATTTTTGTTAGTATACTGTATGGGTTTAAATAAGAAGAAAGTTTTATATAAACATAGATCGTTTAAAGCTTTATTTCAAAGTTATAACGAAAATACGAACGGAACGGTTGCGAACTTGTTGGAATGTTTTATAGAACATTTTTATGTTACAAAAGTATAACACCTATGTTTATATAACACTTTTTTTCTTATTTCGACTCATAGAACATGTATTAACAAAGTTTTACTACTTTACAAGTTTATTTTATTACTGACAATTACTTTATCTTTATTATATGTATAGAAAAATAGTTGTCAATTAATAATTTTAGGTTAAAATTCACATTTATTTTATGTTGATATGATTAAGATATAAAAACTTTGTAAAATTATTTTAGTAGAAGAATAATTTTCAATTTTGTTCATCTATGTATACACTTGTTATTGTTATACTATACTCATTTGTTTTTGCAGGATAAAAATTTATTTATAGTTGTTCTATTAAAAACGTGTACCTACAGCAAAATAAAAAATGCAATTAGCAAGTTCCATCTTTTGCGATTGCGAGTAAAAAAAAAGTTTCCTCTGTAAATGTAATATTTCTCGAGATAGAAATTCCTTTATACATGTTTGGCTAAAAACCTGTCTTTCGCAATCTTCAACACACTGTAATTTGTTAATAATTGTGAAGTCAACACAATGATGACATAAGCTTATAATTATTTCACATAGACTACGACATACTACAGTTTCATCGGAATGGGAAGTAATGCTGCCAGAAAATGATTGATCTGGCATGGAATGGCCCATAATTATTCGGTTGGTGTATGCGAAATTACAATTTACGATGAGGGGATTTAAATTAACAAAATTTCTTGGTGGATTATGAATTTTGGTGCTCTAACAGAATAATTATAATACATTTGTAGTATTTTTAATAAATCTTGTTTTATTTACTTATTTTTTAGTATTTCTACTATAATAGATATCCTTATTGCTTTGCAATTGGTGGTCGGAAGGATGTTTACTTACTGTGTCCGTTCTTATCTTTTTTATGTTTTAATGTTAGTAAACATAGCGTCTAGGCATACTTATGCATACGTCCAAAGATAGAATTAAATGACAGCTTTTCAAATTGATTACGAATTATATATATTTAGTTGTTGCTTTAATTAGCGTAAGCTACATTTGATATTGACTGATATAGAAATTGCTTTCGTATTCCCTATGGATAAACGATTGAAAATGTAGCAAACAGAAATTGAGTATTAATTTACGTCAATTGCATTTGAATCTTTAATAAAGCAAATGGAGCAACTTAACCTGCTTCTACCATGAATTTCATTTACTTTACATCTGCAATGGTGATCGCCCTCACAGCCTCATTAATCTTACGAATACTCGGAACATCTATTCCAATAATTCTATAATCACCAGCCCCATCGATATCACTCACTAACACAGAAATAGCGTGACACGATAGATTTGGAACACGATGCGAAAAACAATCAATGGAAGTCTCTGTAAATATATCTAATACTTCTCATTCAGAGAAATCTTCAATTAATCTTCACGTAGCGCCTATCGAAGTTCAATATCACCAGGTCAATTTTCATTTAATCCAAAGACCTACGAATTTGGATAAACGACAGCTGAGGGAGACCGCTCGTCGAAATGGCTTTCGATTAAAAATATCAAATTCTTAATTGGCCGTTGTACCGTCTAGCGTGTACAGCTCCCCCGAGGAGTTTGCACAAGAAGTAACAACTCTTCCCTCCCTCTAACCATTCGATTGCAACCCTTTCGGCTTTCATTCGCAGGCTGTGTTCGTATATCAGATATATACGTACGAGTTGCCTCGTTATGGCAACTACGTATTCCCTGGCTGGGCGAACGTGATAGGAATACTGATCGGCCTGTCGACCCTCGCCCCGATGCCGCTCTTTTTCATCTATCGCCTCTGGAGAGGTCCGGTAAGTTCAATACGAGGATAATAAAATAACGAAAGTGGTGAATCCCGTGGATTTTTAATCGTTTCCGCTGGAATAAGCGCGATTAATTCGTCGACCCGATTATTACGCGCCATATAGAGGGGTGCGGTATTTGCCTGGCATTTCGGGATCGGGACGGGACGGTACGGAAAAGGTCGGGCCAGATCGATCGAGATCTTGATATTCTCGAATTGGTCGAGATCCGGATGCTCTCCAATCTGTCGAGATTCCGTTACTCTCGAATCGGTCCAGATCCTGAACGCTTCTACGTATGACGATTGCATCCGATTTCTCCCGAACCGATTTTCGGAACCCGAAACCCTCGAGATTTCGGGCCAATTCGAGAGTATCCGGGTCCATCCGATCTCGCCCGAACTTCTCCTTGCTGCACCGAAGTTCGGGTTCCTGAGATTCGGGCGAGATTGTACACCTCCGCCGCTATCAAATCGCGAAGTTTACGCCGCGACGCGCCGGAAGCGGACCGGCTACAAGTTGAATCGAGATAGCAGCCGACATAATGCTCAGCAAACTGCAGATTATTATGCAAACTGCTCGCTGTTTTTACGATACATGGCGAGGCCAAAGCGCAGCCACCCCACTGCTGTTTACACTTCACTGCGATTCCCACTGCAATAACCCGTTTTAAGGCTTGCTGCAGACTGGCCACTCACCCAATCACGCCCGACGTTTTTGAAACCGTTCCGGCTCGTTGCGAGACGGCTACAGACGCATTTCGAGCTACGCAGATCATTTCGGGATGACTGTTATATTTTTATGCTCGTTTTATGTGCAAGTTTTTCTAGAACGTTTTGCTTTTTGATGGGTTACTGCGCACAATTAAATTTTACTGTGCCTTTTTATTTCCATTGAAGAGGCAACTTTTGCTGTGGACTTCAGGAATGGCTTTGCGCTTCAGTTTACGATACAGTTTTAACTATGTGTTTAATGATATTATATGATCAGCGTTTATGATATTACCAGGCTCTTCAGGTATTAATTTGATCTTCTTTTAATGGTACTGATTAATGGTATAAAGTAAATGATCCCGTTATGGGACGAGTAAGAATCTGACTATTTAAATGTCATCTTTATAGAAATATTTGATTATTAATGTGTTCCAGTAATTTCCCAGGTAAACCAGTTTTCGTGTGTATATATACGAATGTTCACAACATGATTATTAATGAAATTTAAATTCAGTCCGATGTCGCTTTCATTGACCTATTTGTGCCTTTTGCCGTCCACTTTCAGCCCTCATTATCGTCCAGTATATTCATAATACGTATGTATTTAAATTTTCATAATGAAAATATTGTTTATCTGCGTCGAGATGATCCTTTTTATTTTTAAGATCAAAATGTCATTGTATAAAAGACGCAGTTATGAAAGACAAAATATGGACGCTAACTGGCACGGATCTATTTTCGGCGTACCCGTAACGGATCACGACTTTCTGCTAACTAAATAAAACGGAAATTGATATTTTTCAAAATTTTATGCCTAATTCTGCAACATTCATTATACTTTTCGTTAATTTCAATGAATTTTGCGCTTTTGAAACTGTGAAAAGCACTGACCAGTTAGAGTGCGCGTAGTGTTCAAGTCCAAACGCGAGTACGGCAATGGTCAAATCGCACGATGGCTACGCCCTCTGTTTACAATCTGTAGCAGGACAGCTTGTGTGTATGTACAGGAAAGAGAAAGTAACTGGAATCATTTAGATAACTGCGAAATTAATGACTTCAGTTAAACATGTTTCAAATAAAAGTTGATCGGTTTAGAGTGGTGGTGGGGGGGGGGGGTTAATTTAAATAGTTTTTTCATAACATGATACGTAGAGTACATATGGAGTTCAAGTTTGTTTTTAAAAATGGAATTGTATATCTTTTATTATGTGAATCGATGCAGCTCATGTTCCTGAATAAAAAAAGATTACTTCTTAATATCGAAAAACATTTAGTTTGGGAGATATTTTAACTTCAATTACTCGAAGTGACAATACAAATCACTGCGATGATTTCCAAAGTAACAAATGAAATACCTATGCCTGATTCCAATGTGACCATACAATGAACTATTCGATATGCTCGTATATCTTGTATTTTTCGAAATTTGAAGAATTCTAATGGACACTAGGTTGCCATTAGCGAGACTAATGGCAGTAACACCGGCCAGAATCGAGCCAAGTTTCGCCGTCGACATGCAGCGCCACATTAAAACCTAAATGGCGATCAACTGATCGTAGCGTTTCGTTGTTTGCCAAAACGCAACCAACTTTTACTGTTTGAATCAGGGCTAACAAACTGGCGGCTTTTTCTCAAAATCGTAGGTGAACGTAGAAGAATGTCTTCTTTCATACCTTCACTTAGACCAATTTCTCTTTGCACAAACCCCACGCTGCGAAAAGTTGATGGCCATTAAGCTTTTAATGTGGCGCTGCATGTCACCGGCGAAACTCGTCTCAATTTTAGTCGGGTCAACGTGTGACCTGTGTGACTTAACTATCAGAGAATCTTTCAATTTTTTTCTGTATTTGTTTCAACCATCATCCGCAATATCGTTATAAAAAGAAGTTGATTTTTGTTTACCACGTTCCGTGCCGAGTCGTTTTTATAGTATTAAATAAATACGTCAGCGTGTACTATTGGTGGTACACGTGGCACAAAATGTGTTAAAAAATTGAAAGGGTGACTGAAACTTTAAAAGGTACAAAGAATAGAAAGAGATGAAGATTCATTGTGCGGTTCTCCCAGAACCACGTGGATTTCATTAGTTACTGTAGAAGTTAGGTTAGGTTAGGTTCGTGAAGGTGTTAGGTGATTGAAATTGTGGAAAGTACAAGCGATAGGAAGAGATATAATAATTCATTTTGTGGTCCTGTCGGAACTACGCAGATTTCATTATCGCAGTGGTTCCTGTTACGCCACTTCGAGTAATTGAAGTTAAAATATTTTCGAAACTAGTGGTTTTTCGATATGAGAAGTTTATACTTTTTCATTCAGAAATATACGAGCAGCATCGATTCACGTAATAAAAATTATACAATTCCATTAAAAGAAAAAAGTGAACTTGACCTTCATGTGTCCTCCAGGCATCATCCTATAAAAAGGAAACTAATCACCTCAAATTATGTCTCCCTCGGAACCACTCAACTTTCATCTGAAATATTTTTGACTAAAATCAATATTTGCACTCTAGCCGAAGCGGTTACAGTTACGTGATCCACTCTGCATATTAATTATACAGCGATATATACTAACAAATTGTAATAGCAAAATAATATATAAAATAGTAAATAATAACCCCCAAACTATAATATTTCAGGTTTTTAGATTATCTAACGCTTCGCTTATCACTTCTAATTACGTGAAATGAACAACTGGTCGCTAATGAGAACATGGTCACGAGTGGGGTCATTTACCTTAATACCTAATTAAGTATAGTGGTTATTAGACTGTCATTGTAGATCACTGAATGCTTTATAATAATTTGTTTAATAACGTTGCTCGTGTTGATCCTATTAATCAGGGAACTTTTGAGGGTAGTTCACTGACATACTCCCATTAAGTACTCACTTATTTTATTTGTGCGTTTTGTTGACTTTCAATGATATTATCTTAATTCTATAATGACAGTTACAAATTTCAAGTATCTCAAGTTACTTTCATATTCATTTGTCAAAGCGTGTGGATCGAAATTGAAGTAAACTATCCCCTGTCCAGAATAAGAATAGACTCGTTTGGCGCATTGACTAGTCTTACTAGGCGTTGCGTCGCCGGGCCCGAAACCTTGCGTCGCCACCACCGTCTTTCCGTGTCTAATTGCCTACTGCGCTCTCTCTCTTTACGGCCTCACGCGTTACGCCTTCATATACACGGCGACCGAATTCATTCCGTATGCATAGACGTCTTATAAAAACTGTTTTTTTTGGGCGGGGAAAATCATTACAAAACCATGCATGCAGTACTCCCTGCATTAATATACTCGATTTTAATCTCTAACTCCCTAAGAATACATAAATAATTAATTAAATGAGGCATTTATTACAATTACAAGTTAACAATTCATGGAAGCATGAATTGTAGCATTTTCTATTTTAAGAATAGGCTCATGCTGGGCGTGCACTCATAAATTAAGCAACGCTTTTTGGTTCTTTCATTTCGGTTAACTTTTTCAATGCACTCTTGCATCACGACATTGTAGAGCGATATTCTGAAAATATTGTGCAATGCGTTTCTTCTCGACCACCGTGTATAAACTGCGCAGAACGCTCTAAAACACGTTCAAACTTGGGTCTATTCTTATTCCGGACAGAGGGTAGGATCCATTTAATTGCACGCTTGTCGAAAGTCAATGAATGGGAGATCAGTTAATTAACTTCTATTGAACGTTGCAACGAATAAAATGGCGCGTATGTATATTACAGCCCTTTCATATTGGCCTTCTAATTTGCGATCACGGGCTATATTAATATTGAGCGTAGACAATGTTCGATATTTCGAAATTGCTCGCTGGAACGTGTACCTACCTGGTAACATTCCTATGAAGTTTGCTGTCGAACGCCTCTTTCATCCATCGAGAGCGAAATAAAGCGCTACGAAAGTAAAGCCGGTTCAATTTTCTGCTGTAGGCAAGGAAACTTTTTTAACGTAAATCTAACAAAACCAGAATGACCGAGCAACGCTCAATGAAAATCAATATATTGAATTTCAGCTTGTACAGGCTGTAAAGAAATTACACATAATGACCACCAGAGCGTGATTCTGCACCTTCGGATCGATTGTCCTTGAGCTTAAAAATTAAATTGTTAAAAAATAAGGATCCATAACTAAACAAGCTTAAAGCACTCTTCAAGAGGAGTGAAAAATGTCTAATAATATAAGTCTTGAAATCAATCCTTTTTTGGTAAAATAAATGTTTATATATCGATTGGCAATTATATTCACAAGCAAAGAAGTTGACGTGGAAACTGCAAATTTTTTGAATGAAATTTGCGAGCACGTGATTCTACAGAGTGCCTTATAACTCGTAGGAAATACGGATATGGGAGATTTGTAAAGCGATTTGTCTTTGAATTATTAATGAAAAACCCTGGTCACTCAGAGCGCGCGTACGGCCCGCGCTCAGGGACGGAATATCGCATCGCGCTGGATGGTGACGTTCGCCCGGTGCCACGATTCAAACGCGTCGGTATAACAGGGAGTACAAGTTATATCGAATACCAAATCAATGCAATGAAGAATAATGTCGAATTATTTGTTATTCGTCAGTAACGAATAAAAACGCTATACCAACGCGATATTACCATCAAGCGCGATGAGAAATTCCGTCTCTCAGTGCGGGCTCTACGCGCGTTCTGAGTGACCAGGTGTTTTTTTTATTAATAATTCAAAAACAAAGACTCAACCAACATTTTGCCAAAAGAAAAAGGTGTTAAGTATCGCCTTATGAGTCTCCCACATCCAGCTCTTCTCTGAGTCACAGAACACTCTGTATAGTATTTCCCGATCGCAATGCAACGGTAGACGAAACGCAACTTTTTTTCTAAGCCGTATATTCCGTTCAAAACCCGTAGGAAACGTGATACGTTTTAAAAGTTGCTTTCCTTTACCGCAAAATCTCGCCAACTTCGAAACGTCTTAATAGTAGTCTTTTTTTCTATGGTACACAGGTAATCGTACTTTGAAACGAAAAGTTTCTGCCCCTGCGCTCTATCGCACGGATCGAACCTATTTCAACCGCACTTCTACTCTCTTCTTGACCGTTTCCGCTTTGTGTTACCCGATAAATTTACTATCACTTTTATCTCCTTTCCTCCTGTTTTCGACTCCGTACACAGTTCGAAACTACTTGTGCGGTTCACGGAGATACGAGCCGGTGAGCGAGGAGAAAATCTTCGCGTGGAAAACGAGATGAGGCAACTTCTCTCTCGACAATACATAGACCACTTTGAATGGATTAACATGTATCTACTCTGCAATGTGATTAATGTCTTATAAATTTAAGTATAGTATATTGAAGATCCATTGCAGATTAATCGGCGCACGCATTTTTTAGTCAAATTGTTCCCAACGCCAAAAGTAGATATACAAAGTGTACAGCGTGTAAACAATTTATATAAAGGGAATCTACACCTTCGGATTGGTGAACACTTGTGAAGAAAAGCCTGTGCAAAATTGTCCTTGACCTTGAAAATTAAGGTCGAAATTTTGTTTCCCTATCGCATTCTACTCGTCATAAGGATAAAAAGTGTGAAAGGAACCATGGGTCGCAATTCAACCGTTTTCTTGCAATAAATGATAATATTTTACATTGGTTAGCAGGGTTAAGAGCGGGAGAGTGAAAGAGAGGGACCGATAGTCTTGCGCGACGCTCGGTTACGACGCCAACGCGACGCTGGACCAGCTGGTGCATTGCAAAGGGGCGCAAGGCCCCTTTTTCAACCTCTCGCTCTAACCCGTCCTAACCAATGAAAAATATTAACATCATTTATTGCAAGAAAACGGTTGAGTTGCAACCCATGGTTCCTTTGACACTATTTATCCTTCTGACGAGTAGAATCCGATAAGGCAAACAAAACTTTGACCTTAATTTTCAAGGTCAAGGACAATTTGGCCCGGGCTTTTTTTAACAAATGTCCACCGATCCGAAGGTATATAACTACGCTGTGGTGGTCGTTACATTTAATTTCTGGTGAACACGTCGAAACGTTACTCAGTCTCCGATTTCGATGATTTTTGGATATGTTGTAGAAATCACCATTTTGAACAACGTTTTCCTCTTAAAAAATGTCAGACTCTTCTAGTTTCCGGGATATTCCCAAAAAACTGTCCTTACTGGTGCATTGAATTCTCCCCGTACGTGTGCATCTATGATACAGCCTCAAGTATAGCCGAAGGTCTGCCACTTGGCGGTATGTTTGCATTCATCGGCGATCCTTTTAACTTTATGTCGAATGTATTTTACGAAACAAATGAACAGCTCTCTTGAAGCTCTCGTTCACACCTGCATATGCGAGAAGAAATACAGGGTGTAACGTAAAAGGTGTAGGAGACGGAAATGGGAGATTCTTCAGGCGAAACTGAACAACTTTTTCCTTTGCCAAAATGTCGTCTGAAGCTTTGTTTTTGAATTGTTAACGAAAAACACTGGCCACTCAGAGCGTGCGTAGAGTCCGCACTCAGGGACGGAATATCGCATCGCGCTGGATGGTGACGTTCGGCCGGTGCCACGATTCAAAGACGTCGGTATAGCAGGGAGTAAAAGTTAACATCGAATTATTCACTATTCTTGAAAGGAAATTAACTAAAATATAAATGAGATTAATTTGCAGTTATCAATTGAACAAAAAAGAATTAGAACGGATTAATTAACGTGTCTATCAAGTACAACGTACGTTAAACAATTCGCCAAAACTTAAAATTAGATATACCTGTTTCTCCAAAAATGAACCAGCTTCGACGAAAATAGGTCACTGTGTCATCCTACCGATCATGATCATTGCAAGTAAGTATCCCGTTGTGCAAGACAGCTGATGTTACGGCCAGGTCAGCGAACTCACTTTATTTGACAAAACTTACTACCTGCACGGCAACTATCACTGGGTTATTCTACCGATCCTGGCCACTCGAAGAACAAACACATGGTGCACAACAACCGATGTCTCGGTTGGAACAGTGAAAGAACTTCGTTTCACAAAATTTCCATCATTGCACGATCACTGTCACTTTGCTCCTCAAGATTTGAATGTACGACATAAGTTGTTCCAACGTATGAATAATTGGTTGCCCCGAAAGGGGCCGATTGTTTTTAACTTTGAAGGGACTCGATATGGCCGCTGCTACTGCCAAATACACTTTTCCATGTTCGGCAATTTCGTTGCCTTGTTCCCGAGCGGGTACAGTAACCCAGGAGCTTTGCGTCTTAGAAGTTAACTTTTATTTTATTCAAAGTAAAAACAGCAATTACAGTACCGGAGAGATCTTTACTGCTGGGCGTTCGGATCGATTCTGTCTTGAGAAATTGTGACACGGTTTCCAACGGTGGACAAGGGCTAGTTGGAAAAATGTTATAAGGGAGAGTTACGGGTTGCCACGGGAGGTGCGGTTTATGGTGGAAAGGCCCTTGAGGCCCACGTGCTGGCTAGCAGAGTCACCGGGAAAGCGCTGCGGAAAGTTCAAGACACTGTTAGATGTCTTTTACTACATTCTTTATAATGCTATACCTTTTCCAGCGTGTACTGTTCGGGGCGCCGGGTCGAACGTCGGTACCTAGCACGACGCGCCGTGGACCGTCCCTGAGCGCGGGCACTACGCGCGCTGTGAGTGGCCAGTGTTTTTCGTTAACAATTCAAAAACAAAGCCTCAGACGACATTTTGGCAAAGGAAAAAGTTGTTCAGTTTCGCCTCAGGAATCTCCCATTTCCGATTTCTACACCTTTTACGTTACACCCTGTATATGCTTCGGATATGCTATTTTACAGGCTGATCCGCGGTTCACGGTGCAAATGGGGTCAGGGAGATTCTGTGGATCAAAATAAGACGAAAATCAAGAGTACAGGGTGTCACATAATTATATGTCGGGATCATAATGTAATTCTACACCCTCGGTTTGGTGAAAATTGACACAAATAACCTGCCGCAAAATTGACCTTAACATTGAAAATTCAAAGTCAAAGGTCGAATTTTTCTTATTGCATCATATTCTACTTATCTTAGGGATCAACTTTGCAGAAGAAATCATAAGTCGCAAATGATCCGTTTTCCAGGGAAATGATGTCAAAATTTCAAATTATTTGTATAGCTATTTTATTTACAAAATGTTTAAGTGAAATATTAATTGTGGGACAGTGAAAGATCCGCAATTTAGGTCCGTCAAACAATTAGAAAGCACGATTATGCAATTTCTTTCTCGAAAATAAAGCGTTATATTTTATAAATTTCATACCTGACTTCCGTCTTATTTCGAGCCATAGAATCTCCCTGACTCTATTTGTATCATGAATTGCAGACCACCGTATATAATAGTATTAAATGAATGCAATAGTTCTAATGGATTAATAAATGGTGTGATTGCCGTGAATTCTGTGGAAGTAATAGAAAATCCTATTGAAGTATTATACATATTGTATGTCTATAATAACGTTGATATTTAGAAGAGAAATTTGGTGGATGATGTGAGCTATTTTGCTTTAAAAATAAGTTGAAAATGGACATTTACAGATACCATTTGCGAATAATTGTAACGTACGAATTCAACAGAGGAACAAACATTACAAATACCGTTTAAAACATTTACAATGTACTTGGAGAAGCTGCTATATCGAATCTAATCTGTGAAAGATGGTTTGTTACATTTAAACGTCACGCGTCTTCAATTTTTGAAAAAAGAATCAAGTAGTTTTGACGATAGAGGCATGCGATTACTATCAAAACGATACAGACAGGTTATTCAAAGCAAAGATGATTACATAATTGATTAAATAACTTATTTTTAGTAAGAAAATAATATTCACTTATAGCAAAAACCATCAAAGCTTTTGCACTAGCCCAACACTATATGCAATCATTTTTGTATTCAATTTTTAGGTTGTTATTTTTATAAAGTATTATCCGAGGCACTGCAAGGCGTATGAGATATGCACTATGTATAATGGTTATCATGACGTTTAAGATGTTTCTGATAGCTCCTGACTTTTGAAAAATTAATAGCGTTACACTGACGCTGTGTTACATTTGTAGAAAAAACTAATTTTTGTAATTTGAATAATTTGTGAACTGAAGTATTTATACACCGGCCTAAGTTATGTCTGACTATTGATTTTTTACAGCACTAAAGTATATCCTGTTTTAGAAGAACATTTGTCACTCTTCTGTCATTATAATAAAATTGGATTATGTAGAAATGTCACAGACAACGTTCACGAGTGTCTCAAATTGGAACAAAAGGTCTAAAAATTATTTGCCGTTACCAGAATATTATTAATATATACAAATAAGATATTGTGAAATACGTATTTCTGACAATTCCTCAGAAATTAATATCTTTTGATAATAAGGTATTCGTAACTTTTAATCTGTATGCTATTTAAAGTCGATTTGTAAATATTACAATGAGTTGTAGTACATATTTTTCACACAGCTCGGGTATTCCTGAATTTATTCCACCGGCACTGTTGCCAGCATTCAAACAATTCGAGGAATCGCATTAAACGCTGGAGAACAATGCATGTGTAGTATTCTGAAATCCATGGAATCTTTTATCCAGTTGGTAAACGCGTAGTTGAAACAGACTGCACGAGGAACGTTGACGCAAATTGTTTGCACGAACCTCCCCGGCGTCGTTGATTTTACAAAGAATTTGACTTTCGTTTTAATTGTCCGCAGAGGGACCAGAGTTTGTTTCGACCAAAGAAATCGTGGGGCCCTGCCTGGGAGAAAAATACAGGTAACGACACTCCATCCACAGCGTCCGTCAAGAATTTGCAACCACACAAGGACAAACCGCATGAGAATTGTGCTTAGTGAATTGAATAAAACTGTCTATTTTTACACGATTTTGGTTATATTTATTCGACCGTTACTTGTATGCCTTGATTATTTAAAAATACGGTTTGGCTATTAACACTCGTGTAGTCATCAGTGGATCCGTTTCAACCAAGGCAATAATCGAGGGATGCAGTACAAGAGGGAGTTAGTTCACAAGATGCTGAAAACTAACATTTTCATTAGTTCTTATACCTTTGGGTGTCTAGGTATTAACATTTAATTTATAGCTTCAATGATGCATGGATGTAAGGCTCTAATTCTGCACGCTTGTAAGGCGCGGTGTCATCCTACCACCTCCCCTGAAAAGTGTCTTCGAGCTCTGAGCTCGCCTGAGTCTAGCGTTACCTGCGTCTGCCGTCGACGATGAAAGACAGCTTACGTGTCACCGAAATATGAATTATACAATTATGAGATTGCCAAATAACGCGCGTTGCAATATCAACACCCGTGTGCCTTACATCAGTACATTACTGTATGTAGCAAAATTTTTGCGTATAATATGATTATGTATATGAATTATTGTTTTCCCCATGTGTTACAATTTCGGTACAAGAGGGAGCTAATCCATAATGGTAACGATTCGAGGTATTAAAGCTTTTATGAAAAGTAGTTTCCCAATAGAAATTGTGCAATTAAGACTGGTATTTTGTATTCGAACTTATTAATATCTGGTAGCACATCCGGGAAACCGTTTTAATTTTTTTTCTGTGTGCCTAAATTTTAAACTTAGATTAAGAGAAAATTTTGACAGGAACTATTCTTGTTACAAAATATGTTATTTGGGATCATTTTACTTGGTAAAATATATGTTTTTGTACATTTTACTACCGTTGTGTTTACACAACATTTACTGAAATTTACCTATTCATTTCTTAATCGAAAACGATGAGATAACTCGTCAAGTCAGCGGCTAATGCTTTTAACATAATAATCGTTCTATCCTGGAATTCTTAACTTTTACTGTTCATTGGAGGGTTTAGAATGATAGTGGTGTAAGTTATTCCCCTGTGTATTGTGAAATAATGCTTCGCGTTTACTGTTATAAATGAAGTCTGTATACATATTTTTTTACAGCTCTAGAGCGTTTGTAGTTTTAGTTTGCTTTAATCTTAAAGTTTTTGACTAACCGCAAAATATGATTCTACGCGATACACTACGAAAGTGATTCAAACCACTATGGTTCTGGGCCCTTCAATTTTTACTACTAGCTTTTAAATGGACTATTAATTGTTGAAATGGACTGTCATCGTTTCCTATCTTAATTTACAATACAGACGCGTATTGGTATAAAATAAATATATTAAGTTATCATTTTGCGTGGTCATAGTTACCCAAATATTTTGCACATAAAAGGGATTAGTTTAAGAAGACCTAGCGACCATAGTTCGAATAATTTTCTCAGATTCTAATTGTCCTTCCTACGGAGGCTGTATGACCAATATTCCGTGTTCGTATTCCTTTCTTGTTTCCACTCTGGCTTAAGTCGTATAACAATTAAGAGTCCTCGCGCGTTAAAAATTAATGCTAAAAGAAGTTTCAAACAAGCTGGTAGGTTCGTTCGGCGAAAACGAAAAGCCACGATGCGCTGTTATTGATTCGGCTTGTTTCATACTCTTTCAATACACCTTGCAAAAGTAGTAGATTCTACTTTCGTTGCTACTTTTAAATTAGTTCTTCCGAACAACGGTATCCAAGGCAGCAATGATTGCGCTGCTGATATCGATTAAAGATATTTATTAATAAATTTAGTATATTATTATTTATTAATAAAAAATATGAGTTAATGTACAATTGTGGGAAAAACACATTCTTCTTCTAAATAGCACTTTTCTATTGTCTGGATGCGTGAAAACTCATCCGACGATTAACGTTTGCAATTTCCGGCGGAAGGGATTAAACATTACCAGCATCCGATGGAGGACAACTTTGAAGCAATCTAACGCGCGCCAGGAAGTTACGTAATTCAATTTAGGGGTGAAATTTTCCGCGATGTCATCATCAGGAAAAACGTAGCTTGTCTTCTTATATAGTTACAGTTTCCACAATTTTGCAAGTCTGGGAGATTTTGAGAGTGATCCATCAACTTGAAATTAATTCTTTAGGGACTAATAGTAATTAATCAACTTTGTTTTCATATACATATTTCCGCTTGGGAGAATTCTTAAATTACCGACGTTTCCCATTTATTATTAGTTTAATTCATAATTAATTGCCAGTGCAGGTAGTGGGTCACACCCATTTTTGGGAATCACAAACGATTTGCTGTTACGTATCGCTGTTTGCTTTGCCTTATGACCGAGGACACAACAACCAGCAAATACAGATCAAGTACGAATAGAATTTTTTCTATAATTGAAATGGAGAAGCAAAGACAGCATATTCGTCATGCAACATTGTGGGAGTTCTGGAATGGCAACACAGATAGTACCGGAAATCCATAAAACGTCCAGAAAGTGTCCAGAAAACGTCTAGACGTCCGATGTCCACGTCGAACGTCCATAGAACGTTTTATTTATCTCAATTTTGGATATTTTAAAAACGTGCGATTTTAGGTTTTAGGCATATCTGTCTTGTGAATGTTTCGCAAAACTAAATTTCTATGCATACAAGGAGTCCAACGTAACACTTTTCACGATTTTTCAAGTACTTGCGATAATCTGACAAAAAAATATTTTAAACAAAAATTGATTAGTCTTCGATTGGCCACTGCAATAAAAAAAGTCGAAAGTTAATTTTTTTGTTATTGTCAAGACCACCTTAATATTTTTAATGGCGCTTTGTATTTCTCACTTAACAGTATTATAGCCCGTTCCACGACGAATTCAACGACCTAGTATACCATCGCCTTCGGGTGACCTTAAAGCCAAAAAAATGAAAATTCCAACAAAAAATTACAATCCGCTTGAAGGGTTGAAAATAAATTGTGTTTATTATTAAGACTCAATACAATTCAGGAGCCTTGGCTAAATGTTGTATTACTAGAAACTTATTTACAAACCTGTATACGAACTGCCGACAGTTCACAACAAAGAAAAAATGTCGAACATGTGATGGCTTAGCTATTGAGGTAGCTGGTGACTAGAATTTAAGACAGTTCTTCTGTTTAGTTTTGACTTGTTACGGGACCAAATCGTAGTTTAATATTAACTTGTAATCTAACCTGGCCTAACAGTGAAAAGGTTGATATGTTGCTGATACTTTCCGAATGTAAAAGAAATGCACGTGAAGCAGCAAATCTGTATACTGCAAAGTACCCAGGGAGGCACCATCCATCTGCACAAACATTCTACAATATCGAAAAAAATGTACGAAGTTCTGGAGAATTTCAAAAGAAAAAGAGAAGTAAACCATCTGAAAGTTCATTTCTTTGCCTTCAGGCTATCCGAAGGTCATGGTATGCTAGGTCATTGAATTCGTCTTGATACGGGCTATAATACTATTAAGTCAAAAATATAAAGTGTCATTTTAAAAAATGAAGTTGGCCTTAACAATAATAATAAAAAGAAAATTTTCGAAATCTTTTTATTGCAATGTGTAGCCAATCGGAAATTGATCAGCTTTTGTTTCAAGTATTATTTTGTCAGATTATCGCAAGTACTTGAAAAATCGTATAAAGTATTAGGTGGGACACCCTGAATACGTGTAATTATTATAATATGTATACAGGGTGCCCCAGAACTCTTCATAGAGCTGAAAAGGGATGATAGCTGAGGTGATTCTGAACACCTTTTTCTTTTGCCAAAATGTTGTTTGAGGCTTCGTTTTCAAATGGTTAACGAAAACCATTGACCAATCAGGGCGCGCGTACCGCCCAAGCTCAGCCGCGGGAGTGTGGTGTTCGAGCTTGACGTTCGGCCGAGGCCGTGAATGTGAACAAGTCGCTACGTCTAGTAGGAGGCGTTTGCCAAAAGTTATATCGAATAAGGTATAAACAAATTAAGAACAATATCAAATTATTCGTTATTCCTCAAGAAGGCAGAAACTAATTAGTCGTTATTCGTGTAGAATCAATGAATCGATTGACTAATAAACCTATCAATTGCAGCCCGCGTTAAATTAAAAAAGATTGACAGAAGATTCAAATTGGACTCACCCATGTATCCATAAATGAACGTGCTTCGACGAAAGTGGGTCACTGTGTCATCCTACCGATCCTGACCATTGCAAGTAGGTATCCCGCAGTGCAAAATAGCTGATGTTACGGCCAGGTCAGCGAACTCACTTTATTTGACAAAACCTACTACCTGCACGGCAACTATCACTGGGTTATTCTACCGATCCTGGTCATTCGAAGAACAAACACATGGTGCACAACAGCCGATTTCTCGGCTGGATCAGTGAAACAACTTCGTTTCACAAAATTTCCATCACTGTCACATTACACTTCAAGATTTGAATTTATCAAACCAGTTGTTCCCACGTATGAATAATTTCTGGCTCCGAAAGGGGCCGATTTTTATTAACTTTGAAGGTGCTCGATATGGCCCTTTCTACTGCCAAGTACGCTTTTCCACGTTTTGCAATTTCATTGTAGTGTTCCCGGTTTTTCGGTTCCTAGAAAGCACGGCCATGGTGAATTTAGTGAAGATATTTTCTAGTCCCCGGAAAAGGTATAGCATTACAAGGAATGTAGTCAAAGATGTAGTATCTCGGAGAATGTAACAGTGTCTTGAACCTTCCGCAGTGCCTTCCCGGAGACTGGAAAATGTCTCTATTACATTCGCTACGGCCGTGTTTCCTGGGAACCGAAAAAGTCTGCTGGCCAGCACGTGGGCCTCAAGGGTCTTTCACCCTAAAGCGAACCCCCCATAAGAACCCATAACTCTCCCTTATAACGTTTTTTCAACTAGCCCTCGTCCACCATTGCAAACCGCGTCATAGTTTCTCAAGACAGAATCAGTTTGAACGCTATACAGTAAAGATCTCTCTGACACTGTAATTGCTGTTTTTGCTTTCAACGAAATAAAAGTTCAGTTTCAAACACGAAGCTCGCGAGGGATAATCCGCTCGGGAACACTACGATGAAATTGCAGAACGTGGAAAAGCTTATTTGGCAGTAGAAAGGGCCATATCGAGCCCCTTCAAAGTTAATAACAATCGGCCCTTTTCGGAAACAGCAATTATTCATACGTGAGAACAACTGATTTGATAAATTCAAATCCTGAAGTGTAAAGTGACAGTGATTGTGCAATGATGGAAATTTTGTGAAACAAAGTTGTTTCACTGATCCAGCCGAGAAATCGGCTGTTGTGCACCATGTGTTTGTTTTTCGAATGACCAGGATCGGTAGAATAACCCAGTGATAGTTGCCGTGCAGGTAGTAAGTTTTGTCAAATAAAGTGAGTTCGCTGACCTGGCCGTAACATTAGCTGTCTTGCACTGCGGGATACCTACTTGCAGTGGTCAGGATCGGTAGGATGACACAGTGACCTATTTTCGTCGAAGCAGGTTCATTTATGGGTGCATGGGTGAGTCCAATTTGAATCTTCTGTCAATCTTTTTTAATTTAACGCGGGCTGCAATTGATACGTTTATTAGTCAATCGATTCATTGATTCTACACGAATAACGACTAATTAGTTTCTGCCTTCTTGAGAAATAACGAATAGTTTGATATTGTTCTTAATTTGTTTATACCTTATTCGATATAACTTTAGGCAAACGCCTCCTACTAGACGTAGCGACTTGTTCACATTCACGGCCTCGGCCGAACGTCAAGCTCGAACACCACACTACCGCGGCTGAGCGGGGGCGGTACGCGCGCCCTGATTGGTCAATGGTTTTCGTTAACCATTTGAAAACGAAGCCTCAAACAACATTTTGGCAAAGGAAAAAGATGTTCAGAATCACCTCAGATATCACCCCTTTGCGGCTCTATGGGGAGTTCTGGGACACCCTGTACATGTACATATGCAGGGTGTTCGGCTACAACATATCAATATTTTCAGGCATGATTGATGAAGTGATATTGAATAACGTTTCCCTGTACGAAAATGCTGTTCAGGGATTCGTTTTTAAGTTATTAACGAAAAGCACTAACCAGTCAGAGCGCGCGCTCAGCCGAGAGATGATCGTGGTACACTCAACCGCGATCGTGAACACCCTCTCGGCTGAGCGCGTATTTTTCACATTTAAACGTAATCCCGCGTATTATGCCGAATTACTCGTTCCTACTCGTGAAATATGAATATGTCCAAAGTGCATGCACAGGCAAATCGAGGCATCGAATAAAATGTTAATAGTTAAGGATTTAGCAACGTATAAAGCGTCATAATACAGAGTGTTTCGGTACCTCGTGCAAATATTTTAAGGGGTGATCGCTGAGGCGATTCTGAACAACTTTTACGTTTGTCAAAATGTTGGTTGAGACTTTATGTTTTAATTATTAACGAAAAACACTGACCAATCAAGACGCACGTCCACCGTGGGAGTGTTTAAGACCGCGGTTGAGCGTATCACGGTCGTCTCTCGTTAATTAAAAAAACGAAGCCTTAACCAGCATTTTCGTACAGGAAAACAATGTTCTGAATCACTTCAGCAATCACCCCTCAAAATATTTACACGCAGTAGCCGAACATCCTGTATGTATGGCGCCCGACACTATTTCTTATCGATTGGTAAAGGCAATAACATAAGAAGTTTAAAAGATCAGGAAATTTTAAAGTTCTTTAACCTTTCATGAAACGTTTTTAAAACGTTCTTACTTCGTCACTAGAACGTTCCTGTGACGTTTATAGGACATTTCTAGGAAATACGTCCAGAACGTCTGTAACGGCCGTCATATGGACGTCCATAAGACGTCTTGATGCTATCTGATAATAATGCGACTACTAGTGCAAAATAAACTTGTGCTATATCTGCGGAGGAACAGTTTTGAAACGTACAACTCGGAATTGGTTTGACGAATCTCTTAAGATCAATTGCAAGAGTTTACTAAAATGTCCTTTTTATCAATACAAACTAATTTTTCTTATCAAGAATTGAATAACCGTTGCACAAATGGGATAATATTATATTTAATGCTAGAAAATATGTTTCAGATTAATTTATGTTTGTGATTCTTTCGAACGGTAACAGAGTTGCTGTAAAACAACGACATTTATCGATGAATCAACCCAATAATAATATACAGGGTGTCCAAAAAGGTTAGAGCCAAACTTATGGAGCTAAACTTAACTTCATATAAACTTATGCCCGAAAACGCTTTATTGGAAAGATATATGCTTTTAAAGATATTTGTGATTTTATTGTGGCAGTTACAAGAGATGTCCAAAAATTCCTTCCTCTGCAAGAATGCAGGCTTCCATTCGTCAAATTAATGACTGCCAAACTCTTTCCAATATTCCAATTGTATTGGAGATAATAGTAAATGCATTTTGAATACATTCCCAAAGTTCATCTTCTGTTTCTATCGTATTTTGTTATCGTATTTTTCCTGTAAATCTATGAATGCTTGTATCTTTTCAATAAAGTATTTTTGCACGTAAGTTTGTATGAACTTTTTCATCTATTTGACCTCAGTAATACGCAGTATAAGTTTGGTTCCATTCTTTTTGGATACCCTTTATGAAAATAGCATATAATAACGTGTAATTCTTATTACTCTTTAGTGTTCAAACCAGTAACATTACAATTCCTATAAGAAATTTGTTTTGACGCTTTCTCCATCGCTTTTACTTTATTGTGAAGGAATTTTGTTGCATTTCGGAGATCATACAAATTTATTTCTCCTATGTTTGCAATATATTTAGGGGTGGTTTGTATTTTGTGATGCAAAAGGCGCTTTAACGTGGAAGAAATTGGTCAGATGAAGGTATTTAAAGGAGAGAGGATTATACCAACCGAGAGATAGGGAAGAAAACTGCTTGCTGGGTAAGCTTGTGGAAAGTGCGGTCTATATTAAAGTTTAGGGAATTATTGTGGGTAGATGTAATGAAATTATTTTGGGCAAGGTTTCGATGGGGCTTAATTAAATTTCGTAATTAGGAAAGGGGCGTTGTGGTTTGCCAAGAGACAGGAATGAAAAAATAAATAAATTTAATAGTGTTTTAAATGTTGTATAAATTTTGGCTACAAAATTTGTGGAAATGTCAGTCGTAAAATTGTCAAAAATTTAGATTGTGAAGTGTATTGTAAATTAGTTTGTAATACCATAAGTAATCCTTATCAGGGTTGAACTTGTACATTTTTGTTATTTAAACCTATTTTATTATTTAAAGTGTTTATGGAATTTTAGTTAATCTATAAGAGTAGTTCACAATTATTTGCATGTAAGTTTCACCTCACTGAGGCTACTATTTTATTTTACAAAAGAGGTGGAAATTTCTTTGGCCAGAATATGGTTATTCGAATAAGCACCCAGAGACTTAACGATGACAGGTGTCATCACTGCGAGCCAGTGCAAGCAGAACGACGAAGCAACGCGTATGTACATGCCATCCGTTACATAATACAACTTTCCTCCACTCTATTCACAAGTCAACGAAACTCAGAGCCTACTCTAATTGCGTGAACGCGGCTGTGTAATCGGGCCGACGAAGCTGCGTGACCGTGTAATGAAGCAGGTTCCAGTACATTGTGTGCATCCCGGCATCAGCGTGTGCACGAGGCTAGGCAGTTGCGTAACGTGGCCGCGTTATGATCACTCGCATCGCAGCTGGAAAAGTGGTGAACGTCGCACGCAACTGTTCCGTGTTTCCCTCTAATTAATACGACGGAACATCTCCGGTACCAGGAATTCTGTGTCTCGCAGTGGCGCGGCAATATCGTGCTGCTGCCTCAGCCGCTTGTACCGCGTCTTACGGGGAATGCCGGTGAGATGAAGTGCGGCTTGCACGGTGCGTTAATGAGAATGTCATTCGATCCATCGACTGACTCGCAGCGCGTGCCATACTATCCATAGGCTCAGTGAGCAAGAGCTTAACTTTTCGGAATTGGGATGAATCTGGAAACTGGAACAGGTTACTGCTCTTTATTAAGTAAAAATGGAAGAAAACGATAGAGGAAAAAACTACACTGTTCAACACTAACTCTGTTTTGCAATATCCACTAGGTGATCCTTGTACAATTTCTCGTCCTAAATATGAACTCGGAAGCAGAATTTCTCTATCACCCTCAGATTTCGAAAAACATGAGTTTTTGTAAAAACATGCGATTTTGAGCAAAAAGAGGAATTACGTGAAAACTAAAAACGATAGAAAGTTCACCTTGGGTTAGTACTTTTATATGCAGGAAAATAAAAGGAATCGATTGGTTTAACAAAAAAAAAATAAAGAATAAAGTGCAGTTGCACCTGGCAGGTGTATCGGTGCATCCACATAAAAGATAAGGTCATAGGAAGGTAGGACGTATTATACCATATGACTTTCTTCTCTATCATTTTTTTTTCTATTTTTACCTCAAAAGAAGTAGGAATCTGTCCCAGTTCCTAGAGTCACCCTGTATTTTGATCTAGAAATTATCCGTTGCATGCATTTTTTTAACCTGATGTGCATTATCCCCTATGCGTCATTCGATCAAGGGATAGGGGAGAGTTTGAAAGCTTTTGGAGGGTTCTGAAAGATCCTCGTATGTTTCGAGCATGGTAGTTGAAGGATAATTGAGCAAACGTTTGATAGGGGAATGAAGATATTGGTTCGTTTGCTGAAAGTGGGGTGACTCGTTGTAGGCAAGGCTTGGTAGGAGCTGATTTATATCTTGGGGTTGTTCTATTACTTTGATATGAAGTGAATGTGCAGGAATTAATTTCTGGACACTTCCAGGCCGTTGGTGTGCGTTATATGAGCACAGATCTTTTAGGATCTGACTGTTATTGTGGAATATTATAATTTAGCGCTGCAAATAAAACAATGTATTCTAGGTGGATACTATTCATATAATATTGATTTGAAAATAATATTGATTTGAAATTGTAACTTTCGATTACGTAATAATATCTATCAGAAAATTTATTCCCGTTTTATTAAACCCGGTCACTCTTACATTAACAAAGCATTCACAATTTCAACGGTGATCGCGAATGGGCAATAATTGAAAATAACAGATTACTAGCATAGTACAACATGCCAAACTCTCAAATATACTGCCAACGTGATGTATTAATTAATGTTTCATTATTATTGCGGATCATTTATCTGATTTGTTGTGATTTGTTAGAATATGTTTTAAACGATTCACATGCCGCAAATTGTTAATTTGAACCACATGTCCATGAGTAACTCCTTAATATTGCCCCAAGTGTTTTAGTAGAAGAGGGTTTTCAATAAATTCTAAAGATTTTTTTCACTTCTGCATTGAGAGTCATGATTTTACTGCGTTCCAGTCAAATCCAAAGGTTGAATTATTTTGAGTCACGCCACAAGGGAGGAACGCTGCGAATGCTTCTTTAGTTAATTGATTGTTGTACACGTTGCACGAAATTAGATCAAAGATGTGAGAGGAAGGGCAAATTAAAGTATTCAGAAGTACTAAAATGGATGGAAGTAGCAAAATTTTAGATTTCGAAAATCTCGAGGGTATGAAGTTTGTTTTCAACATTATTATGCTGTTTTTAACTGTATTGTCTGTTTTGAAACATATTTGAGATTTTTATCGGGACGATTTAGTCTCTTATCGCGTATTTCGTAAGTGATAACACCTTTTTTATTATCTGAACTTTCCCTGAGGAAGCAGACGCTTAACTACGTGTGATTAACGATAATATTTTCTGTTGTAGCTTTTACTTTAGTTCGACGATACAATGAATTTTTTATCTTCCTGTAATTTTTCACAAATTGCAATCGTGTGTTTCCTGAAACATTTAACGTCAGAAAAAGTATTAATTCTTTGATATTCATGTTAACATTAATCCATAGGTGCAACTAGACATAGCAAGTACAATTTTCGTCTCATGTCTAATTTAACGAGATTTACAATGTAATTTATACCACCTAAACATAAAAGTTCCGAAGAAGAAATCAATATAGTTTGATTTCAGTATTATTAACAAATTATAGTATCCAGGGTGTTCTACACAACTGACGCAGGTTACAACCAAGGTTGGCTAAAATATTATTTGCAATATTAAATAGTATTTTATTCTAACCGTGCGTTTAGAAGTTTGAAAATAAAATATTTTATTTGTGAGGGAAAAGTTTTGAAATATTACATTTAAAATACTAGTTTATTTGAACTGCAGAAAAATGATTAATCAAAATAGTATTTAAAATATTTCTTCTGAAATATTTTACACATCTCTGGTTACAACTTCGTTACCAGTGCAATTACAGAAAAATATCAAAGACGCAAGATGAGTGGTTTAAGAAGTACTGCATTCGTAAAATCATATTTTTAAAAACGTGCAACGGGGCATGTTCAATAAACAATTGCATTATTTTTAAAAATGGAAATGCAGATTTCTCTTTCGATAGATAGATTCCACTCGTCATTCTGCGTAAAAAAGTATTGATGATATTGTCGAGATACTTAAAAAATTGCCTTCATTGAAGTCGATATTCAAATTCCTCTCCATTACATTTTATATTTTTCGCCGTGGACATGCAGCGCCACATCAAAACTTAAATGGCGATCAACTGATCGTAGCGTTTCGTTGATTGACAAAACGCAACCAACTTTAACTGTTTGAATCAGGGCTATCGAACTGGCGGCTGTTTTTCAGAGCCGTAGGAGAACGACTTCTTTCGTACCCACTTGGACGAATTTCTCTTTGCACGAACCCCAGAATCGCGAGACGCCAGTTCGGCACAACTTACGCTGCAAACAGTTGATCGCTACTTAGGTTCTAATGTGGCGTTGCATGCCGACGGCCAAGCTTGCCTCAACTTCAGCCAGTACAACGTGTTGACCCGCCTGACTTCGCTATCAGGGACGCTTTTCAGTTGTTTTCATTACAGAGTTTAAATTGATGTCCAGTTATTGTTGCACTTTACAGTATTATCCATTGCTTTAGATCATTTTAACTTTGCGTTTTAGCATTTGGCATCCTGTTTAATTAATCTCGACAACTAATCATTTTTTCGCCATTGTACTTCAATACTTTTTTACGTAGATTGTCAAGAATTGTTTACCTGTATAAAGAGAAATATGTATTTAAAGTTAAAAAATTATGCAATTGTTCATCGCACATACACCGTTGCACTTTAAAAAGAACATGAACCTACGGACGTAGTACTCCTTGAGCCATTCATCTGTTATCTTTGACATTTTCCTGTAACTGCACTGGTAACGTAATTATAATCTGTTCCAGTTGCGCGAGGCACCCTGTGCAATGTATTATAGTAATTATAGTTGAAACTGACTGTATAAACGAATTTTTATCTCAGAATCTATTCTACACAAAGAGAAAATCTGTTTTCATTCGCATCGCAAAAGGTGGAACTCGCTAAGTATATTTTTGATTTTGTTGTAGGCGCCCTTTTGCAAGCAAGTGCAATTACATTTGATCTGCAAGACTAATTAATAGTCTCCGTTTGAAACGGATCCCAATTTTATTTTTCTACGCTAACTTTAGTTATTCCTAGTACAGTAAACCATTTTTCCGTTTTCCCCTGTAAAGGAAAGCAAACAACAAATACTTCTGCAGATGTATGACAGAAACACCAATAATGTAACCCGTGTGACTTGCAAAAATTTCTACGTACATACGTGTTTTTACGGGCGATCATGCTGTGTGAGAAACACGTGCTTGCAATATTGAAATACCACAGCTGTTCCTAATTTCGGGAAAACCAGGTCACAATTCGACTATCTGCCAGATGTGTTCGAATCCACAGTTGATACCACCCTGTAATACTGCAACTGTTTTGTTTTTAGAAACAAAAGAAAAACTTTAAAGAATGCAGATTTTCGTAACGACCCCCCCCCCCATGAATAAAAAAGCGTATGACATTATAATTACACACAGGGCAGTTTCAAATGCAGAAAGCAGCATTCACGTTTTCTACCAATTCATAAAAAATTCCGTCATGTTTCTTAAGATGCATACAGTTGGCCACAAAAGTACCCGGACACTTAATATAAATTAAGGAATTTTATTCACTTATTCTTCATTTAAAGCGTAAGGGAAAAACTAGGAATGTCATAAAACAACTTTGTTGAAAAAAGTAAGTTATAATAATTTAGTCCACAAGTAAGAAAAGAAGGTTCAATGAATTTAGCTGTATCGTTGGCAAAATGAAGTATATGCTTTAATCAGTAGACTGTGGATTTTTATACAAATGGATATTTTAGAGAATGTAGTAAAAGACTACAACTTCGGTAGGAAACTTTTTCACTTATTACATATTATAAAAAGCATAGTAATTTGGATATTTTGTATATTTTTTCACATTATGTGGATCCTGTCTAATTTTGCATCTTCAAGTTTTCTATAAAATCTGGAGTCTATTAATCAGGCATCACAAAATGAATGATTAATAAAATAATAGTCATTTTGTCGTAATATCAATTTTTTCTCAATTTTGAGCATTGTATGATAGTGAAACACAGTGAGAAATTTTCAGTTTATTTTCATATTATCGTTAAAAAAGGAAAAACCACGTATTTTGCGAGATTAATTCAGGTACTTTGTTTTCTACACCTATTATACATGCGCAAAGTGGGAAAATTTCTTGTTTTGTTTTAGTACACAGTGGCCAACTCTATATAGATGCTAAATGTATTTCTAACACGTCACTTTCAGCTTCTTTCTCCCCTGTAAACGGTGAAGCTAAGCGCAACGATTCCCTTCTTTTTCCATTTTGAAAGATTATTATTGGATTTTTCTTATATTTCTATTTACGTCGACTTTCAATGCATACTATTTGTGCATTGACACATGTTTCATCAAAAGTAGTGCATAGTACACACACGTTTACTGTTACAGCGAACATATCTCTCGCCATTCTTTGGCCTAAAAAAGCAACATTCCATTCCGAAATTCCGCGTTCCATGTACCTGTACCAGGTCAATTGTTAGTGAAGTCCGTTCACAGACTATTTGTTTCCAAAACCAATCTTCTCAACAAACAAACTCTTGTGCAACAAAATGCCGCTTGGCACCTTGCATCCATTTTTTTAAACGTAGTCCACCTGCACCGAATATAACTGCGCATTAAGTTCAGACCTGCGTCACGTGATATGTTGTTACGCGTTTTCACGTGTCATTGTAAAAGTGTGAGTCGGCATATTTCCATTGGTTCAAATATGTTGTCGACACACTGCAGTCACGTCATACAATCATGTTAATATTACGTTCTGTGTAATAACAATTTTTTTAAATGTTAATGAACCTTTAACACGAGAAATCACTAATAACATCATGTTATTTAATACATTTTTTAAATAAATGGAACTTCCCACAATAATTTTATATATGTTTGTTCACGGCTGATTGAGGGAGCTCCCACGTCACGTGTAATCGGTACGATACCAAATGATCGAGCCATCTCGTCACAATAATGGCAATTATTCACCTCATCAGAGCCAACTGTCTAACAGGCGCTGATGACGTCATTTTGCTAAAATCCAGCCTCGTTGACCGCGGAACGTTAGACAGACTCATTTGTTTTCCTACAAGAACATAATTCTCTAAGATCAGTGCGGTGCTCCGTACGAGTGGCCAAATTATAACTATTTAATGGTATATACATCACTATATTATAATAAGTTTATAAATTTAAGTGTACATAGCTGTTTTTCTTCGTTGACTTTTTTGTTTTTTCTGAACATTCCGCTACTCTAAAATATCGCCATATTGTCTAACAACCCCTGATAATAAACTGTTTAAACAGGATTAAATCGTGTTTAATACTTTCTGAGATATTTAAACGAATACGGTTTGCACCCTTAACTTCGAGGATAATTTTCATCCCTTAAATATGTACGCTTGCGCACAAAAAATATGGGTTTTCTTATTTTTATCAGAACTATCTTTCACCAAAACTTTATAGAAACCCGTGTCTTCCTGTTCGATACAAACTCTTATTAATTAAAGGGGTCGAGATGTATCTGTATAAATACTCCCCACCACTCGTAGGCTAAGTTACCGTGGCCCGGCTACTGTCTGCGATGACAGAAAAGGATCCTCGGAGTGCATATACATACAAATGTGAACACCACCCACTATGTCACGTATAGTGCTGCCTAACATGGAATCATACTTTGACACGTGACGGGATCAAGGTCTGAGCTTAGCTTTACCAAATACGTTAACACAAAAAAAAATTATACTAATGAACTCTCAGGCTATACGATTAACTTCCCCTCAATAAAAACACTGTTCAAGCAAGCAACATCAGGTAAGACGTAAATTAGTTTGCAGAAGATGCAAGCAGCAGAAGAATACAGGAAAAAAGAAGAAAAAGCGATGGAGATGGTAGCGAGAAATGAAGCAGACATAAGAAGGTGAGAGTTGCCTAGAAAAGAGAAGATACGCTGTGGGATATTATCTCGCCGTGATAAAAAAGCAATCGTGTCGGCTAGTTTATAACGATTTAAGGAAAAATTTATATCGGCCGGAGGGGAACGCTGTTACGACGCAGCTGTAACCTGGCGCGCACCGCGAAATTAGGTAACAACTTCGATAACGCGGGGCCAACGCGTGCTGCTTGTTATGTATGTACCTGTGTAGCACGCAGACTAAAGTCGCCGTCCGTATCGTGCCGCTGTACACGCGTCGTTAATTAATTTCGTACGTAGCCCACGGTTATCTGCAGCGCGGCAGGCTTTTTATCCGATAATCACGATAACGGATGCTCCTTGTTGAGGGGAACTCTCTTGTTTAGCGACCAATGGCGTTTAAGTAAGCTCGCCAGCGTGTTTGTGTATCGCGCAACGTTCCCGTGAGACCGGGCTAAAGTAAGTTCTGTACTTCCCACGGTGAAAGATATCGTGGGGATAAAAAGTCGCAGGAGATATTACTTAGGTAGCTTGAAGTGCTCCGCGGCAGGGGAAGAAAGAAAAAGGCTGTGGGTCCGTGTAGAGAGGCAAAAGCAAACCCGTAGAGCGGTAGCCAGCTGGAATTGTAAAGTAAATGGCGACACTGGGAATCAGGGCCGCGTCTAGAACTTTTTGGGCCCTAAACACACGAACCAGGGCCCTTCTTATGCAGGGTGTAACGCAACCCTCTGCAAATATTTTAAGGGGCGATTCTACAGGCCAAAATAAAGCGAAAACCAAGAATGAAAATTTTGCATTTGGGGCTTTGTTAATAAATTACCGATGTTTAAGAAAACGCGGTTAAAACGCCTGCCGGTAGGCAATTTGACGGGCAGCGGCTCGAGTCCGGCAGCTGCATTCAGTGGTAGTCATTCGCTACATGGAAGAGAAACCATGACCCACCGCACCGCATAATCTGACACCCAAAAGGCACACGTTTTACGATGTACAGCATTCAACCTGCCTACTTGTAAAAATTCACATGGGCATATCGAAACCCGCCCAATAGGATTATCAAGTAAAAAGGGTGACGGCAGCCTTCAATCCACAATTTTGTTCTCAAAAACCAAATACACATGCACCACGATTGTCGCGACCCCGACTGTCTATGCGCACACGCGACTGTCCCATAAGCGAGTGCCCACGATTTGCAGTAACCTTATTATTCCAAGAAATGTTCCTTGCGTCCACCATCCGCTTGAAGACAGTGGTTCAACTCTTTCACGCAAGTCGTGTCACAATTTTCGAAAGTTTGTTATTATTGTCAGAGGACAACATCATGTTAGCGTGTTTCGCAAATGTACACGAATCTTTGCACATCTGGTACCACTATCACCGCACATAATCGATTGTAAGAAAATGTAGCTTTAAGATTGGCATTATGTATCTAGAAATTGAAATAATCAAGTTCTAACAACCAAACTAAATTAAAAAACAAAAGTAATAACAATAGAAATAAACGCAATATTAAATACTAAAACTTAAAGTAAAACTGGCATGTTTAAATCGTTCCGTATTTAACGTCGTACAAGCAGCAACGGTCTCGATCGTCTAGAAATAACGATCAACCGATGCATCCCGAATCGTCGCGAATCGTATCTACGGAAAGTGTTTGGAAGTATTTGTTATTCTTTCGGCCGTAGAAAGGGGCAATAGTGTTGCCCTATCGACGACTCGTGACGATTCGGCATGCATCGGTTGAACATTATTTCCAGACGATCGAGGCAGTTGCTGTTTGTACGCTGTTGAATACGGAATGGTTTGAACATTCCAGTTGTACTTTGAATTTTAGTATTCGGCATAGATTTAATATCGCATTTAGTTCTATTGTTATTACTCTCGATTTTTAATTAAGTCTAATTCTTAGAACTTGATTATTTCAATTTCTAGATACGCAATCTCTATTTTAAAGCTACTTTTTGTTGCAATCGGTTACGTGCGGTGATAGTGGTGGTGCCAAGTGTCCAGAGGGTCGTGTACATTTGCGGAATACGACTACATGATAGTGTCCTCTGACAATAATAACAGACTTCCGGAAACTGTGACACGATTTGCGTCAAAGATTGAATCACTGCATTCAAGCGAGTGGTGGACACGAGGAACATCTCCTGGAATAATAAGTTTAATGCAAATCTTGGAATTGTGATCCTCGTGTGCTGCAAATTTCTGTGTTGAATTGTATATTGTGAACCATCGCGGACGGGACAATCGCGTGTACGCATAGACACTTGCGGACGGGACAATCGCAGTGCATGCGTATTTGGTTTTTCGGAGCAAAATTCTGGATTGAAGGCTGCCGTCACCCTTTTTACTTGATAATCCTATTGGGCGGGTTTCGATATGCCCATGTGAATTTTTACAAGTAAGCAAGTTGAATGCTGTACATCGTAAAACGTGTGCCTCTTGGGTGTCAGATTATGCGGTGCGGTAGGTCATGGTTTCTCTTCCATGTAGCGAATGACTACCACTGAACGCAGCTGCCGGACTCGAGCCGCTGCCCGTCAAATTGCCTACCGGCAGGCGTTTTCACCGCGTTATTTGAAAAATCGGTATCTTATTAACAAAGCCCCAAATGCAAAATTTTCATTCTTAATTTTCGCTTTATTTTGGCATGTAGAATCACTCCTTAAAATATTTGCAGAGGGTTGCGTGACACCCTGTATGTATAAGTAAGAACGAGTAGGACGACTTATTGATAAAAGATGTTACCCAAACATGACAGCGGCGTTGCAATAAAAGTATTACTATTGTAATATATTTTTCAAGTTTTATTAATTAAAGCAAGCGGATTTATTTATTTAATATAGTAATGGCACCATTATGCGGTCCCTAGCCACGTACCTATTTTGCCTACTGTTAAACGCAATTCTGTACAGGTACAATGTTCGTAATTAGCAGTTTTAGTACAATTACGTAATATCATGTATCCAGCAGTTAATCTTTTTGGGCCTCAGGCATGTAGCGACCTCCAAGTCCTGCCACAAGAGGGATTCGGCGCGAGCTGCCACTTTCTCGAAAGTGCTCGCCCCGACATCAGGTCCTATATAAACATCCTGCGACTATCCCTCACTATCCCGACGTCTAAGGCAAGGGTCTGCTAGGTAGCCTTACTGACGAGTCCTCTAGCAGGCCCAGGACGAAACGCTCTCCTAACTCCCACTCCATAATTTTCCGCTCAGTCCTTCCACCACACTCTAACAGCTACAAATTGGTGACCCCGACGTGATCTAGGGAAGGACTCCAGCGCAAGGACCACGATGGAACAAGACAGCTCCGATGACCTGGATTGGATTTAGGCCCAATAGCCGAAAAAATCGTAACCCCTCTCCTAGGATAGCCAAGCCAAGCAGTTCACGACGCCGAACCCAAGAAAAGGATCGCAGACACGAAGTCTCCGCCGCCGCTACGCATCGACGCCGCCCCGATCCTTGGGACGTCCGGCATACGCGTTCGCATCGCACATTCGGAGTAACGCACCGACGAAATATGCACGACGCATGCTGCAGAGAGAGAGAGGCGGCTACCCTAGGACAGCAGCGTATACGACTGCATCACGGCTAAAGCACGCGCTCGCCGTAACGCGATGCAGAAAGAGAGGACGGGCCCCGACCAATCCCATCATCAACAGATAGATCGAGCCTCGGAGAGTTACAGACGCCGGTGAATATCGGTATCGTTAACACTGGCAAGGGGGTAATGTAGCGACCTCCAAGTCCTGCCACAAGAGGGATTCGGCGCGAGCTGCCACTTTCTCGAAAGTGCTCGCCCCGACATCAGGTCCTATATAAACATCCTGCGACTATCCCTCACTATCCCGACGTCTAAGGCAAGGGTCTGCTAGGTAGCCTTACTGACGAGTCCTCTAGCAGGCCCAGGACGAAACGCTCTCCTAACTCCCACTCCATAATTTTCCGCTCAGTCCTTCCACCACACTCTAACAGCTACAAATTGGTGACCCCGACGTGATCTAGGGAAGGACTCCAGCGCAAGGACCACGATGGAACAAGACAGCTCCGATGACCTGGATTGGATTTAGGCCCAATAGCCGAAAAAATCGTAACCCCTCTCCTAGGATAGCCAAGCCAAGCAGTTCACGACGCCGAACCCAAGAAAAGGATCGCAGACACGAAGTCTCCGCCGCCGCTACGCATCGACGCCGCCCCGATCCTTGGGACGTCCGGCATACGCGTTCGCATCGCACATTCGGAGTAACGCACCGACGAAATATGCACGACGCATGCTGCAGAGAGAGAGAGGCGGCTACCCTAGGACAGCAGCGTATACGACTGCATCACGGCTAAAGCACGCGCTCGCCGTAACGCGATGCAGAAAGAGAGGACGGGCCCCGACCAATCCCATCATCAACAGATAGATCGAGCCTCGGAGAGTTACAGACGCCGGTGAATATCGGTATCGTTAACACTGGCAAGGGGGTAATGTAGCGACCTCCAAGTCCTGCCACAAGAGGGATTCGGCGCGAGCTGCCACTTTCTCGAAAGTGCTCGCCCCGACATCAGGTCCTATATAAACATCCTGCGACTATCCCTCACTATCCCGACGTCTAAGGCAAGGGTCTGCTAGGTAGCCTTACTGACGAGTCCTCTAGCAGGCCCAGGACGAAACGCTCTCCTAACTCCCACTCCATAATTTTCCGCTCAGTCCTTCCACCACACTCTAACAGCTACAGGCATACAAATAAATATCGAGGACCCTCTTGTATAAATAAGAATGAGTAGGACAACTTATTGACAAAATATATTACCTAAATATGATAATGGCGTCCCAATAAAAGTGTTATTATTGTATTATACTTTTCAATTTTTATAAATTAAAGCCAACGTAATTATTTATTTAATGTAATGCTGGCACCATTATGCGGGCCCTAGGCACGTACCTATTTTACCTACTATTAAGCGTAGCCTTGCTGGGGATAGGCAAAAATAATTAGAAAACGAGTCATTTATCCCAGGCATTTGTCCAACGGGTCAGCACTCGCAATTAGTCTTTAATTTTCGTTGGTTTCCCCGTGCACTCGTTCGTTCATTCCTTTGGCACTATGTCCGCGGCGCGGATGGTAGTCGCGGTTCGCCGTTAATTGAACGCGGATCTACTTGCATCGGCGAACGAAGGAAAACCGCCGACGGAGAATTACTCCGTCAGAATCGAGCCGTGATTTCGCCTGACTCCCGAGGATCGGTTTCGCTGCTGCACCTCGTTTGAAAATTCATCGAGTTTGCAACGGTAACTTCTGACGGATATCGCTCGGTCCTTTCTAGTGGAAACTGTTCTCATTTGTGGAACTGGGTTATTTCACTTCCGCACTTGTACACATTATTGTCGATAAATTATTGGCGTTTCTATAAAATGAGAATTAATTTGACATGTATTCTCAAAAGTATAGCGAAGAGACAATAAGTAGATACATAAATTGACTACAATTATTTGTTTTTATTATTTACCTGCGTCTGTCTTTTCATTTTGATTTCCTCTTTTTCATTAGTTTTATTTCTAATTCCTTCTTTTATTAAACCTTTAGCAGCTTAGAGAGGTGACCCAGAAATTGAAAGACACAGGCATGCGAAGAATATTTCAACCACCAACATGAACTACCTTCTAAAAAATTATTAACCATATAAAATTACACTTATGCGAAATTTAATACACATATTTTTTGTCAAACCAATAAACGTTATTTGTTATCTAAATCGTGGACTATGAAGTAAATACTACTAAATTACCACAAATTGAATGGTAACTTGTAAAATCAAAAATTCTTTTCATAAACAATTTGGGGTTAGATGCCATGCAGCAGGTAAGATGTCTATAAATGTGCAATATGAAGGATTTATTCGTTGTAATTCAATCATTTGTATAAAGTCAAAATAAATAAGAAAATATACCTTCTTTACAGCTAACAAATTGCATCTATTGACAAGAGTTTTTTTTTATTGTAAGACAAAATATGAAGAGGTAGCAAAAATTTGTGCGGACCTTGTAGCGTACTCTTTTTCAAAACATGCTTATGTGTATTAAAACAGAGGCTAACCTAATGATTGGCCCAAACTTATACAACTTGGATTAGCTTCCTTTTTACATACAGGGTGTTCGGCTATACTGCATGTCAATATTCTAAGGGGTGATTAATAGGTTATTCTAAACAACGCTTTCCTGTGCGAAAATGCTGATTAAGGCTTTGTCTTTGAATTATTAAGGAAAAAGACTGACTAATCAGAGCAGGCACTCAGCCAACAGGATTGTGGTACGCTCAATCGCAGTCTTGACTAACCAATCAGAGCGCGAGAGCGTTCAAGACTGGGGTTGAGCGTATCACGATCCTCTCGGCTGGACACGCGTTCTGATTGGTCAGTGTTTTTCATTAACAATTCAGAAATGGAGCCCTAACCAGCATTTTCGCACAGGAAAATTCTGTCTAGAATCACTTCAGCGATCGCCGAAACACGCAGTAGCTGAACACCCTATACAGTGTAGAGGGGTCATTCCTAAGTAACACGTACTTGAAAGTGTATTCAATCCTGCTTTTTATTGCTCGATGGATCTAAATTGCAGTCCAGAGCGGTATTCGATACCTTTTATTGTTCCACAACTGTATTTTAATATTTCGCTTGAACAGTTTGTAAATAAAATAGCTGTAGCTATCTCCATCTTCTGCCATAAGAGGGATTTGGCGCGAGCAGTCGCTTTCTCGAAAGTGCTCGCCCCGATATCAGGTCCTATATAAAACACCCTGCGACTGTCCCTCACTATCCCAACATCTAAGACAAGGGTCTGCTACATAGCCTACTGACGAGTTCTCTAGCAGGCCCAGGGCGAAACGCTCTCGTAATACCTACTCCATAATTTTCTGCTCCGTCCTTCCACCTCTCCTAACCGCTATATAGCTATAAAAATTGTTTGGACCTTTGACATCATTTTCCGGGAAAACGAATCATTGGCGACCTGTTGTTCCTTTTGCAAAGTTGATCCTTGTGATGAATAAAAATGCAATCCAAAAAAACATTTCCATCTTTGACCTTGAATTTTCAAGGTCAGGACCGATGTGCTGTAAGTTATTCATGTAAATACCTACTGCATGAAAGGTGCAGAATCACGTTATGTTTGTCCCGACATACAGAGTTTTCGGCGACAGGTGGTAGAAACTTTAAAGGGTGACTGCTAAAATGATCCTAAACAACTTTTTCCTTTGCTAAAATGTTGGTTAAGACTTTGTTTTTGAATTATTAACGAAAAGCACTCACCAATCAGAGCACGCGTAGAGCACGCATCCAGTCACAAGAGTGTTGGGACTGGGCGTCACGATGGAACTTACTCTGATTGGTCAGTGTTTTTCGTTAATAATTATAGAACGAAGTCTTAACCAACATTGTAGCGAAGGAATTTCCTAGCAGAATAATTATTTGACACCCTGTGCAATGTATGTAAAAAGCAAGATTATTCGAGTGTAAGTTTTTGTCAATAATTACTAAAACAAATACCAAGTGATCTTCATTACCTCACACAGTAGAAGAACTCGTAGTTACGATTGTGTAAATTTTTACCAGGTAAACTCTGAGTTATGGATATTTGGCATTTTCTTCAACATGGCATCTTCTTCCAAATTACTTTAGACTTAAGACTTTTCACGCAAACAATTTCTTTTCTCTCACATTTGATCCGAACGCGGCAACATTTTTGTAGAGAAAAGGGGCAGTCTTTATGTTTATATCCACTAAAAAAGCGGGATCATAGTTTTAGTTGTTTTTGTCGCACTGTCGTTGCATAACGGAGGACAAAAATATGTTTACCCTTAAAATGGTGGTTACTTCGTTTCTCTGTGTGTATACGCGTATACATGCATGCGCCACGTTCTCGGAGATTATTCACGGAAGAATCGTTTGTTTGTCCGTTGCACATTTACGGAGCTATGATTTTTTTCAAGGAAGAAACAATTCTGGTGGATTCGCGGAATTCCTAAAATTCTAGGTAGCTATTACGTAGCCGAATGTTCAGAGAATTTCCGCTGTCGCGGTTTCGCGGAGAGCCGAAAATCTCGACCCTGTTTTATATCACGGACACGTTTCAAAAGCGAACGAATAAAAATTCACTGACTAGAAAAGCAGTCGCGCTGCAGAAGTAATATTACCGGTCTCGCGACACTGTGGAAGCACGATTTTTACAAAACGGAGCGAGACTAATGCGATGCGAACGAACAAAGGTAGAAACATTTTGAGCATTAACAAAGCATTAGTCGAGTGATTTCCATGATGGGAACAAGCTTTTGTTGCGTGGCGTCACCTAGCAAATTATTCATGTTCCGTTATGTATCTGTATAGTTGTGAAATGTTTTACTACTTTTTGGACGGTGATGATGATAATAATAATAATCTGATATTGCCAGTTGTGCCAGGACATATTAAATATTTCCGAACAGTCCAAAAATATATTACAAATTTAGTTCCTCTTGGATATTCATTATGTTATTATAATCTACGTAGTTGTTGTTATTCTCTGACAATAGAAGCAATGTTTATTAATAAACAATCTTGACAAAATTATTACAAGGATAGATTACCGAATACGCAGCTAACAGTACAATAAAAGGAAGAGGCTCAAGTGAAGTGACTGGAAGAAGAAGAAAAGAGGAGTGTACAGGGTGTAAAGGAATTGTATATAACGACTATGACAGAGTGATTTCGCTCCTTCGGTTCGGTGGACATTTATGAAAAAAAAACCGTGCAAAATTGTTCTTGGCCGTGAAAATTAAAGTCGAAATTTTGTTGGCCTATCGGATTCTACTCGTCATGAGGATAAAAAGTGTGAAAAGAGCCATGGGTCGCAACTCAACCATTTTCTTTTAATAAATGATGTTAATATTTTGCATTGGTTAGCACAGGTTTAAAGCAGAAGATTGAGAAAGAGGGAGCGACGGTCTTTGCGCGACGCTCTATTACGGGTGCGACGGCCGACGAGACGCTAAATCGGCCGATACGATGCGAAGGGCCGTAGACCATCGCTCCCTCTATCTCAATCTCTCCCCGTGCTAACCAATGCAATATATTAACATCATTATTGCAAGAAAACGGTTCAGTTGGGACCCATGGTTCCTTTCACACTTTGTATCCTTATAACGAGCAGAATCCAATAGGGCAAAGAAAAATTTTGACCTTCAGTTTCAAGATCAAGGAATTTCGCACGGGCTTTTTTTCCACAAATGTCCACCGATCCGAAGGTATAGAATCACACTGCAGTGGTCGTTTACATATAATTTATCTACACACTATACAGTGTGTAAAAAGATGTGTACCGATCATCATAGGTGTACTCTACACAATTTGTGGAGATTTGAGAAAAGGCCCCGCAAAATCTTCCTTGACCTTGAAAATTAAGTTAAACATTTTTTTACTTTATCCTATTCTACTCATCATGAGGGCAAAAAATGTCGAAGGTACTATAGGTCGCAACTCAGGAGTTCTCTTGGAAAATAAAATTAAAGAATTACATTAGTGTCGCATGAGCGTGAACACAGTACAAGAATAACCAGTAGCGGCATTCCGTGTCGGTCCCTTTAATATTGGTATCCGAAGTCAGGTGACAGTTGGTGCAGTAGCGCGCAATATTCTAATTGGTTGTCGCTACGTTACAAAATGACGCTACGTGGCGTGGGTGCGCACGAGGAAAACATATTATTTGCCCCAACCGAGATGCCGAGCTCCAACCGAGTCTCCACAAACTGAACAACACAGGGACAAGGAGGTAGGCCCTTTGCGCCACCTAATTTCACGCAGTCGCCCCGACGCTTGCGTCGTAGCAGTCACAAACAGTTGCGTAATGTCACATATGTACAATAAATACGTATGATACATAGGTTTCATCTCTGTCTATCTCGATTTATCCGTTTCACTGCACGTTACGCGGCAGCTGTAGGAGGTGACAGACCCAACGAATAATGAAAGAGCATGTTACTGCAAGTGGGATCCGCAATTTGATTAGACGGCATCTCGTTTGGTACAAATAATAAATGCTGTGGAGGAAAACTGACGCCATATTGTCAGTAGTAATATGGGGCGAGCGCTGTAGCTTTTCGCGGGCATGATTTTGAGGGAGTGTCGCTACTGGGTATTCCTATACTGTGGCGCGAGCGCTAACCTATTCCTCTCCCTACTAAGCGAACGAAGAGCGGAAGTAGCCACCTAGAGCTCGCCATCAGGTCGATCTCGTGTCCATTGGCTAGGAAAGGAAAACAAACTATTGGTCCCTTGTTTTAACTAATGCAACTCTTTAACACCATTCTTCAAAAGAACGGTTGAGATGCGACCCATTGGTTCCATTGACACTTTTTTATTACGGATGTTGTTAGGGACGTCGAAATCTCGAAACCGAGATATGAAAAAGTATAAAATCAATGAAGAGCTCGAATGCTACAGTTCCTGAGCAAGATACAGTGCTGGTCCGTAATAAGAAACTAGCTTCTGACTCGAAATAAGCAACTCCTTATTCTCACTTCTTTGTTTGATGTCGCCGAATAAAAGCGTGTTTCGTTCGGAGAATGAGATGCCATACATTCTGTCCTCTAAGTAAGTACGTCTGTATTGCTTGCTGCAAACGCAAAACGAACACTTATCTTTGTTTATAGAGATGTTAATGCTTCGTGCACGCCGCGTATGATACTAATGTCCTCGTCGAGATATCAATCGAAATAGAAGGTAAAAGATTTGTAGTTTCTGCTGTTCATTTTTTCTAAAAATGTCAAATAACTGGATTTGACATTTTTAGGCAATTTTTCCCCCTCTTGACTTGTTGTTTAAGCGATAAAATGAAAATGAAAACCGTTAAACTGCATAACTATCAAGGTTTTTTGAAACTATTTCGAAAACTAAAGCCGGGCAACGGTAAGATGTATAGGAAGAAGTTGTCCAAAATGATGTCCTTGGCAAGAGCTTTCAAGAGTTAAAGAGTTAATCTCTATTCACAAGAGTTAAAGTAAAAAGAAAAGTTTGACCTTAATTTTCAAGGCCAAGGTCAATTCTTCTGGGTCTTTATAGAACAATATAAAAAATTGATGATAGAATAAGCCGTATCGTAAGTATAATACAAAGATTATTCATCAAGAAATACGGATTTTCTACTGAGCAATTGCAATTACTGTTTGTACAGCTGATACGTTTCCAAATGTTTCGCGATCCAGCATGCTGTCGCGCACAGACCGAATCAAACATTACGAAGCTCTTTAATTACACGCGAACAGCGCGACCCGATCCGCCCTTAAGTGAAACATGTCTCTGCAGACAATAGGCGCGTCGCGACGTCTGGCATTAACGTTGGCTCCTTTGATCCGCGATATACGACATTTTGGTTCGCAACGAAACCTCCCACTTTCCGAGTCATTTCCGAATCTGGGGCCAATTCTAGCTTAGCTGACGTTGTTCCAAGCCGCTCTTACATTAACCGGCCAGCTCCGCAATTAACCAGAATTTCTATGAGACTCGCTACAGCCGGCTTAAAGGACGACTCGAAATTTATTGTTTCGATATATTATGCAGTCTGCGCACTCGTTACCGTACCTTTTATCTCTGACTTTCCTTCCTTTCTTCCTCTCTCTGTGTCTGTGCCTGGTGTATGCACGTTGCCTCGCCATCCCTTTCGGTCCTCCCATCGGGCAAAAGTAACAAGCTTACCGTGTGCTTCTTTCGCCTACGAACGCGGGCATAATGGAAGATTTAAATTTTCAACCGAGGTTACGCGCGCGCGCGAATTTGAATTCGGATCTATTTTATAATCCGGGCTATTAAAGTTGTCGCGGAATTTGCATTCCCCTCTCGCCACCATAGCACGGCGACTCTCCGGAAATTTTTGCCCGGAATGGGGGCCAGCACCGTGACGGAGAGACGAATGAAATTCATGAAAACGCTGCTCGTGCTCCTGCCTCCAGACACACGTTTATATTTGTCACTGTGTGAAAACCACGCGTATGCGTGTAACCGCAGATACGCTTCGTTCCTTGTTTTCGTTTTTCGCTTTGCCCCCTGACTCTGCTTTGGTCTGCCTAATGTCCCGTTCCTTACATTAATGCGGGCTGTTGGTCATTTTGGCTAGAGAAAAAATTATTGGGGATAATAAAATGCTGAAAAAGGACGGATTTTAAGCAGAGAAAATGGGCGTAGTAATTTCGAACAAGTTTTGCGGTGAAACTGAATATGATTGCCTGGGGTATTCG
The DNA here is from genome assembly GCA_023838395.1 of Holcopasites calliopsidis. Lineage (NCBI taxonomy): Eukaryota > Metazoa > Arthropoda > Insecta > Hymenoptera > Apidae > Holcopasites > Holcopasites calliopsidis. The sequence goes on along the minus strand of JALHAQ010000018.1, from coordinate 704,700 downwards.
TTTGAAATGTTTGAATAAGGCGGTGAGTATCCTGAAAGATTGAACTGAAGCACGATCAATCGGGGTCGCTGTGTTTTACAGATTTTCAGGTTATGTATTGCCAGTCGAGATGGAAAATTTTTTTAACCATTATTTTGGTAACATCTCTACTAGCCATTAGCGAGACTAGTGGCAGCAACACCAGGCAAAATCGAACCGAGTTTCGCCGTTGACACGCAGTGCCACATTAAACGTCTGATGGCGATCAGCTGATCGCAACATTTAATTGGTTCCAAAACGCAATCAATTTTAACTGTTTGAATCAGGGCTGTTGAACTGGCGGTTTTTTCACAAAACCGTAAGAGAACATAGGAGAACGTCTTCTTTGACACAACGCTACTTCGGTACAACGTACGCTGCGAATAGTTGATCGCCACTTAGGTTTTAATGTGGCGCTGCATGTCGACGGCAAAACCTGGCCCAACTTCGGGCAGTACAACGTGTTGTCTTGGCTATCAGGGATTGTATGATTGGGAACATTGATTGTAATAATATTTCTTACTAAAATAATTTGGAGTATCGTTATGCTATTGTACTATTGTAATTATCACTGTTTTTCATAATCCTTATTCATTGGTTGCTAGCAATAAGCGGTAGTACAACAGCAAAGGAAAAGTATAATCAAATAAAAGAATACCATATTTTCTTGTTTATTATTAAAATGCACACACACATTGCAACCATATTTTCTCCAAGTACTTTGTTAATTAATACGTCAAACGAATCTGCATATGTTTTGTTAAAAGTTTATATAACATTTAATGCTGTAAATTTTATTGGTCAAATTGCATTTAATGAATAAATATCTTATTCGAAGATTTCAGCTACAACCGTGTAAATTGAACTGTACCGTGCCTCGTCGTCGGACGATAGTTTCCGAATGTCACGAACACGACACATCGCGAACTCCGATGTGTGGATTTATTCCTACCAGGGGTTGTAAATTCTTAGATACCTTTTGGGGCACACCGGTGGATCTCGACACAGCTCGCCAAATTAATCTTGAGCAGTTAGTTAAAAATACGTGAATATAGTTCGGACTGCCGAACGTGAGAGAATATATATTCTGTTGAATATAAGTCCCGCATCGATTAGACTTGACGATATTGCTCGATAGCAATGTGACTTTAATGATATAACCGTGGTGCTTTTGTGAGTGATGCGTTCGGTGGTTGAGACTTTTTTTCGTGTTCCGCAAGAAAGTCCTAGAGGCGACTTCCTAATTTTAGTGTACGTTGATTGGTCAATGCGAATCCGTAGTTTCACCAATCAGCGTACTGGTTCTAGGTGTAGGTCCACCACTCTTTCGGTGCGTCCGAAGCGCGCTATTTCCAAGAAAAAATGGGGCGATACCTGGAACGCGAGGGCTCTGGAAATTTTGGTCGAGGTAGGAAATTCCTCCAGGTATCGCGGGTCGGCTTCGCGTACCGTTACAATATGGCCGAGAACCTTCGGAAATCCAGGTTTATGGCATATGTATTGCCGATTATTAAGGATGATGAGTATAATTTAGATGGCAACGTTTTGCCCGCACATGAACTAAATTGCTTGCAGACAGCAAGCAATTAACAAAATCCTTTCCTCAAAAATAATATTTTTCCCGAGATAGGTGCCATAAACCTTATCAAAATTTCCATGCGCATTGTTTCGCGCGACGAAACATAAATACATAGTTACATTGCCGCAATTGTTTAAACAAACTTGTTGACCGTAGATAACTCATAAATTATGTTGCTGCGGAAAGATATTTCGATTTTATTCAAATACCAGGCGAGCCAAGCATTCATTTTGAAGTTAAAAGGGGCATACATTTTACTGAACAAAACTGATCATTAACATAGAAAGGAAGTTTGCCAAATAGTTCATAATAAAATGACATTGTTTCGTTATTTTAACGTTTTTTCAAGTATTTAGTAACTTCCGATTGTTTTCACTAAGCTATACTTTACTTCCTTGGCTGAAGTGAAACAAGCATTATTCATCAAGGAATATACCGTTGCTTGGTAAAGTTTTATGGATAATCTATCGGGTGATTGAAAATCGATAACCAATTCTTTCCTTCATTTCTGTGTATTTTTCTCAAGGAAATGTCTTTTTTATTCGTTCAAGGAAATGGACGAATTGAGAGGCGGAAATCGATAAATTACCATAAGCAAACTTTCGACAAAGCTGAAGCTTTCAACTGTTACGGAAGCTAAAAACTCTGATCAAGATTTTCAATTTCCGGTTTCTTTGTTCTATATTTTACGCGGGTGAAGAAAAGCTTGCTGTAGCTATCACTGTTGAATTCCCTGCGAATTCCTTTGACGTGGAAGAACTGCGACGGGTGATGACGTTCAGTTTACATCAGAATTTGCTTTAAATTCTCTTAAGTTTTAGCACAGTATTTACATGGTGTTCGTTTTTTAACATAGAATATATTATAGGGCTCATTTGGCTGCAAAAAATGTAACACGAAAGATCTGACGAAAATGTGTAACGCTGGAAAGTAAATAAAAAGAAAATACTTCTAGATGGCGTTTGGGGATTATGGCGCTTGCAGTAGCGGTGATGTGACTACATTAAGGAATTAATTAGTCAGGCGATTAGTTACGCTGGAACTGTCTTGTGATTACTTTTGTTCAAAATGTGTTGAAATCGCAATTATTCTCTCTTATATCTGTGCAAAGTGTAAATGGTTTCCTCGATACTGACGATGAAACTGTCGGCGCTGATATTCTGTGATCTCGAAGAGTTAACTGCGTTAAGCCTGTCTATTTTTCTAAAAACGTGCAAATATCTCGAAAACTATGGGACACATGAAAAAGGTATTATTTGTTGCGTTTTCGTATTACGCTTAAGAAAAATTTTTGCAGCTTTGTTAGGTTTTAGAAGCCGTGCAGATTTGCTGAATGTTTTTGCAACTCTGTTGCGTTTTTGTAAGATGCGTAAAAATGTATGTATTTTAAGTAGTATAGAACATACTTTAAGTAGTATGGATCAACGGCATTATAAGGTCCGCCTTCTCAAGTAGTATAAGTCTACGACACAGTCAGACATGGCTTAAATATTGTTAACACGGTACTTACAGTGTGCTCGTTTCTTATAATGACGTGTAAATATCTCGAAGATTATGGGGCACATGAAAAAAGATTCATTTATTGCGTCTTAAAAAAGAAGATATAAACATAACAAAAATTAGATCCTAAAAGGGACACAAATTAACACGGTAATCATGTTTTACAAATTATACTAAATGTACACCATCAATCAGTGAACTATATCATATCAGCAAACAGCAATTGGCGGGTTAAATAAATCTCTTTGTCACCGCCTTCTATCAACATTCAGCCAGTTCTCGACGCTTTCAGCGTTATCTATCCTTCATACGTAATTCGCCCCTCGTTTCCGCAACCGGCTTTAGTTTCCTCTCTTGGAGGGGGTCGAGTTTTGACGATGTTTCAATCAAGACCTCCGACAGTTGGGTTAAGGGCGAAGGATCCTCCGGAGAATGTCGACCTGCGAACAGAGACGAGAAGTTTCCCGTACTTCAAGAAGATCATCCCTAATGCTCATAAGTGAACTCTAATAGGGCCATTAGCTCAAGTGATTTATTTATGCGCGAAATAGATTTTGACACATGAATTAATTTAGACGGTTCTCAAGTTTCGGCTGTATCGTATTCGATGCCTCCAATTATAGTCAATTTATTTTAATTAGCCGTCCTTTACATTCACGGGAAAATCATTTTGCTATACTATCAGCATCGTTTATTCGTATTCAGATACGATAATTGTAATGAAAAAGGCATAGGCTTTCAAGATTTTTATAATTCAAAGTATTCGTACCTTTCTAAAATAAAGATTAGAACAAATGAACATGTTTACATTACAACAATATACTCTAGTCAATGAGAAATATTGAAGTAGATTTGTATTTTTAATTTATAGTAAAAAACAAACTATGTACATCTATGTATATCTCAATGATTAATGTTTTCAATGTTTCTTGTAATGTGTTAATGTAATAGTCTAACTGTATCCAGCTTATACGAGTGAAAACTTTAGGTTTACGAACTACTAATAGGTTTTGCAACATAAATGATTTGAAAGTTAAATTTAATATAATATACAAATATTTATTACGCGAAATACAATATAACACGTAAAGTTGAATATGTTTGTAGTACAATAAATTATTCGAGAAACCAGCGAACTTCTACGTTAATGCGAAAGAAGAAGTTTCTGTTTTTTAACTGGAAAGTTTTTCTCACGTCGCAGGTGCTTAATTTCCCTGCGGGCAACAGGCTTTAATCGTGTCAAACACTGAAACAGAACTTCCAGTGTTCTCTACGTTTCCATTGCGGAAAAGAATCAAACTGCAAAAACTTGAGAAAAAATAGCAAAATATAACAAAAATCGTTCTAATGATTTTCATTTATCCCAAATTACGTTTAATTCCTAAAAAACAAGTTCTATTTGTATTGCTCTCGATTTTGAGTATTTTAGCGATGATGAGTGGCACTGAAAGAAAAAACGAATGGTGACAAATCGTGAAATCGCGCTGCATTTCAACCTCGATGCCCATTTAGAACGATTCGGTCAAGCGAAACGATCTATTTCGAAGTGCAATTCTTTTCACCGTGTTACGGTTATGTTTTGATGATTTATCCTGAATCTTCACAATGGAATCTCGTTTATTTTTGAAAAAATTTTGAACGATATGCCTGGACTCTTTCACAAATATGAGGACGATTGATACGAAATGTTGCACATTTGGATGAGTTTTGGATTTTGTAAGGTAGAGCTGATCGTTCAATTTTCACATTGTTGTACAGTTGATGGTTTGAAGAGTATTAAATTTATAAGTAAAATTATAAAATTTTCAAATTCCGAAAGCACATACAGTAGAACCTCGTTTATATGAACAAGTAAATGTTCAGCGTCGAATGAACGAAATCATAACTCAGCCTCTATAACCGAACTACTGGCTAGCGTACTTTCAGTTATACGAACGGTAATTCCTATACAGGGTGTTTCGCTACCTCATGTAAACATTTGAAGGAATGATTGTTGAGGCGCTTCTGAACACCTTTTCCATTTGCCAAAATGGTAGTTAAAGCTTCGTTTTTCAATTATTAACGAAAAACACTGACCAATCATGGCGCGCGTAGAGCGCGCACTCAGCCAAAAAAGCGTGATACACTCAACCGCGGCTTTCAATACTCTCGAGGCTCAGCGCGCGCTGATTGGTCAGTGTTTTTCTTTAACAATTCAAAAACGAAACCTTAACCAGTATTTTAGAAAAGGAAAAAGTTGTTCAAAAACAACTTAGCAGGTACCTTTTAAAATTTCTTCCACCTGTCGCCGAAACATTTTGGCAAAGGAAAAAGTTGTTCAAAATTGGTTTAGCAATCGCTTATTAAAGCATTTACATGAGGTAGCTAAACTTTAAAGTTATGCAGTTTGGCTTTGCAAAAACTTTGGCAGTTATGCAGTTTGGCGATTTTCCTTAATTTTTGCTTTTTTAGTACAGTTTTTTTTAATCGCTCAATTTTATCATTAGAACGACATATCAATTAGAGGGGGGGGGGAGACGATAGAAGCATTGTGCTTTTTCTATATTGTTTTCCAAAAATGTAAAATCAAGTTCCTTTTGGAAGTTTTGACATAGGCGGCCAGCTAGCGCCGCCTGCAAAAACAACTACCTCCAAACCTAAGTGTAATTGCAAGCTACAGGTTAGGTTTGGAAGTATCCGCTTTTCGCTGCCGGCGTGAGCCGAACGCCTATGTAGTAACATTCACGAAACCTAATTTTACGTTTTTAGAAACAACAACAGAAACTAGAATATTTTTATCGTTTACTGCGATTGACTTCTCAGCGAGCACCTTGAGTATATTATCTTCTATTAAATCTAGAGTCTATTAAATCCGTTGCGGTGTACACGTTTGGGTTAGCAGCAAGCTAATAAAATTTATTGTAGTTGATTTCTATAATGTAGGCGACTGCTTACGCCAAATAAACGCTGATAGCCAAGTCAGGCAGGTCAACACGTTAACCCGGCCAAAATCGAGATGAGTTTCGCTGCCGACAAGCAGCGCCACATTCAAAGCCTAATGGCGATCAACTTTTCGTAGCGTACGTTGTATCAAACTGGCGCGTCACAATTTTAGGGTTTGTACAAAGAGAAATTTGTCTAAGTGAAGTGGGCATGAAAGAAGACGTTCTCCTACGGCTTTGAGAAAAAGCCGCCAGTTCGATTGCTCTGATTCAAACAGTAAAAGTTGGTTGTGTTTTGGCAACCAACGACACGCGACAAAAGGTTGACCGCCATTAGGCTTTTAATGTGGCGTTGCATGTCGACGGCGAAACCTGGCTCAATTTTAGGCAATGTTGCTGTCATTAGTCTCACTGATGGCAACCTTGCGGCTATTAAGGAAATTTACTCGTGATTTAAGCTTAATAAAAGTTTTTTGGCAGTATCTCGAAAACTAAAGCCGAGCGACGGTAACATGTACAGGACAAGGTTGGTCAAAATGATGTCCTTGGCAACATATTTCAAGGACAAACTGATTGGAGCGGATCCCTTGTCAATATTTACCCAAAATACATTGAATTCCGGAACATAAAATAGTTAATTCATAATAATACTAGAAATCGTAGTGAAAACAATCGTATATTAAGAAGAATAACAAGCAATATGATTAGTAGAAATAATTAATAATGTTAACAAATAATTAATTCTTATCTGAAATAAATTATTTAAAATCTTATCTAAAAAAAGTTTGTCTGGACCTTACATGAATCTTAAACGAACAAGACATTGCAAATGAACCGTATTTGATTCTGGCTGCGCATTAAACTATTTGATAGTTGCCTTCACAGCAGCTAGTGCATAGACGCCGGAGCGAATTTCCAGTATTATTATGAATGGATTATTTTGTGTATTGGAATTTAATGTAATATGTACTTATAAATGGTTTTGAATAAATTACGTAATAGGCATACGCATCAGCTCCCTACAAAATTAACAGTTAAATTATGTCAGTTTAGACACGACGCACGATTTTAGCTTTTTGAACGTCAGTTTCTATTACACACATTACATAACCAACCTCAGTTTTCCGAACATCGGCTTCTATTATCCGAACTAACAGAAATAGATGGTGGGGATAGCTAGTGAGCCTCTATTATTGGAACTGCTTGGTCTCCAAATTGCCTTGTCCCTCGACCGATTCGGATAAGCGAGGTTTTACTGTACTCTATTCAGTGCTCTTCGTCTTTTCACTTCTTTAAAAAGATCGCATACGTACTCTGCAGTAAGATCTGACGACATTTATTCATTACAATCTGCTACTGTCAATGCGCATCATAAACCTTTGATTACTAAAAATAAAATGTTACCAATAAATCAACATTTTCTAAATGGCACAACTATTTCTTCTGAGTAGTATAATTATTTAGCACAATTTTTAAACCTAACTTTTTAAAAGAAACAATATCCCACGAAGAAAGTTCTACGTTTCCATTAATATCTGCACTAGTACCTACTCCTCGATCCTGGGTACAATAACATTTTCTCCACCTGGTCCATTTCGCTTCTGTCTACGATCAAAATCTAATCGACGTCGCTTACGTAACCAGCGTGAGCTGCCCTTCCATTCTTCGAGCGTCGAAGAGCACTCGAGATGTTTGAAACAAAAATCGACTTCACTCCGCAGGAATATAAAACACGTCCGCCTAATAAAGTCCGACTACCCAACGCAGACGTCACTTTTCCCTCGGTCGAACAACACCCATGTCAGCTGGCAGTTTGCATTTAATTAAACTTCCCGTGATCATGGATTAATTGCCGCGGGAACAATGGACCGGAACAATCCTGTTTTATACTAGGCTTGATTAAATCCCGGCCACGCGACGAGACAAAGAAGACCACGGTCAGGCTTACAACTCTGGCCTGGGGTCAGCTCCGTTGTTTAAACGTCACGCGTGTGATTTTAGCTCAGCTGCCGTTAACTGTAATGTCGGTCGATGAATCGATAACCAACGATGGAGCCCTCTCGGAGCCCTTCGTCCACGAGGACACGTCGAGGAGAAAAGCAGCACAGTGAGCGCTTGGTGAAGGAGGACAGGGAAAGGAGTTGGGAAGCGTCGAGATATAAATGGGGTTGCCATGAGGGGAACGGCCAAGAGAATCATAATTCGGGATCGTGTCGAGTTTAAACGCGACTCGCGGTACTCTCGAAGCTCCAATGCGACGTGAAATTCTCGTGGAACAGCTGGAAAAAAGAATAAAAAAAGGGACTTGGTTCGATTGTCACCGCATGGCTTCCTCTGTCCTCTCAAGAAGCAATAGAGCATTTGGCTCGATGTTTTTTGAAGAAATAATATCAGAACCCATAGCGGTACCTGGATTCGTTGGCGCAGAAAAACGTTTCTTCCAGTTGGGTTACGCAGTTTGGAGAATTATCACGGCCAGCGATAATTGAAAGAAAACATTGCTAATGGGCAGACATAAAAACTGATTGAGCATAACATGTCAGTGGGGTTGAAATGAATGACAATAGATCGGCTAGTATCACAGCTTCACAATTGAATCACTGGCTTCGACAGGAAAACATTTGATATGTAGGAAGTCAAGGAACATGTAAAATCGCAATACCAAATCGCTAACATGAAACCCAAGGATTTATTAGGTACATATAAATCTCTTAAGGCGAAAACATCAAACCGATTGGTGTTGCTGTATCAATTTTCCTAACTCACTTTTCCTTCTTTTTTTATTGTTCCGTGGTACACTAGCGTGGCAATATGACAGTAGGCTTGTGTTTTCCTCAAGGCATACAGGGTGCTTGACTATGTGTGGGTAAAAATGAACGGGGCAAGAGCTTCATTAATAAGTTATTATTCCACGTTAAACAATATTTAGGCCACTGGCTTAGACAGAGAAATACCTGAAGTGTAAGAAGTCAGGGGACATTTAAAATCGCACTACCAAATCGTTGACACGAAAGCGAAGGATTTGTCAGGTATGTGTAGATTTCTTAAGGTGAAAGCAACAAACCGACAGATGTTGCTGCATCAATTTTCCCAGCTCAAGGCCAAATTTCTTTGTCCTATCGGGTTCTACTCATCAGGAGGGTAAAAAGTGTCAAAGCAACCATGGGTCGCAACTCAACCGTTTTCTTGGAAAATAATGTTAAATGTACCATTAATAAGCGCGGGTTAGAGCGAGAGAGCCGAGAGCATCGATGGTCGATGCGACGCAGTGGTGGACCTATGGTCGCGGGAGGGGCGCGCAACGCTATCTCCCTCTCTTTTTCTGGCTCGCTTTAAACCGTGCTATCTAACGGAATCTTTAACATTATTTTTCAAGAAAACGGTTGAGATTTGACCCATGGTTTCTTTGACATTTTTTACCCTCATGATGAGTAGAATTCGATAGAGCAAAATAAAATTTCAACCTTAATTTTCAAGGTCAAGGACAATTTCGCACGGGAATTTTCTCACAAATATCCACCGATCCCAAGGTGTAGTATCACGCAGTGGTGGTCTTTACATATAATTTCTTTACACTCTGTACATGTAGATCTCGTAAGACGATAGCAGCAAACTGGTGTGTCTTCCATTCTTGCGCGATACACTCGCGTCGCGGTGACAGTAGGCTAGTATTTTCTTCAAAGTATACAGGGTGTTTGGTAAGTATTCGTTAAAGCAACAAGATGGGAGGTGGGCATGCAATCGACAGCTTTGCGGATAGAAGTGAGGCCAAGCGGACCACCATTATATGGGAAATTACAGTGACCACAATCAAATAAACCGTGACAATGCCTTTGGGGTGTTGGAATATCTTAAATACCGTTGCGAAATTACGATCCGCCGATGGGCATTAAATCAAACAGTCTGGTGCGTGGAAAATTCGTGGTTATTTAACCCGATGGTGCGCCAGCGAGAAAATCGCGCTCGCGTTTCCACGGATCGTTAATTCAAGCTGGCGGAATCGGACAGAAACGATATGACGGTTACAGCGGATAGGGGGAGAGGTACAGCCGGAAGTTGGGAAATATCGTTGAAGTTCGCGTTGGCGGACTTGCCATGGAGATCGGACGGTCCGATGATACCCGTTTGCCCGACCGCGCCGCGACTCTCGTATCAGCGATAATATCTCGCTGGATTTCGAGCGGCCACAGTCGTCGCAGTCACGCGTCTCGCTGCAACCGACACGCACTAATTATGCAAATGAGTTTAGAAGTGCAGCGGGCCGCCGCGCCGGTAACGAGCGATGCACTGCATTCGCGTTCCATCGAGCGGAGAAACGTCGGGTTTCCGCGTGGAAAGCGACACGCTGATGTGGTCACGCGACACATCGTTGGGAAAATCAATTTTTCACTGGTTAGATGCTAATTTTCGAGGAATTTGTGGAAAGTTTCCGGGACCGCAATCATGAAATATGGATGGTGCTTTGGATAAAGGGGTTTTTCAAGTCTTTAGCTACGACAAACTGTAATTTTGAAGTCCCGAGAAGTGAATCTCAGAATAGTTATAAATAAAAAAGTCAAGCGAAGAAATTTGGGGAATTTCATATACTATATGCTGCATAAACCGCAATATTGTGAGCTTTACAGAACTATTGGTCTTTTTTACTTTTTATAAATGAAGGCAAAATCGGACTAATAAAATTTCAGGCAGTAATATGTGGCAGTATTACTTATGAGGGAAATAATTCGTGAACCCATGCCAAAGGCACGGTTAGAAAGGTTTTATTAATGTGCAAGCATAACAGAGCGTCAAATATAATATGACAATTACAATTAGACAAATAATAGTAATAATACTAAGCTAATAATTGTTGGCTCTACTAATTCTTTCTTAAGCCCTTCTTTTCTTTACTTAATTTTGTCCGTGACATCTGACGGAATGAGTGAAATTCGTTTTTTATTTAGTAATCAATTTTTAAACGTGGCAGTAACATAAGACTGTTTTATATTGCTACCAAACAAGTATCTCGTATTTCTACCAAATTGTCTTTTTACTCTCTCCCATTATACTATTTATACCATAATTAAAAGCAGGAATACTTCAAATCTGTATTACTATACTAAAACTACGATTATTATAGTATACTTCACCCTTTCTGTTTCTTTAAAAATTGCAAAGTAAGCCAAAGTAAACTTCGTTTTGATAAGCACGCGTAGAAACTTTGTATTGCGACCGAAACGTGAAACGTCTATTAAAATGGAAGACGATAACTATGGACAGCGTTTGCTATGGGAGAGTGTTTTAGTTATCATAACACTTGATATACAATAATTGTCAAAATTATCAATGGTGTATTCTGATCAAAACCTTGGTATCTCATATTTCTACCTTCTCTTATATCCATACCCTCGCCTCTACCGTGGAATATGTATTATGAGTAGACTGCGGATGTTTATGCGCGAAAAATATGCAAATGTGCAAAAAATATGCAAATATGCACAATGTTAAGTATATACTATATTAAGTATTAAGTGTAATATTAAGTGTCAACAAACATTTTACAGTTATTCTGACCTATTATACTTAGAAGTACAGGAAATTATAAGCATTTTTCTATATTCGATGGCGTTAGTTGATGGCGTTTGCCGTTAAAAATTAATTTGTCTGCTGAAAACGACCGCTCCATTTCACATGATCTGTGTATGTCTAAATTTGCTCAAACAGTGATGTGGCACTTGCATCGGCTTTCTTGAAAATTCTAAAATACATGAAACATAGCACTTATTTTCCTTTTATTTTTCTCTCCCCAATCTCCAGCGATGTTTTCTAATTGAACTATACATGGCGTATATACATATTCCTGTTGAATGATTTAATAGTAAACCTACGGTTTCTATTTTTTGAATCGTAGCTAGAAAGGTGTTTAAATGAGCCTTTATAAACATTAAATTTTGCAGGAGTTCGTTTTACTGAAGCACTTCTTGTGCGGTCTTCATGGTAGCAGCATCTTTTCCTTTAAGACTTAGAACTACTCATTAACATGAAAAATAAAATGTATATTGCTTTATTCAAATCTATTTAAGTTCATTTAACTATTTACCTTCCGCTATCAACACTATCTGGTTATGATACAAGTGCTGACTAATAGATTAAATTAACTTCACGAGTTAGATGATTCAGATGAACATGATATATGTATGTAGACGGCAAATGATATGTGTAATATGTATATTATTGAATAGGGTTTTAAACATAAATGTGCGAATCATATGCATAATGCAAAAAGTGCAAAATAAAGAATATGTGTTTAGAGACCTCAAATTACGAAACACGTTTCTGCCCAACTTTCATTTTTTACCTATTTTCTACGGAAATATGCATTTGCAGAAACGTCGGCAGTCTAATTATGAGTAATATCAGGATACTAGTTTTAGTAATTTTTGGCTGTAAATAGTGTGAGAAAGAGAACATTGTATATATTAATAAAACATACAAAAAGAAATGGAATAAAATTTTGATTTAAATGAAATCTTGCAAAAAGTAACTGATATCTGTTTGCAGGTTCCGACAAATCATTTCCAAACAGAGTACAGACATTAGTTCGTTTAGAATAACTTGAAAAAAAACTTCTTTAATCGAACGTGAACCATCGTTCACGTTTATAGCGCAGATGGATTTATTAAACAGAAACTGTAAAAGTGATCGTAATAGTAATCTTCTATCACGGTTTCCCCATCTTTTCCGTCCATTCAGCTTTATCTGTGTGTATTATTGGCTGGATTCAAGGAGTTACGTTATGGCATCGCCAAAAATTTATATTCTTTCTAAATACTTATTACTACGGAACTACTAATCCGATCGCAATAATCCTTTTTTGTTAAACATAACGTACAGTGTACTTTAAAAAACTGTTATAGTATTAAACATATAAGTACTCAAGTGTCAGAAAAATGGTGGTCATTTTACCAATCATTTTAATCGGGTTAATAGTTTCGTAGTAATAAGCTTTTACAAACAATTAATATTGACTGGTTTCTAGTTTCAAGTACAATGTCAGTGTGCTGCACAATATTAATAGCCCACACCCCTATTTTTGTTTTATTCGATCGACTCTGAAAATAAAACTTCATTTGATGATACTACACAGAGTATCCTGTAACTCATAGAACAGCCGGATAAGAGAGATGCCTGAGGCAACTGAACAACTTTTCCTTCGGCAAAATGTCGTCTGGGGCTTTGTTTTTTAAATGAATTATTAACGAAAAACACTGGCAACTCACAGACGTTCGGCCGGTGCCCCGATCCAAACGCGTCGGTATAGCGTTTTTATTCGTTATTCACGAATAAATATTATTCTTCATTACATTGCAAACGTCACCATCCAGGGCGACGGAACGTTGCGTCCCTGAGCATGGGCTCTACGCGCGCTCTGAGTGGCTAGTGTTTTTTCGTTAATAATAAAAAAAAATCCTCAAATGACATTTTGCTAAAGGAAAAAGTTGTTCAGTATCGCCTCAGGCATCTCCCATATCCGGTTCTATGAGTTATGGGACACCCTGTAGATATCCCCTATTGGTAATCGGTAAAAGAAATATTAAATACTATTAATTCATTTTAAAACTTTGTTTCATTCTTTGGCGCAGAAGGACATCTTTACGCTCTGAATACTGTACTAGAAGTGAAAGAAAATTCTTTAAGGGCACGACAGAGAGTCTGTTGTCCACTTAAGAAAGAAAGGAGACCATGACTTCATCCATTCCACCACCCAAACCCCTATTTATAAACAGCTCAGACCTATGGGTCTGATGTTATCTGATCTGTTATCTTATTCTAACTAAACTAGACTTTCTCATATACAACTAAATTCACTTTTGTATTACTAGCTAATTCATTATTAATGGTAACAATCCAACATCCTCCTGGTACAGAAGGTCCTTGATGTAACAGCTTTTTTTATAACCTATATAGAATGAAGATTAACGTTTCCACATAAACACTAGAATAATATTTGTAAATTTAATGAAATTCGTTTCTTCTAATTCCTTGTCAAAGCTTGCACTTTCTCCCAATCAACTCCGCTATTAAACGAATTGCGTCCATTAAATCCCATATCAGCTCGTAGATAAAAGCATTACGTACTTACGAGACAGACACACAAGCACCCCATTTAATGCTTTAACGAGAGAGGGGTTGTAATGAATTTTGTTAATCTACGCGTTGCTTTAAAGCGCAACATTTCCATAAGGGATCGTAAATACGTTTATAATGCCAGCTTTATAATTGAGCTTCTATCAAAGGAACAGTGGCTAGCTCGTGCTTCAAACATGTCGACAAAATAACGCTTTGAAGATTAACCTTTTTTTTAAAGGGTACAGTACATCCATTAAATTGAAAGTGTCAAATATATCAAAATTTGTCAAAAAATGCTTCAAAGTACTTACGTTATTAACCGTGATACACTGTAAAAGCAATAACAATATGACATATGCAATTTGGTCATGCATTATAAAAGCTTCACATATAGCATTGACGAGCACGATTTTAAGAGTAAAATCAATTTTATTTAAACAAGATCTTAAAAACAAATCATTTAAAAATCTTAAAATTAAATTTAAGTGTAACTAGATAATTTTAAATAGTCATTATCGATCGGGGATCGTAGGATACCCTATGTTGTATTATGTTATAAAATATCTTCCTTATCTATGGTGTCTCACACTTAATTATATTAACCTGAAATCGAGGATACTCTGGTTTGCTAACTTCCCGCACCCCTGTACTCAAGTTTAGTAATGCTGAATAAATCGCACTACTGAATTTTCATGTAGGCATTTAATTATAACGTTAATATTTTATTTAAAGCAAGGAACTTTAACAGAAAACTGAATAAACTAAAAAGATATTTTCGCGAAACTTGAAAATATTATCTGCTTCGGGAGAAGTATAATTTTGTTCATTATTTTAAATTATTCGCAATACATGTATATTCCCATTATTCATGATCCTACCGTACACTGATTAATCTAATACTATGTAGCAGAATGCAACGGTAGATGTTGTTATTTGTCATGTATTATCCCAGTGTACAGTTTTAAAGCGAAGATAAACACACCCTTGATATTATAGATTAAATTTCGATCAGCTTATGATGTCCTATAAATAAATAACTACATCCGCCATCGCAGCAACGATACCTCGTAATAGATCTCTCTCGTGTATCAGCAGTAACAAAATAAACTCTATTATTAAACCCATGTAAGTCGTGCAGCAAAAATAATGAAGAATTCAACCGAACGTAATCAAGGGGACGAGGTTTGGAGAACAAACTTGAGCGATGGAATCAGAAGCCGCAAACCAAATTACAAACGATACTCGAAACATATTTTAAACGTCTGTTGGAGCATCTATAAGCCAGTTATAGAGCAACTGGCAAGCCCATCGTGACATCAATTTTCCATTAGTCAGCCAATCGTTTCGAAAGGACCTGTGTAAAATCTTTATGCACGAGCGAGACTGTATGAAGCTATCAGTAACGACTACGTGAAATTCAGCTGTGTTCCGCAGAAAAGGTTCAGAAGAGCCGCTGATTGCGTCCATTCAATCGGAAACGATCGTCGTACTTTTCCTCCCATTCAAGCCCAAAATCGCCGATCCTCAGGGTGAAGAGTTTACTTTTCATCAGAAAGCATCGCAATGATCCATCTAATTCTCTGTCCATCGTTTGGCCGTTTCGCCAGTGCACTGGACAGAAGCTGTAAAACCCTGCGCTTTTCATAAGGAGGAGCGAAAATAGGTAAAGGTGTGCAAAACCTAAACATTTCGGGTACCCGATTACTCGGGTCGGGAAGCGTTCTGGTCGGCCGGGATCTCGATGGTCTAGATTTGCGAGAACCCTGAAATTATGTGTACCCGATTACTCGGATCGAGATTTAAAAAATTTGAACCGTGTTTGTGTTACGAAATGTTGCGTATAATACGCTTTGACCTGGCCAATTTCTAGTCCGATGTACATAAACCCGTAAGTTTCAGGTACCTGGTACACAGATCGGGTCAAAAATTGCTCGGGTTGTCGAGTTCTCGAAAGTATAGATGCGCGTGAATCCGAAAATTTCAGATACCAATATTCGCATCAGGTCGGGAATAATTGTTCCCATCGACTCGAGATTTTTTAAATTTTAGGAAGCCGAACCGTGTTGGAAACGAGCTTCGTTGAATACGAGTGCGAATTGAAAGGGTTTACCAAATATTGTGTACAACACGTTCTGACTGGGCCAATTTCCGACACGATCTGGTTATTGGGTACCTATGTATAAAGTATCAGATTCTGGCGCATTTGTACTTTCGAGAAGCCAACCCGAACTCAAAAAAGTACCAGAACGGCAAGATATTTTCGGGTTTTAGCAAGCCTCTAAAAGATGGGAGGAGCGTTTAGTCCGGAGTCCGCTACTCGGCTTGTTATAAAGGCGGGTACACACAATGCGAGGTTGGCTTGCGAAGCAACTCATGCAACTAAGGCAGGACTGCATTGTACGATTGCCTCGATCTAAACCTCTTTCAATCGTCTGTCTCGTTAATGTGTAAAAGCTTAACTGTCTTGCTGCGAGGGACCTCGGATCTCGGCAAAAACCGACTGCCTACGGCTTACCGAAAGAGATCCCCGTTGCAAGACAATCTCGGGTCATACACTCAGCGAGACAGAGGCGCAAGACTGCTGGTCTGTCTTGGAGCCTATCTCCCTGCCTGAACTGCCTCGCACTATATGCACCTACTCTAAAGGCGGCCGCCCACATGAGAGCAACTCGCGCGATTTTCCCTCTCTTGTGTGCTCCTTGCAAGCGAACATTGGTCCGGGAGCCACTGTCCGAGAGCATCGCTTAATTGTGTGAGTGTTCATGTATATGAACACTGTTGCATTTCAAGAGTAACTCGCTTTCAAGTGAGCGGGCGCTTTTAGGCTTACCAAGAAGAGTTGTGCCTTAGATGCCGGGACGTAGGGGGCAGATTTATTTATTGTGAACAGGCCTGAAGTGAGAACTTTGGAGAAACATGACCATTTAGTCATGCCCGAGACCCTCTAGCAATGAAGCGTTGAAGTACAAACAAGGGTTGTCACATCATCTGCCTTCCAGCGGTAGCAATGTCTTGGCTATTCTGTGTCGTGGATGATAGGCCCTCTGCTATCGCGGTAAGTTTGGGCCGTCTCGAACCATGGGGTAGGGATAGACTTCTCTTCGCTTAGAATAGGGGCTGCGTAAGAGGGTCGTATGGACCGAGGGTCATTGGTGGCTGCGTATCTGGCCTCTTACAGCTGTGATTTTTCTGGGCGATTCTGGCGTTCCTTGATCCTCATGACCATCCCAGAATAGGGGCTGCAATTTTCAGACGTTGCTCGTTGTATTCCTATCATTGGTTGTTTCCTGCTGATCACGTTGTCCGGTCACCATATATGGCGCTTCTCATGGAGAGGTGAAAAATGATAGGAGAGGCGTTTCGTCTTGGGACTGTAGTGGGCTCGTCAATAAGGCTTACCTAGCAGACCTGTGCCTTATATGTCGAAACGTAGGGGCAGATCTGTTTATTGTGAAGGAGCACTTTCGAGAAATATGGCGATTCGCCCATACTTGCTACCCTCTAGCGACAAAGTGTTGAAGTATCAAAAGAGGTCGCCAGAACTCTTTCGAAGGCTGGACGACGGTCGGTCGTTTTTTAGTCTTTCATTTTCCACTGACTAAAGGGAGGATCATAAGCTTCATTTGGTGCGGATCCATATTGACACAGGCTTCTGCGACCGCCAATTTCAATACCGGGCGGCTCCAATGCTCCAGAAACACGTAGGTACGTCTGACAGTGTTCCTGTACGAGGAGAAAGTTCTGAATACACGTATCATCCCTATGCGCGGGGAAGGGCGATGGGATATCGAAGCGAGGAACGGCGAGACGAATGGAGACAACGGGTGTAAGAGGATGAAAGGGATGTCGAAGCGACGGCAGAACGAAAGGGACGTGCAAGACAAGATAGAATATAAATGCTGTGCACAGCAGTCGCGTGAACCTATTCGCCAGATCCGGCGGCATTGTTAGAATCCACCCCCAGCGGTTATTCCGTGGCGCGGGTTTCGGTTAAACGAGGATCTTTTATACATTCTGTGTACAGCATTTCCGTTACCCTTTTTCTCCCCATATTTTAATTAATGGTAGGTTCGCGGGCGAATGCGACGTACATACGAGAAATGAAATCACCAACCACCTACTCGTCGCCATGCCGTTCTCATATACACGTGGCGACCCTTTCCTCTCCAGCATCTCGCGCGTTTCTGTTCTCCGCTATTACTGTACACGTAGTATGCATACGACAACGCTCGATGTAAACGGCTTCGACTCTCGTTCGTCGACTTTTCAGTTTACCCCCTTCGCGTACCGAAAGCTGCGTCCTTTCATCCCCTTGCGCCGCGCCCTCTTCTTGCCCCTTTTTGTCTTCGCGTCGGCAAGCCTCCCTTTCGCGACTTCATCCTAAAATAACGCAATCTTCTGTTCCCCTTTGCGGTCTGGCCTGGGAGTTCGCGCGACTCACACTAGCTTCTGTATTGGTTACGTTGCTCGTGAATTCCGCGCGTCTCAACGAAATTTCGAACAACTACCGTCGCGTTGTTTTCAACCGATATGATCTCGCTGCTTTATTCCTATTTTTTTTTGCCTCTGCTCTGCTGCCTGTACGTCGTTCTCGCTATTTTACTTTGCGTTTCTGTTGTTCTCGTTGCTCTCTCTCTCTCTCTCTCTCTCTCTCTCTCTCTCTCTGTTTCTTCTTCTCTGCGTCACATTGAATCGCTCGCAATGTCCAATATTTCTGCGACGATAAATCACAAAGCTCCGTCGTTACAGAGGCTTGTTTGGGGTGGGGCGATGCGCTTTGACTCGTCACCCTCAAATGCGCCCCGACGCGGAATTTCTTCGCGGCAGCACGTGCACCCCGCGGCGACTGCAACGTGCCGCGAACCCAACTCACATGCGTTTATACACGTTTTCGTCGCGACGTCAACGCGTCTGACATCATTTCAGTCGGATCTCGTTAACGAGACAATTATCAAATGTTGCTAAATCAGCGGAAATATTTCGTTGCGCTAATTGTATTCGAATTTGTAATTCCATTATGGCAATGTTCTGTGGCAATATAATTAAATATTTGTTTGATAATTTGTACATCCTCCTGGAATTTATTCCAATGCGAGGAAAAGGGGAACGACGACTTCTTTATTATCCCGTGACTTGGTTTCAGTTTAGTTCCGCTTGAATTTTATTTGGATTGTTTCAAAATGTTGGCAGAGTGCAAAATTATAATTTTTAATAGATTTGTTTTCAACTTTTAATTGATCTTTACAGATACGAATCATTTAATTTGCATACCTTTCAGTTATTGTCTATTATCATTATTAAATTTTGACACGTATCAGAAGAAGCTTAAGTTTAAAAAGTTTGTTGATTACAGTAATTACACCATTTTGTCTTATATTTACAACACAGCATATTTTTTGATACTTGTTTGCTAATATTACAGTTGCGTCAGTTGGGCCAATCGATCAACATAAAATATAATCTTCTTTTATATACAGGGTGCCCCAAACTTAAACGGTCAAATTGCCAGGTCTTAATCTACAGGCAAGAAGAAGGAAAGAAATATTATATAATGTTTGCCAACAAACGTTTTATTACAAAGTTATAAACAAATTTTACATACATAAAATAAGTAACGGCGTGTTCTCAATAACGGCAAAGAGAAGGTTGACTATGTTTCTGTGATACATATGTATAGGGTGTAAAAAAATTATATATAAAGACCACCACAGTGTGATTCTCACCTTTGGATTGGTGGACATTTGTGAAAAAAGGCCCGTGAAAAATTGTTCTTGACCTTGAAAATTAAGGTCAAAATTTTGTTTTGTCCTATCGGATACATCCCAGCTCCCTCTTTTTCAATCTCTCGCTCTAACCCGTGCTAATCAATGCAAAATATTACAATCATTACTGCAAGAAAACGGTTGAGTTGCGACCCATGTGTCCTTTGACACTTTTTACTCTCATGATAAGTAGAATCCTTTAGGGCAAATAAAAATTTTGACCTTCATTTTCAAGATCAAGGACAATTTTGCACGGGTTTTTTTAGACAAATGTCCTTCGACCCGAAGGTATAGAATCACGCAGTGGTGGTCGTTACATATAATTTCTTTACACCCTGTACATGCTTTTTCTATTATATGGTAGCTACTTCATGCCGTTAATGGTATTTGTAATTTCTTATTTAAAACTGCGGCCCTTGTGCGCGGATACAAGTTTCACAGCGACGAACAATGGAATTCTTAATACTACCAAGCTCTTGAGACTTCTATTCAGTTTTAATAACTGCATTTTAAGTCATTGTAAGAAATTGCTGTATAAAAATCATGTATGTACGCAGACCAAGTAAATACAGTCGACCCTCTGTGTGCTGTTATGGAAAACGGGTCGTTACCTATTTCATGTATATAATATTTGTTTGTAACTCTGTAATAAAGCGTAAAGATTTTTCTTCTATTTGTCTGTAGATCACGCCCTCGCAGTTTAGCTGTCTAAGTTTGGTACACCCTGTATAACATCGTTTTGCCACTTACTGATCCATCAATGCCCAGCTCAAACCGCTAAACTTAAAAACATAGGACAATATACAGGGTGTCCCACGTAACACTTTTCATGAGTCTCAAGTGCTTGCGATAATCTGCAAAAACATATTTTAAACAAAAATCGATTAGTCTTCGATTCACCATTGCAATAAAAAAAGTAGAAAATTAATTTTTTTATTATTGTCAAGACCACCTTCATTTTTTAAATGGCTCTTTGTATTTTTCGCTTAACAGTATTATAGCCCGTTTCAAGGCGAATTCAACGACCTAGTATACCATGATCTTCAGATGACCTTGAAGGCATAGAAACGGAAATTTCAACAAGAAATGACAATCTGCTTGAATGGGCGATAATAAATTGTGTTTATTATTAAGACTCAATACAATTCAGGATCCTGGCTAAATGTTATATTACTAGAAACTTATTTACTGGTGACAAGAACTTGAGACAGTTCTTCTGCTTAGTTTTGACGTGTCACTGGACCAAATCGTAGTTTAATAGTAACTTGTAACCTTTTTTTTTTTTTTTTTTTTTAACGTGCGGAAAATGCATTATGCACGCCCCGGCTCAAATGGGGGTGAGCCGGGGCAGTGTCGGACTCGCACCGACTAAAAACCGCACGGTGTCCTTCCTCGGCGCTCTGCGGCGGGGTCGCGGGTACTCTTGCGAACTCTTCGCGCGACCCCGCCTAGCGCCATGCCCTTGAGAGGGCACCTCCCGGGAGGGGCAGGTGGTGGTCCCCTCCCGTGCCTCCCAACTCCGCCGCGCCGCCGGACACAAACGGCGCGGCACACCTCGGGGACTGCCAGGTGTCGTGGACAGTCGGGGCCCCCACCCCGACTGCCGGCAGTCCCCCGGGACCGCAGGGACGCGGCGTCCGCCGCCACCTGTGGTCCCTTCCGACCGGCCGCACCTTAGCTCGAAGAGCCGCGGATTTACCGGCCAGTCGCGGCAGCGGTGCCTAACGGGGGTAGTTTAGACTCCCCCCCTCATTGCTAGGCACCGCTGCCGACCTCCGGGTGGATGGTCATCGCCGGCAGGTGTTACACCCGCTCGCCTCCACCGCACCTCCCTCCCCTTTTAGTCGCCTCTTACGACAAGCAGGGGCTACTGTGGACGTATTCTTTCTCCCTGAGCCACAGGGATAGTAACTTGTAACCTAACCTAACCTAACAGTGAAAAGGTTGATATGTTGCTGGTACTTGCCGAATGTAAAAGAAATGCACGTGAAACAGCAAATCTGTATGCTTGCAAAATACCCAGAGGAGCGCCATCTATCTGCACAAACATCCTACAATATTGAAAAAAAATTTACGAAGTTATGAAGAATTTCAAAAGAAAAAGGAAAGTAAATCATCTAGAATTTAATTCCTTTGCCTTCAAGGTCATCCGAAGGTCATGGTGTACTACGTCATTGAATTCACCTCGAAACGGGCTATAATACTGTTAAGTCAGAAATACAAAGTTCCATTAAAAAAAAAATGAAGGTGGCTTTGACAACAATAAAAAAAAAAGAAATTCTCGAACTTTTTTATATTGCAAGGTACAGCCAATCAAAAACTGATCAACTATTGTTGAAAATATTCTTTTTTTGTCACATTGTCGCAAGTACTTGAAAAGTCGTGAAAAGTGTTACGTGGGACACCCTATATACCTTTCACTGTGCAGGTTCTCTAAGAGGGTGAAAAGGGGTTAAGTTGTTTTTCACGGTCTCCTTCTTATCTCTTGGGCTCGATAACGTACACTACTGTTCCATCCCACGGAATATAACGCGTGGAAAGTTTGGCAAGGTTTATGGCACGCACCTCGGAAACAAGGGATTATTTTTTAGGAAAGAAGTTCGTTCAATTGCTTGCCGGCTGCAAGCAATTCATTTCACGCGTAGACAAAGTATGATCATTTAAATTACTCTCGTCATCCTCAATAATCGACAAAAGCCATAAACCTGGACTTTCGATAGGTCCCAGCCATAATGTAACGATACGCGAAGCCGATTCCCGGAACCCGGAGGAACTTCCCATCGGGCCAAAATTTCCAGACCCGCCCAATTCCAGGTATCACCCCACTTCTTCGGAGAAATACCGTGCTTCGGGCGCACCGGAAGAGTGGCGGACCTCGAACCTGCATTCTGATTGGAAAATTACTGTTTGTTTTAACCAATCAGCTGACACAAGGAGGGAGCCACCGTGGGACCTCCTCCCGGAGGCATACTACGAAAAACACGCGCAGAACACGAACAGAGTTTCGGTCAAACTTGCGACAACACATACAAGACAGTCTAACTTGCACAGGTCTAGAACATAGACCAACGAACGAACAGACTACAACGCAGCTTTACAAACACGACTTGCACAACGACTGCATCATCAATACATTTTTGTATATAGTTGTTACTAAGTCGCGAGTAATCAATCAACCCTGCCATTTCGACGCGGCTTGTATCCACAAGCGAAAACACGTCCCCGTATCCGTCACGCCGGTGTAGCAGAATTTACAACTACGCAAAATTCTCATCACGAATTGCGGCATCGTGACGTTATAACCACCATACCTCTACGCGGTTCTTGTTTAAAAACCAATTTGAGGATATTGTAATCAATCCTTAAGTGGATGAAAAGGGTAAAATGTGTTTTCACGAATTCTTCAAGATCTCATCGACCCAATTTGATACTTGGATTTAGCTTAACAACACAAATGCCTAAAAACCAATTTCTAAACTTGGCCCTAATCAACCCTTAAAGGATCGAATCTGCGTTTTTTTGGGTTAGACCATTTTTTTCGATCTATAGGGGTCTTTAAATTGTTAAAGTTTCATTACAATGTTACTACCCGTAAGAGGTTAAGAGTGAAAAAAGTGAAAATTAGTGAGGGCTTAAAAATATCGACTTTTTCGCATGAGCATTGACTTAATAGTAGATCATTAAACAGTCACTTAAAGAACATTTTAGAAGTTAAACCTCTAACAGATGAAGACATGGCTCGAAAGTGCAATTGAAAAATTAGTTAGTAAAATTAATAAGAACTATACATTGCCCGCACACTATTTGCAAAAAATTCCATTGGAACATTTTTTCGATACTTCAACATATTTGGTTGTTGCTATTGCTTTGCAAGGTAACTTTACAGAAATGACATAAAAAATGACTTAAAAAGAAAGAGATATAAAAGTAATTCTGTTTAATTATTATATTCTACCGGACCGAAGCTAGTAATGTAATAATATAGTATTATTGACGTTAACTGATAAAGTGATGTTTTACATTTACAACAACAGCAAATTCTACATGATCTGAATTACCCATTTTAAGAAAATGCTTGAAAACGGGTAGAAAAATGTTAGTAAATGTAGGTTCACAGAAATGATCCAAGTGGAGAGAGAAAACATGGCGAAGGAAGTCCTACCTAACTCCTTATCCTCTGTGTACGACAGGTTTAGAATTTAATTTTCTGCTCGCCGTAATAAAACGTCTACTTGCAGAATTTTTCACATCGCGCAAACGTGAGATGATTCTCGATTAAACTTTACTTTTGCGGAACTTTGTATTTCGTCGATTCTGTTCTATTCTGTTAATATGTGGACCGTTTATTTTGTAAGTGGTGTAAGTCTATTTCTCCACAAAATTGAGAAAAGGACACATTTCTATATATTTTAATGTGAACTTTTTATTTATAAATAGCTTATTGTGTAAATCTAAATTGACTTATTTGTTTAAATCAATTTAAACTTCGTTGATGAATGGAATTCCAGAGTCATTTATTTTGAAAGTAGTGTCAGTTCATTCATGATATTGAAAAAAGGTATTGCTCTACTTAATTGTCAAAGAGACTATTTATAAAATAAATTTACATATATTTAGACACATAAAGGCGTGGAAAAAAAAATAGATCTCATCTGAATTTTGGAATCGATGCAAACGCAAACATTTCAATATCCCAAAATAAAAGAAAATAGACTTAAACCAGTTTCAAAATAAACCGTCCATATTATTTACATTTCATTTTCTTGCCATAGCAAATATTCTAAACCAAGATATCCAATAACAAACTGCAGCTTCTTCTCACAGAATAAATTTTGCCTGTGAAAAACGTATTACCTTTATCACCCTACATTCTTGAATTTAAAACTACCCATCTATGCTGACGACGAGCTTCGCGAATCTAGATCGCGAACAGAACGCAACGGAACACCGTTAATGAGCAAAATTCAATGGAATTTATTCGATTTTTGCCGGTCCGTTGCGCGGCAAATTTTATTCCCGTTTTGTTCGCCGAATAACTTTGTGCCCGATCCCTGATCGAGCCCGACCATAAATAATTCGCAGTCCGTCCGCTTGAAATCTTGCACGCGCGTTCCGTTTCGCTATCCGTTACCACAAATCGCCTGGCCGATGTGGCTTTAATGCATGCATAAACGTACAATGGCAATACGCACCGTGAAAAAAAGAAGGGTTGCAGGTAGGAGAAATTATTCGCGCGGACCAAGCATTGACTGGCTTATCGGGGCGCACAAGATATGTATGTACGATGTTAGCTGGAAAGTCAGCATGCGAATAAAAACGGTGCTCGTGCACTGTTAATCTTCAATTGAACGCCGATTCGTTTCGAATATGCAGCTCAAAACGATGAATAAACGACATGTCGACTTGCTCGTGGACGATATTCTGTTTTTGCTCTGTTTTATTTCTGCGATTCATGGTACATCGAAAGAGGTACTTCGGGGCGTAATGTTCGTTTTACTTTTTCTTTTTTCTTTAGAAGCAATCATGATTGATTGCATACGTCGCTGAAATGGACGATGTCACGATTCGATAGGAAACATGTGATGCTCATTTCGCGATCATGCTTAAGCGTTTAACCTTTTGTAGCGGATGCTAGATAAAGCGGAAATTGTATGTCTTTACATTCTCTGGGAAAAAGTATAATCGATTTGATATTACTTTTTAAAGGTTTTGTTATATGCATTTACTTGTATCTAGTGATTTAAATTATTGTTGGATCAACTTTTTCGTGAACGTTGAAGATACTTTATTTAGGGAGTGCCATAGCTAATACGCGGGACCGTCGGTACATAAATTTCGGGGTGTACGGTGAGCAACGTAATATGGAAACAGAGACGCTTAAGAAGTAAACAGTCCCTCACTTTAATTGAGAAGAATCTTTCAGAAACAGAATTAATAGTGGATTTAAGCAAAGGAATTTTTTACAATTCAGGTAATAACAGTACTGGAGTATACGTTTCACGAAGTGCGATAATATGGCTATTGTTCAGAATTTTTAATGCTATTCCTGGTAGTTTTTGTTTATCTTATTGAGACCTTCTAAGTAAACGGATGTAGGAAGTGAAATATAACAACTGTAACTTATTATAATTTTAAATAGAATTTAGAGCCTCTTTAACCCCTTAGTTATGGCGTTCTTAACACTAACAAGGAAACATACCCAATTACCGATTTTGATGAAATTGAAGTATAATATAGTTCTCATTAATATATTAGACACGTATTTCTTTTATCGGCAATCGCACGTGATAAGAGCAATTGTGTAAAGAGATGAAGTTAGTATTTTTTAACGACGAATTGAACGATATAAACTACTTTGTTGCAAGCCTGTTTTTGTAAACAATATATTGAAATATGACCTATTTTTGATAGTTTTTTCTAGGTAAATCTGAATCAAATTTGAATTATAGCAACCTCCAATTCCTGCCACTAGAGGGATTTGACGCGAGCTTCTACTTTCTCTCGAAAGTGCTCACCTTGACACCAGGTCCTGTATAAACATCCTGCGACTATCCTTCACTATTCCGACATCTAAGACAAGGGCTTGGTAGATAGCCTTATTGCGGAGGCTTTTAGCAGGCCCGAGACGAAACGCTCTCCTAATCCCTATTCCATAATTTTCCGCTCAGTCCTTCCACCACTCTTTAACAGCTAAAGAATCAATTTCATTTTATCGATGGATAAATTAGAATTTCGATTTTTGCATTAAAAAAAAGTTACACGACCTGAAATTTTCCCGTTTGTTGTGCACAGTAGACGACCCGAGTTGTTCCTCGTTTCTTAAGTCTGTCGTAGCTTTGAAAAGGACTGACAGTTATTTTGAACTATAATTTGAACTTATATAGGCGGAATAATCTTATAAAATTACAGTCCTTGATTCACCTTTGTCCTGCCCTCGGTATCACCACATGTTTCAATATGCGTGGCTTCGATATGGCTGCGTAGATAGTAGATCACAAGAGTTCGAAAAACTTGTGAGGTTTTGCTTCACAGATTTACATTTTGACATAATAAATTGTTTCGAGTGCGACGATGTCGTCGCCTTGAAATGTTCGTGGTGCGAAAAGTATTTGTGTTTTAATCACTTCTTCGAGGAGTATCACTACTGTGAAAGTGACATTGAATAATTTAGGCAAACTGGTATTTTTTGTTTAAAAACTGCAGTGAGTGTCTCACAATGAAATAGCTGTTTTTAGAGCTACCGCATACTTAAGAAATGAGGAACAACTCAGGTCGTCTAGTGTACATAACAAACAAGAAAACTTTAGATAGAATAACTTTTTTGTAATGCAAAAATCAAAATTCCAATTTATCCTCAGCTTGTGCCTGGATGCATAACTTCAATAAACAAATATTCAAGAATATTTATTCACATTTAACTGGAAAAAGCTATCAAATTCTCATTTTGCAATATATTATTTAAACAAATGGGTTTTCATCTAAATAGTTTATACAATAAAATTCGTTATTAAAAAAAATACTAATTTCATTTATTTTCACAAATGCTCTATTCCTAGTAGTTTCCTAGATATTCGTCGAAATCGATTTCGCAACTCCAACTTTGGGGACGGTTTTCACCCCTTTAATATGTGAGACTGCCGATAAAGAAATACGTGTCAAATATTTATATGACAACTAAATTATACTTCAATTTGATCAAAATCGGTGACTGTCACTTTGGTATGTTCCCTTGTAAGAATATACTGGGTGTAAATATTAGTAGGGGAATGTAACGTTAAACCGTGTACAGTGTACATCACTGTTATTCTACAGTGTGCATCACGTAACTGGAACCACTTCGACTACTGTGTAAGTAATAATTTCAGTAATAAATATTTCAGGTATAAGCTGAATATTTTCGACGAGTACATGATTTGATGTCATTAGATTTTTTATAGGGTGATGCGCCGGAGATACATGAAGGTCAAGTTCTACTTTTTAATGGAGTTGTATATATTTTATTACGCAAATCGATGCAGCTCCTGTTTTTGAATAAAAAGGTATTGTTCTTCTCATACACAAAAACCACTCGTTTGGGAGATATCTTAACTTCATTTACTGAAAATGGCATAACTGGAACCATTGCGATAACTTCTATAGCATCAAATGAAATACCTATGTCTGGTTCCAATGCGACCATACAATGAATTATTCATTATCCTCCTATAACTTGGTATGTTGAAATTTCAAGGACACATTTTCAATTATTTTCTGTATTTGTTTCACAATCATTCACAACATCGTCATAAAAAGAAATTGACTTTCGTTTAAAAAATTGAAAGGGCGACAAATTTTGAAAAGTGCAAATGCTTGGAAGAGATACAATAATTAATTCATTGTGTGGTCCCGTCCAAACCACGGAAATTTCGTTTGTTACTACAAAAGTTATCGCAATGTTTCTTGTTACGCCTCTTCGAATAATTGAGGTCAAGATGTTTCCTAAACTAATAGTTTTCCGATATGCAAAGTTAATACTTTTTTATTCAGAAATATGAACTGCATCGATTCACGTAATAAAAGATGTACCATTCTATAAAAAAAAAACTAAATTGACCTTCATGTATCCTCTACGCGTCATTATACAAAAAAAAACGGTAAATATTGACAATAAATGACCCAGCTTCGACCACTTTGACCTTGCAATATGTTGCCAAGAACATCATTTTGAACAACTTTCTCATATACATGTTACCGTTGATCGGCTTCAGTTTTCGACATATTTGCAAAAGGCTTTGGTAGGTATGCAGTTTAACGGATTTCCTGAATTTTGTCTATTTGAGTATAGTTTTGTTTTTAACACCTTCATTTTATCACTAAAACGACAATTCAACCTGGAAAGACGATCAAAGTACTCTCCATTTTTATAGTGTTTTCTAAAAATGTCAAGTCAAGGGTTTTTTGGAAGTTACGAGATAGGTTAGTTTGTTATTGGATAACTTTGTTTCGAATATTTGTTGTGGCAAAAAAAAAAATGAAATGTAAATAATATTGGACGGTTTATGCCACGGTTAAAACAACTACCTTCTAGCGTAACTCTAATTGTAAAATACAGGTTATGTTTGGTAATATTATTTTCTTTGGAGTCGGCGTAAGCCAGCCGTCTACATGGTATCTCCCAATAAACCTGTTGTGTTATAAGTTACATTTAAAATTATCGCGAGAAGTTCGTCGTTGTTTCTCCTTTCAGTTACGCGAAATGTTGTTTCTGTTTTTTCGTTCGTTGTATGACGAATCCGGCGCCCTATGTGGCAGCAGGGAGAAATAAGTTGTCGAAATGGCATAATACGTGCCGATGCAGGTGTGACCTTTTGTTAAGATTAAAAGTACCAGCATAAGAATAAAGTATATTCATCAAGACATGACAAGGCTTAAATTTGTCATTCTTGAAAAAAAAGCACCAGAAACAACAATACTTTTATCGTCTATTGCGATTGACTTCTCGGCGAGGACCTTAGGATCTTTTGCAGCGTACGCGTTTGGGTTAGAAGGAAGCAGTACAACGCAGTATCGATATTTTTTGGCAAATATCTTCAAAACTAAGGTTGACTGTCGGTTATATATTGTATACATGAAAAAGTTGTTCAACACATTGATTTTTACGGGCGACGGTAAAATGTATAGGAGAAAGTTGTTCAAAATGACACCCTTGACGACATATTTCAAGGTCGTAATGTTTGAATCTATTGTCAATATTTACAAAAAATAATAATAATAATAATCAAGTCAAATTGTGTCTCCCTCGAAACCTTTCAACCTTTGTCTAAAACATTTTTTACTAAAATCCTTATTTGCACACCCTGTATGCCACTTCGAATTCGGCCCCACACGTTTATTTATGCGACTGTCTCATAGGAACATCCACCAAACGCCGCACTGTTTGATTCCATCACTATCATCCTCCGTGACACGAAGTTTCGGAAGTTCACATTGGAATCGTTCGTGATGCGGATTTTTCATCGATATCGATGTATCGATTGCTCTCGCACCGAAGAGTAACTGTGCAACTTCCCTTGCTTCAGGTATCCTTTGATTAATTGCATCGAGGAATGACGAAGCTGGTGTGAATTATAAATCACGACACGGTCAGATGGTGTTGATCGAAACTCTCGCCCATTTTTTTGCACTTCTTATCGTCAGCCTGCATTATTCTTTTCTTTAAGTATCTTATCGACGCGAAAGATCGGACTACGTTAATCGGAGTGTCGCACGACTGCATAAAGTCTGGATAATTTCTCTTTCGCGCGGGTACAACAAGGAGTTCGCTAGGGCAGGGGTATCGAATGGAAACATTGCTTGTTTCTTCGAGCATAAAATTGTTTGCCACAGAAGCTTAACCTAAAAATTCAGTCGAACGTTTTTTCTTTACGTTTGGGATATAAATATTTTTTGTTTGCGAGACATTACATTTGCTTCATTGGTTAATATTGTATGACGTATCACGAAAGGAAACTAGTTGGACATTTAACGTTTTTTTAATTGTCTCTTGTGAAAAACAGTTCATGATACTTGTTCAAGATTTTTTCTATGCCCATGTTATTCTTGGTGACATATTTCAATTAATACATAATTTCACAGATCTGTGAAGGTTTATTTCATCCCTTATAGATTAGTCTTATTCTTAAGGAAATATACGGTAAGAAAATATACAGGTGTACCAGAAATCTTGTAAGAGTCAGGAAGAGATGATTTTTGAAGTTATTCGGAGAAACTTTAACCTTTGTCGAACCTTTGTTTAAGGCTGTGCTTTTGAATTATTAAGGAAAAATACTGACCAATCAGAGCGCGTGTAGAGATTGCGCTCAGCCGCGACAGTATTGGGACTGGCCGACACGACCGAACACAACACTCTGCGTGCAATCTGATTAGTTAGTGTTTTTCGTTAGTAATTCAAAAACAAAACCTTAAATGAAGTTTTGGCAATGGAGAAGTTGCTCAGGATCACCTCAAGAATCACCCCGTCCCGGCTCTTACAAGAGTTCTGGCACACCCTGTATGGAACAAAGGAACCATTATAAAAAGGCTGACCCTTCGGACCGAAGTTCCTGTTACTATTTGTTCACCGGTTGAAAACTGTAGAAAACTTGCCTGGTTTCACTTTCGAAGCCAGAGTGGGCTACGAATGTTGAGAAACAAATTTAGCCGTGATTCAGCGGTTTCGCGGTTATTCACAGAAGCTCCATACAAGCGAGCCAGAAAATTGTCACTGCTAGCGAACAGTATGTATGTATATGTATGTACCTCAATGATCGAACTTTCTACAAAAATGTGTTGAGAGCTTGAGGCTTCGATATATTTAATAAACCAATGAAAACTCAAGGTTCCGTCGTACGACCTATTGACGTTGCAAAAGTTGGGTGCAGTAGTTGGCTGGAAAATTGTCTTTCTCTCCCCCGAGGAATGGGGGTTCATTTCATGAAAAATCACGGTCGCCTGATCTTCGACCGTTTCCACGGAAGTTCTGTGACGCTGTGTCTGAAGCCAACAACGACGACCACGCCCCAGCTGGCATAGTCCTGTCGCGATCTCATCCCCGATAACGTACCATTTTTTAAGTCCGTCCCTCTGGTTCAGGCGTAACGTTCGCATATATCCTGGTCGGTGTAACCATAAAATGTAAAACGAATACCGTGTTGCAGGGGCAGCCGGCGACCGTCAACCACTCGTTCTACTTGTGAATAAATAACGATGCCGAGTTGACCATGAATAGTGCTCGACTTCGTCTCAAGAGAACAGGATGGCGAATCGCGTTGTTCCCGCCTCAAAGCGGGGAACATTAGCGACGCTCGATCGCTTCCGGATCGAGATAACTGCGGACCAAGCGCGGAACAATCGCGCGTTAATCAGCCCGTTAATTACTCCCGTGCGCAAATATCGCTGGGGATCGTTACTTGAACCGTCGATAGCTCGCGACACGTTCAACCAGTCGAAGGTAATGAAAATTCGTAACGTGCCTGGCGAAAAGTTTCTGCGGTTGAATTAAGTACACGATGGAGAAATATAAGAATTTGTGGGTAACGGTGCAAGAGTTACAATTAACGTCTTGAGAGAACTTTTGTTTCATGATGAATTGCTAACTAATTGCAAGGAGAAAAGCAGACAGTAAACCAGATTTCATTTGTTTAATACTTTGCAACATTGTACAATACTTTGAAATCAATGATACTCGTATGGATAGAATGTTGTACAGTCATATAAACAAATATAGATAAAAAGTCAGCCCGAGTTATTAGCAAATCTTGAAATGCTTTAAAATCTTTCAAAACAATGTTACAAACTTATCTATTATACAAGCAATGTCCAACGGAATTGCTGGCTTTCCCGGCCAACGCAATTTCCATTACGCAACCAAGTTGGTGCGTTGGAAGTTCAGGGAAAAGCGGAAGTGCGGTTTCTGGTGGAAGCCCACGCCACCACAGGCGCATAGCGACCCTTTCCAATGGCAACGGCGAATTCATAAGCGTCGATACATTCCCCGACCGCGATGCCTTACTCCCGTTCCAGCGGGGCGGCAGCGAACGTTTCCTGAGCGGAACGCCCCTTCCACTCGCCGAGACGTGATTTTCCGATCGCTTTGAACGGCCAGACGATAGCACCAAGCGGCTTGAACTTCGCCTCGTGACTCGTGGCGGTCGTCAAGAGGGCGGAGGGTGCACGACGCGACGTCATGGGCGAAGCAGGCAAGGGGAAAGGGGAAAAAAGCCATCGTTCACCATCGATTTCTCGTGGCAGGTCCAGACGAGTGACGGTGGCGCGGAGTAAACTCAACGCTATAATTGAGTTCGACGCGGCTCGAAGAGTGGTCATGCCCGCGATGCAGCAGAAGCGTGCGCGTGCGCACCTGCTGCCTCTGGGAAGCGTATAAATATACATAATATACGTGTGTATATACCAACACGAATGATATGTGTGCGTACGTTGTTCCATCTCTGTAAGTAAGTCCTGCGGGTGGAAAGTGCGAGTCCTCCGGTGACGAATGAAGGGATGACGGCGCGCGAGCTCTTTTTATCGACAATTTTGCCACTCGTCGCGTGACAGTTTAATTAATTACTTTTAATGAGCACAGACGCGCGCGATCTCGCGTGCGTGCAGCAACTGCTCGAGCGTCGACGCGTAATTGTATATACGCGCAACGGTAACGGCAGTTTGACGTTCTCTTCGAGAAATCCTTGCAGGAAATAATTCTCTGACTATTATGTAATACTATTGCGAAGTTCACTCGTTCTTCCAAATTAAGACTCTAAACAGTCTTACATCAAATATAACAAACACTTTATAGAATAATTCCAGTTATGATTGGTAAAATTGTCTGATAATAATAATGCATAATCATAACAAACCCATCTCTGTATTTACCTGTCCTGTATTTCATTTTCCAAAAAAGAGTACTTTGTCTCCCTTTCAGTAATTGGCTGTGTTGAAAGGGATATGGATATTTATGAATAGGACAGCGCAATAAAACAAGGTAATATTAATATTATTGCTTTGATTATTATTGCTGTAGGAAACATAGTCTCAGTGTCATACAGTCATTCCTTAAGTTTCATAAATACCACAATGTTACTGAAAGTTTTGTTTTATTTCAATTTATTTCAACTTACTTCAACTTATTGGAAAAAATATTCGAGTTCTTTAAAGCTAAAATGCAAATATGTATCCTGAGCAATGGTCAGGCTTTGGTTGAAAAGTTTATGGAAAAGATTGTTTGCATAAATTGTTGGGTAAATATTAGAATCAGGGTCCTATACACCGATTTCAATCACCTTGAAATACATTGTCGAGGACAATATTCGAAGCAACTTTTCTCTTTACAGGGTGTACGATAACAAATATTAGAAATTTTAAGGTTAACACTAAGCAATCAGAGTAGGAAAATGTCTTCACTAAGTTCATCACGGCCGTGGTTCTTAGGAACCGAAAAACTCTGCTGGCCAGCACGTGGGCCTCAAGGGCCTTTTCACCATAAAGCGCGCTCCTCGCGACTACCCGTAACTCTCCCTTATAACATTCTTCGAACAGCCCCTTGTCCACCGTTGCAAAGCGCGTCACAATTTCTCAAGACAGAATTAGTCCGAACGCCCAGCAGTACAGATCTCTCCGAAACTGTAATTACTGTTTTTACTTTGAATAAAATAAGAGTTAACTTCTAAGACGTAAAGCTTCGTGAGTTACTACCCGCCCGGGAACAAGACAATAAAATTGCCGAACATGGAAAAGTGTACTTAGCAGTAGCATCGGCCATATCGAGCTCTTTCAAAGTTAAAAACAATCGGCCCCTTTCGGGGCAACCAATTATTCATACGTGGGAACAACTTATTCCGTAAATTCAAATCTTGAAGAACAAAGTGACAGTGATCGTGCAATGATGGAGATTTTGTGAAACGAAGTTCTTTCACTGTTCCAACCGAGACATCGGCTCTTGTGCACCATGTGTTTGTTCTTCGAGTGGCCAGGATCGGTAGAATAACCCAGTGATAGTTGCCGTGCAGGTAGTAGGCTTTGTCAAATAAAGTGAGTTCGCTGACCTGGCCGTAACATCAGCTGTCTTGCACTACGGGATACCTACTTGCAATGGTCAGGATCGGTAGGATGACACAGTGACCTATTTTCGTCGAAGCAGGTTCATTTTTGGAGAAACGGGTAAGTCTAATTTTAGTTGTTGGCGAATTGTTTAAAATTTAACGTACGTTGTACTGGATAGACACGTTAGTTAGTCCGTTCTAATACTTTTTCGTTCAATTGATAACGGTAAATTAATTTCATTTATATTTTAGTTAATTTCCAGTAATTAATAATGAATAATTCGATGTTAATTTTTGCTTCGTGCTATATCGGCGCGTACTATTCGGGGCGCCGGTCGAACGTCGCTACCTAGCACGACACACCGTGGACCGTCCCTGAGCGCGGGCTCTACGCGCGCTCTGAATGGCCAGTGTTTTTCGTTAACAATTCAAAAACAAAGCCTTAGCCGACATTTTGGCAAAGGAAAAAGTTGTTCAGTTTCGCCTCAGGAATCCCCCATTTCCGGCTCCTACACCTTTTACGTTACATCCTGTATATTTCCTCCTTTTTAAGCTATTATACTTATGCATTTTTATGTGGCAATGACAAAATAAAATTTAAACCTAACAAAACCTAACCTAACAGTGTTTTAAGTGGAAAAATTTAAAACAAAAGTCCGTCTCAATTTACTAGATCCAAAAGAACTTCTGCATATTTGCATTAAAACGAAATCCGTATTTATTTCTAGTACTTGATTTATTTTTGCCAAATACATTACTGATCCGTAATGAGAAACTAGCTTCTGGCTCGAAATAAGCAACTCGAATGAGAAAGTTTGTCATATTCCATCCTCTAAAGCAGCGTTTCTCAACCGCCGGGCCGCGGTCCAGCACCCTTTTGTGAACCCTTTTGTTGAACACAAGGAGACATCTCGTTCCCATGAAAAAGCCCTTCAACTTATCGAATTCTCATTGGATAAAGGAATTGGAAAGCACATTTAATTCTATGAGCAATTGGTAATTCTGGATAAGAATGAAAAGCGAATATACAAATTTGCATGTAATAGCAACCAGATTCGTACTTTGTTTTTCCACCACATATCTTGGCGAAGCTGTATTTTCTGTTATGACTGTGCTTAAGACGAAACAGAGGAACCGGCCAGAACTTTCTGACTGTTTCCGTTTAGATATCACATCACTCTGTCCCAAAATTAATAAGGTTACGAGTAAAAAAGCAACATCAGAAGTCTCACTAGCTTAAATAAAGTTTTGTAGCTAAACTAAATGTATCTTTATATTTATCAACATACCATACCGTGTAGTAATACTCGATGATTATACCACAATTATTTATTATATTAATACGTATGCTAATTTAGTTTCCATATGAGTTTTGGAAGCAATATAAGAAAGCATTTACATGTGACTTTGTTGCAAAGCAGACTTTACCGGGTCACGAGTTCAGAAAGGTTGAGAAAAGCTGATCTAAAGAATAACATTGCTTCTCGACCGAATAGTTTATGGTTTGGCGATACCTCAAGAGCCTCGTTCGCTCACCCAAGAGTATACCTGATTCATAGTAACCAACTAGCCGGTCCCGAGCGAGTTGCTTATTTCGGACCAAGACGCAGTTTCTTTACGTTTAATAAACATTAAAAACTGATTTCCCTAATATTAAAAATTGTCACAGAACAGAAATGTGTGTGACACGGAATTAATGAATAGGAGCGTGCTTCATTCGTAGAATGAGAGAGTATGCCACACTCTATTCTTCTCTAAAGAATAGCATTTCGCCTCAATCGAACTCTTTGTGGTTTCCCGTTATCTGGAGCTTCTCGCTCGTTGACCGTGTTCGTTCTCGTCCTGCTCGAAAACAAAGTTAAGCCGAATGGTATACTCGTTCCGTAATAAACCACTGGCCGGTCTCGAGCGAGTTGCTTCTTACGAAACAATACTGTACCTTCCATATTCGTCATCAGCATGTTACTGACGAGTCAGAAGATATCCTAAGGATGGTAAAAACAATTTTGCTTGCTCCACCAACTACGCGACTCTGCATTCGGCGATTATTCAGGAATGAAACTAGCATAAAGCAATCTAATATTCTATTACATCATTGCCTTGCATCGCCCGCAAAGCTAATCCGACAAACAACAATCTAGTCCCCTTAAACGTCACTCCCATTACATTCGGATTCACTTGAAAATCCGGTCAAAGCTACTTCAAAAAAGGATCGAGCGAACTCGTACACGAAATAAAGCGATCAGGCTCCCTGTAAGGATCGCCCAGCCACTCCGCTCCATTCATGTGTCGATAACGATATAACATTTGGCCGACTTTGATCGCAGAGTTCCCGTACATCGTCGCACGGGTTTTGAAAGCAAGCGTTCACACGAAACGTGACGCGGGGGTTGAAACACGCTTCCTCCGAGCGCGCTCGCGAGTGATCTCCACAAAAACGGATAGGTTCTCGTTTCAGATGTACGGTTCGTTTTACCCCGTTTCGTATCACATGGCGGCAGCGATATAACATCGATTGTTCGCAGGCGGCCTACCGGATTCACAAATTGACTCTGCTTCCTGACGTTCGATCTGTGACGAAACCGGGGCCACAATTTTTGTCGGCTTTTACGCGGTTATTTACGATAGCAGCCAGGCGAGTATTGACTTCAACCGTCCGCAATCAGCAAAACAACCGACCTTTTTCCCTCGTTGAAAACCGTCCAACGATTCGCCCGTATTTGATCATGTCGCTCGTTAATTTTGTATCCTTTAATTCCTTCCTCACAGCGTGAAGAGATATATTCCAGCTAAAAGATATGTGCAACCTAGCCACGGTATCCCGAAACTGACACGTTCTCGACATTTCACGCGCGATCGAGTCACGCTATTTTTGAAAGCTGGCATCCTGCTTGACGATACTTGTCCACGCATCGACACGAGATTTCAGTAGCTGACCGGCTAGATTTTGTGTCCCCCACTCGCTGACGAGATTGCGCCCCGAATGGAAGGGAATCTAGGTGGCCGTGCGAACGCGCTGAAACATGCGAACGGAATTTCTTTCAGGGGCTAGACAATGGCCGCTTGATGAGAACAGCACTGGATGAATCAATGGTGCAAGCTGTTGTCGATGCGCAAGTTATTCGCCAGCTGGAAGCTGATGCGCCAAGAGCTTTATTATTAATGAACTTTATCATTAATGTGGTCCTGGGATCGAAGTACATATCGGCTAAAAATAATTAGGCTATGCATAGATTGGTAGGAGTGTGCTTTTTGTGCTATAGCTAGTGCTGTGTATATGTAGTTTGCAAGAGTATCCGGATGCTTATGTTACAAGCAGGGATCGAGAGCTATGCAACTTTTTAATGTGTCCTATGTAAAACATGTTCTGTGAACGTTTTTAGAAAAGGTTATTACTGGACTACGGATTTTTATGCAAATTTATGTTTTTTTATAATATAGTAAAAGGAACAGAACGTTGGTAGGAACTCATTTCTCCTACCAGGAATTATAAAAGACACTATAATTGGGATATTTTGTATATTTATTCATATCGAATGCATTTTGAGCAATTTTGCATCTTTAAATTTCCTATAAAGGCATAAAAGTCCACAGTGGAGTTATCACGTTATAAGTTCCGCTGAGAGCAGATAAATAAAAGTTGTTAAAAATACAGGCTTTAGATCCAACAGAACTTATAAAAACAAAAATGTTCCTATGACAGGAACACATATTTTGTTCTTTAATACTAAAAAAGTTCTCAATCATTGTAACAGGTTCCGAAACTATTAAGCGAATAGTACTGCAACAATATTAAATAATTATGACAGTTAAATTAGATTATAAAAAAATGTTACTTGGGTATTATGCTTGACCGGTTCTCTTATGTGTTCCATACTTCTTATGAAACTATTCTAATTTTGTATGTTGTGATTTTCATAACATTTATTAAATAAACGTACAGATAATATGATATTATATTGTTAAATGAAACTAGCATTTAATAATTTGCTTCTTTTATTTAACTTGCAGAAACTCTTTTAATAAATGTTCTAAAATAATTTGTCTCCATCGAGCTTTTATAGTACAGATTCTAAGATATCTGTTCCATGAGAACACACTGTAAAGAAGTTCCCAAAGTTAACAAAATCATTTTCATAAAAATTTCATGGGCTAAATATTATATTGAGCGGAACATGTAACTTTAAACAGAATTTTTTTTTAAACGAATGGAAACTATTTCGATTCCCGGTTTGAAGTTTTCAACAATTCTATTATTTATACTATGCTGGGTTGGAAACACTGAAACGCGCAAATTTCTCTGTGAAAAAAGTAGTTAAAAAAGAGTTTCACTCCCATCATAGTTAATAAACGGAAGTGATTTTTTGCAAGTATAACATTTGAGAAACGCAATAAAAATACGTGTACGATGCAGAAACGAATATACAAGATAGTTCAGCCGTTTTTCTTCCTTATTTTCTTTTGTGGTCTTTATAAAATAATAATTTGAAAATAATACTTTGTGTTGCAACCAATGCAGTGCAGAATATGCAACAACTTTTTTATACCCCACGACACCTCTTTCGTTTTTATTCTATTTTAAAGTTTGTTTAAAGTTGTTGTTATTTAAAGTTGTACACTGAAACCCGTAAACTCCCAATTGTTAGCAATTTATCATAAAGTTTTATAGTTATATTTTTTATATTTTGTCATAGTATAAAACTCCGTTGCTAAGTTCCCAACAAAATTTTGTAATTATTATATTCTGAGTGGACTGTTATTGAGTTCAGATCAGCTTCTATGCAGTTTTTAAGGAAAACAAAAAGTAAAATGCAAGTCCATAATCGGAAGTGTTGATATGCTGCTTCCTATGTCTTTCACTTGGCCTGACAATGAAGTTGATCGTAACGTTGATTCTGATAATGAATCAGTGTTATCGAAAGAATCAATGTTACTAGAACGACCAATATCAACTGAAAAGTCCTTATTAACAATAACAACAACTAATTTACTAGTTATTTTATTTTAATAATTCTTAAGAAAAAACGTAGTTTTTGTGTCTAAACGATCGAAAAATATATTGTACTATCGTGAAATGCAATAAAACATTAAAGTTTTGGCCAGCTTTCGAATTCAAATAGCCCACTGCATTGCTTTTTCCGTCCGCATCTCAAGACTGCCAACATAGGATTCATCTCACCGTGGTGTGGTTATTGGAAGACAACGTTAGCAACATTATCACGGCTGTCGATAACACGGGCTTATCTCCATTTAAAGTAAGCCCATGACAAACACCACTCAACCGTGTCGTTCTTCCCGGTGTGACGTATATCGGTGATTTTCGAACGAACGGCTTTCTCACCGCGCGCAAGCATTCCCGGTAATAAATTCGCCGCACGTACCCGCCCTTCTGCTGGTCCGTATCCTCGCTTTAATTATTTCATAGTCGGGGCGATTACCGAAGACAGCTGAGTAAATAGTAGCGCGGCTGACTCGACGCGAGCCATGCACACGTCGACGTGACTGCATTTCACCCCCTGTGAACTCCGTTTTAAGCGGCGATCATCGAGAGTACGACCGGGCTTATACGGGCGTTGTAAACGCTCGCTTTACTGCGCTATCGCTTAGTCCACCTTTTACAACCCCGCAGGAAAGCGAATACGAATAAAAAGAGATGATGCGTACGTAAGTGCGAGTTAGAGTGGTTTGCAAAAGTTTCTTTGTTTTGCAGTTAAAAACGTGGGATCGCTTCAACTTTCTTCTTCTTGCATGACCCGTACCATGCGACCCACAATGCCCCCCTTTCCCGAGAAGCTGGCCAAAATAGATAAATTCATACAAAAATGCAAAATACGAAATGGAAACTCAAATACCATTGATATCAGCATTGTGTTTAACTTAATTTTTGTGGAAAGCCGCGCTTTCTCGCCATTCGCCCATAATTATACTAAAAGAACATAAATTCGAATACGATGACCATTATTTCAAAACACTTTTGTAACAAATTAGCTTAATAATTTTTATTTCTTTCAAAAGTATCGTACATGCATCACGTACTTGAAATGTGTTCTCGAAAATGGTAATAAACGATATAATCAGTTGTAATAAATATGATTATCAACAATATAATAATGAACAGTATGTTTAAAATTACAAACTGTGAATATAAAAAAATGCTGTTTTATTGGGAGAACGGTTTCTTACCTCCAAATCATTACTACACATCTTTCGTTCCATCTTCATACACGCTTTGCTCTTTTTGCTATTTGTTGAACCACAGATGGAATTTGTTAAAAAAAACATGTCACACATTTCAATTTTCAATATTAATAATTGTCTTGATTGAAAACGTTAAAGAATTAATTTTAAGGTGGACGGTATTCTTACTGCTCACGTAGGGCGTAAATAGTTAGCTCTTAGCTCTTTAATATTAAATATCTTAAACAATAGCAAGTAGTAGCGAAATTTTTCGGTTGCGTATTACAGGGTGTCCCGTTACTTATAGAAGAGCCGGATATGCGGGATTCCAGAGGCGATACTGAACAACTTTTTCCCTTGGCAAAGTGTCGTTTAAGGCTTTATTTTTGAATTATTAACGACAAACACTGGCCACTCATAGCGCGCGTAGAACCCGCGCTCAGGGACGAAATGTCGCGTTGCGCTGGATGATGACGTTCGGCCGATGCCCCATCAAAACGCGTCGGTAAAGCAGGGGGCAAAAGTTGTATCGAATACTGAATCAATGTAATGAAGAATAACGTCGAATTATTCGTTATTCGCGAATAACGGATAAATAGGCTATATCGACACGTTTGAATCGGGGCATTGGCCGAACGCCACCATCCAGCGCGACGCGACATTCCGTCCCTGAGCGCAGGCTCTACACGCGATCTGAGTGGCCAGTGCTTTTCGTTAATGATTCAAAAACAAAGCCTCAAACAACATTTTGCCAAAGCAAATAGTTGTTCAGTATCGCCTCAGCAATCTCGCATATCCGGCTCCTCTATGAGGTGTGGGACAACCTGTGTAATTGACATCTAATTTTAAGTCATGTTTCAGCGGGTTTTTTTCGATCATTATCACAACTATTTCTCTAGTGTTATACTGAAATATGTCACCGATTTATGTCATTTTGCATTGAAAAGTACAAGTTTAATTTTGCAACATATGCTTTAATGATAAAATGTTACCCAAATGATCTTTTAAAGATAAACATGAATTTAACACATTAAACTCCTTGTAATTTTGAACATATTAAGAAGCAGGAAAATTTTCTCGTGCTATCTAGCGGTACATTTAATATTATTTTTCAAGAAAACGGTTGAGTTGCAACCCATAGTTCCTTTAACACTTTTTACTTTCATGATCAGTAGAATCCAATAGGGCAAACAAAAACTTTGACCTTAATTTTCAAGGTGAAGGATAATTTTGCACGGACATTTATCACAAAAATGTCCACTGATCCGAAGGTGTAGAATCACGCAGTGGTGATCTTAACATATAATTTCTTTACACCCATTACATAATTAGGTTTTCTTATAACTCCAAATGACATACATGAAATTGCCTGAAATACGAAAATCGGTATCGTTCGCAAACTT
This sequence comes from Holcopasites calliopsidis, assembly GCA_023838395.1. Taxonomy (NCBI): domain Eukaryota; kingdom Metazoa; phylum Arthropoda; class Insecta; order Hymenoptera; family Apidae; genus Holcopasites; species Holcopasites calliopsidis. Next base: position 662,673 of record JALHAQ010000018.1, on the reverse strand, counting down.
TCGTCCTCCACTGTATATGATAAATATACCATAGTAACAAAAAGCTGCTACATCCTTCGAAAAGTATATTTTGGGTAAATTTTCCTGAAAAGGAACGACTGTGCGATATTACGCATTGTATGGTTTCTCAGTTTTCTGCGGCGCTGCGAATAGTTACGTGAAGGTATTTCGTAAACCAAGATTTGTCGAGAATGAAAACATTGAAGTAATTTAAATTATCAGCAGTAAGACACTTAAAATTCTATTTGTAATTAGGAGGACCTATGGAGTGGAAAGTCAAAGGAGGAAATTCAGCCACAGGGTGTCCCAGTGGATGTACAATTTTTCAGAGAGGAACTAATCGCGACGAACCATGTGGATAGCCGCAAGCAAGGGCAACCTCCAAGCTCCGGTCGGTTGACAGGAAGCGGAAGTTGTGCCAAGTTTCCACGCACGACTCTGTATAAAGTTTGGACACCACTGAGACGCAGGTTGGGCTACCGCTTTCGAGGGAAATACCTCGAAGAGAGTGCCTAGTGCTTTACCTGCAGTCAGGCACCGATTTACACGTATTTATATGTGAAATCCTGAAATCCCGGTATCCGCTTGCGCCACTGATCTGTATAACAGGATAGTGTATCGCCACCTTCAACATGTTACGAATTGAGGCCATCTTGGTCTGAGGAAGTGAACTGTGCCGTGCCTCGTCGTCGGACGATGGTTCCGAATTCCACGAACACGACACGTCGCGAACTCCGATGCGTGGATTTATTCCTACTAGGGGTTGTAAATCCCTAAATACCTTTTGGCGCACATCGGTGGATCGCAACACTGCTCGCCAAATCAATCTTGAGTAGTTAGTTGAAAATTACGTGAATATAGTTCGGACTGCTAAACGCGAGAGAATATATTCCGTTGAATATAAATCCTGCGTCGATTGGACTTGTTGGCGATATTGCTCGATAGCAATGTGACTTTAACGATAGAGCCGTGGTGCTTTTGTGGGTGATGCGTTTGGTGGTTGAGACGATTCTCGTGTTCACTTCTCGACGGTTGAAGTGTTTATCTATTTCGTTTTCCGGAAGGAAGTCCTAGCAGCGACTTCCTAATTTTTGTGTACGCTGATTGGTCAATGCGAATCGGTAGTTTTACCAATCAGCGTACTGGTCTCAGGTCCACCACTCTTCCGGTGCGCCCGAAGCGCAATATTTCCGGGAAGAAGTGGGGCGATACTTGGAACCGCAAGGGTTCTGGAAATTTTAACCGCGGCAGGAAATTCCTCCAGGTTCCGCGGGCCGGCTTCGCGTACCGTTACAATATGGCTGGGACCCTTCGGAAATCCAGGTCTATGGTGTATTGTCGATTATTGAGGATGGCGAGTATAATTTAGGTGGTAACGTTTTGCCCGTACATGAAATAAGTTGCTTGCAGACGGCTGAAATTTGAACGAAATTGCGTTCCTCAAAAATAATCTTTTCCCGAGATACGTGCCATAAACCTTGACAAAATTTCCACGCGCATTGTTCTGTGCGACGGAACAGGATGTTTCTCACTTGTGACGTCACGTATTAGTGTAAACGTTTTCGAAAGCAAAGAGTGGAGAGCTGGGATAAACGCAGTTTACAGTATAAATAGTTTTATTGATTTTTAATACAAAGAAATGGTTCGAACGTGTGTGTATTGTAACGAAAATAACTTAAGGAAAGATGGGACATATCACGCGTAACTAGCAATGTAATTTATGCACTATTTATAGGTTAGATGAAACTTATTTATGTTTTACTTGTTACTCGTGTTAAACATGCCTCATATCTCTTTATTACTGTGAATGTTTCTTAAAGGATAGTGTTTGATCAAATTTATACATTTTAAACACTTCTTACAGGTTGAAAGATCTGGTTTATCAGCTGAATAATATCGTAATGGTATGACATCTCATTGTATTTTTCAAATAATATCTAAACTGATTAAATTATGGTATACAATTATTATTCGCATTTCACAATAATTTCTGCGATAAGAAGTAGTATTTATTTATTATATATATTATTTTTTAATTATTGTTGATTAATTTTTATTACGTAACATTTAGTATTTAATTGTACATTCATATATATTTGTTTTGGTAAATTAAATATTAATTGTATTATATTGCTGAAAAAACTATTCTCTGTCTAAAATGAGAATAGACTTGTTTCGCGCATAGCGCTTACGTTTTTCTCTGTCTCACCGCTTGCCTCACTCTCTTGTTAACTCTGTCTACCGTAGGAGAGCTACGCAGATTAGACGAGAACTCGTCCATGCGACACTTGTCGGTAGGTCAATTCTTAACTTGGACGAAAGGTAGTACCTCAGCACCGCGATATAATTTTTGTGTCCCATTCAGACTACTATATCTTTCTGTCGAACCGCTGCCGCCGATCCATTGTTCCCGTCCGCTTCTTTAATCACGGAAACATGGTCGGCCGTTCTCTAGATCCAGAGGAGCTTTATTATTAACGAGCGATGGTTCCGGGATTGAAGTAACGGCTAAAAATGATCGGGCTCTTGTACGGTTTTGCCATAACGTTAATCTATAATATAATAATAATCCGTATATATACTAATAATAATGTATTTCACCGAGAACCAGAATAAGAACGGTGGTTCTCGCCAATACGCTTTTGTTAATAAGAGGTAGCCGAATCGTCACGAGTTGTCGGTAGAAAGAATAACAAATACCGCCGAATACTTTCCGTAGATACGACTCGCGACAATTCGGCATGCATCGGTTGATCATTATTTCTAGACGATCGATACAGTTGCTACTTGTATAACGTTGAATACGGAACGATTTAAACATTCTAGTTAGACTTTGAATTTTAGTATTGAGCATAGATTTAATATTACATTTAGTTCTATTGTTATTACTTTCGTTCCTTTTTTTAATTTAGTCTAATTTTTAGAACTTGATTATTTCAATTTCTAGATACATAATGTCAACCTTGAAGCTACTTTTTGTTTTAATTGATTATGTGCGGCGATAGTGGTGCCAGATGTCCAAAGGATCGTGTACGTTTGCGAAATACGCGAACATGATGATATTCTCTGACAACAATAATAGACTTTCGAAAACTGTGACATGACTTGCGTGAAAGAGTGAATCACTGTATTCAAACGGATGGTGGACGCGAGGAACATTTGCAATAATAAGTTTAGTGCAAATCGTGGACACTCGCAGATGGGACAGTCGCATGTACGCATAGACATTCGCGGCCGGGACAATCGTGGGGCATGTATATTTGGTTTCTGAGAACAAAATTGTGGATTGAAGACCGTCACCCTCTTTACTTGATAATCCCATTGGGCGGGTTTTGATATGCCCATGTCGATTTTTACAGGTAAGCAAGTTGAATGCTGTGCAATGTAAAACGTGTGTCTTTTGGGTGTCAGATTACACGGTGCGGTAGGTCATGGTTCCTCTTCCATATAGCGAATGACTGCCACTGAACGTAGCTGCCGGACACCAACTGCTGCCCGTGAGATTGCCTTCCAGCAGGCGTTCGGACCACGTTTTTTTAAACATCGGTATCTTGTTAACAAAGTCTCAGATGCAAAATTGTCACTCTTGATTTTCGCTTTGTTTTGGGCTGTAGAATCACCCTTTAAAATATTTGCAGAGGATTGCGTTACGCCCTGTATACTACAAATAGCACTCCATTCTTAAGACTGTTCTGGTACGCCTTAACACTAAAACTACTAAAACTACTAAAACTACGAACCCTTGGGGGTGCCAACCCCTCAGGATACAAACTATCGAGTAAAGTATGAAATGTTTTCTCCAATAAAGAGCAAAGGTGGAAGGAGAGCACAACCTCCCCTGGTATCTTTTGCCCCTCCAGAGGGATCTTTTCCAATATATATGGCGTGTTTTACTAGACAAGTTAGAAGAATAGTTGTGATCTTGTTAGAAAGTATTTCGTGAGCACCGTTGTGTCCGCCGAAGTTATTAAATTCAGTGTTTAGTAAGTCGACTTGAATCCATTACACCTTTAGTTGCAGAAAGATTAGTGCGCATAGTATTGCCGCCTTTTGGATTTACAATTAATATATGGAGGTAGAGACTTAAAACTAGTTATTCCTATCTTAACCCACAACGCCTTCTTACTAATCAAGTCCGTTTATTAAGTCTATAAATAAAAAGAAGAAGACGCACCGTGGCAAACCGGGAGGCCGAAAGGTAAAGACTAAAAAGGAAAGAGGCCCCATCTTACTAAGTCTACATACCGCGCTCACAATTAGTGAAACGCCGAAAATTAATTCACCGGAAATACCTTCCACGGATATTGTTTGTGAACAAATTGATCTCACCCTGGAGGAGGAGAAGGCAGAACCACCAAAAACCCGTAAGATACCACGACTACTGACACCTATAGAATTATTGGACACTTCTACAAGCGTAAAAGTAAACGATCATGAGCGAATTCCAACGGAATTAGTAATATCGCATATAAATAATTATAATCCACAAACCATTCGGAACGACATATGGCAATGGTGTAGTCTAATGTCACATGTATAACAAATAACGTTTTTATAATTGAAATTAATTATTATCTTCCTTTCATGACCGTCAAGTGATGTTACATCAACCGAGTTTCGGATCTGACGACGCCTAGTAACACCAGCCCATGCGCCAAACGAGTCTATTCTTATTCTGGACAGAGGCTAGTACCGCGGCGTCGCGCCGGGATATAATTTTTATGTCCCACTTAGACCGCTATATCTTTCTGTCGATCCGCTGTCGCCGATTCATGGTTTCCGTCCTCCCCTTTAATCCTGGAAACATGGCCGGCCGTCTTCTAGACGACGGCAACGACAACGACGTATGCCAGCCACAGCTACGTCCGTGCCAGATGAATGCGTCTAACTCGACCCTTCTTTTCCACTTTGAAATACCTCGATCCGCTTGCTGTCACGTCCTCTCCAATCCTCGAAATCCTAGCCGATGTTCGGGAAAAAGACGTTGCATGCTCGTCGAGACAAATACATCGGGAAGGTAACGAGCAGTCATGTCGATGCTTCACGTATGTAAATCTTATGGAAGGATCAGATCCACGTCGACTGATACAATGTTTACGCTTGCTTTGCTGTGGCGCTTGAGGGCAGAATGCTGCTTGGGAAAAGACGACGATGCAATCCTTTGAATTAATACACCACACTGTGCACTCGCTCTACGGTTCCTCGAGAATTTGCTTCTGCTGATTTTTCGTCTCTGCAAATTCTGTCAGCTTCACATCATATGCACTCTGCTCACGATTGATAAACTATCAGACTTCTTCGTGTGCTTGCACATTCTAAAAAGAAAGGTTTAATATTATCGTTCTTGACATAGTTCTTATTGTTTTCTATAATAAATAGGGATTTATGACAACTTTACTGCATGGAATGATGTCATGCTGCATATTACTGTATTTGTCTCAACGAGCGCTATCATATTATGAATTTAAAAATTCGGGGCTCCTTCCATTCCATTGTTAATTAGTTTTATCCAGAGGTAGAGTGGTCAGAAAATGTAGACAGTTCTAATGGAAAACAAAAGTACATTTATTAAGTTAGCACATACTTTAAGATACATTGTGAACGATACAAAGGTTTGGCTGTGACTGGCGCTCGGCACAGTGCTTGCTAACGACGGACTGTTTTTCATGTAACCATATGCCCCGAGCCAGAGTTAGGCCTTATTCGAATGAATTTTCATTCGAATAAGTTTCTGAATGAATTTCGACGAATCAATTTTTATTCGAGCAATCAGGGAATAAAAAGTTCGAATAAAAGGAAATTAATGGACAATAACGAATAATTTTGTATTCGAATAAGTTTCCATTCGAATAGTTTCTTATTCGAATAAAGAAGTCGCCGTCCAAATAGCGAACAAAAGTATCACGTGACTTCTACAATGTATGTACGAATATGTAGAGATCCGTGGCGAAGAAACAGGTATGATCTGCTCTTGCAGCCGTCGGTAGGTGGCGATCGTCACATTTATTCGTCGTTTAGTCGAATAAAAGGTAGAATAAAATGGTATTCGAATAACAGTCGATATTTATTCGTGACTAACGAATAAGTTCTCGCCGAATAAAATCGTTATTCGTTCTTTACGAATAAATGTGACGTTTTCAATCGTTATTCAGTATTCGTCATTCAGAATAAAATTTTCCTAACTTTGCTCCGAGCGTTCGACGAAAACATTCCCATATCGCGCCAGGCACTTCAAAGAAATCTGATATTGCAATAGTATCGAGAATTCGCTTTCCAGCACGACGCATTGAAAAAAATTAACTGCGTTTGATTTCATTCAGTCCCACCACCACTACAACTAAATTATTTATACCACGTAATGCCTCCATCAATATCAAACAATTTTTGCAGGAATACTTTTTTCATAGCTTCAAGTCATCGCGAATTAAAAGGAAGTTAACAGAATTCAGAATAGAAAAAATAGAAGATAGAAAAATGTAATTAAAAGGAAGCCATGTTTGATACTGAACATTGTTAAATTGTATTGGATATAATTTAGTCAATAAATTATTATGCTACCTGTAATAATTCAAAGTTTACAAAGTGATGACACGGAAAATGTATTTTGGCTTTTTAAATACATTTTCGTAAGTCTGTGGTTTTTAAAAATTGGCGTAATAAATTGTGTAAATCCAGAGCGCCGGATGATTTCATCTAAATTAAAGTGCCTCGCTCGTATTCAAGATGTAACTTCAAGCTCAGGAAATCAAAAACAAATATATTATAGTTCAGCTTCTTGGCAACGAAACTCTTTATGATTAGAAACATGCATTGCTAAATACAGTGCTGCACGGGTTAACGTCGCGAATTCTGCACGCTTGAATGTCGCAAAGTCATCTCCACCAAAGTGCCTTCGAGCTCCGTATGATCGTTCGACTCGTGAACCTCAAACATGCGACATTTATCCGTGCATTACTATAGTTTGTTTTATCATTTTATTACAAAAATACAAGTATGCGTTTCAAGTGAATCGAAGTAAAACAAAAAATGAGATATTTACGACGTTTCATTCATAAATTTCACTATTGACATACCTTCCATTTTACGTGCATATACGACTTTTCTGTTCGATAGATACCGTAGATGACAATTTATTAAATTTTCACGTAGATGTATTTGAATAAAAATTTGTTAAACGGAGAGGAAATTTAAAAAATTGAATGTACCAAGCTTGCACAAATTCGCGAGTTTATTAGAATTTCAGATAAAAAGCTCAGGGGATGAAAGCGATGACGATATTTCGAAATCACTCCTGCCTTTATAAACGTTACGCTTGTAATATTCCTCCTGCTAAAATGGAATACAATAGTCCTTGGTAAGCATTATATTCAGGAAGTCATATTATACTCAGTACATGAAATATGGTGCATACCACAATAATACAAGACTGAATGCAAATTAGTAACAAATAGAAGTAATCAGTTGTAGTTAGTGAAATAAAAAATTATAGTCATAATAGAGCACTCGTTGATATACTTTGTTTTACAAACCAATAATTTCACTTGTAGGCAATGTGATCTGCGGAATCCTTGCCACGTTTCTTGCGCACGTTCTATTTAATAACACCGACTAATATAATAAATAAGTCGTTTCATAATGTATTGCTAATAATAGAGGAAGTGACGCCATTATGACCCCCTGCTGGTAATGTGCCCCCCTCGTGATTTTCATATTTATAACAAAGATATACAGATCCCACTGGTTCACCCCATCTGTAGCACTTACTACCCAAAAACAAAGGAAAACACGTTTATCCTAAATACCGCATAGTTGGCGCTAATAATAAGCATTTATAACATACGTTACGAAACAAAAGTTCTGTGCCTTATGGAAAAACCAGTATTTACTGAAAATAAAGTGTTGGAGGGGAACCCGTTGCCGATGACGACTCGGGCAGAGTCGTGGTGCATCGGGTCACGTGGCCGATCTCCGACCAGAACGCATTCACGCGTCCATCGTTAATCGCTCGTGATCTATTCACGATGTTCAATTGCGTCATTGGGAGTTTTAACCTCGTCTAATTACTGCCCGCCACGGATCTCCTTTCCAATCTTTATGGCTAAGAGAGTGGAAGTATTGTGCGGAAAAGGAGTGAATACTGAGGAGATTCTGAACACCTTTTTCCTTTCCTCAGCAATCACATCTTTTCGGCACTCAAAGTAGTTCTGGGGCACCCTGTATACAGGGTGGTCGGCTAAATGTAGGCAGAAATGAAAAAAATACTATTCTTTGTTTTTGACGCATTTTGACACGAAATAATCACCCCCTTTCCGGTCTTGCCGCAATTTCCGATTGACCAGATTGTAGGTTCTTTACTTTACCTGCAATTCTGTACCTGCACTCAATTAATTTTCAAACTCAATTTTCTCGAAAACATAAGCTCAATCGAAGCAAATTTATTCTATAAGGTGTTCCGCTACCTCGTGCAATCGTTTTAAGGACGGATTGCTAAGGCAATTTTGAACAACCTTTTCCTTTGCCAAAATGTTGGTTAAGACTTCGTTTTTGTATTATTAACGAAAAACACTGACCAATCAGAGCGCGCGTAGAGCGTATGCTCAATACAGTATCTCGCTGAAATACGCGACTGGCTGACTATTCGAAATACGAGAATCGCTATCCCCCCTTCTTTGTTTGAAGTAGCCGCGCTAGGCGAGATCTCGGAGAACGAGACAGAGGCGTGAAGTCGCAAATCTTAGCGGTCGAGCGAACATTGACGTTATCTAGTAGAAGGATAGAAAATGTAATGCTCTCTCGCTGTCTGGCGTGTTATGTGTATACAGTACTTCGCTGAAATAGGCGACTGGCTCGGGACCTGTCCGTTGCTTGTATCAGATATGTCTACCATTTCGGCTTGGTTTTAATCTTTCATCTTGCAGATGGCAAGCAATTCTACGAAATAATTTGCCTGAAAAATTATCTGTTCCCGAGATGCGTGCCATAAACCTTGCCAAAAATTCCCAACGTATTGTTCCGCGTCGGACGGAACATCTTGTCTTCCTGTTCCAGAAGGAAGTCTGTAAGCGACTTGAACCGCTTAGTGTTAAAATGAGAGAGCATGCATATTCTATCCTCTAAAGTATAACATTTCACCTCGACGGAAGCCTTCATGGTTTGCCGTTATCTCGAGCCCCTCGCTCGTTGACCGTGCTCGCTTTCGACACCTTGGAGATTAAAGCCAAGCCGAAATAGTAGACCTATCCGATACAAGCAACGGACCGTCCCGAGCCAGTCGCTTATTTCAGCGAAGTACTGTAGTAGGAAGATCGTGATACGCTCAACCGCGACCTTGACACTCTCGCGTCTGAGTGCACACCCTACGCGCGCCCTGATTGGTCAGTGTTTTTCGCTAATAATTAAAACGCAAAGCTTTAACCACAATTTTGGCAAAGGAAAAAGTTCAGAATCGTCTCATCAATCATCCCGTAAGATATTTGCATGAGGTAACGAAACACCCAGTATTTGTTCGTCTTATTTTAGCCCATAAAATTGCCCCCTGCCTATTGCCGAACACTCTGTTATATCGTATATAATAGAAGTACGTAGAATCGATATGCTTAAGTAGAACACTTAAACTTTGACATTTTTAAAAATATAATTATGGCACTCTCAGTAACTGTTATATTACCTGCAAATTAACTTCATCTCCTTCTTTAACCATTTGTACAAATTTGCTTGACAGCTCTCGAAATGTACCTTCCTTGCTACAGCCCTTACAGTAGTTTTGTCCTGTTTGAAAATATTGTTTCGGTCCACACCTTATTGGCAACAGCGAATGCACATCTCGCGAATAAGAATATGTGTGCGACTTTTGTTTATGAGCAATATAATTATTTACTTTAGTCATTCACTTTCAATCACTGATGCAACCAAAAAGTTCGTATGACTTTTATTGGGTTCCATATTACTCTTACTTTTGTAAAAGCGTCTAAAATGACATATGATCACAAAACATGTTGAATTAAATTGTGTTTCTTTTACTCTTGCCTTTTATTACATATAACCTTATTAGTTTAACTACATTTTAGCTAAAAACTTAAAGCAGCTTAAGCGACAGATAAGATTTTTAAATAAAATATAAAGCAGGGGGCCATAATAGCCCTCCTTCCGCTAATGGAATTGTTAAAGACTTACGAAATTTCCAATACAGCACGAGAAGTGCATCAACAATTTTATGCACTGTTTCACCTGACTCGATACAAATTAAATTTCAATACGAGGTAGGAACAAATGTTTGTATCGTATCTGCGTCTACCTCGGCGTCTCCATGAACACGTGGCGACTACCTAACTTTGCCGCGACTTCAGAGTTGGGCATTATTCGATTGAACAATCTACGAATAAAGAGTTCGAATAAAAGGAAATTAGTCGGCAATAATGAATAATTTTGTATTCGAATAATTTCTTAATAAAAGTATCACGGGACTTCTACAATGTATGCATATGTAGGGATCCGTGAAAAAGAAAAAGGTTACGATCTGCTCTTGCAGCCGTCGGTAGGTGGCGGGCGTCACATTTATTCGTCGTTCAGTCGAATAAAATCGTATTCGAATAAATTGGGTTCGAATAACAGTCGATATTTATTCGTGACTAACGAATACGTTCTCGCCGAGTGAAATCATTATTTGTTATGTACGAATAAATGCGACGTTTTCATTCGTTATTCTTTCATTCTTTATTCGTCATTCAGAATAAAATTTGCCCTACTTTACGCGACTTTCCGTGAATGTACTATTCGCGTCCAGAATGAAGTTTCCTGTAAGGAATGCCGGTTTCATTGGTCAGATTCCATTAAAGCCGAATTCAAACCAATTAGATATCTGTATCGCTCACGTATATTGACAAAGAAAGTGGTACAGTTAACCTGTCATGCTCGAGCTTCTGCCTCTCAAATGGGGAGCGCGGCGTACCCTTCTTACCCCTGTCCCTTATTGTCCCGCTAACAGAGACTTCATTCTGGATACGAAAAGTACTACTTACTTGCATTACACGAGTGCAGGTGGAACGCGCGGTATACATATTTTACTTCGTTCGCGATCATGGCGCATACACGTATTGTTTGATCAGGTGTAAATACTAGAGATCAGCATCCTGCAACATCGGCTGAAAGTTTTTCCTGCATTCTACGGTTTCATATTAAACTTTTTTCTATCTAGCTTGACCCGTTCGCTGCGTTCAATCCGACCATAGAAACCTATTACGGTACATGATGAGAAATATTCGAAAAGTCAGCGTATTCAGACGTGACATAAACGCGTATCTGCTACCCCTTTCTCGTAGAATGTGCATATGCCGTGGCACAGTAGGCATATATTTCCTCGTTGGTAGTATCAGTATTGAATGTTACAAGGGGTAAGTATGAAACGCAGAATTCTTTTCAAAGATGCGAAACTTTTTTGCTGTGTTTGTATGCACTTAATGAGGACTCCTTATGCTTATCTCAGATAATGCAATTATTAAACGTTTCAAACTATAAATACATATGTATATCAATCCCCTGTGATTCAATGTGTCAGTCCCTACATATTCCCTATTTATAAAAAACAAAAATGCTAGTTTTACCTGAACTTCGTCATAAGCTGCTATAACTGTATTAAAAGTATTATCCATCAATCTCGTAAAATCTGAATCAATATACCACCGGGGACAAAAAAATTTTGAACGAAGAATTTCCCAACAGCAAACACAGCGAGCTTCAATTCTATTCGCAATTTTTTACGACCACACATTCTGCCTGTTTGCACTACTATGTTCCCTGGATCGCATTGAAACCGGAGGGAGAAATCGAAAAAGTGGGAAAAGGAGCCTGCAATAAAACCGAACTTCGAGAGGACGGATTTTCTTTCGCACACAGAAGATAACGATCGCGTACTCTCAGAAATATCATTTGGCGTGGACAATGATAAAGGCCTGGTTTGTTCGTTGCGGCGTAGAGCAAAGCGATACGTACCGTGAACTGGGACAGCAAATATTTGCGGTGAAAAACGTCGTCGGACCCCTTCGAGTTGCGCGACAATGGCGGAAAGGATGCTTCATCGTTTACATTGCCGGAACGGCAGCTGAAGTGCTGGCACCGCAAATAACGACGCGAATTACCGTAACGAAGCGCACACCCCATGCACGATCTTTTGCTTCTTAACAACTGAGGGTGCTTGCCCGCGGCCTAGGGTGAATGAAAGGACCCCTAAATAGACGCGGGGGGTGGGCAAACGTCGCATCACGGTGGTTCGCGTACCTGCATGTATTTCGTACAAATCTACGATTTACAGTGGGCGATCAAATTATTATGAACAGACGAAAAAATTGCACAGTCTATGTTGTTGATGGTATTAGGACTTCAATAACAGTGAAATATACCCTTTCTTGATATATACCATGTAATAAAGCAAAAAGTGTAACAGCTTACCTAGCAAATGTAAAAATTCAAGCTTTACCGTGGCCTGAGAACTCGCCAGATACGAATCCAATAGAGAATCTATGGGAATTATTAAAACGACGTATTGTTTCAGAAATAATGCCAAAATATGTAAAAATAATTATTTAAAAATAGTCAAAAGAATGTCAAAATATCAAAAGCATGTCGAAGCGTATTCAGGTGATTATGGATGTGAAAATAGGTGTGACTAAATATTGACACATACGGGATGATTTGCCTAAGTTAACAATACGAAATTATTCGTAAACTATTCGACATATTGGAAATGTTTGAAACAAAAGTTCCATGACTTCCGAAAGGATATATGCTGCAATAATTATTTTTGTTTTACATTGTTTATACGCAAAGTTTTAAAGTTCGCCAAGACGTTTTTAAATGGAACGCTCTACATATTTCTACGGAAATTTAGAGATCACTAAAAACTAGATAAAAAAGTGTTAAGACAAAATAGGTCTAAAATGAAGATTTATAGAGATATTTAGGAGAAATTTTATTTTATTAAATTTTTCAAGATGGCTACCACTATTGGTAACGCAAGTACAGGGTGTTCTGCTACTGCATGTCAATATTTTAAAAAGCGATTGTTGAGACAATTTTGAACAACTTTTTCCTTTCCCAAAACGTTGGTTAAAGCTTCGTTTTTGAATGATTAGCGAAAAACGCTGACCAATCATGGCGCGTGTAGTGGGCGCGCTCAGTCGAAAGAAGATCATGATACGCTCAACTACAGACTTGAACGCTTTCTCAGCTAAGCGCGCGATATACACGCGCTCTGATTGGTTAGCGCTTTTTGTTTATCATTCAAAAACGAAGCTTCAACCACCGTTTCGGCAAAGGAAAAAGTTGTTTAGAATTGCCTCAGAAATCACCCCTTAATATATTGACATTCAGTAGCAGAACACCTTGTATATTCAATAGATTGAGAAACGATGCATATACATTTTACAGTGTACTTTCAGAGACATTTCTACATGCTCTGATAATGTAATCTTACATACTTTCTATTGTCGTCAGTAGTTCACAATAAATTCCGGTTTGTAAACGTTTTGTCGCAAAATTTCTATTGAAAATATCTCAATAAATACATTTTAGACCTATTGTGCTACAATACTTACTTACCTAGTTTTTAATATTGTTTGAATTTTCGTAAAAATTTATAGGGTGTTCTATTTAAAAACATCTTGGTGGCCCGTAAAACTTTATGTATAAACAACATAGAAAAAGCACAAATTATTGCAATATATGCTGCCCTGAAGGTCGTGCAACATTTGCTTCAAATGTTTTCCTATGCGACAAATAGTTTACGAATAATGTCAGGTCGTCAAGTTAGGTGAATCACCTTGTATATATGGTTTTCATTGTAGAAGCTTTATAAACGTTGTAATATGTTAGCAAAAGCATAATAATATATTTCGTGATATAAAAGAGTATTATTTTAAGTGTACTTTCAATTCCATTCTAGACCAAGTCCCGAGTAAGTGGTAATTTTGAGGTGTTCATATTAATTTCATAACTCACTGCATTGTCACCCTTTTCGTTGTCAGTTTATTTCCGTAGTATCTGTTCATTCCAGCATTTATCAATCTGTCAGTTGTTTTTTTCTCTGTCGAAGTTGCATTTACAATGGCAACGAGTCGTCAAATCTCGTTATTCGGTCGTTGTATTTCGAATGTTATATTATTCCGGAACGTGATTAATGAGTTGAATAATTGCGGACAGCTCAATAATTATGTATGTTCGGCCTATAATTTTGTGTAACGTAGTGATACAGCACTGTATGCAATACTTGCTGGTTATTTATAGCGTTAGTTGGTATTAAGCTGAGTTATATCCAGTTTGTGGTTTTTGCATGCTTGAATTGGAGATAATATTATGGGCTGCCGATTTAAGGCTCAATAACCTGAAATTACTTTCAATTGATACAAGCGCATACATACGTGTGCACGTTATACATCGTGTGTTGCATACAGTATTGTTTAAGTGCTTTTGTGCTTTTTCTTATTTCATCCAAGTTGAAACCTCAAATGAAACAAATTTGTTTTTTTTTCACGTCTTATTTTAGGCCACAGAATCACCCCTTAAGTATTAAAAGCTTATTCTAAATATAATTTATGAGTAAAAAGTAATTGTCGGTTGTAATAGTTAATAGAAATACTTGAAGTAATATTAGTTATAAGTAATTTTTGTCACTTATTTAATTAGTGAACTGTATCATTTACAACGTTTTGTTAATCAACAGTAACTGTACGATTTCGTGAAATAAAAGGATTACAGTTAATGGTGCGTAAATGCAAAAGAATTTGCAATAAATATATATTTGCTCGGGTTAAATACCTCCAGCCTTAGCCAAATTCACTTATTTTAGGAAATTTTACACATGATTTATTGGTCCTTAAACTGCAACAAAAAATTTTATTCGTCATAAATTTTGTATTAAATTCCTTATGTTTTTTGAAGCACCTCAGATCATTACAGAAGAAATGCCACTTTGCGTTTAGCATGACATCTTCCATAAACATCGATGAATCTGAAAAATTAAAAAAGGTTCTTGTAAAATAATCTCACCATTACAGTCTGTCGAGCCATTTTTCATATTTTGTTTAATTATTTTTTTATAAGCAATGGAAGAGCACAATTTTTCAAGAAGGAAAATTTATCTGATTTTAAAATACCACAAATTACTTATCTTTTTGAAATTAAAAAATTTGGCTCAACAAACTACAATGGTGATATTAGTTTACAAGAACCTTATTTTGTTTTTGAGATTCATCAATGTTTATGGAAGATATAATGCTGACCGCAAAGTAACATTTTTTCTGTAGTGGTTTAAGTTACCTCTAAAATCGTAAGCAACTTAATACAAGAATTATTGCAAATAAAATTTTCTCTTGAACTTAAAGAAATAATAAGTCATGTGTAATGAGCATTTTGTTTTGTTTCTTTTAACGAAGTCCCTAAAAAAATTTTCAAAAATTAGTGATTTTCGCCGCGTCTGGTGGTATGTAACTCCTTAATTCATACACCAGGATTCCAGTGTCGTTCATAAAATTGGTAACCAAACCCTCGTTTTCTAAGATAGTTCCTTTGCTTAATGGGAGGAGACGGCATTCCAGTATGGTCGTATTTACAAGAAACTAAAAATATATATTCATAAAATTAATGAAAAGGAGGAAATTAAACTGACATCAGAGAGCGTAATTATCTTCTTACTTTTGTAATTTATTACAATTTAATGTTTAGTAATCGGAACGGCTTTTAGCTCTTTTTAGCGCCCAGCTTTTCCAATTATTCCTTCTGTGTTACATTTATAATACCTACGTTGCAGGAGTGAGGGGTTCGTCTCACAATATCGATGTGAATATTTAAAATTACCACTTTAACGCTCGGTTTTACATAGATTATGAACTGCTGCGTTACCACGTCAACATGGCAACATAACTAATGCAACGCGCGAAACGCTTATTACGCTGTTTAATTAGTTCTCTGTCCAATGCGCTTTCATTTATCAGTGACGTCGCGTCGTGTCGCTGGGTAAATTATTAATCAACCATGCAGCAGCGTCTGCGACGTAAAATGAAAAATATCGGTCGCCTTTCGAAATAACCGCTGTTAATAGTATTCCGCTGTGCGGGTTGCTGTAGCCGCCAAAAGTTGCCGCGATCTTTTGCTCGTTAGCGACGCGGCGCGGCTAATTTACAAGATACGCCGTGCATCATGAGCCGGGTGGCTGACGGAAAATTTAATACAACGCGAATTCTACGCTGAGAACTCGCAAAGTGATGTACTTCTTTCGGCATTTGTTTTGCTGCATACTGTGAACGCATTCTAGATTTCCTTACACGCTATTAGGTTCACTATTACAATTCCTTTGTTGCAAATTAGCTCTTTCGATGCTGGGATAATAAAAATGTTGTAAATGATATGGCAAGTGTGTTTTCATTGTACTGTTTGACACTGTGAGTGTCAAAATAGTTTTATTATAAGAGTAGTTTCAATCGATGAGGAATAGAAGAGGGGCTGCGAGTATGGGATAGGGAAGAAATATGAGACACCTAGGTTTTAATCTGAATACAGCATTGAGAATTTTGATAATGTACGGGGTGTAAAAAAATTAAATGTAACGACCACCACAGAGTGATTCTGCACCTTCGGATCGGTGGAGATTTGTGAAAAAAGCCCGTGCAAATTTGTCCTTGACCTTGAAAATTAAGGCCAACATTTTTTTGGGCTATCAGTTTCTATTCGTCAGAAAGGTAAAAAGTGTTAAATGGACGATGGGTCGCAACTCAACCGTTTTCTTGAAAAATAACGTTAAAGGTACCCTTAAATAGCACGGATTAGAGCGAGAGCTACCTCCATCTAACCCGTGCTAAATGGTGCCTTTAACATTATTTTTCAAGAAAATGGTTGAATTGCGACCTGAAACGTTCCGGTGCCACAATCCTCGTATGCATTTCGCGGGGTTGTAAATCCCGGTACACTGGCGTGACGTTATGCGGAGACGTTTGGCTTAATTAATATAAGCTGCGTTGATCTGGCAGGAAGAGATTGTTTCGATTGCGACTTTTACCAAATAAGTAAAAAGATATATTGTTGTTGATTGTACACTAGTTCGACAATTTAAATGTATTTTGCGAGTGTCTTGGAGGCGCTTGGGAGTGTCTTGACGAAGTACCGTCTGAAAGTCTTGGTGGTGGTGTAATTTTTCTAATTGGTTGACAGATCGGACAGGGGGTGTGCTTTTGGGAAGTAGTGGTGATGTGTCGATGGCGTAAGGGAAGCTACGGTCGGTCATGTTTATTTCTGTGTTTTTCCTATGATCATCCTCGGTCGCATGTGATTGTCAGATGCTGGGACATTCGATTTTAGAAAGTTTATGATATCTAACGGTACCCGTCTTCCATTGTTCGGTACTGGGACTGAACACGACCCATGATTCCATTGACACTTTTTACTCTCATGACGAGTAGAATTCGATAGAACAAAAAAATTTTGACCTTAATTTTCAAGGTCAAGGAAAATTCCACACGGCCTTTTTTCACAAATGTCCGTCGATTCGAAGATGTAGAATCACGCAGTGGTGGTCTTTACATATAACTTCTTTGCACCCTGTACGCCAAGTGTTATGATGACTCTCACACTCTCTCATAGCAAACTCTACGTTATAATTATCGTTCTCGAAGTGAAACTTCTTAAGGTACGGTAATGCGAGTCCCTTGATTAGCAATTTGGTGGAAACGAAGGGGCCCCACCTACAGCAACAACCAGACTAACAGAAATAAAAAATATATATACAGGGTGTAACGTAGAAGGTGTAGGAGCCGGAAATGGGCGATTCCTGAGGCGAAACTGAACAACTTTCTCCTTTGCCAAAATGTCGTCTGAGGCTTTCGTTTTGAATTGTTAACGAAAAACACTGGCCACTCAGAGCGCGCGTAGAGCCCGCGATCAGGGACGGTCCACGGCGCGTCGTGCTAGGTACCGACGTTCGACCGGCGCCTTGAACAGTACGCGCCAAAAGTTAACATCGAATTCTTCATTATTCTTGAAAGGAAATTAACTAAAATATAAATGAAATTAATTTGCCATTATCAATTAAACAAAAAAGAATTAGGACGGATTAACTAACGTGTCTATCAAGTACAACGTACGTTAAACAATTCGCTAGCAATTAAAATTATATTTACCTGTTTCTCCAAAAATGAACCAACTTCGACGAAAATAGGTCACTGTGTCATCCTACTGATCATGACCATTGCAAGTATGTATCCCGTAGTGCAAGACAGCTGATGTTACGGCCAGGTCAGCGAACTCACTTTATTTGACAAAACTTACTACCCGCACGGCAACTATCACTGGGTTATTCTACCGATCCTGGCCACTCGAAGAACAAACACATGGTGCACAACAGCCGATGTCTCGGTTGGAACAGAGAAACAACTTCGTTTCACAAAATTTCCATCATTGCACGATCACTGTCACTTTGCTCTTCAAGATTTGAATTTATGAAATCAGTTGCTCCCACTTATGAATAATTGCTGGCTCCGAAAGGGGCTGATTGTTATTAACTTTGAAGGGTCTCGACTTGGCCCTTCCTACTGCCAAATGCGCTTTTCCACGTTCTGCAATTTCATCGTTGTGTTCCCGAGCGGGTAATCACTCGCGATCTTCACGTTTCAAAACTTAACTTTTACGTCGTTGAATGTAAAAGCAGAAATTACAGTGTCAGAGAAATCTTTACTGTATGGCGTTCAAACTGATTCTGTCTTGAGAAACTATGACGCGGTTTACAACAGTGGACGAGAGCTAGCTGGAAACACGTTAGAAGAGAGAGTTACGAGTTCTTACGGGGGGCGCGCTTTAGGGTGAAAGGCCCTTGAGGCCCACGTGTTGGCCAGTAGAGTTTTTCGGTTCCCAGGAAACACGGCCGTGGCGAATTTAATGGAGACATTTTCCAGTTAACGGGAAGGCACTGCGGAGCGTTCAAGGACACTGTTACATTCTCCGAGATGCTACATCTTTTATTACATTCTTTGTAATGCTATACCTTTTCCGGGGACTGGAAAATGTTTTCACTAAATTCACTATGGCCGTGTTTCCTGGGAACCGAAAAACTATGCTGGCCAGCATGTGGGCCTCAAGGGCTTTTTCACCATAAAGCGCGCTCCCCGCGACGACCTGTAACACTCCCTTATAACATTCTTCGAACTAGCTCTCATCCACCGTTGCAAACAGCGTCACAATTTCTGAAGACAGAACCAGTCCGAACATCTAGCATTAAAGATCTCTCCGACGCTGTAATTACTGTTTTTACTTTCAACGAAAGAAAAGTTAAGTTTTAAAACGCGAAGCTCCCGAGTGATTACCCGATCAGGAACACGACGATGAAACTGTAGAACGTGCAAAAGCGTATGTGGCATTAGAAAGGGTCAAGTCGAGACCCTTCAAAGTTAATAACAATCAGCCCCTTTCGGAGCCAGCAATTATTCATAAGTGGAAATAGCTGATTTCATAACTGCAAATCTTGAAGTGTAAAGTGACAGTGATCGTGCAATGATGAAAATTTTGTGAAACGAAGTTCGTTCACTGTTCCAACCGAAACATCGGCTGTTGTGCACCATGTATTTGTTCTTCGAATGGCCAGGATCGGTAGAATAACCCAGTGATCGTTGCTCTGCAGGTAATAAGTTTTGTCAAATAAAGTGAGTTCGCTGACCTGGCCATAACATCAGCTGTTTTGCACTGCGGGATACCTACTTGCAACGGTCAGGATTGGTAGGATGACACAGTGACCCACTTTCGTCGAAGCAGGTTCATTTATGGGTGCATGGGTGAGTCCAATTTGAATCTTCTGTCAATCTTTTTTAATTTAACGCGGGCTGCAATTGGTACGTTTATTAGTCAATCGATTCATTGATTCTACACGAATAACAAATAAGTAGTTTTTTCCTTCTTGAGGAATAACGAATAATTTGATATTGTTCTTAATTTGTTTATAACTTATTCGATATAACTTTTGGTAAACGCCTCTTATTAGACCGAGCGACTTGTTCACATTTAGGGCCTCGGCCGAGCGTCAAGCTCGAACACAACACTCCCGCGGCTGTGCGAGGGCTCTACGCGCGCTCTGATTGGTCAATGTTTTTTGTTAACCATTTAAAAACGAAGCTTCAAACAACATTTTCTCAAAGGAAAAAGGTGTTCAGAATCACCTCAGCTATCACCCCTTTTCGGCTCTATGGGGAGTTCTGCAACACCCCGTATAGTTTCTCATATATTAACGATAAGGTGGTGCTTTCCTCCCTAGGACCTCTTTTTAGCAAGAAACAGAAATTGTTCCGTTTTTAGCGTCGCATGTAGTACATTTGCACAATTTCATTTTTTCTAAGTTTTCGATTTGCTGTGCATCCCATGTCGGTAATTGTTATTGTGTTGTTTTGTATTTAATGGTATATTACATTGAAGTGATATTAATTGACAAAATTATTAATTTTGAAAAATAATAGTATGTGTAATTAAATATTGTTACTTTAGATTGAAATATTTTTACGGAAAAGTAAATGTACAGTTTCCAGAAGTTTCAGTTCTAACGCCCATGGCGACCACGCACCCATTTTTTTGTTTAATGGTCATTTTACGTTTCGGTCGTAATATAAAGTTTCGACGCATGCATGTTAAAGTGAAGTTTGCTATAGTTTATTTTGCGATTTTTTACGAAGCAAAAAAGGTAAATTATACTGTTATAATCATAGATTTAGTATAGTAGGGGAGATCGGAGCTAAAAGTTCCGAATTTGGAGAAACATAAAAACAACCAGAAAATAATGTACATTATTATAGCTACATAGCTATTCTCTTTATTATTGACTGATTCATTGTTAACTTTATTGCACCTACTTATTTTATACCAAACGAAAACATAATGTTACCCCTTTTAATTTGTTACAAATAACTATCCGGACAACGTACCCGCGCAACTGTTAGTCCCGGTCTCCCATAATGCAGATTTCAAATGTTCGTGTTTTTAATCGTGGTGCAATAGGAGAAAGTAAAAAAAAACGAATTGCTAGAAATACGAGATGCTACTTAATTAGTAGCAACATAAAACAATCTCATGCTATAATCCGTTTTGAAATTGATTACTAAATAATAAAATGAATTTCAATCAAATTAAAAGTTCCTTCAGATGTCATGGGCTAAGTTAAATAAAGGAAAGAAGGACTTAAGGAAAAATTATTAGATCCATCAATTATTAGCTTATTATTATATTTATTTATTTAATTGTGCTTGTTTTATTATATTTGACGTTTTTTTATGTGTGGATATTAATAAAACTTTCTACTAATGGCTTTGACACAAGTACATGACTTATTTCCCTCAAACGTAACACTGTCTCATATTACTACCTCTAATTTCTACTAGTTCGATTTTGCCTTCCTTTAAAGAAAGTACAAATTCTGTAAAAATCAAAAGTTCTGTAAGGCCTACAATATTCTGGTTTATGCAGCACATACTATGTGAAATTCCCCAAAATTCTTCTTTTCGCTTTTATATTTATAATTAGCCTGAAACTCACTACACCAAAGAATAGAATGGGTACCCCATATTCTTAGTCCCCCCTTTAGTCATTCGTCACAACTGTTGACACGGCCGTTACAAGTCGGGCAATCACGCGGAGCCTCCTAGTTTTAGAGATGGATAAACAAGAAAATCCGCGAAAGGAGAGTTCTTTTACGCAGAAGCTCGTTGTTTCGTTCGGCGTGCCGCTGGCTCTTAACAAAAGACTCTTTTGGACAGAGGTGTTTGCATAAAACAGCGAACGGCCTGGAATCTTTGCCGTGTCAGAGGCTTTTCAGCGCACGTCATCTGGGAACAGGTAAGGCGGATCGTATTGCGAGACGATGAAATCTTTATGGCCTGTATTCCGCTGGTAAGCTACTGTCCGATCGATAGTCGAATGTCAGCACAATTAACTGGGAAACGCTTCGCGTAAATTGTATCCAGTGCCAATTTTCTAATTACTGCTCGTCAATACGAGGTTCAAAGCAATATGCTGAGTAGTTCAAAAGTTTTAGAGAAAAATATCAAAGAAATGCCAAGCTATGCTGAAATTTGTTATTTGGTTACTTTTTAGATTTTGTTATTGACTTAATAATATGTACAGCGAAAAGCTTGTTGGCTCAGGAACATAATTATGTTTCATTGTAAAAGGAAAAGTTAATTAACGACATGTACGTTTTTCCTCTGACAATAAAGAATAATGAGTAAAAGTGCCATGTTGTTACTTTAAAATCAATGGAAGATGTAAGAACAGAATAGTTCTGTGTATTTAATTCTGCGAGTTAATACATTTTTTAATATCCTTCAAATAATATCATTACATGAAAAAAATATTTAACCACTCTTAATTGAAAAAGAAAGGGTATAAATGAATCTTTCCGCGAAACTAAGATTTTTTTGAATGTTATATATTATTAAATGACTTTGTATTAAACAAAGCGCATCCAGCAATTAATACGCCATCGTATTCCTAACAAAGCGTACCAATTCCACTGCGAGATTAATTTAATAGTTATCATCTCTTTACACTATCTTATTAATATAAAGTAAAAGTATTACATTTGAAAACTCAATAACCTCGTCATACATTCTTTTAACAAAAGGAATAAAGCACGACTGCTTGAAAAACGCCCTCTCACACAAAACTTAAACTTCGTAATTTATATGCACTATGGTTCTTCAGGTGTCACGTAATAAATTACAGGAGATAATAATATTTGAGAAACATCATATATCTTCATAATATGTGACATCTCTTAGGAAGGTTCGAGATCCCTGACTTCGAAGGAACGTCTAATACCTTTAGACTTGTGATATCATTAGCGCCGTACTAATTGTAAGTTGTTACAGTCAAGGGGAAACTGCGTTTGTTTTAAACAAAAGATAAACTCTATTGACACGCGTATGATAGCGGATTACTATTACAATACACTGGACACAGTAGAACTGCAACAAATTCTTGACTCTTCAGTTAATTAATGCTGAATATTCTCTCTGAATGCCATGTTGGAGTCTGATCCTTATACAGCGTGTTCGGCTACATATGGGCAACAGTGCAAGGAGCAATTCTGTGGGCTAAGATAAGACGAAAAGATAGAATAAATTTTTTCGGTTTAAAGTTTCGTTTTCGAGAAAATTGAGTTCCAAAATTCATCGATTGCAGGTGTACTGAAGAATCTACAACCTGGTACAATCGGAAATTTCGGTAAAACCGAAAAGAGGGTGATTCTTCATATCAAAATGCGTCAAAAAGAAAGAATAATATTTTTTCATACCACGTTCCGTTTTCAATAAAATTGAAAAATTCGTGAAAATTCGTCAAGTGTACGCGTAATTAACGAGCTAAAACCTGGTAGAACCGGAAACAGGGTGGAATTCTTCGTGTCAAAGTAAGTTCAAAAACAATAATATAGTGTTTTTGTACGACGCTTCGCTTAGAAGAAAATTAAGTTCGAAGGAAGCGAGTTTAGGAGGTTGCAGCTACTTGAGTACACGCATACTTAACAAGTTTTGAAATTCAATTTACCTGAAAACGAAGTAAGCTATGAAAAAATGTTATGCTTTGTTCTCGACGCATTTTGACATGAAGAATTATCTTGTTTCAGGTTTTATCGCAACTTCCGGTTGCACCAAGCTGTAAATACGTTAGTACAGATGCACCCAATGAATTTTCGAACTCAATTTTCTCAAAAACGAAGTCCCAAACGAAAACATGTATTCTATTTTTCATCTTATTTTATCCCATAGAATCATCCCTTTAATTTTTGCCCTCACGTAGCCGAACACCACGTATAGGGTGCCCTATTCTTGGTTCCATGGTGAGACTAGACGTTTCTCGACGTAGCTTCCGCGTTTTAAGGCGACGTTTCGGTTTCGTCGTAAGAAAGGAAAATAACAGTGCTGTGCCCCGATATTGTGTGATAAGCTGACAGTAGTGCATCAGCATAAAAGATTCTCGAACAGAGCTATAAAAAATAAGCAGAATTCCAATCGTCATAGAATCAGCACAACGTGATTGATCAATCACGTTGAAGTTGTTGCCAAGCGAACATTCATGGTACCGCGTGACTACTACCAATTTTGTCACCCCCAAAGCTGATAATAAAACCAATGGGTCTCACTCAGAAAGAAACTCTCGATCAAATCGTAATCGATTACACACCGTATCTAAATCTTCTCTGTCAAGTTCAAGAAAAGCTGCAATAAACTAAGTGTTACTGAATATTGCCTGGTGGATTCTAATCCTTCGTCCGCTCGCGAACTCAATTATGCCAAAATCCCGTATCTGCTCCGAGGCACAACCTCTCGGGGCACAACAACAGTTTTATTTATTAAAATGCAATTTTTTCTTAGACCCTTTGATATCAACGTCTTGTCTATCTTAGAATTCTCCAAAAAGTTGTAAAATGCTGGACAAAAATTATTATACAAACCAGATTAAATTACATTTGGTCTAAGAATTCGGATGTTTCACATGAACATACGCAATAGCCATTCCTTCTCGTTTCGCGAGTGGCTCGTGATCCATGAAAAAATGTCACCGTTCGGAGAAAATCACAGCTACAGAAAGCGTAGGATTTATTGCGTCGACAAATACGATATATTATATCGATTATTAGGGTGGACCCTGGAAGAACACTCTCATACTTTGGGATCGACAAAAAAATAACGGTTCCTCGTTTTTTTTTACCCTGGTATATCTTACGTTTTCTGATTCGACTTTTCCTAGCTGACACAGTATCATCTTTTCTCACATTCGACATTTTCCATTTGCTTTCTAATTTGCTCTACCCTCTTCTTCCTCTTCTCTTTTTGCCTGCCCTTTCCCCGTGTACACATTTACATATACATGTTCACCCGTACGCATCGCCTTCCTTTTTCCATGTGCGAAACGATGTTACGTGGTTTGGGAGATCGAGTGAAGAATGGTTGTTGGTTTTTCTTCTTCCTTTAATATCCATTCACGAAAGAATAAGGAATTATAGAACTAATTTTCGAAACGCGAGAGCAATCCTCGAGCTGCCTCTTACAGGAAAGACTTAGCGAAATTGATGAAACGAACTAATAGCGTGACGATCCACTGTATAAGTGGTTATTCTGCTTTTTGATATCGTATATATAGGGCGTTATCCAAGTTACTTGTGCACCCTTATCGCGTTCTTTTGTTCCTGGACGGAGGAGGAGCAGTGTGACTCGTTGAGCCTTACCATTACTCACATCCATCACTCATCCATCAGTACACAAATAACAAACATCAAACATTTGTGACGATTTGTGTCTAATGCATAAACAACGTTACCATTTTATCTCCTGATATTCCGCCGTTATTTTGTCATTAATGCTACACTTATGTACTTGAAGCTTCATTTTTTAAATGTGCATATACTGTAAGCTTTTAAATTTTCCATTAAACTTCTAGGTATTATATGAATTAGTTAGTTAATTATTCAGTTCGAGGAGGAAATCACGAGTAGTCCGAGTTCTAATGATATACGTAGTATTCGGCCATATGTGGGCAACAATATCCACATTGAGGTAGTTCTATGGGCCAAAATAAGACGAAAATATGCAGTAAATTTTGTTCGTTTAAGATCACGTTAAAACAACAATAGTTTGAATATTCAACGATTGCAGGTGTAGGGGAGATCGGGGCTAAAACTTCCACAGGTACGTTGTTCCCATAGTTATATTTAACAGACTAAAAGGGTTAGGGCTACTTTTTCACTTGGTATAAAGTAAATAGGCGTAATAAAGTTAACAATGAATTAGTCAATAATGGATAGAAAAACTTGATTATTTTCTGATTGTTTTTTATGTTTTCTCAAAATCTGAACTTTTAGCTCGAGTCTCCCCTACTAAGGAAGCTATAACCTAAAATTGCGGTAAACCTGTGATTCTTCCTATCAAAATAAATCGTAAACAAAGAATACAATTTTCTCATACCACACGCCATTTAAAAAAAAAAATATAAAAATTCGAGAAAATTCGTTGAACACATGCGCAATCAAGAAGCTACAACCGAAAATTATGGTAAAACCTGAAAGAGGATGATTCTTCATGTCAAAATAAGTGAAAAATCAAGAATAAAATGTTTTCATACGACGCTACTTTCTTAAGAATATTGACTTTGAGTTTCAGCAGATTGCCAATACTTGAGTACATTAACAAATATTCAAAGCTAATTTTCTTGAAAACGAAGCGTGGTATGATAAAATTGCATTCTTCATTTTCGACGCATTTTGACATAAAGAATTTTCTTCCTTTAGATTTTACCACAACTTCCGGTTGTACCAGGTTGTAGCTTCTTCGGTACACGTGCACGTGATGAATTTCCAAACTCAATTTTCTCGAAGACAAGACCTCAAACGAAAAAAATGTAGTTTTACGTCTTGTTTTGTTGAGAAATATCAATGTATACAGTGGCATAGGTATGTGTGTGTGTGTGCTCCGTGCGTTCTGTTTTTTGTTCTCTTTGTTCTGATGATCCAGAGGGGTCGTGTACATAGTGTTATCCTTAACTGATTGCTTTTATTAAACCTTAGTGTACGAATACACAACGAGTGCTTCTTGCCTCCTTCCCATATACCCCTGTTTATCATGTTTTTGCCAACATGTAGCCAAACAGACATTCGGGTACGAACCGTCGTAGAGTACAGACGTGTAAATATCGCGATCCTCGAGTGTAAATATATATAAGCGAACGGTTAAGAAAGTGCGGAATCGTAACTCGAAAGTGTGCATTCACATTCTAGTTTACTTCAATAACTCTCGTTAGCTGCAAAATGCAGCAAGGCAGTGGAGGGCCATTTCCCTCGCCGATATTCACTTCCGCAAGTGGTACAGTGACCACAACCTCATATTCTACATATCCATACCATGGGCAATCTATATTTGGCAGAACGCCTATTATGACTACAGAAATCACTACAAACCAGCGTTCCCACACATACACAGCTATCGCCGGCACCATAGAACAACACAACACACAGAAACAGCGAGTAATACAAGTAGATACCCCACCACAACACCAGGAGGAATCTAGACAATACATCGATACGAATATGTCAGATCAAGAACTTACGTGGCAACAAGTAAAACCCAGGAAAAATAAAAGGAATAAAGATACAGTACAACCAGAAAACTACCCAAGAAAGAAACAAGCATTGCACGATATCGATACACAAAACTCCAATAGATTCTCAGAGCTGAACAATAATGAACCAATGCAAGAAGATGAAATTACTGAGAATGTCAATCAAAACGCTAATAAAATACAAAAGCCACCTCCAATATTTTTGGACGACATAGCAAATTTCCCACTTATGCTAGAAAGCCTTAAAACTGTCCTTACAGATGAAGAGTTTACCTGCAAATCAATGTCATCAGACTCGATTAAAGTAAACACCAACACTCCAGACGCCTACCGAAAACTAGTTCACTTCCTAAAAATAAATAATATAGCATTTCACACGCATCAACCGCGTCAGGAAAGATCTTTCAGAGTTGTTATTAAAAATCTACATAGTTCAATTCCAACAACAGATATTAAAGATGAACTAGAAAAAAGGGTTTTGAAATCAGAAATGTCACCAATATACGTAGCTGGAAAAAGAAAGGATCACTCCCTTTATTCTTTGTGGACCAAGTACCAAGCGAGAAAAATAAAGAAATATATGAATTAAAACATCTCCTTAACACCATAATAGAAGTCGTACCGCCGCGTAAAAAGAAAGAGATCTCTCAGTGTCATCGCTGTCAGAAATATGGACATACCAAGGGGTATTGTACTAAGCCATTCAACTGCGTGAAGTGTGCTGATGATCATCTCACAAATACTTGCACCAAGGAGAAAAACACTCCTGCAAAATGTGTATTGTGTGACGGTCCGCATCCTGCGAATTACAAAGGATGCAGCGTGTATCGAGAATTGCAGAAAGTAAGAGGTAAGCCAGATAATAATACAACAGTAAATAGAAATTATAGAATACGTGAAAATATAAGTTACGCCCAAGCTACAGAAGGTAACACAGTGCAGAATGACCATAATGATGCTACTAGCACAGTGCTAAATCTACTCCTCCAGAAATTCGAGACTCTTTTTAAGCAATTAATGGACCAGAACAGCATGATTATAAATCTGCTTACCGCTATCACCAACAAAAAATAACAATGCCTGACAATATGAGAATAGCCTTGTGGAATGCAAACGGTTTGCAGCAACGCAAACGGGAAATAGAATTATTTCTAAATGAAAACAAAATAGATATTCTCCTAATTTCTGAAACTCATTTTACTGACAGAAGTTACTTTAATATTTACAAGTACAAAACATATAGCACCAATCATCCAGACGGAACTGCTCGCGGAGGAACTGCTATTATTATTAACGAAAGGATATCGCACGCTGAATCAATAAAAATGGAAGAAGTTTTTCTACAGTCAACTAGTGTCGAAATCAAAGATGCATACGGTTCACTCGTCATTGCTGCGGTCTACTGTCCACCCAGACATGCAGTAAGTACAGATAAATTTGATAAATTCTTTAACACGCTAAGTGTGAGATTTATCTTAGGTGGAGGCTACAATGCAAAGCACCCCCAATGGGGTTCAAGGCTTAGCAATCCAAAAGGCAAAGAACTCCATAAAACAATGACATCAAAAGGATATAGTCACATCAGCACAGGCGAACCGACCTACTGGCCAACCGACCAAAGAAAAACACCAGACCTACTTGACTTTTTTATAACCAAAGGTATCTCGATCAGCCAGGTTGAAGTAAATGCATGCTTCGACTTGTCATCTGATCATTCGCCAATTATACTCACACTGGGCTCTACGTTTATAGAAAACGAAAAACGGTCGTACTGGACAAATTCAAAAACAGACTGGTCTCTCTATAGAACACTTATAAACAATAATATGGATCTGAAAATTCCATTAAAAACTTCGAATAACATAGATCAGGCGGTAGAACTATTAACCAAAACGCTGCAAGATGCAGCATATCAATCGACGCCTGAAATCAAAGCAGAAAATAAACACGCGATATACCATCCATTATCCGCAAGAATTAAAATTGCAGAAAAGAGGAAAGCAAGGAAGAAATGGCAGCTGTCTAGGCACGCCGATGACAAGAGGATGCTAAACAAGTCAGCTAGAGAACTCACAAACCTGCTGCACAAAACTACAAATGAGCGTATCCAAGAGTACCTTCAAAGCTTGTCTCCGCGACAGGAAGATAGCTATTCCTTGTGGAAAATCACAAAAAAATTGAAAAGGCCAACTAATCACATCTCTCCCATAAAAATAGATAATAACCGATGGGGCAGGAATGACCAAGAAAAAGCCGATACATTTGCGAATCACTTATCTATAATATTCAGACCGAATTACATATCAACCTCCGACAACGACTACAGAGACATCACAAACTTCCCTAACGCTCCTTCGCAACCTTGCGAACCCATCAAACATTTCAGTCCCAAAGAAGTAGCTCAAGAAATGAAGAAACTCAACAATAAAAAAGCACCTGGATATGATCTTATTACCGCTAAAATGTTAAAAGAAATACCAAAAAAGAAAGGTGTAGTAGCAATTACACAAATATACGACGAAATACTGAGAATCCAGTATTTCCCCATCCAATGGAAATTTGCGACAATTATTCTAATTCATAAGGCTGACAAACCACCCACAGAAGTGACCTCCTATAAGCCTATCTCACTGTTACCAATCTTGTCAAAACTATTTGAAAGACTACTCTTAAATAGACTAACACCAATACTAACGGAAAAACACATAATCCCACAACATCAATTCGGTTTTCGTAAGCAACATTCTACTATTGAACAAGTACATCGTATAGTCAATGTGATAGAAGAATGTTTTGAGAAACGCATGGTATGCTCCGCTGCATTTATTGACATTAATCAAGCTTTCGATAGACTATGGCACATGGGTTTGTTATACAAAATTAAGCAAAACGTTCCATATAGCTATTATGACCTACTAAAATCCTACTTAACTGACAGGTTCTTCCAGGTCAATCAAAACGGCAAATACTCGAAAATCTGCCCTATACTTGCGGGTGTTCCTCAAGGTAGCGTCTTAGGTCCCACATTATATCAAATCTACACAGCAGATCTTCCTGAAGAACAAAATGTACTCGTGGCCACATACGCGGACGACACTGCGTTCTTGGCTTCCCATGAAAACCCCAAGGAGGCATCACGATTCCTGCAGGGAGCTCTGGATAAGACTGCATAATGGGCCAAAAAATGGAAAATTAAAATCAATGCAAACAAATCAGCGCAAATTACATTTACCACCAGACATGTTACATCTCCTGCAGTCAAACTGAACGACGAAAACGTTGAGGCAAAGGACTGCGTCAGATACCTTGGTGTGTACAGGGATAAGAGACTCACATGGAAAGACCATATAAAAAAGAAAAGAAAGCAACTTAACCACAAAATGAGAACCATGCACTGGGTCCTGGGACGAAAATCGAAACTTACATTGAACAATAAACTACTCCTGTATAAGGTCGCCATTATTCCAATTTGGACATATGGGATACAACTCTGGGGATGTGCCAAGAAAAGTAACATAAATATCATCCAAAGATTCCAGAACAAAGCACTAAGAACTATTGCTGCTGCCCCATGGTACATCATCTCAGATTCTCTACATAAAGATTTGGGCATATTTAATATCAAGCAACAAATAGGAAAATTCGCTACAGCACACAAGAAACGAATATTAAATCATCCCAACGAATCCGTCAAGGTTCTAAATCATACACCTCAACACAGAAGACTAAAAAGGAACAAACCAACCGATTTGCAGAAGTAAAGAAAGGAACATCGTATATAATGTTAGCGGAGACGCTACGGAGCGTATATCGCATGCAAGCTATTTAATTCATCAAATTTGCTGTTTAGCTTAATGAAGCTAGTTGTAGATGTAATTTAGTAATATAAAAAAAAATGTAGCCAAACACCCTGTATAATTGCTGTGAAGTGTGGTCCATGAAGTTTGTAATATTGTATATATTCCGATTGTTCCGTCGCACGGAACAATGCGCGTGGAAATTTTGGTACGGTTTACAGTACGCACCGAGGAAAGAAGATTATTTTTGAGGGAGAAAATTTCGCTCAAATTGCTTGCTGTCTGCAAGCAATTTATTTCACGTGCGGGCAAAACGTTGCCACTTAAATTACTCTCGCCATCCTCAATAATCGACAATTACCATAAACCTGGATTTCCAAAGGGGCCCGACCATATTGTAACGGTACGCGACGCCGACTCGCGGGACCTAGAGGAATTTCCCGCCGCGGCCAAAATTTCCAGAACCCTCGCGGTTCCAGGTATCGCCCCACTTCTTCCGGGAAATACCGCGCTTCGGGCATACCGGAAGAGTGGTGGACCTGGTACCTGTATGCTGATTGGCAAAAATTACCGTTTCGCTTTGACCAATCAGCGTATACAAGGAAGGAAGTCGTCGACGGACTTTCTTCCAACGATAGACCTTCTTCAACACGCGAGAAGTAAAGATCGAACGCGATCACTAGAGAACTTCTTCGACACGCGAGGAGTCAAGATCGAACGAGATCACAAGAACATTGTCACCCGAGAGCATCTTCGGTTCAAATTGGAAACGCCCAGAGGTCTATTCGACGCGGGACCTAATTCTACCACTGGAATCGGCAGCACTTCGCTCACCTTTAAACAACTGCTCAATATTAATTTGGCGGGCAGTGTCGCGAGTAAACATTGCGCCCCTAAAGGTATCCAGGGACTTACACCCCCTGGTAGGACTAATCCACGCAGCGGCGCTCACGACGTATCGTGTTCGACAACGACGAGGCACGATACAATTCACCGATGAATCATTGCAGCTTCCTGTTTCTTGGCCTGGAAACAGTTATTTGGACATTCGGATGGAAGGTTTCACAAAAATATACTCATGTGTTCTCTATGGAACAATTTTGTTTCAATATAAATAAATACAGCTTTATAAATGCAAATCTTAGAGTGTCATCCCATTTTGCATTCATATTTCGCAGTAAGTTATTTCGATATTGTACAAATATCAATTGCCGGTCGATAAATTTGTACTTTGTTGCTTATCGTGGACATTGGTGTAATAATGGACCGTCAAGTAATTTTCGCAATTAAAAATGTTATACATACTGTCATGTTAATGTCTGATGAGTGTTTTATCTATATCTACAAATGTTTAAAAAACACATTTATGTTTTAAGTTTAGTTTTAACTTACATCAAAAGTACCAATATTTTTGTTTCCACATGGAACTATTCGCTTCTTCTAGTTTCTGTCCTAACCTCAATCCACAAATTGATTTCACGATTACGGCTGACTAAAGCATTTGCTCTAACACTCACAAAACCTTTCTCCTTCTCAACGTAGCACTCTGGAATTTATCACGGCGAAACTTTATGTGTACTCTCAAAATTCATTCAAACGTACATACCTACTTGCCTACATACCTGACTAGTATGTACAGACATTTCGTTTAAAACACGTGCTTGCAGCCATTCAATGGCTTCCATGGGATTCCCAACACTTGTCATTTCCACCCAACCTAGGAATTCATTCGCATCCAACGTTCGAGTACTTCGTGTTCCCATGTAATTAAATGAGCGAACCACGGCTGTAAACTCGAGTTTAACGATAACAAATTAAAGCGCTCCTCGGTATGCCAACTTTCGAACCACTTTCCGGTAGATAGACCATTTCCACGACCATAACATTAATCACGATAGCCAAACCCTCGTTTCTTGTTCACCATCTAAATGTACAATACGACGAACGACAAAAAAATTTTACGGACTGTAATAAAAGTTTCACTGAGATATAGACAACTTACAGTATTTCAGCTCGCGGGGTAATTCTGTTTCGATGTGATTGCAGACGCCATTCAGTGAAACCGGAAGTGCCTTGCTAGCCGACGATGCGCGATGCTTTCTACAAAATTCCTAACGATTCATAGACCCACGGATGTACAGGATGGGCCAGCTAAATGGGATCACCTAAATATGTGCCTTGTTCATCGTTGTACGTATAAAATTTATCAGGATAAAGTTATTGTATTCCAAAGAACACATACAGTGTGTAACAAAAAAGGTGTAGAAGGCGGAAATGTGAGATTCCTGAAGTGATACTGAACAACTTTTTTCTTTGTTTGTTGAGTTTTGAGGCTTCATTTTTGAATAATTAACAAAAAGCACTGAGCAATCAGAGCGCGCGTAGAGCCCGCGCTCAGGGACGGTCCACGACGCATTGTGCTAGGTAGCGACGTTCGACCGGCGCTCCGAACAGTACGTGCTGGTATAGCACAAAGCAAAAGTTAACATCGAATTATTCATGAATGGAAATTAACTAAAATACAAATGAAATCAATTTCCCATTATCAATTGAATAAAAAAGAATTAGAATGGACTGACTGACTGAACGAGTCTATCAAGTACAACGTACGTTAAATTTTAAACGATTGGCCACCAATTCAAATTAGATTTACCCGTTTCTCCAGAAATGAACCTGCTTCAACGAAAATGGGTCATTGTGTCAATCTGTCGATCCTGAGCATTCGAAAAAGTAACACGTGGTGCACAGCAGCTGATGTTACGGTCGGGTCAGCGAACTCACTTTATTGCACAAAACTTACTGCACGGCTGCACGGCTACTATCAATGAGTTATTCTACCAATCCTGGCCATTCGAAGAATAACACGTAGTGCACAACAGCCGGTTTCTTGGCTGGATCAGTGAAACAAATTCGTTTCACAAAATTTTCATCATTGCACGATTACTGTCACTTTACCCTTCGAGATTTGAATTTACGAAATCAGTCGTTTTCATGTATGAATAATTGGTTGCCCCGAAAGGGACCGATTGCTATTAACTTTGAAGGGGCTCGATATGGCCGCTGCTACTGCTAAATACGCTTTTCCATGTTCGGCAATTTCGTTATCGTGTTCCCGAGCGTGTAGTAACTCACGAGCTTTGCGTCTTAGAAGTTAACTCCTATTTTACTCAAAGTAAAAACAGTGAACGTCGCTACCTAGCACGACGCGCCGTGGACCGTCCCTGAGCGCGGGCTCTACGCGCGCTCTGAATGGCCAGTGTTTTTCGTTAACAATTCAAAAACAAAGCCTCAGCCGACATTTTGGCAAAGGAAAAAGTTGTTCAGTTTCGCCTCAGGAATCCCCCATTTCCAGCTCCTACACCTTTTACGTTACACCCTGTATGTGAATAGAATAATTATGTACAAATCTATACATATATATTTTGTATGCATATAATTTTTATTTTGTTGCCTGCAAATATTGTCTCCTGATTTTTCGCCCTATTTTAGCCTACATAATCATGTCTTTCATTTTTGAACACCCTATGCGTATAGTTTCCGCGCATATCGAACGTCAGCACGATACGAAGTCCTGTTACGCGATTTCGTTGTGGCTCGCTGAAACTTTTATGGGGCTCCGGGTACCTACTTCCGGTTGCTGCGACAGGAATTTGCTTGAAAAGCAGCGCTAGTATCGGAAACGCGATGTGCTCGACGCCAGCGCAGAAGCAGAGCCGGCGTCCCATGGGAGATCATTTATTATTTAGATGCGCGTGCGTGTAATCGTATTTCCTTATTAGCGGGACGGATGGGATTCGAGTTTTTACATTAATTACAAGCAACGGGTATCGCCAGGAGGATAACCTTTGCAGTCTATCGTAAAATTGTCGCAATTCTCGCCTGTGTCATCGCAGACCAGCTGCAATCCGCTCATTTGTCGTTCACGATTAACTGGCCGCTACAGTCGGTTGGTACACGATTTTCACGGAATCCTGTGACAACCACAACCACAAATGGTGCCCCTCGTTCGAGGATACACGCGTGCGTTGCACTTTTCGATTCACCTCCTTTTCAATTTGCTCGTTTCCGTGCTCGACAAATCAATCGATCCATCGAATAAACGCGAATGAATGAAACTTTTCCGAAGTCACGCCCCTTCGTTCTGTTTACTGCGCACCGTGGAACGTTATGTACATACCTTTTAGTGGTTGAAAAATATGGAAAATTCAAACACTTTTCTATGTATGAAAGTATGTTTCACTCAAAAATCAATATGTACCTCTTATTATATGTTATTTAAATAGTATTTCCTGAAAATTGTGATCAAATATCTGCAGACATAAGAACATGACAGCCATTTGCCCCAAATCCATTTCACCAAAACACCGTTTGTGGTACCAGATATATCTCCCCGGGGTTCTATTTGAAACGAATTCCATTAACCTTACGTTAAATTAGACAAATAGAGGTAGTATTTGTCGAAACCGATTTTGGAAAATACAGTTCTTCTTTCGTCAGCTATTTGGACTCAAACACTTATGAAACATGCCTTTTTCGTCCTAAATATTCAACTTCTCAAGTTAATAAAAAAGATGGACTTAACGCAGTTAACCCTTCGAGATCATAGAATATCAGCGCCGACACTTTCATCGTCAGTGTCGAGGAAATCATCTACACTTTGCACAGATGTAAGAGCGAATAATTGCGATTTCGACATTTTGAACGAAAGTAATCACAAGACAGTTCCAGCGTAACTAACTGCCCGACTAATTAGCTCCTTAATATAGTCACATCCTCGCTACTCTCAGCGCTATAATCCCCAAATGCCACCTAGTGGTATTTTTATTCATTTAATTTCCAGCGTTACATATTATTGTCACATCTTCCGCGTTACATTTTTTGCAGCCAAACAAGCCATATAACATATTCTATGTTACAAAGAAAATACAGGAATCAAGAAGCTGCTTCGTCAAGCACTGGATAATATTCTAAGAGTATTACTGTAGTACTCTCAGGTACTTCTGGTACCGATTTTGGAAACTTGGTCTCGAAAAAAATGCATTTAAGGTTTCAATTATCTGTTACCACTAGAAGCAGACAAAAATTCGAAGTTAACTACTATTTTTATTGACTTACAATGTATCATCGATACCTGAGCCCTAAAATTCTCCTCCTTTGTACAGATCGTCCTTGTGAAAGCTTTGTCACCTCGTAAGGACGATATTTCCGAATTGAGATCAAATTGTGACACTGCCTTTTGCGTTTAAATTACTTTTCGACAAAGTTCCACTTTTTCTAATTCACTAACATAGGAAACCGTGCACAATTTAGTAAGATAAAAAATTACGTACTCCGCATATCTGGTAAGTTGGCATCAGGCTTCCATAAGCGTCCGTTGTTTCCAGGTGGCAACTTACCAGATACGGACTATATATGACCGTTTTTAATTTTTAGCCTGAGACTGTTTTCACTCTCAATCAAACCCTCTTTTTAATAAAGAGGCTAACTTATTGCTAAACGGTTACTTTGATAATAAGCACAAATGATAAAAGCATTTGCTTAATCAGGTTACAAGCCTAAAGTAAGAATATTTTAAGAAAATAAAGGGGGATGCATATAAGTCAAGTATGCATATAAGTTGTTAAGGTGTAAGAGGCCTTTCTTTAATTCGATGAGCAAAAATCTTTTCTTAGAGGGTATCGCATTACTAATTGCCGTGGAAGTATTCGCACGTGTTTGCTGTAACTTTCTCGCATTCCCCTTGCAGTATCAGGGTCACAGGGAGACACGGAAGTAGACGCATATCGACCGGAAGTTTATTCTCATAATGCCTGGGGTAGTGGGCGCAGGAACTAGGGACGACGTAGTGCAGGAAACACTTGCCTCTTTCCATAGAACATTGCCGCTTTAATCGTGCGTGCATAATTGGCACTAAATTTTACAAAGACCTTAAGCTCACGCCGCACAACTATGCATGCTCGTAATCGCATGCGCGATCTTCAATGAAGTATGTACAAATGTATTTATGACGGAATCTGTCTTAAATTATTGATAGTGCGCTGGAGAATATTTTTGTTATAAAATGAAACGGATTCTGTAAAATATCTTTCGTAAAAGGTTAATAAATGAACTTCGTAAAAGTGTTTCAAATTTGAAGTAGGGGTTTTGTACTTCAAGAATATTTTTTGATAAACTTGCGCTTAATAAATTGTAATAAATGTAGTTAATTTTGCAATGTAATATCCATGTTTCACTCGTAACGTTTAAGTAGCTGCTTTCTTAATAAATATTAATAATAAATGGTATTGAATAATGATTGATAACAATACTTCTACTACCTATCATGTGTTCTACGCTTTTTAATAAAAACATTTTTAGTAATTGTTCATGTAGATCATGGTGTTCTGGTTTACGTTATATTCTGCGTTTATTCTACCACAACACAGTCATTTTAAATAATTGCGTACTTGTACCGAGTTTAAAAACAAGCGATCACAATTAATTAACCAAACATTGGATACAGTTTGTTATGGATTTATCGCTATCGATTCGACGCATCTGTGCATTATTCATTTGCGGCGATCCTTATTCATCGCGTTTTAGGTTACCATCCCTTTTTCCTCCGCCCCACCGGAATAATGAATTCATTTTCTGCGCGCTTTGATCTGGGACGAAGCACCATATTTCTAACTCGTACAAGAATCAGGAAGAAAGATGCTGCACCGTGCGATCTACTTTTCTTATACCACATCTCTATGTTTTCCTTTGGCCGTGCTCTGTCATCCAAAGTGGCCATCGATTCAAAGATTCGCGAACGTGCACTCGTACTTTTGCTGTGAGAACTTGCCTTTATGTATTAGCATATTTTTTGGGCGCCAGGAGTTAGAAATTAAATGTACGTACAGGGTGTAAAGAAATT
Source organism: Holcopasites calliopsidis (assembly GCA_023838395.1). NCBI lineage: Eukaryota > Metazoa > Arthropoda > Insecta > Hymenoptera > Apidae > Holcopasites > Holcopasites calliopsidis. Next base: position 624,852 of record JALHAQ010000018.1, on the reverse strand, counting down.
GTATATAAAAATTCTCCATGACCTTGAAAATTAAGGTCAACATTTTTGTATTCCTTTAATTATTTTTCAAGAGAACGGTTGAATTACGATCCATGATTCGTTTGGCATTTTTCACCCTTATGATGAGTAGTGTACGATGGAATTAAACAAAATCTGACTTTAACTTTTCAAGATCAAGGGCAATTTTGCATGGGATTTTTTTCGCAAATGTGGTAGTCCGTATATATGATTTCTTTACACCCTGTACATAATACCTACATAAGCTTTACATTAATCTTCCAAATTTGTATACGTGGTTTATTTAGTTAGGATGCACTAGTTGTGTGACAAATATTCTTTATATTCCTTTATTCTTGTTTTCCTAGTAGAATAGATGGAGGTTGATATTAAGTTAGCTACAGAATTTCCGGTATATTTCTTTAAATAATAGTCAATAAGTTTGCATTAAGTAATCAATTTGTAATTAATTGCAAATCATTTTCAAGTCAACTTCGCGCTAGGTTTTAAAAAGTGTTGCAAATGTTTCAATTTTGATAAATTTATAATGTTAATTTTTAGGCAGCAGAATTTCGTTTGCATGCATTTTTCAGATGCAAAAGAGTAATATAAAACATAAAGTAATATGTCGCTCCAATCTACTCATGTGTAGCTTCTTTTCTGTCATAAAAAAAGTCAATGTTATAATTGGTATTAAATATTTCAAGGAATATTCCTCAAGCTGTGTGTAGTAATTAACTGTCAGAGGCTCCATTATTTAGTAAAACCATTCTTCACCCCTTCTATATCTTCCTTCCTTTGGTCTCACCACTCCCGTTTAGTTAAAACATTTAGTAAGGACAGTAGAGGACTTAACAACCTCACAGCGTGAAACAGAAACTAATAAATTGTACTTTAAGGCATAAAATTAAAGCAACATTTAAATACGATTACCATTAAATTTCCTCAATAACACTACACTGTATATTATATGAAAAACTTATTTACAAAATATGTGGAATATTTCATATTGCTTGAAATTGTGTAGACAAATTACAACGAACACAGAACTGTGTTTGATTTTAATACTGAGCAAATAGTGTAACACCACACGTGGTGAGACATATCGCTACTAGTCTGATTGGTAGCTCAGATTAAAATATCACTAATTTTGTGGACACCCATTTTTGTGTTTTACATTATTAATTTAATATCTACACTACACAACAAGATTGAAGGATCACCCAATTTCGTCCGAAAAACTGTCGATATTTGTAGTGCTCTATACTAGGCCTATGCGAGATCCCGAAATTTCGGTATCGGGTCGGGTCGGGAAAAGTCGGGCGAGATCGATTGGGATACTGAAAGGGTTCGAGAGTCCGAAACGTTTCGAGATCCTGCAACATTTCGGGACCGGTAAAGTAAGTGACTACATACGCGCGTTTCTGCATACGAAAATGTGATGCTTACTGTTGTTGTTTACAACAGGCTTGAGCATATTTCGCGTAAAATTTATGAACAATAAAGTCAGCTTTAGTTGTTTACTTTGTTCAGCACTAAAAACGATCTGCATGAAAAATTAGGTTTAAGGCTGTTAAATTAGAGGCCTCACATTTAAAAATGCGCCTAGGTAGTTTGTCGTACAATTTGTTTTTTCGCAGTTACAGCAGTTCAAATATCGTCAATTCTTCGGTGGAGGTTTTGTGATCCTTTAATTTTATTGCGCTGGTTAATTAAATCAATACTTTAGCTAATACATCTTCATTTGGAGGGTATTGCTGTACTAACTGTACCCGATCGCCTTTTCGCTAAAATAAAAATGTATCAAAGCTGCATTCACGAAACAGTACAAAGTAAATATAACCGAACATCAGACAAGCACCGTAAACACGTGCTACTTAACGGTTAACAAAGGCTTATTTATCGCCACGCTACACATGTAAGCAAAATGAACCTACTGCATGCGATCGAATAAATACCACGGGCCGACCGCAAGAAAGCGGCGAGAAGGTTCGCGTTCAGACGGTATCAATTACAAATTAACCCCGCGCTATCGATTCGAATACCGTGCAACACGTCTGCACGTATCTCGGGAGGCCTCTATCGATTCGTTACGTGGCTGTTTCGTAAATTACGTATACCGCGGTTCCGGTTGTCTTGCGACGTTCGCGAAGAATGCAGTGATAAGCTGGCACTGTCCATCTTGCTGCATCACGGAGCGCAACAATAAATTTGCCTTCACGTGTCGCGCGATTATACAACTCCTGAAAACACCTGGGTGTCAGCGTAAAGTCTCACAATTAGACACAGAAGTATCCAGCCACTTAACACAAACTGAGGAACTCTATTCGCTTATTGTTCATTTATGTTATAATATGTTTTTGAAAATAACGTTTCGCAATCGTATTAAGATATCCTTCGCATCGATGTTAGAAATGGATATAAAATTTACCAAATAATAAACGTGGCCGAATACTTTTGTGCCAACTGTATAGGTTATTGGAATTATAAAATCCTGAACGCATATCTTTTATTCGATCGAGACAGATGACAATAAGCTAACAAATTTCAATTAGAATTTCTCGCTGCAACTATTGTTTAGCTAAAAAAGCTATCCCCGATTCATCTACCTCTTTGCTATGTGATAAAGAACCTTAACCTAATATTTTGACGACGGTATGCTACCACATGCAGTAGCCTCACCTTATTCAAAAGAGTGTTGCTTATTTACTTGGTATAATATTTTAAAAGTTTATGAGTACGGTTGATGAAAATATTGTTTTTTATATTATAAATTCGAGAACAATGTTTGAAAGACAAGGAACATCGATGTACGCTCAACATTTTTGTTCTAAGACTTTTACTTCAAAGAATTGACGCTCCAACCTAACTTAACCTAACTTAACCTTAACACTTGTGGACGGTATGCTGCTACACATAGTAACCTCACCGTCTGGATAATTTTACAATTGTACAAGATACATAACTACAAAATACGTAAATTTATTCAAAACAGTGTTGCTTATTTACTTAGTAAAATATTTTGAAAGTTTACGAGTATAATTAGAAATATTGAAAATACTATGTTCTATATTATAAATTCGGAAACAACGTTTGAAAGACAAAGAACATCTATTTACGGTCAAAATTTATACATAGAACTGACGCTTAATACTCATGATGCAGTGTTGCTGCGTTTGCCACCAAGAAAGCAAAACATTGCTATAGGGGAGAGGATACAAATGTGAGATAGAATAAAAATATGAAATACCAAGGTTTTAACTAAAATGCGACATTGAAAATTTTGACAATGATTGTATAGGGTACAAAGAAATTATACATATGTAGAGACTACCATTGCGTGAGTCTACACCTATAGATCGCTGGGCATTTGTGAAAAAAGCCCGTACAAATTCGTCCTTGACCTTGAAAATTGAGGTCAACATTTTTGTTTGCCCTATCGGATTCTACTCGTCGTTAGAGTAAAAAGTGTCAAAGGAACCATAGGTCGCAACTCAACTGTTTCCTTGAAAAATAAAGTTAAAGGTACCAATGGATAGGAAGAGTTAGAGCAAGCGAGAGAATGAGAGGGAGATAGTTTTGCGCCCCTTTCGCGACGCTTGGTCGGCCAGTGCGTCGCGTTGGCCGTCGACTCTCTCGTTTCTCTCGCTCTAACTCGTGCTACCTAATGGTACCTTTAACATTAATTTTTCAAGAAAACGGTTGAGTTGCGACTTATACATAGTTCCCCCGACAATATTTACCGTCATGATCAGTAGAATCCAATAGGACTGTTGTGCCCGGTATTCTAGGATAGCTTTCAGTAGTGCATCAGCATGGAAGGTTTTGGAACCGAGATATAAAATTTGTAGAATTGCAAGAGTTGTAGAATCAGCACAACGTGACTGACTGATCACGTTATAGTTGTTGCCGAGTGGACTTCCATGATACCGCGTGACTACTCCTACCAATTTGTCACACCCCATAGCTGATAATAAAACCAATGGGTCTCGCCCAAAAGAGAGACTCGCGATCAAACCATCAACAAATACACAACGTATCCAAGTCACCTCTGTCTAGTTCAAGACTAGCTGCAATAAACTAAGTATTATTGAAGAACGCCTGATGGATTCCAATCCTTTGTCCTTACGAGCCCAACTAAGCCAAAATCCCGCAACCGCTCCGAGTCGAACCTCTCGGGACACAACAGGACAATAGAAACGTTGACCTTAATTTTCAAGGTCTAGGACAATTTTGCACGACTTTTTTTGACAAATGTCCACCAATCCGAAGGTCAACCAACGCTGTGGTGGTCATTACATATAATTTCTTTACACCCTGTACATCAAGTGTTATTATGACTACAAAACACTCTCGATTTTTTGTTTAATGGATGTTTTATGTTGCAGTCGTAGTAAGAAGTTTCTACGCGTGCTTATTACAGCATACTTTAGTTTATTTTGCGATTTCTAAAGGAACAAAAGGGTTCCTTTTCCCCAATTTTTCCAATTCCCCAAATTTCCTCGCTTGACTCTTTTATTGATGACTATACTGAGACTCACTACGCTAAAAAATAAAATATCCCATATTCGTGCCCTCTCCTTCACGCCCACCCCCCTTTATTTTTCCTTCTGGCCACAAATATTTCTCTTCTTTAACATCGCTGTGGTAAACAATAAATGGTATAAAATGTTAGCAGACAGTCTGCCCTATTTAATCCGTCTCGCGGCTTAATGTCGCCGAATGGAAACTTCGCGTCGCAGGCATTAAGAATTTTCATGAGTCGTTGTCGAGAACGATTAAAAAGAGCTGCCTCCGTGGCGAAACGCAAGGCGCGACACGATGCTGAACAGAAAGCGCGGAAGTAATACAAACGAGCGGTAATGGGGAAAACGAAACAAAGGGCGAACGTAGAAGGAACGCTGTCGTTTCACGGGCATCCCAGAAAGCAATTATTCCCAACGAGTAGTGGCCGCCTGAATGTGCTGCGATTTGTGACTCGCATTTGTGGCAAAAGACGCTCGCCGTTTCTTCCCTTAGCTATGCATTATAGCCGGTTCGTCGTTGTTTCCTGAGCATTCGCGCGACGCGCTCCCATTCTTCACCTGCACTACCCACTCTATTCCTGGCCCCCATTCTTTGTCTTCGTTTCAAAGTCTTGCACGATCCATCTCGTTTCTTACACTTTTTCTTCAGTTTCGCGGACCAGCCCCGCCCAACGACTTCTTTTTTTCCTTTCTAATCTGTTCTTACTACTCCTTCTGTCGGCACCTTCTGCTTTTTGCACTCTCTTATAAAAATAAAGGCCAACGCGACGAGACCCGGCAGCTGAATTGCCGAATCCCTCTGAATAAATGCCATCCCTCGCGCGACTGCTTTATTTAATCTACGTAACAATGCGAGGCGTTGCTCAGAGAAACAGATATTGAAAAACAAATGCATATTCGCCACAAATTTCGGTTTTCCCCTTATTGGGATACTACTGATGTACAGAGTCTCAGGAGAAAAAAGTACAGGTGGAGTTGGGTAGGTGCTACTGACTTTTCTAAAACAAGCCGTGATTTTTTAGACAGAACAATTGCCAGGCAAGATGAGGTTAAGTATTGCAGTGGTTTGAACTCTAAGCAACTCTGATTGTTTAGTACGGATGCGCAGTGTGGAATCGTGCAGTCCCGCAAGAGTTCGGGCCGGTCCCGAGACACTTGAAGTACCGAGACCCATTGTTTGGTGAGCGATCAAGTTTTATTCTGTTGAAGGAAAATGTTGGTTCTTGGTAACTGAATGATGAATTCTATGGTAAATTACAGGGTGTGGTCGGGCGGATAGTCCAACCCGGTAATGGGTGATTCTACATATAAAAATAAATTGAGAAAAAGTAATAATATTTTTTTCTTTTCAGAACTCGTTTTCAAGAAAATCGAGTTTCAAAATTCTTTCTTAGATAACACTGTCTAACAAATTTAAACTGCTTTTTTGTTTGCAATAACCACTGAGGGAACCTTGTAGAGTTTTAAACACGAATCCAGAAGTAGAATTGCTCTATCACGCACAGTTTTCGAAAAACATGAGTTTTTGCAAAAACACGTGATTTTTGTCAAAAAAGAGGAGTTATGTGATAACTAAAAACGACATAAAGTTCATTTTGGTCTTAAAAGATAGAGGAGAATCTCCTGAATACAATGATGTTCAACTTTATAATATTTTATGCTTTTGAACGCTTGTCATTGGATATCAAAGTTTAAAAAAGACCTGATACTTTCCACTCACTACTTTAACATTTTGAGCAAAAGTTAAATCTTTGGCATGAAATCGCTTGACAGTATCGGGTTCTGTATGCATGTCTGAGGAAGAAACTGTACAGAGAAACTACGGCTTTTAAATGTAGTTTTTCTGTTTCAGAATTAAATGTAAAAATATAACTCTGTTTTTTCAAATCCGCCATATGTCACTACGTTGAAATGCATCTACTTTTATTAACAATTTCTTGATATCTACCCTGATAACCAAGTCAGGTAGGTCAGCACGTTGACCCGGCCGAAATCGAACCGAGTTTCGCCGTCGACGAGCAGCACCACATTAAAATCTTAATGGCGAGCAACTTTTCGGAGCGTACATTGTAGTGGCGGTTCCCGATTTTGGGGCTCGTGCAAAAAGAAATTCGTTCAAGTGAAGTGGGTATGGAAGAAGTAGACAGCCCTTATTCAAACGGTTAAAGTTGGTTGCGTTTTCCCAATGAACGAAACGCTGCGAAAGTTAATCGCTATTAGGCTCTTAATATGACGCAACATGTCGACGGCGAAACTGGGCTCGATTCTGACCGGTGTTGCTGCTATTAGTCTCGCTAATGGCAACCTAGGGGCTAGTAGGGTTGTTACTATACAGGGTGTTCTGCCACTGCATGTCAATATTTTAAGGAGCGATTGCTGAGGCGATTTTGAACAACTTTTTCCTTTGCCAAAACGGTCGTTAAAGCTTCGTTTTTAAATGATTGATGAAAAACGCCGACCAATCGAAGCGCATGTAGAGCGCGCGCTCAACCGAGAGAAGATCGTGATACGCTCCACTGCAGCCTTGAACGCCATCTCGGCTAAGCGCGCGCACTACACGCGCTCTGATTGGTCAGCGTAATTCATTAATTATTCAAAAACAAAGCTTTAAGCGCTCTTTTGGCAAAGGAAAAAGTTGTTCAAAATCGTCTCAGCAATCACGTCTTAAAACATTGACATGCAGTAGCAGAACACCCTGTATGTATAGATTGTACAGTATTGTCCGGGTATATTTATTATTTTCTTCTTTTTCATTTGAAATTATCTAGTTATTTTTTAAATTCCTTGAAATGTGGTAATAAACAGTTTGTAAGAAAAAGTAATTATTGGCATAAATAAAGAACGATTATGTCATAAAATTAGTATAAACCTTTGCCTATAATTTAATCTAACCTAACTTTTTGTCGAATTGAACGTATTTTTCCATAACATCTTTTTGGCCCGCCAAATATTTTTGAGTTCACAATTTAGCCCTCCTAAGTAAAACTGAGAACCCCTGCACTAATGGAACATACATACTACAAAGGTACATTTATTATACTATCGACTAGCTGCGCAAAATGAAGGTTCGCAATATGCAAATTGCACATCCAGGAAAAAATAACAAAACACTATTAATACATGTTTTTGCGGTGCGTTCGTTCTGACGCACGTCGTCTGACATGCGTCGACAACATAAATGGACCTCTACAACAAGTGACGAAATTGGAATTTATTCAAATTTTATTATGGCAGTTCTTAGCCAACTGTGCTAGTCAGTTAGTTCGTTACTGTAATCACGAATGATGAATATGATCATGAAGGTAGTATGATACTATAGAAATAATAATAATATAATTATTATTTACACCAAGCATATGTAATACTAGTTAATTGAAGTAGTAGACGTCAATCGACGCCAGTAGCACAGTAGTAGACGCCAACGTCGACGCCAGAAATAAAAGGAATTCAATAAACTGTCGCTCGCTATTCAAATATTTAAACATATGGACATGTGACGTTGCAACGTCATTTACTCTGCATAGCATCTGACAAATTTACATGAAAACCTATTTTTTGCTAGCATTTAGGGAAAAAACTACTGTTAATTCCTCACGTTGAGTTTAACGGGAGGTGGGAAGCTCAATGGTGCACTGATTTCCCAAAATGATGATAGTGCAGATGTACAGGTCGTACATGCAACTTAATATATTTATACAAAATTTTACAAAGATTTGTACAAGGGAAAACGGTTCGGCGACTATTGCGAAGTGCGACGGTTGTCAGTTTGACTCGAGTTTTTGGGGTTGTTTCTCCTCGACTACTATTGATGCTACTGACTTATATTTTACATTCTAAAAATTTGTTTTAGGCGCGATAGATAAGAGGAGGGGAATTTTTGGTTATTCGAAAATTGGTAGAGGGGAACTATAGGTGTTTATTGGCAGGAGGTGATTAGGAAGGAGTTGGAGGCGTGTATCAAAACGTCTCGCGGAAGGGGCGAATTTTAGGGGGTGTTCGGATGCGGGTTTTTCTCGGCCCTGAGGTACGCGAGTGGCATCGGCCTTGTCCGCAATAAATGTATTTGCTCGGTTTATCGTCTGCAGCTAGCTGCCGAAATACAATGTTTTTTATGGTAGACTATTTCCATGCTTAACTTCGTTGAAATTACGAACCTACGGACTGTTTATAATATAATTGCTGCCATTCAACGACTACAGAGGAATGTTCGCGAAGTGACATACGCCCATTTCCCTGCAATTTTGTATAATTATTCATTGGTTCAACCTATTAACTTTGCCGTATTTCGTTGGTGTTATCTCTCGACTTTAAGGGAGAAAACATCCCTTTTGTCCGAGTCACCCATCTCATTTATACACGTATACCGGTTAAATGACAACAGATAGAGAAAAATCTTTCAAACAAAAGTTTTACTGTTTTCCATGGACAACACACTCGTGGCTATACACTTTCGAAAAAGTCATTTTTTCACAAAAAAAACAATTTCCGCTCCCCCCACCTTTTTCGAAATTTCGGTTCATTCATTGTAATGCGCACTACTTTTCATTCTGAATTCAACGATGTAGAACATTCTACAATTAACATAGATATTACAAGGTTAAAGAGCCACTACGACCTTGTATGGGTCGATACCCGCAGTTATCGTTCTTGATAGGTCCAAAATTAATGCTGCGATTAAGGAAAGTGTTTTAGTTCACACATTATTTATTGTATGTATACCTGAATCCATGCGTACAAAAATAAAATGCACAAATGCGCCGTACGTGTGTTACATAAAAGGCTATTTAATGTCACAAATACAGGGTGTAACGTAAAAGGTGTAGGAGCCGGAAATGGGAGATTCCTGAGGCAAAACTGAACAACTTTTTCCTTTGCCAAAATGTCGTCTAAGGCTTCGTTTTTGAATTGTTAACAAATACACTGGCCACTCAGAACGTGCGTAGAGCCCGCGCTCAGGGACGGTCTACGGCGCGTCGTGCTAGGTAGCGACGTTCGACCGGCGCACCGAACAGTACGCGCCGGTATAGCACGGAGCAAAAGTTAACATGGAATTATCTATTGAACAAAAATGGATTAGAACGGACTAACTAACGTGTCTATCAAGTACAACGTACGTTAAATTTTAAACAATTCGCCAACAATTAAAATTAAACTTACCCGTTTCTCCAAAAATGAACCTGCTTCGACGAAAATAGGTCACTGTGTCATCCTACCGATCCTGACCATTGCAAGTAGGTATCCCGTAGTGCAAGACAGCTGATGTTACGGCCAGGTCAGCGAACTCACTTTATTTGACAAAACCTACTACCTGCACGGCAACTATCACTGGGTTATTCTATCGTTCCTGGCCACTCGAAGAACAAACACATGGTACACAACAACCGATGTCTCGGTTGGAACAGTGAAAGAACTTCGTTTCACAAAATTTCCATCATTGCACGATCACTGTCACTTTACTCTTCAAGATTTGAATCTACGAAATAAGTTGTTCCCACGTATGAATAATTGGTTGCCCCGAAAGGGGCCGATTGTTTTTAACTTTGAAGGGGCTCGATATGGCCGCTGCTACTGCCAAATACACTTTTCCACGTTCGGCAACTTCGTTGTCCTTTTCCCGAGCGGGTAATAACTCACGAGCTTTGCGTCTTAGAAGTTAATTTTTATTTTATTCAAAGTGAAAACAGCAATTACAGTGTCGGAGAGATCTTTACTGCTGGGCGTTCGGACTGATTCTGTCTTGAGAAATAGTGACGCGGTTTGCAGCGGTGGACAAGGGCTAGTTCGAAGAATGTTATAAGGCAGAGTTAGATCTTCAATAATAACTGTATTCCCCAAATGTCTACTTAATTTTGCTCCAAACTGTAGAAGAAAACATTTGTAAATATAACTACCGAGTCAATTAACTATCTATAAATTAACACTCATTACCCCGAAGTCTATGAAATAATCCACCATGTTTCGTTGTGCACACCATGTTCCCTGAAAAAACAGGAAATCCAAAGTAAACAGGGAATCCAAAATGACCAATTAACTACAAAACATCGTATTCTGAAGCAGTGGTGACAAATATTTTTTAGCAAAGTGACATAATTATTCCTGGCGTGTCTTTGAAGGAAAAGAGACACGTTCCGAAGACAGTTAAACTGGATATTCTTATGCTTTGCTAAATATTTTTTAGCAAAGTGACATAATTATTCCTAGCGTGTCTTTGGAGGAAAAGAGACACGTTCCGAAGACAGTTAAACTGGATATTCTTATGCTTTTGTAAACAGGATCATGTAGAGATGCAACTGATTCGAAACTCAAAGAAGCGAAATTTTTAGTTAGCTTGCACTGTAAATAGCGCTAGGAACTAATTTCCTCGCCGGTACCGACTAACACCTTAAAGGGCCAAGAGAACTTTTACGTCATGGTAAACACGAGCGCCGTAGCAAGCAGCAACCTTTGTGCATAACCCGTTCCGTCGCTTCATATTTGTCTTTCAGGAAAGAAGATATGAGTTAACGAACACGATGTTTATAATTTAACATCGTTCAAGTTAAAATTAAAGTATGAGCTTTTACCCTTGTTTATAATAGATTAGAAATAAATTGGGACCTAATAAAAACAGGTATTTTCCACGCGAGGAAGATGTAACACGCCAATGCATGGGCATAAAAGAAGACTGTAAAATTTGTAAAATATTGATGTAATTGCTAAAGTAATTCAAGAAACGTGACTACGAGAATGTAAATACTTAATACTATAAAGACTATCCACATGTACACGTATTATGAAGATTATGTGTTTTAAGATTAGGGGTAGATTGTTAAAAACTCTTATTCAGTCCCCTAGTTCTACGAATATTGAACCCTTTATTGCACAATCATTAATGAGCAATTAATAGCATAGGGATCAACAGTCATTTGTTTCGCTTAAATCATATTTTCAAGTTGGATGGACCACCGATTTTCAATGTAACATTTATTAATTGTTAGGAAACTTGTTCAATTCCTAGAAGTATCTAGCGAAATCAACATTTTTGCCCGTCGTTTATATGCCTTTAGAAAAGCACTTTCTATTTGAAATCTACCCAAACGTTTTGCACCGCACGTCATAATTCACAGCAAGTGTACATTGGCTAATTGAATGAAATATTTAAATGGTTACGCGCATGTCTTTGCCATGTTGACATGAATCGTTCTAACTTGTACAGCTAAAATAATTACAATTTTAATGCTATTGAAGAGAGTTTGTATATTGACTAGGATCGCGTGTATGTGCGTATAATAATTATGTTTTATTCAAACTAAGTCAAACGTAACACTTAGCGTGGGGGTATTACAAGACCGTTTTACTTCTAGTATGTCTGCTCGTTTTCTGATTCCTCAGTGACGGTTCGATCAAGACTCTCCAAAATTCTTGTCGAGTCCCCGGCTGACTTCTTTTTGCTCGGCTAATTGGCAAGGGTAGCTGCCAATCAGTTTCCCGCATTTTTCTAATCACCGCCTACTCTTTGCGCCCTTAACGTGCTATTTTCAGAGTGGCGGGGTGATCAGGCCGTGGAAAGTGAGCCCGGGGTAGGTTTGGCAACGCAACGGAATTTCCTCAGGGACCGTTACTTTCCACCGCGTGGTCACCGGCTGCTAGCCTTGGGACCACGGACCCTTCGAAAATCCTCGGTTTATGATACTGCAAATTGCTATTGAGGTCGTACCAGGAAACTACTAATAAACATGCCGTGTGCAAATTATAAAAACGACTTTCTCAAAAGTAGCTTGACGGTCTGCAAACCATAAACCGAACTAGCCGTTTGCACGAAAATCTGTCCGTTTATTGCTACGGCCAGCCGCTACACTATCATAACGAGAGCGTTGAGCAATGAATAAATTAATAATCCCCCTAGATGTGAACCGTAATACATCATTTATTACACTTAAATTCAATATAACAAGATACGTTCCTGATTTACGTAAAGGTCAAATGTCAAATAATTGACATTTTGCGACAATAATTGACAATTGTCAAATAATTGGTCTTCAAAATCAAGGTTAAACTTTTTTATCTTATTTCACTCTACTCATTATGAAGAGAAAAAGAGTCAAATGAACCAGGGGCCACAACACAACCGTTTTCTTGTATTGATAATGTTAATATTTTGCATTGGTTACTATGGTACACCGATAGAAGCGTACAGGATATCGAATGGCACGCTGACCGGAAGAGAGAGGGAAAAATACTATCGCTATGCCGTGCTAAAATGTACAGGGTGTAAAAAAATTATACGTAAAGACTACCACAGCGTGATTCTACACTTTTGTATCGGTGGACATTTGTGAAAAAAGCCCGTGCAAAATTGTCCTTGACCTTAAAAATTAAGGTCAAAATATTTGTTTGCCCTATCGGATGCTACTCATCATGAGGATAAAAAGTGTCAAAGGAACTATGGTTCGCAACCTAACCGTTTTCTTGAAAAATAGTGTTAAAGGTACCATTAGTTAGCACGGGTTAGAGCGAGAGCAATAAGGAGAGGAAGATAGTGCTGCGTCGTTTCCGCGACGACCCATGGTATCTTTGACACTTTACCCTCATGATGAGAATAATCCGATGGGGCAAACAAAAGCTTCGACCTTAATTTTCAAGGTCAAGGACAATTTCGAAGGTTTTTTTCACAAATATCCGTCGATCCGAAGGTGTATAATCACAGAGTGGTGGTCTTTACATATAATTTCTGTACACCCTGTACATACATATTAAGTATTCTTTCAGATGAATAAGCTTTAGAGAGATTTATTTCTCGATCCCGTTAACTTTAATGTAATTGTACATATTACATGGCACTATAAGTAATATTAGGTTTTCATTTAATCTGACACGCGAGCAAATCAGCACCCCACCATTCTCAATGCGAAATAAATTATAAGGTACAGGATTTAATAAGAATGAAAGGTTTTAAAATACGGATTGCCTTTGGCACGAATTGAAATAGTAGTTCTGATTATATTATTGGAAATGCTATTCGCGGCATATCTAATTGGATGCCATAATATATTTATCAATGTCCATGTTGTTTGCATTTATATAATTTCCACAGATTTCTTCTTTACTTCAAGTTCAGTCATTGCATGCATTTAAATTAGACCTCGGTGTTTATTCGAATGAGACATGAAGTCGGCACGAACATTCGTGACACGAAATCTGAATTCTTGGGATTGTCTCCCATGAAATTACTTAAAAAAATATAGTTTGTTCGAAACTCATTTACAACTTCGAGTAATCTGAACATTACATTAATAGTAACAAGCCCGGAGGAGCTTGCGAAATATCTACTCAATTATGTAGAAATAGATTTTTATGCGGCAGTTTCATATTTCCAGACTGAAATATATAAATTCTAAAGATTTAATTAAAATGATGTGATACTTCTAGTTAATATAGCAACTCTGAGCGAAACATTTTTATTCAGAATCAAATCCAGAAACGAATTGCGAGTATAATACGAAACGTAAAAATGTCCCTATTCACCCCCGCACCCTCAAGCTAACATCATATGCACCTTATTAAAAAAGGGAATATAACTTTCCAAAGAATATTGTACAAAAAATGTTAGACTCTGTTCCCAGCGAATGATAGCAAAGATTGCAGTTTCTGGGATAAAATTTCGAGTTCCAGGAAATTGAAAACATTGTAAGGGCTCGGATCGAACCGAGATATGGAAATAGAATGATGGTGTCCCTTCGGCAGGAGCTATTTAACATTCGTCCGAGCAAGTCCTTCCTTGATAAACTGACGCCAGGCTACGTTCTCTCCCGATAGAAAGTTTAATTGCATTTGTAATGGGCCTCCCATTGGCCGGCATCGCCACCACGGGAATAAGTATTTTCCTGCGGACCCTTGTATAAAGAACTGTATTAAGAAAATGTATTTCAGTGCTTACCATGGTGTGCACATCTAGTCATTTCAACTCGAAATGAAAAGCAGAGCGAAATGAAAGAATCCCCTTGCCTCACTGTGTTCCTCCTCCCTTTCCATCGAGTTACAATGAATACGATATTCGACTCTATGCGCCACCCATTGGATAAGTTGAACGTACATACATACATCGCAGTATCTACGCAGCTGGAGGAAAATTGAAAATACAGAAATTTTCGCCGAGTCATGAAATGTACAGGGCGTCCGAAAAGGTCAGGACAACACTTCTGCCACGTGTTAATAAGGTCAAGTAGGTAAAAAATGTCCATATAAACTTGCGCCGAAAAACGATCTATTGAAGGGTTACAAGCATTCAAAAATTATTATTAGGTTATAGTAAATGTCCAAAAATTCTTCCTTCTGCAAGAATGCAGGCTTCTATTCGTCTAATTAACGACTGCCAAACTCTTTCGATTAGTCCTGCTCTTGTAGAGATAACAGTAAATGTATTCCGTATGCATTCCCAAAGCTGCTCTTCTATGTCTAACACATTTTCGTAAACGAACTGTTTCGTATGATCCCATAAATAAAAGTTCAGAGGAATGAACCTCTTACAAGAGTTCGAGTCATTAGAGAAATAGTAACCTGCATTCTTGCAGAATGAAGAAATTTTGAACATTTATTATAACCTACTAATAGTTTTCGAGCGCCTTTAACTCTTCAATAAATCATTCTCAAACGTAACTTTAAATAAACTTCCTTGACCTGCTTGACTTCATTAACATCTGGTATAAGTTTCGCCCTGCCCTTTTCGGACACGCTGTATACACGCTCCTCAAATAAAACCATTCACGTTTGCGTGGCGTTCAGTCAAATTAACCCAATTCGATATCTGCATTTATGCAATGTGTTATCCAAGCATTAATTCGACGGGAGTTGATGGATTATTTTGTTACAAACAATAAGAGATGAAGTACGGATGATTTTTTGTATAGATTGCGGTAACTTGTTAGATTTTTTTATTATTGCCGTACAGAGGGTATTGAATAAAGGGTTCATAAATATGAAACTATTTATTAATTATCTTTCTACCTAAGAATTAACCCTTCGCACTCAGTTTTTCTCTCTGAGGGTACATCGTAATTCTAGCAAACAAGTCGAATGTCCTTCCTAAGGGGACATTCTACAAACTGTTGTAACTTTGCTAAAAAAATCTTTAAGCAATCTACCTGAACTCACTTTAAAGCGTAAAGCCTCTGGTTTCTCAGTCCTCGATTCATTCTTTTTCAAACAGTTTTTACGTCATTTGACGGGTGGGAAAGTGGAGAAACTTTCCCTGTTTGAACATTTTACGGATTCAAATGTATCTGCGGACATTGAGAAATTTTTCTTCACAACTCAAATCACCATGAATTTGGTGCCCGTTGTATCCTCTTTAAAAAGATCACCTCGCATTTAAAATACGATTCTTTGTCGCTGTTTTATCGAACTTTCAATGAAAAGTGCGCCGCCGGGGGAAGAATATCGAGTGTCTTCATTTTCTCACCCGTTACGTGATGTAAAAATATTTTCGAAAAAGTAATGAGCTCAGGACTGACAAAGTAGAAACTTCATGCTTTAAAATGAGCCTAGATAGATTGTTATACCATTTTTCTTCACGGAGTTATAAAAGTTATAAAAATTATCGACAATTATTTACCGAAAGTTTATAAAGAAATTCGGTCGAGACGCTAGTATATCATCCAGGAATAGTTATTATATAATAAAATCGTAAGAAACAGTCTTTCGTATTTATAACCTATTGTTTATTTATAACTTTTATAGTTAGTCAGAATAAGAATAAGATAGCATATCGAGATCGGGAATAAGAAGTATAATCGGTATCATTATTATTACTATGCATGTATGGTCGTACGAAGCGTAAAAAATTTGTTTCTTTTGGATCAGTAGAGATTTGTTAAAGCCCCGGTAAAAGTAATCTTAAGCTTAAGAATTGAAATAACAAATTTGTTTAATTTTATTCTTTTCTGCTCGTCATGAGAAAAAATGTGTCGAAACAACCATGGGTCGCAACTCAACAGCTCTCTTTAAAAAGGACGTTAAAAAGTTGCATTACTTAGAACGAGAGAACGATAGGCTTTTTTCTTTTTCCACTAACGAACGCAAGGTTATTCTGCTCGCGTCCATAAGCGCAAAGAGTGTCGAAGTGGTAGCACGTCAGCTGTATGTAGCTCCTATTCTTCGTGCCTTATCGCTAACGGTTAGCGGAAAGAGGTAATTTCAAGGTCATCGCTTGCGCTCACGCTAACTAACGGAGTTTTTTAACATTATTTTCTAAGAGAACGGGTTAGTCACGACCTATGGTTCCTTTCACATTTTTTATCGGCATGATGAGTAAAATAGGAGAAAATAAAATATTTCGATTTTATTTTTCAAGGTCAAGGTGATTTTGCGGGAAGTTTTTGCAATAAGTCTCCACTGATTCAAGAAAGTAGGCTACATCTGTGATGATCTGGATAAAATATTGTTTGTACAATAAATAATCTACATTCATATACACGGGAACACTTTCGTTCCACTGCATGACTACATTCTGCTTGCGCAAACATTTTCCACAAAAAATCCTGGCTTACACCGACACGAGAACCTCTTTGTCTCTCTATCTGTGGCATACTTGCTCGTGGCGCTTATATTTTATTCGGCAACCAGGTTGATGGTTGATTGTACAAATTCTATTCATCAGGAATGAACGTAAATTCATGCGTGAATAATTTATATCGTACCGTCGCGCCACAGCGAGAGCTTACTTTTTAAAGCCCCTTTGTCGATGCGAAGGTTCGCAGCCAACGATATTTTATTCCACGATGTAACAACCGTTGCTTGGCCGCCCCGAGAAATTTTCTTGCGCTCCCCGCTCTCGCAAATTTATGCACAAATTTACACGTAAATAACGACCCCCGTTGCTCGTTAGCAGTGGAGGTAATACCGTTTCAACCGTGACGTTGTAATTAAATTGCACCGAGGATGTTCGATAAGTGTGCGAATAATTGCGACGCTCTCGCACAATGGAACGTTATTTATCGTAGAGACAGAGAACGCGGGGGAAATGTAAACGAAATCGCAAAAAGATTGACAATGATAACTTGGCGCAGTGCGGCTCGGCGGTCTTGGCTCGTAGGAACGGTTACCTAAAAGCTAGGAAATAATTAATGATCGGTGTACAGATGCTCTTTACAGCCACCGAATTAACTTCATCGAGTAAGGGGAAATTAATTATGAGCCCACCTCCACTCTCTCTTATTCTGCAATTAAATGTTCGTTATACCGCTGTTGCAACGGTTACCGTAATGTTGGTATACGTATGTATACAAATGCACCGCGTTCGCGCTTTATCATCAAAAACACTGATTATTAACAACTTAACTGGCTAAGCTTTACATTTTGAAAGGTTATATTAAAAAGGGAATTATGAAGGGTGGAAAAATTTCTGGTCGTGTTTGAAACTAATTATGAGCGGGTAACTGGGTTTACGACCCAGACTTTGTAGGTCACGTTTTTTTATTATTCAGAATGCCGTTAGTCCTTAGAGATGCTTTAATTTATTAGTACAGGCGCTGTAACGATACGTAGAAGAAGAAGCGAGATGGTGAAATTGTATATATAGTTTGCGTTAATATATCACGTAATTACTGCAAGAGCATAAAAAAGATATTGCATGATGCGGAACATGTTATATCTGGATTGATATTATTACTTCGTTACATTAATTACGTCTATTCTTATGTAAGGAATATAGATGTGGTGGAGACATGCACATTAAAATTGCAACTTATTTACAACTTCACTTCATTTCATAACTTGTTGTTTGTTGTCGTTTGTTCTTGTTGTTGTTTGAATGTATTAACTGTTTCTTCCTCAACTCACTTTAAGGGTGGCGTCAAGGATAAGTTGACTAATTTTATGGTATCCCTTCATCGAAGTATTTGTCGTAAATTTTACTGCAGACTATATACATTGCTACATAATGGGAACTCTACTGTCAGAGTGAAGCATAGCACACCAGAAAGCGTTATAGACCGCATCACAGATCATTATTCGAAGGCGCGGAAGGATGCAGATGGAACAATTATCTACATTCGCGCAACCAAAAGAGTGCAACGATTTCTGGCAGAATGCTCCCTCAATAACCTCCCTCAACAGTTAATTTCATTCTCGAAGACGCTTCAGACCAAATGGAGCGATATATCGGATAAACAACGTTTTCCTTTCATAGCAACGCAAGCACGTCGTTACGAGCTGGCCGCAGAACCAATTAGATAAAGTCGCCGTTTCACCAGTAAAGAGGGAAGCTAAGTTAAAATGGGAAATAACAAAAGAATAAACGTAAATACAAACAAGTTCCTTAATGAAGTCCCCTCGAAGCACGAAATTGTCCGTTGCTGCGAGTCACGGACTACTCAAACCACCAGCGGTGACCAGTCTCGAAGAAAGCTAGTGAAAAAGGGAGGGAGATAGAAAGCCATTGACAAGATAAGCCTCGCGGAGAAGACGAAGAGCTCGGGTCAGCAGATTTGCGGGTTCCCCCAAAGGAAAATCAGAGGCTAACCATTGCCATTGTATAATAGGACAATCGAGCTCGCGCTTACGCCACCCCATGCTATAGAAACGCAAAAAACGAATGCAAGTGTCGCGGCGATAAACAACACGTGGCAAGGGGCTAGCTGCAGGCCATCTGGAATCGGACTAATTTGACGATTGAGCAGATGCCAGTATGCCGTGGGCTCCGTTTTACAAAAAAAAAAAGACGAGATTGGTACCCAGGCACGGCAACTTAACTACCTATACCCTTTCACGTATCTACGTTCACGTACATCGCAGCTAGTGCAGCAAGCATTTCGCTCGAATTTAAACGTTGGATCGCATCACTGGAATATCGTTTCAAATCGTCATACACAAACACTCTGAGCCGTAAGAGGACTCATAATCCTCTGAAATTTTCCAACACAAACAATGGCGTCACAAAATTATACAGGGTGTTTCATTTAACTCTAAACGGTGGAATATCTCATGTGGACTTGAAGTTACAAAAGAAATGTTCTTACAGAAATTGTTCGATATCGAGGGGGACATTACCTGATATAAATAATTTTGCTGTAGAGGCTAAAGGTGGGAAGATATAAAAAACAAGTTCATTTTTTAAATAGAGTCATGTATTTTTTATTCACAATGTGGTAGCGCTTCTTGAGACAAATACAATGATATGAAATATGATATCATTCCAGGCAGTAAAATTGTCATAAATCATGTCCGATGTAGTCACAGCAAAGCATTAGAATAAACAGTATAAACAATGCTCGAGCTTTTTATCTTCCCTTGTGTCTGTTAATCTTATAAGTACTTTTAGTTTCTACCAAACTGTCCTATCCATCCATGTGAAATCAAAGATTCCATTTTTTTATTAAAATCCTTTTATGTACAACTTATTATAACATTGATATTTCTATAGGAGGAACATTTGATAAAAAAGTGTAAGTACTGATTTCATATTAATGGATAGTAGATGGTTACGTAAACACTAGATGCACTTGCAAGATTAGGAGACACAAGGAAAGATAAGAAGCTCGAGCATTGTTTTTAACACATAGCTGTGACTACTTCGACCCTGATTGTTGACAATTCTACTGTAAGGCATGATATCATATTGCATATCATTGTATTTGTGTCATGAAGCGCTACAACATTATGAATAAGAAAATACAGGTCTTCATATTAAAAAATGCCTTCGATGCCAAACAACTTCTGTAATACCATTTTTTTCATAACTTCCATATCTCGCATCTCATCGTTTCCAGTTAAACGCAACATCCTGTATATCGGGACTATTATAATGTGTTTTTACACTCTTGGGTTTTACACTAGTGGATATTGACATAAATGACTTACCTCAAACTTAACCTTGACCTTGAAAATTCAACTTTACAATTTAACCAATGGACTTTCAATGTCATCTTTAAAAAACGGTTTTGTCGCGACCCATGATCCTTTGAAACTTTTTTGTCCTCTTGATGAATACAGTAGAATGAAATAAAAAAATGTGGGTCGTAATATAGATTTGACGGATCTAAATTGTAGACGTGATCGGTAAATATCTTTTACTGCCCCAACAGTATTTTAATATATCACGTGGAACATTTTCTAAATAAAATAGCTATACAAATTATTTGAACTTTTTGACATCATTTTCCGGGAAAACCCAGACTCGTGGTTCCTTTTACAAAGTTGATCCTTGTGATGAGCATAATACGATGCAATATCAAACAAAATGTTCATCTTTGACCTTGAAATTTCAAGGTCAAGGTCAATTCGGTGGCGAGTTATTTATGCCAATATCCACCAAACCGCGGGTGTAGAATCACGTTACGATAATCTCGGCATACAGTTTTGTGATACCCTATGCAATGTATAGCTAGTCCGCACTATGGAATCCTCGCTATATCTACGCTAGGCAACAAAATCCACTTTGCCGCTATGCGATCTTGTGCTTCCTTAAATAATACCTTGACTTCTCTTTTTGTAACACGGTGCAGTGCTGGGCTCGCTGGCCCTTCCTCATACCGGCAGTGCAATAAAATAGCCGAGCCAGGGACTTCTCGCACTTCTACATTACTTTTGAAAATCAATATATTTTTTCACATACTTCCACCGATCCAAAAATGTCTAAATCGCGCTATGATAATGGTGACACACAGGATGTCCCGTAACTCAGAGAAGGGCCGGATATGGGAGATTTATGAGGCGATACTGAACTACGTTTTCGTTTTGCAAAAGGTCGTTTGAGGCTTTGTTTTTGAATTACAGGTGCGATTTTTGCACAATTCGCTATTCCGCACATTTTTTACAATTTAGCTTTTTAAGCCTTTACGGTCGAATGTCCTCTCAGAGGGTGACATCATTAGTCGATCAGGCTACGGGGCTGCCCCCTCTGAGGGGACATCGGACTTTAGACTACAATGTTGTTCCGATCCGCAATAAAGGGTGATATTCAACTAACTCTTACTAAGTTTATAAAGAAAACACACGAAAGCATTTAAACACGCTTCTGTAACTTCATTATGTATACATATTGATAAATAAGTACTTTAAAACAGTTTTTTGTGCATATTTTTTTACATCCCTCTACTTTCGAACATTCAAAATTCGCACACCCTTTCAGGAATCAATTGTGTGCAAAAGTCAAGGGCCGCCTGTATTAAAGAAAAACACTGGCCACTTAACGCACGCGTAGGGCCTGCGCTCAGGGACGGATGTCGCGACGCGCTGGATGATGACGTTCGGCCGGTGCTCCGATTCAAACGCGGTATAGTAGAGAGCAAAAGTTGTATCGAATACTGAATCAATGTAATGAAGAATAATGTCGAATTATTCGTTATTCGTGAATAACGAATAAAAACGCTTTGCCGACGCGTTTGGGTTGAGGCACCGGCCAAACGTCGCCACCCAGCGCGACGCCCCCTGCTGTCCCTGAGCGCTGACTCTACGCGCACTCCGAGTAGACAGTATTTTTCGTTAATAACTCAAAAACAAAGTCTTAAACGACATTTTGCTAAAGAAAAATGTTGTTCAGCATCACCTCAGGAATCTCCCGTATCCGGGTCTTCTATGATTCACGAGACACCCTGTATAACTTCTGCTCACCGTGTCCATACGTATGGATGCAAATACATACACTCGCATCTATACTTTAGGTTACTTTTCACGGTGCTGGTTCGCGAAGAACGGGCCAAAGAATGACCCTGGCTAGTTGAAGAGACTCTATGGTCCGCGTGGATCCGCTCCACGCCGAAGTTAATTATGACGAACTTTCAACGACACCCAATCCGCTCCGAGGGGCGGAAGCTTGCCCGATAAGTTTTGCTCGTGGACAGCGGTCAGATCGCGCGTTGGATCGTGAGGGATATCCCGGAACACGTTACGGGTCTATATACATGGTGTCCCATAACCAAAGGTATAACCGGAAAAGGGGTAACCCTACGTGTAAAAACAAGTCGAAAATGTAGCATAAAATTTTGTCATTTGGCGCTTCATTTCCAAGAAATGTTACTTTAAATTGTTCCGCCGTCTAACGAAGTAAGGCACCAGAATACAATAGGAAATACATCAGAATCATGATCTCAACACGATGACAAACATGTTGAACAATTTTTGAAATAATGAAGTTTCTCTTTGTATGACGTGTATAATAAAGAAATAAAAATTGTCCAAAGTTATTATTTACAGGATGAATGATATTATCATGGTTATCGGCAATCTTCGAATTGACAGTCATCCAACGCAACCACCAGTAAAAATACATATTAGCCTACATGTATGCGGACCAAGCAAACATTTAAAGTCGATTTTCTTCGAAACAAAGTCGCATCGTGAAAAAATGTTATTCTACATTTTCGACTTACTTTTTTACAAAGAATCATCCCCTGGTCGGTTTGTACCACTAGTTACGAGTCACCCTGTATATCTCGTTCGCGCGAGGGAGAAGTCCGAATCACGTCGTTTCCGTCGTGTTTCGATGGAAAATATCGTATAACTTATATTTGCGTGAGAGATTTGTCGAGAGTACTGGTGGCTGAATTAGATGCACCGTTTCTGCGAGATTGCAGTGGCGTGTCGCGATGGCAAGGCGGGCCGGATGCGCGTTGAGAGCGAAACTAACTTTGATCTCTGGAAACGAATTAATTAACGTAGGTTTTGTTAGTAATCTTAGCAGGTGGAATGAAGCGCGGGAAACGCGAGGCGCGATGGATAGCAGTAAATATTGTCTTGGCGAGGGTGATTTTGATCCCAATTCTTGGGGATGATTTTCTATTAAAATTTATTACTATAATTAGTCCGGGAATTTTATTACGTTTACTTGCAAGGAATTTTGTATTCTACTACGTTCTGTACCTTGCCTGCAATAATTGTTTCACGATGCCAGAAAGTAATTAAACAGAATTATAATTTTGAGCTACGTATTTTGGAGAGTATTATTATATCAGCGTCAAAATTCGTATACAGCTTGCTGCTTTACTTGCTCGGGAATTTAAAGTTAAAATGGTCTAGTGCATCCTAAGTACCATAATAAATATCTTCGGGGGCTGCGTTCTTAACATTTAGTTGACTACAGCTGCTGCTGCAATTAGTCACAGTCAGAAATTCATTAAGTTGATTTAGTCCTTGGAACACTACTACTACTTCGTGCTCTCATAATAATCTAATTCCATGAAAGACAAGTGCTAGTTTTTTAAATAAAATTGTATATATTCTAGAATAGTCTATCATTTCCTTTGTGGTTCCATATATTTTTTGGGGCAGATATAAGAAAAAATCTGCTCGATATAATATTATGTTAGTGCATATGAAATACTGTTTTTCCGGGGTTTGATGACCATCCGAAAAAAACGTTCATCATCATCTTCTACCATCTTGCTGTAAAATTACTGCGGATTTCGATACATGTATCGAAAATAACGAGTGAAAAGCTTCAGGAATTAGAATACGAGATTTTGTCACATGCTCCATACTCCCTGTACCTTGTCCCTACGGATTTTCATTCTTTTTTGATATTTTTCACGTATAAGTTATAATACTTTTCAACGAAGGAAGTTATTAAATTCTAGAAGTGAATATTATTTATAAATCTGGCATGTTCAAAATAGTTAATCGTTGGAAAAAATGTTTAGAATCGTGTAATTAGAGATTATAAGTATAAGATGTTTTAACAATATCATGTTCGATTAAAGATCCATTTATGGAAACGACATTTCGTATGCACCAGCCTAATAGCGGAACTAGGAACTTATGTATGTAAAAATGTAATGTATGATAATTATCTTATTAATTAACGATAACAGGTATATGCAATTCGTTTCTAATGGTGCACATGATAATGTAAAGTGCTATGTGCATATATAATCGTTTCTATGGTTTCTAATTTATAATGTGGTATTATTATTGTAACTATTAACGTAGCCCTTCGGAATTTCATACGCAGTAGTTTTACCTGTTAAATGCATTTATCACGTTCTGTCGGTAGTACCGACCAAGGTAAACAGTAGATTCAAAATATTTCCCCTAAAGCGAAATAATCCTCATACATTTTCATGTGCAAAAGCTGGCTTTAATAGAGGCGTCTGTTTGTTATGTAAAACATACTTGATTCAGCATTAAATACGGAAGACTCTAGCAAACAGTGAAATCAGATATTGTTAAATCATTTTTAACTTCAGCTTTATCATTTTTTGTTATAAACTGATTTTAGTACTATCCACAATTTGTTGCATTGATTATATACAATTTATTTGCATGCCATGTGTACAAATTTTACGACTTTCTAGTATGTACAGGGTGTAAAGAACTTATAGGTAGCGACCTCCACAGCGTGATTCTACACCTTCGGATCGGTGGAAATTTGTGAAAAAAATCCCGTGCAAAATTGTCCTTGACCTTGAAAATTCAGGTTGAAATTTTGTTTCCCTATCGCAGTCTACTCGTCATAAGGATAAAAAGTGTGAAAGGAACCACGGGTCGCAACTAAACCATTTTCTTGCTATAAATGAAGTTAATATTTTGCATTGGTTAGCACAAGTTAAAGCGACAGAGTGAGGGAGAGGGAGCGATGGTCTTGCGCGACGCTCGGTTACGAGGGCGACAGCCGACGCGACACTAGATAAACCGGTGTGTTGCGAAGGGCCGCAGGGCTATTTTTTTCAATCTCTCGCTCTAACCCGCGCTAACGATTGCAAAATATTAACATTACTTATTGAAAAAAAAACGGTTGAGTTGCGACCCATGGTTCCTTTGACACTGTTTACCCTCATGACGAGTAGAATCCGATAGAAGAAAAAAATGTTGACTTCTATTTTTTCATGGTCAAGGACAATTTTGCACGGGCTTTTTTTCACAAATGTCCACCGATCCGAAGGTGTAAAATCACACTGTGGTGGTCGTTAAATATAATTTCTTTACACCCTGTACATAACGTAAACTATCGTTGAAATACGACTGTTTAACAAGAAAATTGATTTTTAATTTTGTTTACTTATGCACTTGTTATACATAAATTTCCCCTCATTAATCATCTAATCACAGTAATTTCACGATTTACAGCAATAATCCAAGTTTACCAATTTCTCGTACTCAAGGTCATGTGAAGATCATAATATCATAGGTCGTTGGACGCGCCTTGACCTTAGCTCTCACGTTGCAATATAAAAAATTTATAGTTCTATTTAATAAAACTTTGGTGGTTTTGAAATATCGAAAAAGATGATCTTGAAACTAAAAAGTTGAAACATTCTTTTTCTTATTTCTTGTCTCCCATAATGTTAAGGTTATCGAAGCCGCTTATACACTTCATAATTTATCATAATTGATTGAGACTGATGTGCATTCATAGTTGCGACTGTTTTATTAATAAAAAATTAACGACGGCCATACACGTAATTATGTTAGTGATGGCCGTGCGAGTGTTAAGTATTAAGAAAAGATATCATGGTCAAATGGTAAGTGTCAATTACTAATTGAGTCACTCATTTACCTCTTACCACACCTCATTTTAATGACGCAACCGGAAAGCATGAGTAAGGAAGCCGGCTGACTTAAAACCAATCAGGCATGCGCCGCACCGCCCATCACCGACGAAATGCAACCTCTATCGAATATTCTTCAGCTGGTGAATGCAATCGAACGCGAATTCATAAAACTTGCAGAACGTGAATCGGTGCACGTTCAGAGCGGTAATCTTTCAAAGCGATTAAAGCACCGCAGGACAAACTGGAAACGGTGTCGCTAACGAGATTTCGACCGCGGTGATTGAGTTTAACCCAGATGCCCTCATCGATTGGAAGCACTCGTTGCCCGTTCGTTCCAATGTGATTTTTCAGCCGCTGACGCATAAGTAACCTATAATGCGTACGTTACTCGATATATAAACCGCGTTAAACACAAAACGAAACACGACTGAATCACAATCATCAATTCAACTGGTCAAACTAGGGAGTACAGGCGCGTTTTTCTCCGTGGTCGCCGCTATAACGTTTCTTCCAGTTGCAGTCCGGTAATTCAATGAATTTCAGGTATGAGAGGTTTGCCGTAGCCAGGCGAGCCCTCAATTAAATGAAACGGTTCGTCGGGCCCGAGGATGCAGTCCGATGTTCGTACGAACGAGAAGCAGCAGAATTTGCCCCCCCCCCCCCCAACCTTCCACTGTTCCACGGTGTCTTAAATTAGAATTTCAGGTGAATCGTTCTGAAATCCGATTCGACGACTGTACACGGCACTGTGTGCGGTGCGCGGGGGTTCGTAATCGATCGCGACTCGTGCTGTGCTGGAAGCAAGAACGCCTTGCCGGAGCTGGTTGGATATAAAGAAGGACGGAGATGGAAAAGGAGCTAGAAAGCTGCAAGCACTGGGAGCGAGGGTTGGTTGGAGGGGAAAGGGTGACGGCGATATAGCAAATAATGATGAGGAGAGCAAAGGGAGGAAAGTGAAAGAGAGAAAGGGTCCCAGCGGTTTAATGTCGAGCTGACGGCTGTAGCACACCTGCTGTTGGCTTCGACGTATTATACGCGTCCAGAATGAAGTCTCTTGTAAGGAATGTAGGTCTGATTGGTCATAGTTAAAGCGGTGATGCATATTGGGTAGACTGACGGAGAAAGTGAATGAGATACGTCGTAACCGTGTGAGATGGTGCGAAGGGGGTAATGCGTGAGCTTCAACGCATTGATATTTGATACTTTGTCGAATGTAGAAAAGGACACAGCATGTGAAAAAAAGAAGGTTCGAGAATCGAGCGACAAAAAGAAACATATAGGTGGGAATGCTAATGCAACGATAAAACTTTTTTATTTTTAACTTTTTTTTAAGTGACACTTTTATTTTTATTATTGAATATTTTTAAGCAATCACTTACACTTTGCAATTTTAATTTATAGAAATTTAACTTTCGGTAGTCCTTTTTCGCTCGCGCCATCCATATCTATTTCCAGTATGAATCAAAATATCGGCTCCAGACATACTCAGTAAAGATTTCCTGATGGATAAAATTGCAATCGATGTGGCGATAGCGTAAAGAACCTATACTACGATGCGATCTGGCAAATATGCCTTCCTAGTTTTTATTTATCATTCCGTACGATGATGGAGGTAATGAGGAAAAGAAGCAAATGGAATAAAATACAAAGTTATCAATATTTATATGCATATTCATAATTCGCATAAAACCTATGTAATAAATGTTTGCTTTTATTTTTCATTGTCGTTATAAAATTATTGACGCATAGCGGTTTGAATGTGGCAGTAAATATGTGTTGTTTTGTCTCGATACTCTTTCTCTCTCGCTCGAGCCGTCCTTTCCGATATTCGGTATGAATCAAAATATCGGTACGAGACGTATTCAGTAGAGAATTCTTGATGAATAAAATTGTAATTGATGCGGCAACAGCGTGAAAAACTCTCCTACGATGCGATTTGGCAGCTATGCCTTCGGACTTCTCGTTTGTAATTCAACAGGGTAACGTTAGATGTCACATTGTCAAATGCCTCATGTACAAATTATGCTTTCACTAATGTCCGTTTCTCTGCAAGAGCGTCTCGATCGATGTCGAGTAGACCCCGAAGGAGTCTGCCCCCTTAATGTTAATCTCTTGAAGTCCTTCACTATCGATAGTGTGCATCATAGCGTGTGAATTTTCTGCAGAAAAACGGAACGGCTCTCATCATATTCTTGGCGCATCTTCACTTTTTTCGCTCCTTTATTGCCGCTTGTTGATCGAGCTCGTGATAGCCTTGGGAAATGTGGGGCTGTGTTTGGAAGAAGTTGATTTAACTTTGCCGGTGTAGGGCTTCCAACTTCGAAAATCTACCCCTTTCCTTGACAGAGCGATGAAAGCTTGAACCCGAGTTTCGGTTTACTCCGCAGCATCCTGGAAGATTTCTGCGAAGACTGAAAAGCAGATTTGTCTCATTGTTATGCACCGTCGAGGATCTTGAGAATTTAGGGCTCTCGGTTTATAGCCTTTAAAACGCGAAGAGGCGTTGGTGCTACGTTTTTAAAGCACCGGGAACGGAGAATAATATATTTGCAGCTGAGATTTATAGATTGTGTGTTAAACTTCATTTTACGTGATCCATTGAATTACTGTCTTGGAACCTATATTGAATCTATACTTGCAAATGTGACGGTATTTAAAAAGATTTTGTTTTAAAATGTCCAAAAGTTTCAATTAGGATAACTAATGTGAAATCTACTCTCTCTCTCTCTCTCTCTCTCTCTCTCTATTTGCAGCTGAGATTAATTAAAATCGATTGCGTTTTTTGTAACGCTTTTATGTCACGCTTATCTGTTAGGGTGCATTTAAACTCGACAAACAAATTTTTCGAACTGGGGGCCAACGAACATTTGTTTGTTCGGTCTAAATGCACCCTTATGTTCATGCTTATTTATATGTCTGAACGTAATGTTGCTTTGCGATATGGAACAAACTTCGGTGGCGAGGGGTTGGCGCCCAAGGGGCGTAAGAGGCAGAACTCCCTGCTTTAATATAATAATATCTCAGTAAAATAATACTTCGTTTGAGAAGCTTTCAGACTAGCGGCGAGCTCCTCCAGTACTTCAATACTTCATTGCTAAAGGGATTACGAGTATGAGCAAATCACCATATTCCTTACAAGTAGGTCCCTGAAATTCTTTCACAATGTACGGGGTGAGTCACCTAAGACTTACCACCTGAATAATTCGTAAAGTTTTGGAGATACGAAAAAATGTTTGAAATAAATGTTTTTTTTATGTTTATTTATCAAGGTCGCATTAACATCTAAGGGTTCGACTCGTTTTGAAATCACCTAAAGCAAGTCTTAAGCATTGGTTTTGGATGAGAAACAAAAGTTGTTTTCCCTCTGTCTGTATATGAAGAATTCAATGTATTGTACCGAAAGTTTTTAATTAATATTTCGGAAACAATTAAATATCCGCAACTAAAATTTTAGATTTGGGCTTCACCAAATTTCATGTCGATCGACAACAGGTCCCGTTCGGAAGAATATCCAACAATTTTGATTCAATATATAATTGCGTCTAGGAATCAAACTACTGTTGCTTCAAACACTTTTTCGTATGTCCAAAACTTTACGAATTACTCAAGTGGCAAGTCTCAGGCGACTAACCTTGTACATATATCCAGAGCTAACCTCAACGTCCTTGCATCTAAGGCACCCATCTACCAGATAAGCCTTAAGTATTGATGAGCCCAAATAGCGGACCCGGGGACGGAACGGTCTAACATTCTCTTTCCATCCTTTTCTCCTCTTCGACTACGGTTAGCACTACAGATTGGGCACAGTCTTAATTTTAATTAATTCTCAGTAATAATTGGCAGTTGAAATTGTCCACTACTAATTTAATTGCAAGAAAAAATAGGTTAGCTAGGTTTCAAGGTTAATTACAGTCCTAATCTGGCGTATACATGATATTCCTTTTGTCAGACCACTGATTTTTGGTAGAAGGAGACGGAGCATGAGCGGAATGAGACTTTGTGCCTCAAAAGTTAGCGAGTAGTCTCGAAACATGAAATATTTGTCAAACGAATACGCGCGATTGTGTCACCGCGTTTTAAAACGACTCCAGATTCCTATTTGCCTCAGCCTCTTTTTTTCTTTCTCCTTTGTCGACAAGATGCTCCTTTCCTCTTTCAACCTACTGCCCCAGACACTTTCTTCTATCCTCTTCCTTCACCTGTTTCCTGTCCTGTCTCTTCCCCTACCATTTTCTTTTACTTCTGCCTTCTTTCAATTCCATCCTGCACATCTTCCATCTCTTTCCCCTTTTTTGCATATCAGCCCTTTACTTTTACTGCTTTTTCCTTATCTTTGACTTCCTTTGTGTCTCTGTTTCTCTTTTCCTTTTCTCCTATCTGTTCTACCGTTCTTCCCGGTTCTTAACTGGTCACAGAAACCTTTTTATTCCTTTCCACGAGCATAGGCCAGACTGAAGATCATGCTGGATTCAGCGTTGCGATTTCTATGCTGCAACTGAGGCTGACTGCTGCTCGAGTGATCTCGAGACATCCGGTTTCCCTGACGGCATAGTCGGTTCATGACTATCGGTTTTTGCTATGCTCTGCAACTCAACGTCGACAGACGAGACTAAAAGAGAGCAGCTCGCATCGCCGTTCGTCGAGACAGAGCGCGATGCGTGTATACGACATTCTATCCTCCATGAAGATTATTAAGATGGAATGATACGAAGTCCAACGTCTAACCACGCGATGCGGAGCACGGTATGTATTCTGGATGAACGTTGTCTGCGTTTAATGTGTGAATTTGGCATTGAAATGTGTGGCAATCGTGCTGTGCTTTCTGCCTTGAAAATGAGATTGCATTTTTCGAATTGTAAGAATTATTGACTTTTTTTTTTAACGTGCGGAAAATGCATTATGCACGCAACGGCTCAAATTGGGATGAGCCGGGGCAGTGTCGGACTCTCACCGACTAAAAACCGCACGGTGTCTTACCTCGGCGCTCTGCGGCGGGGTCGCGGGTACTCTTTCCAACTCTTCACGCGACCCCGCCTAGCGCCTTGCCCTTGAGAGGGCACCTCCCGGGAGGGGCAGATGGTCGTCCCCTCCCGTGCCAACCAACTCCGCAGCGCCGCCGGACACAAGCGACGCTGCACCACCTGGGGGACTGCCAGGCATTACGGACAATCGGTGCCCCCACCCCGACTGTCGGCAGTCCCCCGGGACCGCAGGGACGCGGCGTACGCCGCCACTTGCGGTCCCTTGCGACCGGCCGCACCTTAGCCTAAAGAGCCGCGGATTTACTGGCCAGTCGCGGCAGCGGTGCCCAACAGGGGGTAGTGTATACACCCCCATTCGCTGGCACCGCTGCCGACCTCCGGGTGGAGGGTCATCGCGGACGGATGTTCGGCTCGCTCGCCACCACTACATCTCCCTTCCCTTTTAGTCGCCTCTTACGACAAACAGAGGCTACTGTGGACGTATTCTTTCTCCCCGAGCCACAGGGATAGCAGGGGGAACGCATCGATCCCCCTACTGGGCCACCGGGCGCAGATAGTCGTGCTCCCTCTGCTCCCCCCCCCCCCCTCGCACGGCGGGCGGGATCGGTGCGTTCCCGCTCCCGCTCCGCGGCCTCCTTCCGGGACATGACGTCCTCATAGAAGAAGGCCACGGCGTTCCACGACCTCTCGCTAGCCAGCATGACCGCGACGACAGCTGGCAGCGAGAGGTCAGGGCCGATTTGGCCGACCAGCACGGCGCGCTGCGCGTCGAAGGCAAGAATTATTGACCTAACCTACCACGCGATACGGAGCGCGGTATGTATTCTGGACGAACATTGTCTGTATTGGCATTAGGTTGCAATGTATGACAATCGTTCACTCTCTGATTTGATGTAAGATTGAATTTTTTTAATTGCAAGAATTCTTGGAGAATTTTACATTAGGGTTTCAATATCATGTATTATATGGTAAATTAATATATGGTAACTTTTGTGTTAATACGTGATAAATGTATGACAATATTTATTCATATTTCTGTTCATTGAACTAACAAGGGAACGTATAGAGCCTACGCACGCCGATATTGATGAAATCTACAGGGAAGATAATTTTTTAAAAATATTTAACCCGTATTTCTGTTATCGACAATCGTCCATGTTGAAGCGGTGACATCAACCCCCAAAGTTGAGGGCTGAAATACGTCCTTTGGATTATCTCGAGAGCTAGGGATGCAGAAGAAAAATATTTTTCAAGTTATGTATATTTGAACGAGCAATTTAGTTACGTAAAAGTAATTGCAAAAGACATTGTATGTTGGAACAATATATTAATTTTTTTAGTTTTTTAATTAATTTTTCTTGCAAAATGTTAATCCATTGTAGCGACCTCCAATTCCTGCCACTAAAGGGATTTGGCGCGGGCTGACACTTTCTCTTGAAAATGCTAGCCCTGACATCAGGCCCTATATGTATAAACATCCTGCGACTATCCCTCACTATCCCGACGTCTAAGGCAAGGGCCTGCTAGGTATCCTTACTGACGAGTCCTCTAGCAGGCTCCGGACGAAACGCTCTCCTAAAACCTCACTCCATAATTTTCCGCTCAGTCCTTCCACCACTCCTTAACCGCTACACCATTTTTATGTAAATTTGCGTATGCGAGCCATGGATCAAAATAAGGGATATGTGTTTCTGCAATTTTTCGTTTTCGATTATCTAACAATAGTTATTTAATGCGCAGTTTTCGCACACTTCGTTCGGAGGAAAGTATTGGGGCACGCATCGCAGAAAACAATATAAGCCCCTGCAATGTTTTGGTTAATTATACTGCGTTATGTGTCATTCCCATAATAGACAGAAGGGATATCGCATGTATGTACAAGAGTGACGCAGTACTAATCATCGCTGTAAGAGATATAGGCTTCTATGGTCCTCATTGCCTTTGATTGATTCACGTCTGTAAGATCTGCAGTCAAAACTTGGTTAGATGAGAACCCTATGGATCCTTTAAATAAATGAACGTAAAGTATTTCAAGCCGTAAGTATTTGGTAGTTTTGAAAAGAACTAATTTTATTATGAAGTTCGGACATCTTCAATGCTGTGTGATTCTTTCTGAAATGGTGAAGTTAGAAAGTTAAATAAAAAAATTATGAAAATCATTCTATATACTGTTTTTTTGTTTTTGTTTTATTATGAATACAAATTATTTATATTGGTCATATTAATAACAATTAAGGGGTTATAGTACTTTCTACGATACGTGCCCCAATACTTTCCTCTGAACAAACTGTGCGAAAACTGTGCATCAAAGAACTGTAGTTAAATAACCGAAAACGAAAAATTTCAGATACACGTATCCCTTATTTTGGTCCATAGCTCATATACGCAAACTTACATAAAAAATAAATTAACATTTTGCAAGACAAATTAATAAATAGTTTAAGAAAATTCATATATTGTTTAAAGAAATAATGTTTTTGCAATTGTTTTTATGTAACTAATTTGCCCGCTCAAAAACGCAATTTGAAAAAGAATTTTTTTCTACACCCCCTAGTTCTCAAGATAGTCCAAAAAATGTATTTCAACCTTCAACTTTGGGCGTTGGTTTCACTCCTTGCACATGGACGATTGGCGATAACAAAAAGTACGTGTCGAATATTTGTTTAAGAACTACCTTGCCTATAAATTTCATCAAAATCGGCGTGTGTAGGTTCGATATGTTCCCTTGCAGGGTTAAAAAAAAAAATTGCAGAATTTCAAGGGGCTAAACTTATTTTGTCGTACATCAGATTTTAGACCAGTAATCTTTTTAAATAAATAATAATAAATAATCTTTGAATGCTGCTATCGGGATGCCGCTTAAAAGGATATCAACTTTTTGATTGTACGGCGGAAAATGTGATTTGGAAACAGACAGATATACTCCTGATCTGTCGTAAGAACGAAGACAAGATTTTCCAGGCATGTCTCACGATTTATAAATTAGGTGTCTCGGATTCTGATTAAGTGTACTATAAGATGGTATCTTTAACTGTACTTCCTTTATGAAGGCGTCATCTTATTCTCAGAATGATACGTATATTCTATAGAGATGGAAAGAAAGTGCGACTGGCGGATTATTAGCAATGCAAAAGTTTTCATTTTTAAGCTAAATGTCACATATATGTACTCTAAGTGCTGTATCTATCAGAGTAAGTTGCACGTATTTTAGGTATAGTAAATACTGTACAGTATTGAAGTATTCTGCAATATTTCACATGAAGATGAAGTTTGCTAATGTTGTCAAATGACGATCAATGGGTAAATGTATTAAATGCTCTCAAGTTGTTAAAATATTTCTGAATATAATTTATATGTTATACAGTCAATGTATAATATGTTTTATGCATTATATGTTAAACAGTCAATTATATTGCACCTCACATTATTGTACTTTGAGCCAATTTATTTTCCATTGTAGTTGACTTTGAGTAACATTCATCTAGATCATTGTGTTCGTCTTGAAACGCTCTATCAGAATATAAATAAAGAACTATACCATTCCATTTAAAAATATAGGGTCGTTTTTTTTATTTCTAACATTAATTACATGAAATTATGTACCCTTCAAAACCAATAAAATTTGATTTGAAGCATTTTTTTCTATCAACAAAACTAGGCGAGTTATTCGGGTGACCCGTTTTAAATACCCCACCCTGTATGATGTGGACAATAATATAAAATATATTTCTTTTGTTAAATACTGTTAATACTTTGGTAATGGAAGTGTTGAGGGTAATGATAATTTATACGACATTTGACACAATAAGATTAAAGACAGTTCTTGAAGAAGTCATTAAACGTTTTAGCCTTAACCCTTAATCCAAAGACGATACGAAATTGCCAAAGAATCAAACTCAAACTTCTGTAACATTTTCTTAAAGTTACAAATCTATAACAGATATTAAAATCTATTGTTAAAGGAGTAAGTTTCTCTCTCCCATATGTGAAGTCTCCTTCAGCAGTACTCTCGGAAATACTCGATCGCAATTTTCTAATGTATATCAGTAATCCTGCTTACAGAGGGGCTCGAGCTTCTTGCGCATTATGAGTGAACTGACTTTATTGCACAAATAACAAATATTTGGGATGGTCCAGACGAAATCGAGCAGCTATTTGAAATGTGAGGATCTACCTCAAGTAAAATGTATGTCGCGTGGCGTTGTTCTCTATTCTCTTATTTTATAAACCGGGTCTACCTTCTAGAGGGTAGCGGATTTAAAGAGATTTCTCGAGGTGAGCAGAAAATTCAGCGGTAGGACGATTTGCTTGAAACACAAGGGGGCGGGTGCAGTGGACAAGAAGAGATTCTATTGGTGCAAAACATTACTTATTCGCCCTTACGTGAAAAATAAGCACCAAGAAAATAATATATCTTATTTCACAATAGTAAAACTGCAAAAGTATTTTTCCACAATATGTATATGATCAATCACTTCTTCATTACAGAATCTAGAAGTCAAACTAACTAACGTATTCGTAAAGGAAACCGTATATGTATAAGGATTTCAAAATAAATACTGACAATAAGAGACCCAGCTCCGATCAGTTTGATCTTGAAATACGTTGTCAAGAACATACTTTTGAACAACTTTTTCTTGCACATGTTGCTGTCGCTCAGCTTTAGTTTACAATTAACACCGAGATATTTGCAAAAAACTTTTGTGAAACTTGAATCACGAATAAATTTCATTTGGCATAAGCGGATGCCTATACATATTATAGAAATCAACATTTTCAACAACATTTTCCTATACATATGTATAATCAACTTTACTAGAACTTTTTCGGCCCCAGACATATAAATCCGGGCTATTCTTATATAAATAAAAATGATTAGGATAACTTATTGGTAAAAGATGTTGCCCAAGTATGACAATTGCGTTGCAATAAAAGTATTACTATTGTAATATATTTTTCAATTTTTATTAATTACAGCCAGCGGATTTGTTTATTTAATATAGTACTGCACCATTATGCGGGCCCTAGGCCCGTACCTATTTTGCTTACTGATAAACGCGGTCCTGTACAAATACGATGGTTGTAATTAACTGTTTTAGTAAAATTACGTAAAATCATGTATCCAGTAGTCAATCTTTTGGGCCCTAGGCATACAAATGAAAATCAAGTCCTTTCTTATATAAATAAGAATGGGTAGGACAATCTATCGGCAAAAGATATTACCCAAATATGGCAATGGCGTTACAATAAAAGTATTATTATTGTAGTATACTTTTCAATTTTTGTAAATGAAAGCCAGTGGATTTGTGTCGCTTTGAATTGTTCGTGGTGCAAGAAGCATTTGTGTTTTTGTGAAAATTACATTGAATAATTTACGCACATTGATCCTTTTTGTTTAAAAGCTACAGTGAGAGTTTCACAACAAAACATCTCTTTTCGGAGCTACCACATATTTAAGAAACGAGGAACAACTCGGGTACTCTTCTGTTGTGCACATCAAACAAAAAAATTTGAAACATAATAACTTTTTTGTAATGCAAATGTCAAAATTACAATTTATCCGTAGTTTTTGCTTAGATGCATAGCTTCTGTAAACAAATATTCAAGAAAATTTATTCACATTTAACTGGAAAAAATGATTAAAAATATGTCGCTTTGCAATATTTTGTTTAAACAACTGGGTTATTAACAAAATCATTTTCACCATTAAATTCATCGTTAAAAAATACACAATTCATTTTTTTATGTAATTGCTCTATCTCTCGTAGTTTCCGAGATATTCGTCGAAATCGACTTCGCAACCCCAACTTTAGGGGCGATTTCCACCCTTTTAATATGCGCGATTACCGATAAAGAAATGCGTGTCAAATATTTTTGTGAGAACTACATCATATTTAAATTTCATTAAAATCGGTGATTGTCACTTCGATACGTTCCCTTCTTAGAGTTAGATTTGAAGATAGTTGTTTCAACTAATTGTTATAACTTGCAAAAGAACCTTGACTTGACATTTTCAGAAAACAATAAGAAAGGAGAGTACTTTTATCCTCTCCGCCGATCGGTTTGTCGTTTAAATAATAAAATGAAGCTATAAAAAAACAATACTGAAATAGCCAAAATTGAAGAAAACTGCTAAACTACATAAGTCTTTTGCAAGTATCTCGAAAACTAAAGCTCAACGACGGCAACATACATAGAAGAAAGTTGTTCAAAATACAACATATTTCAAGGTCAAAGTAATGAAGCTGGATCCCTTGTTGTCAATATTTATCCGATTTTTATTGAAGAATTTGTTTTATTAACATAATAAAAATGAGTTTCTATTATTAAAATTGTTATTATAAATTATAAAAGAAAAATATAAAAAGAAAAAGCTTAGTCAGTATATCCACTAAAATATAAAAAACAATGAATGGTATGAATGTATATGCTGTGTAATATTAATATAGTCAAATATTTCATTAACCAGTCAATCTGAAACGCTATCCCTAACGTAGTATTATAAAGAATTTAGCCCATCTCTATTGGATGTGTGGCAATAATAATTGAAAGTTATATTTGTAAATTATAATTTATAATCTAATTAGAATGATACGGTTAAATGTTAGTAGAAAGTCAAGTGTATCAAAACAGTGTTAATATTTACTCCAATAAGAAGTTATTCTACGTCTTATAACTAATAAAAAAAAATGTTGTGCTTATGCTTATCAAATGCTAAAATATTGATTTTCAGGAAGATATAGTAAAACAATCTTCAGACATCAAGAGATACGTTCCTTGCTTTTATTAAAACAACAGTGTTAATAGGTTAATAAAAGAAAAACAAAGTATATTGCTCTTGGGAGAATTATTTTCAGCACGCTTATTTTATTGTTCACGTGTTGACTCAACTAACAATTATAACGTAGAAAAGATGGAAAGAATAAAAGGGTCGGGGGGGGGGCGCTGCGCCCGGCATTTGGCAACGCATCTGGGGGACCTCTCCCAGAATGCTCGACGGACACGACGATAAGGAAACTTGAGGCGCTACTTATTCCAATAAACAGAATATCCATCTTTACTGGAATTACTCTATAAAAAAACCATATTACACATTGCTATCATTTTCACTAAACAAAAGTTGCGCCCTGTTTGTCTTCGTTCAACAACCAAATCCATTGACTTTGCGTTAAAACGGCATACGAAATTGCAGAAAAATCGTCGATCAGATAGCAGTTTGGTGATCAAAGCATGCAGAACAAAATTCTGCTCCTAAAATATTGACGTACACTCAGGTTACAGAGAAAGTTTCAGTTTTCTGGCGATTGCTTCGCTTTTTGATTCCTGCAGTCCGTCGTTACAGGGAATTTCGCTGGGGGAGAGAGCTGCGTTTCAGGACCGGGCGCTCGGTTTACTTAGTTCGCGAGCGTAACTTTAGAACGAAAGTAAAGTCGTGGTCACGATGGAATTTAAAATATGCTAGACCATCTTGCACAAGGGTTCTTGTGGCGTTTTAGACGCGAATGAGGGTCCCTCGCGATGCGATCAAGTGACGTGGTTGTAATTCGAGTGTCTGTCGATGAACATAATGGCGAATGACGTGTCAGAATTATTGCTCTTTCTTTTAATTCGATTGATTCTTCTTTTTGCGGAAGTCGATAGAAAAGGTATTGGCGGAAGCTGAACGAGAGCAGCGCTCATTCTCTGATCAGTTCCCTTTGAATTTGCATCTCCTTGATAGCCGCTTGGGATTCCTTTGTAATAGAAATTTAGATCGTAGTTAAATATATTCCTTGGCCAAGCTGATATTAGTTACATTTTATTTCGAAGAATTATGTTAATTTATGCGAGAACTTAAACATGATTTTCATTTTAAAGGGTCTCGTTGTAATTATCGAAATTCGTTAGTAATTTAACCCTTTCCGTAAAATTAAGAAAACAATTATGCTCGTAGAATTTCATGGGAAATTAAACGTGTAATGAGCAAGACTAACGAGAAATTAAATTATATTGATAATCATTCATCTACTTGGCATTCAATTAATTTCACAATCGAATATCGTTTACATCGTTGCTAGTATAATCAATTTCTGTCATCATCTGAGTGGTTTAAAAATAACATTAATTTGCAAATAATGCATGTTATTAAATTGCGTGTAAATGTTATAATCTACTAAAGAAGCAGTCATCCGTGAGAGATAATTAGATGTAACACACAATGATTTACATAAACTTCAGCCACTATAATGGTAGGTGGAATTTATTTCATTTCAGTTATTATAAGTTCATAAAATTGCAACAAGCTTGCAAATAAATAATTAGGGTTTGGTCGATAATTTGTTGAATAAGAGTAAATGTAATTTAATCAATGATTCAATACGTTATATTGTGGGTGCAAACAATTTCACAAAAAAATTATTTTCCAAAACTGACCCTCACTACCCACTTTTTAAAATTCTTCACATCCACAGTATACACCATGCCAGATAGTAAAACCTTTAAGTTAACTTTTTTCCTGCGTCTTATATGTGGACCGTTTATTTTGACAGTGTAAGTCCATTTAAAAATAGAAATGGGAAAAGGACAAATTTTCATATATCTTGATATGAACTTTTTATTTATAAACAACTTATTATGTAATTCTAAATTTATTTGTTACTTTTAATAAATTTACATTTCGTTGATTAATGAAATTGCAGAATCATTTATTTTGAACGTCGTGTAAGTCCATCCATGATCTTGAAAAAAGGTATTGGTCTAGTTAATTGTCAAAAAGACTATTTATAAAACAAATTTACGTATATTTAAAAACATAGAGGCGAGGAAAAAATAAATAGACCTCGTCTGAATTTTTGAATTGATGCAAACGCAAACATTTCAATATCTCAAAATGAAAGAAAATGGACTTACACCGCTTTCAAAACAAACGGTCCCCGTATAGTTTGTTAAATGCTAACGATAATGTGAAAAATGGGACTTCCTTGAAGGGGGGTGTGTTTTCTAGTATCACTAAGTATTTATTATTAGTGTTGCTGTAAACGAAGAAAACTTTGGC
Organism: Holcopasites calliopsidis; assembly: GCA_023838395.1. Lineage (NCBI taxonomy): Eukaryota > Metazoa > Arthropoda > Insecta > Hymenoptera > Apidae > Holcopasites > Holcopasites calliopsidis. The sequence goes on along the minus strand of JALHAQ010000018.1, from coordinate 584,852 downwards.
CACTTTTCATTATCATCTTGTAACTACGTAACAACGTAAGTGGAGAAAATTTTCTTGTCGAAAGGACGGGTACCGAAACATATTAGAATTCCATTTAACCATCAACGAAGTGGACCAGCAACGGGAATCTCGTGCATACTTGAAAATCGAAATTGCTACGAATTCCACGAACGAAGCTAGCCATCTAGCTTCTGGGACGCGGCTGATCTCACCCACCGTTGCAGTTATGGAGTTCCTCGCCTGAAACTTATTTCGCACTTTGCAGCGATGTAAGAAGTACCGCAGAATTATCGATTGAAATTGAGTCGGCCAGTTGAAGTGAAACTTTGCGAAGGAAAAATAAAGTGCGGCTGTAGAAAAAACTAGAAGAATCCCAAAGTATTGGCAAATATTTAAGTACGGAGCAAGGAAACGTATTGTGAGACGTTAGCCTAGAGAACTTGTAGTTTATCTCATTCGAACGCCAAGAACCTGTGCCAAAACTTTGGCTTATTATACGGTACGGTAAGGTAATACCGATATTTAAAGTGCGGGGAAAAGTATAGGGTTATACAGAGTGTTTCGCTACTTCATGCCAATATTTTAAGGGACGATTGCTGAACAACTTTTTCCTTTGTCCAAATGTTGATTAAAGCTTCGTTTTTGAATTGTTAATGAAAAACACTAACCAATCAGAGCGCGCTCAGTCGAGAAAGAAGATCGTGATATGCTCAACGCGGCTTTGAACACTGTCGCGGCTGAGCGCGCGCTCTACGCGCGCCCTGATTGGTCAGTGTTTTCCGTTAATAATTTAAACACGAAGCCTTAACCAACATTTTGGCAAAGAAAACAGTTGTTCAAAATTGCCTCAGCAATCGCTTCATAAAATATTTGCATCAGGTAGCGAAACAACATATATGTTTAATGGAAGAATGGAGGAGGAATCGCATCTTACAATTAGAATTTAAATGGAATGTAAAGATTCGTTCTCATTCCTGTTACTCTATTGCACAGTTACTCATTATACAATTATTTTGACTCTTGAAAAATATTAGGTCTCACTATTGTTTAATAAAGCAGTACACAAAGTGGGGCATTTTAAAAGAGGACTGGCTACTTGCGTGTTTTTGTGATTGCTGATTATAGCTTTTGTAATCACTAGTAAGTGTCATAGAACGTAAACAAGCAAGTTTGATTGATAACCTGTTTTAAATGCCCCGGTATACATACAGGGGGTCTCAAACTTAAACAGCTAAACTGCCAGGACATAATATAGAGGCAAAAAGAATACACAAACTTTATGCAACGTTTGATGATAAACGCTCTAGTACAAAGTTATAAAGAAATATTGCATATATGAAATAAGTAACGACGTGTTTTGAATAACAGAAAACAGAAGGCTAACTGTGTTTATGTGATACATACATGCTCCTTTTATCATATCCTTGTAAAACCCTTGTGCTCGGATACAAGTTTCAGACCGGCAAACAATGGGATTCATAACACCAACAGATTCTTGAAAGATCTATTCAGTTTTAATAACTGCATTTTAATCCTTTGTAAAAAATATGTATCATAATAAACATGTATAAACATGTATGCAAACCGAATAAATACAGTTGACTTTCTATGTGCTATTATAGAAAACATGTCGTTACCTATTTCGTGTATATAATATTTGTTAATAACTCTGTAACAAAGCATTTATTATAAAACTTTTAATGGTGGTCAAACAAATTTCCTCAAGGGCATTTTTGGCGAGATTTCAAAACCACCGAAGTTGTTTTTAATGAGACTACATACTTTTCATACGACGATATGATATCTAAGGTCAAGGCGAGTCCAACGACCTATGACATTATGACCTTCACGTGACCTTGAGCACGAATAATGCATAAAACTTGCATTATTAATGGGTAAATGGTGTAATAACTGTCATTACATGATTAATGAGGGAAAATTTATTTTCAAATATTGATGGAAACTGTGCAACATGAAGATTCCGAAAGGATGAACTAAGGTGAAGTCTTCCTTAAGTTTCCTCCGTTGCTTAACATGCTTACCAATGCTTACCGTTTAGCCCGATGAACAGTGTTGCGAGGGAGTATAGGAAACGTGTTTACTAATATTAAGCAAGGAAGGAAACATAAGAAAGGCTAGATAATAGTTCACCCTTTCAGAATCCTCATATTGCACTGTTTTCATCGATATTCTAAAATAAATTTTCCCTCATTAATCATCTAATCACAGTTCTTACACCATTTACAACAATAATCCAAGTTTTATGCGTTATTCGTGCTCAAAGTCGCGTGAAGGTCATGATATTATAGGTCTTTGGACTCGCCTTGACCTTAGCTATCATATCGCCATATTAAAAATATGTAGTCTTGTTTTTAAAAAACTTCGATGGTCTTTAATTTTGAAAAACATGATCTTGAGGAAATTGGTTTGCCCACAATTACGTTGGCCCCTTCGAACCAAGCATCTTTTTTCTTCGACATTTTTCCCTATCATACAAAATAAGCCAGGTATTTGGAATGCTCAAGTTAAGTGGGACACCCTGTATACTTCAGTAGATATCAGTTTAGAGAGACTATTCAGTACATTGTATTGTAATTTGATTTCAATTATAAGGAAAAATATGGAAATAATAAAATTCAATTAAAATAGAGATTCATAAGAAATTAATTAAAACATTATTCATTCTTATCCACTAACTCCCTGTTACCTTACTCATGAACTTGAAAAGAGGTGTATAAATAGTTCAGGCTCTGAAATCTATGCATTCGCTTCCTCCAAAAATGCCAACAAGTACATGTGATGAATATTACAACTGCTTCGAGGAAATTCTAAGACACACATACTATACGTTTCCGCAACACCAAGTATCTTCTTCCTCAGGCTCATCCTTATACGTCATAGGCAGCTGCATCTGAATCATTCAGTTTTTGTCCCTGCTGTACCGTTCCTTCGCTTTGTCGTTTCAATACGCGATGCATACCTCTTTACACACCTGTCGGTATCAAACCTGTCGCAAACATTCGTGTTCACCCAAAACAATGTATCTGCCTCACATCTATCTCGCGGAGAGCTTTTTCTCTCGATACTTGCAATTCTCCTAGCAACTACGCCTCTCGGAAAGTTCTAGCGACGACGCCAGTAGGAAACAGTTCGCTATAGGTTCGTCGAAAAACGACAAAGCATTGAGCACTGCATCAAGCATTTATTTGATCAAGAATGTACCAAAGATCGCTGTATAAGTGACTGGGGCACGCAAGAAACAAGGAAAAAGTTAGTTTTTGATTTTTTAAGCTATGGCGCACCAAATCGAAAAATCTGAAAAAAATGCAGTACAATAGAACCAATAATACATACTTACTCAAAAAATATGAATGTAGTACCGCAACTCCTTCATTCCCAAACCGGCATTTTTCATCTTTTTTTTTTCGTTCTTTATTTTTCACAGACTGGTTCTCTAATTTAAAGATCTGAGAAAAATCTATAATATGTGGTTGATTAATTAAAGGGCCCCTGATTTTTTGCAAAGTTTTCCATGCACGCAGATGAGAGAAGTTGGTGAAAAATGTGATTTTTTGTTTTTGGCAATTACTTCCCCCCTAGTCGAGATACAGTACTGAAACTGGGCACACATTGTACTTTTTTGATAAGCTATCAAATGATCCATGGCAAATCGAATTTAGTTTAGAGGCACTTTTGACCCCCTTACCCGGCTATACCTTTTTTATTCCTTTTGGAAGTATTATACTGATCAATGCATAATCTTAATTAGATAATGTATTATTAATACATAAATTGTAAACAGAAACTGTCCCAAATGTGAACTCTGCAATTCATCTTCTAACATAGAAAATATCATATTAGTCTGTAGAAAATGTTCGAGAAAAAGGAAAGAATTCGATATTAAACTCGATTTAAGGATGAACCTACATGGACTGAAGAATATCCAGAATATATTAAAGTTTTTTAAACTGATTCATTTGTTAGATCCTCTGTAATTTTTCCTTGAACTATGTTCAATAAGTGTACTCTGTAATGTAATATAAATTAAGCAAACTATTGTAGAAGTGCGAAATGTAGAGAAATGTAAATATGTAAATATATTTTTGATATAGCAACATGATAGAGAGCTCAAGGCGAGTCCAACGACCTATGATGTTATGAACTTCGCGTGACCTTGAGTATGAAAAACTCAATAAACCTGGATTATTAATGTAAATGGCGAAATAACTGATTAGATGATTAATAAGGAAAAATTTATTTTAAAATATTGATGAAAACAGTGCGACATGAAGACTCTGAAAGGATTAACTAATATCAAGCCTTCCTTATGTTTACTTCCTCGCTTAACACGTTCCCTGCCGCGTGGGGCGTATACGCCCCACGCTGAACTTTCCGTTCAAGCCATTTGGTATTATCATTGTAAAATGAAGAATTTTTTAAAAATTAATTATGGAGTCAATTATGGACATCTTAATACTATTGCTGATGGTCTCATTTAATCGTGGGGCGTATACGCCCCACGCGGCGTGATGGGCAATTTTTCTTTACTGTGACTTGTTTTAACCGCATTTCTCTTATTCCGATCAGTCATTTATTCGCGTGTCGTTGATACAATACTTACTGCATCACTGAAGCTAGGATTGATTTATAGTTCAGTGTGTTCCTTCAGTGTGTTAAACGAAGGAAATACGGTACGTACATATTATTTCAGTTTATAAATTCGGATATCTTGCATTTAAAAATGTTTGCAATTTAACTAAAATGTTATATTTTAAATTGATATAGGCATGATAAAAAAAATTATATGTGAGGATGCCACTCGCTTGGCATAATAATGTTCAGCCAGTTATTTGTTAAACTAATTCCTAGAAAAATAAATTTATTGGTTTGTTGTGTTATGCATGTTAAACTATACAACCTTTCCTTGATAATTATGATTTTTACACTATTTTAATTATTGTAAGGCATACGCCAGCAACAAAATAATACAAATGTAAAGCGTGGGGTACATACGCCCCACGCGGCTTGAACGGGAAGTCTTCAAAGAACGGTCTGGCAGGGAACGTGTTAACCTTCACTCGGCGGCTGCTGGGTCATTTTAACTCGCTACATAAGTCGTCTGTTTTGAAGTTCGACCTTATTGCTGTAACGATTGCATTATGCAGCAGGCCAAATTGACCCAGTATAAAATATATGTTATTAATGTTAAAGTTTTTTAAATTGATTAATTTGTTACACCCTCTGTAATTTTTCCTTCAAATATGTACGATAAGTATACTCTGTAATCTAACATCAATTAAGTGAACTCGTGTAGGAATGTGAAATGTAGAGAAAGGTAAAGTAATCGCTAATGACTCTATTGTTGATGCGGCCACTAAAAATAAACTCGCATATAAAAATATGGGACGCAGGTGCATTAGAACATATAAATGTTGCATCTGCTTCAACTGAAAGCAACTTATCTGTTTACACGTCAACATGAGTGCATGATTTGAGCCTGATCAATTAATTTCCTTTACATAGACAAGAGCATCGGCAAGTATATTTGATTTAAGCTCCCAGCAAAAGTCGCCTGTCTTTGATCAGACGTCGAATAGGCACTAATCCTGTGCTCTTCGAAGTTTTTCCATTAATTAATTCAAGTAATCTACTCTGTTCCTGCAAGTGTGCAGGACTGGTAATTTCTCGCCATCGATAATACGAATTTATGGTAATTGGCATACCTTTGAAGAAGCATGGTTAAAATTCGAGTTTCAGGTCAGCATGTGGATATCAAAGGCTCAATCTGCTTTATCGAAGAATTCATGTGAGTTTCTTTCAACTAGATTGTTACGAGCCAGGGCTTGGCGAGTTTGGCCGGGAAAGGGTTCTAGGGTTTATGGTTACATCTGATACTCGCATAGTAGGTTAACAGGTCAATCTTGAGTGACTGACCCGGGAAGAGGTCCGTGTTCTCCCAGGACTGGCCGACGGTTGTGAAGCGTCGGATAGCCGAGAGTCACGGTAAAGGGAAAGAGTGCGCTTCTCTGGACAGCTGACGTCGTCAGGTAGCCTATAGGCGCGGATGGAAGGATTCCGGATCTCCGGACTATTTAGCGGGTGTGAAGCGCCACGTAGCCGGCTCACCAGAATCAAGGAAGGTGTGTGTTTCCGGACAGCCGACGTACACGCCGGGTAGCCGTATAAACACGGATGGTCAGGTTGGGTTCAGGTAAAGGAACTAGTAACGTGCGTACACCACGAGCAGCTATGGTGTATTTTGTGGGTCCCCTTCAAATCGAGGATTTTCTATGTATTAGAAGAAGGTACAATGGAACAACAACTTGTGAGAAAAACTATGACTGGTATATTCAAGATGAAATGGGAATTGCAAAGATTGAGCGGTATACAATGAATCCACGGGTTTTAAGTATGAAAGCCAAACAGTAACTACGTACTGAAAGGAGATATTTGCTCGAAGGGGATTAACCCGATCTTGTAATGTCTGTGTCAACGAACGAAACTAACGCAACGAATGCGTGACCAGGACTAGCCCGATTTGGTTGAATTTCGTGGTCCTTATATACTCAAAAATTAGGCTCGTAGTTGTGTAAGGGGTAACTGTAGTTGCTCCAGTTTCATGGGAACGCTGCGAGGGTGGTCTTCTGATTTTCCGGATTCTGTTTATTCCTTGTAGGGCTGGCGGCTCCCAGGAATTTGGTCTGTCTTTCCCAAGGTCTGAGTTCCCTTTAGGAGGGGTCCTAAGTGTGCAGGTGCGGGCTTGGTCGCGTACGCGTCTTATGATTATAAACATTTGTAGAGAATTCCAACCGTCGTCCCGGATGACACGTTCCCGAACGAATCAAAATTATGAAATAATTTCACCGTGCGTAACAAGATCAAGGGTTCCCGAAGCTTTACCTAGGTGGGCCAAATTGTAAAGTCCAAAATATTTGGCAGACCAAACAAAAGTGTTATGGAAAAACACGTTCAAATCGATAAAAAGTTAGACAAAAGGGAAATATTTATAATAATTTTACAACAAAATCGTTCTTTATTTATGATTATATTTACTTTTTATTATAAATTGTTTATTAACACATTAAAAGAATAATTAAACAAAAATAACTAAATGATTTCAAATAAAAAAAAGAAAAAAAGACTGAATTCATCAATCTGAAGTGTGTTCAATCTGACTTGTGCAGCTGTTGTTTCCTTTTAATAATATCAGTGAGCCTTGGTTCTAAGTCGGTTGTATGCATTCTTAACACCGCTTGTAAATGGTCACCAGTTAATTTTGATCTCAATTTGGACTTATTAATACGCATGATTAAGAAAGTTTTTCGCATATATGTACATATAAGTGCTTTCAAATAATGAAAAATAGAGCATGCTTGTACAATTTTAGAAAATCCTGTGGAGATAACTATTTATAAAAATCAATTAAGGAATTGTTGTGATAAGAAAGCCTTGACAGTTTCTTATAATTCGATCAGTTCGGAAACGTTTTATGGATCGTACGAAAATGGATCAGAAAATAAAGTAAATTCTTTCTCGTAATTCTTACAATCATTAAAACGTTTATCGAGTTCTTCTAACAAATTCTGTACAATTTTATAATATTTTTGCGACTGAAGAATAGCTGAAGCTTCAGCATTTTCTGTTAATAATGTTCTGCTCGATTCAAAATGAGAGACGTTTCCAATTTGAAATTCTTCTAATAATCGAAATTTTCGTTCTGTGGCTTTTTTAATTGTAACATGATATAATTTATAAATTGACATCGCGAACCACATTTATAGGGTTTGCGGGCCGCACTTTGAGAATCCCTAAACTAGATCAACAGACGAAACAAGCGGCAAGTGTCCAATATTTATTAATTGAATATTGAATATTTTTAATTCATAGAAAAAATGTTGGTAGATTAAAATTCATTGGTATTTCAACGTAGATCAATTTTACTTATAAATTATTTTAAATAAAATGATTTCAGTGAAGAACACGGAGAATTTTGTATCGCAGTGTAATGCAAAGCAACTTTTAAATTTTAATTTGCAATTTCCAAACAATGTTTTTAATTAATAAGTTTATCAACTTAGATCCATTGATTGAGAAACTATACTGGTTTTGTTTGTAATTCTGCATACCATGATTTATCCATCGGTTCTATGAACATTAAAATATATAATTTTACAATAAAAGACGGTCGAACATGGTATGTATTTTTAAAAATTATATCTTTGCTGGGTCAACTAAAAATATATTAAATGAACCACGCTTCTATATCACAAATCATACACGGATCGGGACGGGAAGCGGATGAAAAGTGTGAGAATGACAGAAAAATGGCAAGACCAATTGCGAGATGGCTGCAGTAACGTCGTATGAAAATAGGATATCCCAACCTGTTTCAGCTGGGCGAAGAGAACCCCGAAATTCACCGTAATATGCGGACGATTCTTGGAAAAACTTTGATAGCTCGCCTTGGCGAACACGCCATGTGAGCAACGCAACTACTCGCGTCCGCGGAATAAACGAGTAACGACGCAATAGGAGCAACATAATCCGATTATCTCGACCTTAACTATGGTATTTTCAGATAACGCGATGATATGAGTATTTGGGATGACCGTATAATCCGGGCAACATCTGCATCCGCTTTCGTTTGAACGTTTCGACGTGTAATATCATTAACGTGAACGTACGAACTTGTAGATTCTTCGGGAGAATCGTTTCGCCGACGTTTCGTTCGCATTATCGCAGAACAGGTAAGTAAGGGAGAATGGATTTCCTCTTCCTTTTCGATGGCAAAGGCGAGGAAAAGTTTAAGTAGAAAAATGATGGTATAAAATGATTTTCAGCACTTACCAAGACATTCTCCTTAAGGAATACTGGAGAGAACAGAATTTTTAAGTATTTAAATTTAGGTAGGAACTTCACATTAAATTTTTAAATACTTTAATTGAAATGTGAATTCAGATTAAAATTTTTTAATATTAAAATTTAATGAAACAAGATGTTTAAATATTAAAATATAAATCAGAGTAAAAATGTTTAAAGATGTAAATTCATTGTCTTCCTTTCCCCATGTTACATTCACAAAACTAAATTTACACAATGCTACAGGAGAACGTTCGTTACACTTGGGGGACAAAAGTGTTAACATAAGAACATTTTTCTCATAATAAAACAAGAAGCGTTTAGCGACTAGACGAGATGAAATGAATGCAATCTGTTTGTAAATGGTGCATGCATGCGCCTCATGCCTGCAATACAAAATCAAAAAGTCACTAAAAAAGAACAATGAATGGCATACCTACAATTAGTCGGATCTCTCCCTTGAAACCGTGAATCTTTCGTTTCAAACATTTCTTTTACAATGCGTAGTCTTTTGGAAAATTCGGCATAAAGTTTTTAATTGAACACCCTGTATAATTTATTAATTGTTTCCAGTTATTTATCAGTATACTCTGTCCACATCATATTTACCTCTGAGCGGTAATCGATTCCACCGCAATTGATTTCGTTTAAATATTTTCAATAAAATGGTATTATTTCTCGAAAACATTTAATGACGATATTGCCAATATAATAATTATATCACATTACAAATTCTATCGATTAATTGCTCTGAACAATGCCAAAGGCTGTAGGCACAACAGGAATATTAGCACATAAATTCATTTTGAACTGAATTTGATGAATTTTCATGCCAGTTCGAATTATTTTGTCACCATTTAATTCAGGCCTATCTTACTTCTTGTTCGCCGCTGCTGATCAATCCCACTACTAGCTCCCTAGTTCTCCCTCTATTAGTTTGCAGGGCCCTTCCAGGCATAATCGCTGTATGTATCCGGTTATACGCTGTACGTGTGGAGTTGTTGGTTAAGTTGAGGAGTTAATTTTCACAACTCAAACGCTTGCAAGCAAGACTTTGTTACTTTTGCAACGCGGCAAACGTGTTCCGCTCTCGGTAGGAAACCGATTCGCATACATTTTTTAACGGTCTCTCGCTGTCCTTAAAACTAGACTTACAAACTATGTATCTTAGAAGTTACTATAATCTAATGACTAGTTACTAACTAGAGTGTGCAGGTACGTCAAAGTAATATGTCCCTACACCCTACCTTCGCGTGACGTCCTACTTCTACAATTACGTCATAGAATATGAACTCGCGACACACTATAGGAATAGCCAGTAGCGACACTTCCTCAAAATCGTGTCCGAGAAATACTACAGCGCACGCTCTATATTACTACTAACAAGATGGCGTCAATTGCCCTCCATAGCATCTCTGTTGTCCTCGTACACACTCCGGGCCTAGCAGCGTCATTTTGTAGCATAGTAACAACCAATCAGAACATCGCGCGCTACTACACCAATTATCACGTGACCTCGAATACTAACATCAAAGGGACCGACGCGGAGTGCCGCTACTGGTTATTCTTATAATATGGTATTGGGTATACGGCGCACGATTATCGCAGCGAGACCTGCCACTTCTCTCGTGTTTGAAGCGTTTGTGGGGGGTTCGAGAAATGATATCATTTGATTGAAAATAGTTAAACGAGATCTATAGCAATGGAATCGATTATCACTCGGAGATAAATACGCTGTGGACAGAGTATATTGACAAATTTCTGGAAACAATTATTAAATTATTCAATTGAAAACTTAATGTTCAATTATCCCAAAAATTACGCATTGTAAAAGAAACGTTTGAAACAAAAGTTTCACGGTAGTTAGTAATAGAAGACAAGAGGGGAAACAATATGCAACTTGAGAGCCACAAGTAGGACAGGCCTGATTTGATTTATTAAGAAATGGTAATGTTAGATACTCCCATATACGGCTTCCACTACAAAGTTAACTCTTTATTAAGTCACGTACCCAAAATTCATTTGCTGCAACACATGGGCCTCAAGGAGCCCCCGTCATGAAATCGCGTCCTTTCGCGCGACCGTTAACTTTTACTTGCCAGCCCTTAACTTTCTCCTAATTTCCCTAAAACATTCACTACAGATTTGCTCCCTACTAAACCACCAAAGTCCCGCCAAAACTACCTCTACTTCTAACCACTTCCACCCTAGCAGTAACCAATTGGAATTCCTCCATCCTCTCCAAGTTTAAAAAACAGCCAATAGTTATTTTCCAAGTCTATCCCGCTAGCTTTGGTGAGTAGTGTATCAAACCCACTGCGGCAGAATAACATATTATATCTCTCGCCTTCTAAGGTTCGACTTCAGTCGATTCGTCAGTAGCCCTGTGTGAGATCCCGGAATCTTGGGAATTCCGAACTGCGGGTCCGGTCAAGACAAGTCGGGCAAGATCCGTCAAGATCCCGAAACGTTTCGAAATAGCCTGTAACTGGTTGAGATTGGGCTATGACCATGTTTCGAAGGGGCTGTGACCGGCTGAGATGTGGCTGTGACCAGGTTTCGACTGGGCCGTGACCGGCTGGGATTGGACTGTGACCGGCTGCAATTGGGCTGCGACCGGCTGAGAGTTAGCTGTGACCGGGCCGATGACTACGGAGTCACAGCCTGGTCGCAGCCCGTTCGTAGCCCTTTCTCTTTTCATTATGCTTCCTCTTTCATATAGTATACCATGACTCATCTTCTTTTCTGCCGAAATGCTTCGGGCTCTCGAACCCTTTCGGGATCTCGAAATGTATCGGGACCCGGAACACTTTCGGGATTCACGCCGACCCCGCCCGACTTTTCCCGGTTTGACTCAATCTCGAAATCTCGGGATCTTGCACTTGCCTACTCGTCAGACTTTAATAAATGTAAAAACTTAGAAGACCAAGGCTTGCAATCGTATTACCCTCGCGGTGTTACGACAATAATCGCTATTCATAGAATCAGGTGAAAGCATTTAATGTATTTAGCAGAGACGGTATAAGCTGACTGAGCACTATGTACTTATTGCTAGTGGTAACTTTGCCCCATATACGTTCTACGTGCGCTAACAAGGGGCGCGACGCGTATCGGGACTCGAGAATATGCTTCCTTGCTGAACGAAATCTTCCTGCGGACATTTGCTAGGTACACCGAGGGTAATACTGTGAGCGAGCTGTGGCAGCGATGCAAATTCTGGAAATAGCAGTGGAATATGGACGAACGAACGGTGCGCATCTCGTCGACGCCATTCTTGAGCCCTGGTATTTATCTTAACGATTCGATACGACAGCCGACCGTGTACCAAGCCATTTTGGGTGTACATGAAAATGCTCGGAAATGGTGGAATTCAAATAAGTCACGTACTATTTGCCATAGGTATGATTGCTTGTCTAGAGAACAACAGATAATTTAAGCAATTTAGCAAACCAGTGGTACAATGCCTCGTTGAAGGAAGTTGATTGAGAATATGAAAACCTGCAGCGTAAGTTGCAGGGCTTCCGACATTTAAACGTACAATGTGCATTGCTCAACTATAGCTTCTTAAAGTCATATTTATATTTCATGTGGAAATTCTACTGTATTAGAAGAATTTCATCTTAACGTCTGGAAAATCAAGTTATATTTAATGCTTGACACAATATATGAAGGACTACATACGAAAAATTTCTAACGAATTTCATCTTTTAACTATGAATTGTAGAACGTACGGGAAATATTATTGCATCTGCATTTCTTTGGCACCAACAAAATTTTTCGCAATGAGCGTCTTGTGAGAAAAAATGGAAAGGAACATGAAACATCACATTTTGAAGACATGTTAGTGTTTGGAAATGTCTTTATTATAGATACCAATATTAATTTGTAACAATGTCTTGCTAATAATAGTACATTAGTTTTCATACTGCAACATATGAGATAGTCAATTATTAGCATCGCCTTGGCACGAACTTATTTCAATTATATGCTTAGCAGTCAATTTTTGTAACCTTTAAATGATACTTTTGCACAACGCAGGATTACTTAAATTATTGTAGCGTACTATTTAATAATTAATCTAACCACTAACTTGTACTCAACTAACAAATTTCAAAAATGTCACTCGTATGCCTTTGGTTCGAAGCGCCTCATATTATTTCTGCATATTACTTTGCTTTATGATAACTCTGTTGTGTATTTTGCTTGTTTAGTGTCTAAACGTATTAGGGTAAATATTTGGTTTTCTACAATATTGAACCGTTTATTCTGAAACTGATGTAAGTCCATTTACTTTTATTTTGAGATACTGAAATGTTTGCGTTTGCGTCGATTCAAGAATTCAGATGAGTTCTATTTATTTTTTCCACGGCTCTATGTGTTTAAATATATGTAAATTTATTTTATAAATAGCCTTTTTCACAATTTTGTGACCAATACCTTTTTTCAGGTTCGTGGATGAACTTACACCACTTTTAAAATAAATGACTCTACAATTCCATTTATCAACGAAATTTAAATTGTTAAAACCCAAAAATAAATTTAGACTTACAAAATAAATTGTTTACAAATAAAAAGTTCATATTAAAATATATGGGAATTTGTCCCTTCTCAATTTTTATTTTTTAAATGGACTTACATCACTTTCAAAATAAGCGGTCCATATGTTGAAATCATCCTCGTAGGTGTATCTTATTATTCATAGGGAACAAATAAAATGTGCTATTTTTGCAAAAGTTGAGAAGCTCCTTAAGAAATTTGAAAATAAATACTAACACGTTTTAATCTATCTACATGGAATTCATTGGTCAATTTCATTATTAGCATTATGTTGTAATTCAACGTATTGCACAAAATTCGATTAAATTGTTCTGGAATTTCGACGAAGGAGCGAGCAATGAAGGGGTCGAACTATTAAACTACCAAGCGCAATTCGAAATACTCCACCCGCTATACATACAATGTGATACTGAATTTCGAGGGCACCCATTAAAAACGTGACTGTTTAAAATTCTGTCGAACACCCGACAAAATAACGAGAGCGGAATTAATTTTCTTTCTCAGAGATGCAGCGAATAAAATAGCAGCAGCGTAAGCTGGAAAATAATGTGTTGGGCAATTTTACAAATAATCTCCTTCAAGGAACGTAGTAATTGATATTCGAAGCACTTCAATTCTAAGAAGCTGCCAATCATATCACCATTAATATTAAGATCAAGGAGCATTTTAATGTTTACGATACTTAATGTTTCTTCTAATTTTTCTTCGCGACTATGCAACATACGTTTTGCATATAATTTTATCCCTTTACCAAATTGTTATTGCCATGTTATAGCCCTTTCCATAGCTACTGATCAACTTTCGCTAATGAATTATTTTTATAAGTCCAAAAACAACGGAGATTTTCAAGGTAGTAATTTTTATTGCCCATCCTATATATTATCGTATTGCTTATTTATGAATGAAGGCAAAATAAATTTCGACAAATTTCCTAATTTCTCCCAAACTCCTCCATTATTTCGTTTCGCATTTTACTGGATTTGTACACTCTGACAACTACACACATATGATTAGTAATAGGCACTGAGCATTGATAGATTGACGTTGAGTATTGACATACGTTTGACTCTTCTGATTCTCGAGCATCAATACTTCTCCTTGGTAGAGACATTGACAGTAATATCGAAAGTGTGTAAGTGCATTCGTCAACAAACCAGATTTCGAAGCCTCACTGCTCATCATCGATCCGGTGAATCCGTTGTTCAGAATCTGTGTGCACAGATAATATTACTAATTATGTAAGTTTGCGAAGATTCTGATGAATATTATCAATTACTAAATCATTACTGCCGATCAATAAAATTCGGTGTGTATGGGACCATAAATCTAATTATCATTTCCAAAACATCGATCTATTCAGTTGAATAAACAGTTGGCGGAATATGATACAGTATAATCGCAAGAAAATTAGGAATTTCGAAAAGACATTTACAATTGTTGCAGGGCAATTAGTCAAATAAATGGGTAGTTGCCGATCAGTATAAGTCCAACTTTCCTTGAAAACTTTTAAGAAATTATTGCAATTTTCTTTTTCTTCTCTTGCAGGAACGTTCATTTGTATCTTATATTAAAAATAATCTTTTGTACTTTTTCCGGAATTTTGCACCTAATTTGTAAATCCTTATTTATCTCGGTTTTTATGTTAATGGACTTACACTGATTGGTTTTTGAGCCCTCCACATAGATGTAATGAAAAATTAGACGATAAAGTTATTAAACCAAAGGGATATACATTTGTTTCAATAAGCTTCAGCCAAGCACAAAGCAACATTTATTACTTATTATTTCCCTGCACCTTAATATACTAACATAAGTATTCGACGATACATGTGCAGCTTTTCTATTAAAATGCGCAGTTAAAAGTTCCTGAATAATTTCCATAATGGTAAAGCAATGCAAAGCTTTATCACCAACGTCATACTTCTGACCAAACTTTAGACCGCCACGCTGGTGGACAGTCATAGACATGTGTGTCCCAAACGACGGCACTGTCGATCAAACTTTTACGCAAAGCTCTGCCAACTAGGAAACGACGTGCAACGGGAGCAATGCAAATGCTGAGAAGAACACCACGGCCGGGTTTAAGTGCATAGACGTACGTGACATCGTGATGTTGCACGCGATTAAGTTCCCAATGGTTGCACGGGAATTCATAATACGCGTTGCGACCCGGGTGCATGGACGTGAAAAAACATTCGGAGCTGCCGACACGGTTTTAAAAGTATCGTCGTCCTTTACCTTTTTTCGGCGTGGTAATAACTGTGCACTCGTGCCACATCCGTGCCCGTCCAAATTAAATACACAAAAGGAACCCGAAAGGATGGTTTTCGCACATTTTTATGGAGCACATTTTAGGACTTCGTCCAAAAATAACAGCGACAGAGCGTTCTATTAACCGGAAGAGATATCTGCCTCGCTGTGCTTTCATGCACCATTGAATCATCTGTAGTACCCTAATAGCCACTAGGTTACCTTTAGCGAGACTAATAGCAGCAACACCGATTAAAATCGTACCAAGCTCAGGGGGTGTTCACTCCTATGTACCAAAAAGGGCCGTATACCGTACCGCCATCTGGAAAGGGGACCGGAAATGGGGTAACTAAAATTCAATATGGCGTACTGCAGCGGAGATTTTAAGTACGAAAGTAATGTCCATAGTTTTCTCTGCCAAAGTTTATCTATTTCTCATACTGTCCAAATTAATTGGGAAAATATAAAAAATCTCGCTTTCTTCTTCGCTTTTTCCATATTTTCTCAGTGAACTTAGACGATATGAGAAATCACGAATTTTACTGGAATTAAAATAAAATGCATTCATTTAACACAGATATTTGCTTTAATATTACATGAGAATAAATTTAAAAACAATATAACAGTAAACAGTAAAAACATTAAATAGTAACAACAATAAACAATAAATGATTGTGGGCTAACCCCACTTTTCAATAATCGGTGACAGCTCAAATATCTACAGGGTGCTTCGTTTAACTGGAAACGGTGGAATATCTCATGAGATTGTAAAGTAAAGGAAATGTTCTTACAAAAGTTGTTTGGTGTCGAGGGGCACATTACGTGATATAAATAATTTTACTGTAGGCGTAGCGATGGGGGGGGGGATACCAAAACCAAATTAATTTCTTTAAATGGAAACCTGTATTTTTTATTCATGATATGATAGTGCTTGTTGAGACAGATGCAATGATATGTATCATATCATTCTATGCAACAGAATTGTTATAAAACAGGTCCGAAGTGGTTAGAGCGATGCATTAAATTAAACAATATAAGCAATGCACGAGCTTCTTATCTTCCCTTGTATCTCATAATCTAACATGTATCAGAACCTGATTGAAGATCAGAACCTGACCTGTCTCGCTGTGTTTTGATGCAGCATTGAATCATTTTTAGTAATTCAACAGAAAAGATGGAGTTACGTTATTGTGCTGAATATTCAAATTGTGTTTTTCCCATCCGGGATAACAAAGGAACTTCTGCAGCAACGTATCCGTGCCAAGTATCAAGTGCGAATCAAGAAGGATTTCTGTTTCCATTTACTTCATCCCAGTTATCTGTTTAAATGCGACGGAGTTCTTTCATTTGTCTTTCTTCGTAATGCTGCCACCAATTTTGCAGTTAGGGATTTGATGCAAAATCTGTTAGGGACTGTAAGTGACTTAATTACTTGAGATTACAATATCTCAATGATTCTTCTCGTTCTTTTAGCTTGATTATATCTCTTACTCTTTACAGTTGACACGTCTGTCCTTATTTCAGTGCAATTTGGTGCTTTGTAATTGAGATTTAGTGATACGGACTGTACGCATATGTACTGTTCTATGCAGGGTGTACCAATTAACTCTGTTAGACCTGATCAATTTATTTCTAAAGATACGAAAAAGCACTTCAGGATGAATTTATTGTATTTCGAGGAGGGGGGATTTACATATTTATTTCATTACCAATGGGTAGAACCCAATATTTAGTGTAAGGAGGAAGACGTTACTGCATACGATATAATTATAATAAATTATGTAATATAACTTATAATATAGTAAATTAGTGATGATAGTTATCATAGAGTAATAGACTTGGCTATTGAGTTGAAAGTTATCTCAAGGTTATGTTTTTCGAGATTTCGTAAACAATAACATTTTTTTGTTGTGTCAAATGGAATGGTTAAATTGTTAATGAAAAAGTTAATCCTGTTTGTTATTGATCAATGTAACAGTTGCAAGCAGTCGTTCGAAAGCTTAGAAATTTCACCCTACGTTCGCCAGTAGTTTCCGCTAAGGGAGAAATTTCCAGGGAGCGATTATATTCAACCAAAGAGGCATGCTCATTATGCATCAAGGAACAGATCTCTAAATACGGTCACAATTATAAAGACAGAAATAAGTGAATAATTTAAGAGCAATTTTTCCATTTTACCACTAGCCTGGAAGAAACCTGTGGGCAGATCCAGTTAAACTGTTCCCGAAAGCAGTTATCGTATCCCTTGGTCATCGTAAACTGCTTGTATACACTTTGGGCGTCCTGTTTTATGCAACACTGCACGTACTGTAAACTGCGAATTTGTGTGTTTACAGTCAAAAACGTATTTAGCTATAGTCGTACGATCGTTTATTAAAGCAGTAATAAATTTCCTTGCGATACCTTTGCGTAGATGACATTATTTGCGAAACGGTGAAGTCCAAAAATGCTTAAAAGTGTGACAGAGAGATAATTTATTTGTGGTTGCTAATGCTTTGATTGTTTATAAGAAACTCAAATAAGCCTCCCACAACAGCCTCAACAAAATGGGGTTTACAGAAAATAAATATTTGACGCGATGCAACGTATAATTCACTATCAAGTAGAAGAACGTAGGATAAATCAGACAATATGGGGCGCTAAATAATTGGGCTAAGTTGCGCAGAAACCCACAATTCTCTAAATTAAAAAAAAATTAGTTAAACACGTTCCAGATCCCATAATTTTCTGATCTTTATTTTGTCAAAAACCCCACCAACTGTACATTATATAGTTATAAAACTACTAAGCTCCACTCTAGACTTAAATAAATAATTCTTGAAAAAAAGCTTATCCTCTCCCTTCCACTCCCTCGTATAACAATTAGAAAACTCTTCAATAACAACCTTTCCCCTTTTAACACTCCACTCGCACTCCACACACCTAACCAATTCTCTAGATTTTAATAAATAACTAAATAATATTAATTAAATGCTATTAATTATGCTACTCAATATTAACTAAACCACTAAAAAGCACTACCTTCAAACTAAATTACTCAATTTCAGATCATTGAAAGTTGGTAGGTTTTTGTATACATAGTTTGGAACAATCATTCCTTTTTGTATCAAGCACTCCAAATTATTTTTTGGATCAATCTTCAGGACATTTTTAATCTCTCCTAACATAGCAGTTTAATTTCGCATTCAATCTCTAACTTGTTTTCCTCCAACAGTAGATTAATAATAAGTTAGAATATTCTAGTAAGTTATTTTGCTCAATAAATACCCTACAAAAAGGAAATAATAATTGATTAAAAATTAAGATATCTGACTTTGTATGTATATTTTACTATTAGGGGAAGTTCCCTAACTTGGACCGGCGCTTAAATTGGACCACGGTCTTTATTCACATATTAATGAACTTAGGCTACATTTCTTTGCATGGAATTATAGTTCACACGTTGTTCAGCAATAGCGCGGAAACAACACATTGTAGAATGAGTAATAACTGCAGCGCGATGAATGTTTCATTTTGATATCGGCTCATATAATTTTCCCTCTAAATTACATAAGCTACAACTTTTGACTGGTAGTGAAAAAGAACAGACATATCTTTAACGTTATCATAGCATTTATATAATATTTACACTAGTTTTTGTTTATTGTACCTAATAGTTAAAATTGGGTTAGTTTCTTAAATTGGACCGATTTGAATCATGTAATCTGATCTTTCTTAAGCGTAAAAATGTTTCAGCATAGAAAAGATGGAAAATTAAGCGAAAAATTTGAAGAACTAAGCGGGTATAAGGAATTGTCATTCCACCAATCTCGTTTCGATCGCATGAACTGCCAGTCTGTTAGCAACTGATTATTTTATCAATTAGATATTTAGTTTTTTTTAATACAGGGTCAATTGCTTTCCAGTGTTCTTTCTTTTATTTTTTTTTTTTGTATAGAATGTGTGTAAATTCTTAAGCGAAAATTCTAATTCAAAATAGTGAAAAATAAATGTGGGCCAATATGAGATGCCTGCGGTCCAATCTAGGAAACCAGTTTCCTAACCATTGACGCTATTCTGAAAACAATTTTTTGTGTTTCGCTATCTCATGCAAATATTTTACGGTGTGATTGCTGAGGTAAATCCGAACAACTTTTTCCTTTGTCAAAATGTTGGTCAAAGCTTCGATTTTTAATTATTAGTGAAAAACACTGACCAATCAGGGCGCTGGTAGAGCGCGCGATCAGCGGTTGAGCGTATTACGATCTTCTCTCGGCGAGCGCACACTCTACCAGCGCCGTGATTGGCCAATGTATTTCGTTATTAATCCAAAAACGAATCTTTAACCAACATTTTGGCAAACGAAAATATTGTTCAGAATTGCCTTAGTAATCATACTGTAAAATATTTGTATGAGGTAGCATTGTCTATGTATTTATATACCGTAAAATATAAAATGAAGTATATAACAGGTACGCACAACATAACGTAGCACATCAAGTTTTCATGTCCAGTGTTGTACGTGAAATTACAAGAGCTAGCAGAAATCGAATTACAAGAGCGAAACACCGAGAGATCGGGTTAAACCGGCTCCCTGAGTAGTCGCCGTCCCGATTGATCATCGTACATTGCACGTATACATACATCGACGGTCGTGATTATTAATTACAGTACAACTCGCGGCGCTAGTTAAATTTAGAGCAAACCGCGCGTATAATGCGCGACTTCGTGCATTTGCATATTCAAACCTTGTATACGACGTGGCGATTATGCGACGAATCGCGCTCACGTGCCAATGACGATGTACGTTCGCCATTGTACGACGATCTCCTCGCGCGACCGATGCAATATGCTGATCGGCCTTAGTAATGAATTGAAGCGATGCTCGCTTCTCGGTGCCCGCCAGCAAGATTCCGTCGGCTGAAGCTTTAATCCAATCGCGAGCAAGAATGAACACGAATATCAAATTGCACGCGGACGCAATATGCAGTTCGTTCCTCTTGTATTCCTGCTGTATGTCATGTCCATATTTTTGCATTCAATGTATCGAAGTTATCAACGTGTAAAACAACGTGGTCTGGAAGCTAATAAAAAGTAACTAACAAGGGAGATTACCCAACGCGAACGTATCGATTGCTACGAAATTTTGCAGCAAAGATAGTTTTCAAAAAAATATTGGACCCAAATTTCTTCGATCGGCCATCGTGCGTGTTCAAGGGGTGAAAACCACTCGCAAAGTTTGGAGTGTAAAACTTATCCGTGCAAGTATCTCAAAAACTATTAAAGGTAGAAGGAGAAATATTTGTGCGAAATCTCCCTTGTAAGAAACATTTGAAAATGTCAATAATAAAGTACGGTCTTGAAATATTTTCACCGCCTATCAGACAATTGTTAATAATAATATTGTCATCTTTTTCAGCGACATTAAATGTTAAATGACGGAAACAGTCAATGCATTTTTGTATTATTCAATGAAAAAGATGAAAATTTTTAAATATTACGTTGCTTTATATGAAACGATACAGAGCTCATTTCTAATTTAATCAGTTCCTTATTCTTCGTAATCAGATATTCTGTTACATGTCTAGGGCATAGCGATATTAAACTAATACTTAGCGATTTAGTATGTTTACTATGCATATTAATAATATGATTCACTTTCAAAATTGGTAATCGACTATGCTATTGATCTGTACAAAAATGGAAGTCGCAATTATTTCATTACGATTCCAATTTATCTTAAAATAGACAGCCCTTAGAGACTTTCGTGATTTTTTATGAGATGTGTCCAAACAAACGGACATGTATAAAAGAAATATGTAAAAGTCAAATACAATTAAAATGTTATATTTATCTTGCTGAAAAAGCTTTACCACTCTTGGTAACTGTTGACAATAAGAGACCCAACTTCGATCAGTTTGACCTTGAAATACGTTGTCAAGAATATCATTTTGAACAACTTTTTCCTGTACAAGGTGTAAAGAAATTATATGTAAAGACCACTACAGCGTGATTCTACACCTTCGGATCGGTGGATACTTGTGAAAAAAACTCGTGCAAAATCGTCCTTGACTTTAAAAACAAAGTCTGAAATTTTTTTGTCCTATCGGATTCTACTTATCACGAGGGTAAAAAGTGTCAAAGGAACCATGGGTTGCAAGTCAACCGTTTTCTTGCAATAATGATGCTAATATTTTGCATTAGTCAGCACGGGTTAGAGCGATAGAATGAAAGAGAGGGAGCGATGGTCTTGGGGCCCTACGCGCGCAACAGCCGATTTAGCGTCGCGTCGCCCTCTCTCTGTCTCTTAATCTCTCGCTCTAACCTAATCCATGGATTTATTGACACTGTTTACCCTCATGATAAGTAGAATCCGATAGGGGAAACAAAAATCTTGACCTTCATTTTCAAGATTAAGGACAATTTTACACGGGCTTTTGTTAACAAATGTCCACCGATCCGAAGGTGTAAAATCACGCTGTGGTGGTCTTTACATATAACTTCTT
Organism: Holcopasites calliopsidis; assembly: GCA_023838395.1. Lineage (NCBI taxonomy): Eukaryota > Metazoa > Arthropoda > Insecta > Hymenoptera > Apidae > Holcopasites > Holcopasites calliopsidis. The sequence continues at coordinate 562,701 of JALHAQ010000018.1, read as the reverse complement.
TACCCCCTCTACATACGTTCATGCATACATGTTGAAATATTATTCTCCTCTCTTGCACTTTATACTTTCTGCTGCTATCATTTTAATAAATACCGTATTTACGCTTGTTTTACAGAGTATCACAATTTTTTCGACGTGTTTAATAGCAGAAGATCGTTGCAACTATGTTGGGAAAGTATTTCAATTGAACCTAACGCCGTACGGGTCACGACCTTTAAAGAGGGAAAAATTTAATTACAATTTATCTGCGTTCCTTCGCTTGTTGGGTCGGACGGGGATCTAATAATTGCGAAGTTTGTAATCACAGGAAATAATAAACCTTCTTCGTCTGCAATAACGCCGGCAGCCTGTGCTTTATTATAAATTACACTCGAACGTTCTTGCTCATCTGTCAGGTGCCTCATAAACTCGATCTCCCGTAAATTGCAAACAAACGACGGATAAATTCCACTGCAATAAATACCGCTCATAGGGTAGCTTCTGTATACTAAACTTTTGGTTATAAGTAAGTTCAGAACGTTCTTATTAACTCATACTATGAATGTAATATAAAACGATAAAATAAAAAAAGCAACAGGCAATTTTCTGAATATAACTCATACTTAATTTATTAAAACAAACACTTAAGAATTTTTAATTTATCAGAATGAAAAAGTAAATGGCCACTAATGGTACAGCTACCTTCCATATTTCGTCTTGAAAATAGATAAGTTAAAACATTCTTTATCCAAAACATGCAATAATAAAAATCGATTTTAATTCCAATATATGCGATTTTAAATATTAGCACAGATATGGGAAGTAGACGGATTAAAGTATTATTGGAGTTTCTATTTGAGTCGAGGATACCGTATTTAAAGTGGATGAAATTCTTTCAAGTTGGAATCGCATGACAAGGAGTTGACTACTTGAAAAAATTAAGCAATTATTGAAACGAAAAATACGTTGGCTTATCGATATCAGTAAAAAATTATATAATATTCTGCTGTATATTGTGCAGTTTAGGTATAAAAAGGTTTGAAAAAGAAAGAAGATGGCTATGAATTATATTTGTTACATACGTTTCTAAAAATTTGATCAGATTTGATAACTATACAGTTTATTACACAGATCAGAATTCTATGCTTAATAGAGTTTGTACGAGAAGTCATGCCCTCCCGCTTTGACATTGTTATGTAACAAAATCGATAGTAAATCTATGCCATGGTTTCGTCAATTAAACTAAGAGACATTCGATGTCTGCTGGAGACATTTATTGGAAGAAGACAATCGCTGTATGAGAGTTTGTGAGAATAGGGATTGATGGAAAACCTGCTGGAATCTCACTAAAGTAGTTCCGCTAGTTCTACACTCCGTTGAAGACCGCAATTAAGGTTCCATAGTTCTTCAACAGTTCATCGCAGCTTTGATTACTGTAAAAATACAATCACATCAGAATTACTTTTATACGACGTTATAAATTAACCTATTGAGCAATTTTTCGAGTAATAAATTATTTAGCTGCGTCAGTCGACATTCCAGTTACAATTTGTATAGCGAGGTTTTCATAATTGTACTAATTTCTAATCTTGTAATGTTGGAAGATATATCAACTCGTTTAAAGCAAATCTTAGAAAAGGGTAACGTTAAACGCAATGTATATTATCTAGAGTTAATTAACTAGAATCATCCCTAACAGTTACCAACATTCATTTTAAACAAACATGTTAACGTGTTTGTTCGTGATGCGTCGCGTTTCGCAGCACGGATCACTTCCTCGACGGAGTCGTAAATTTCGCCTTTACCACCCTAGTATGCTACGTCGCGACGCTTTCCGGCCAAATTAATATTGGGCAATCCTTTTGATTATGATTAAGTTCCGAACGATGGACTTTAAAAACTGTTTGAATAACCGTACGTGGAAGACCGAATAATTGAAACAACTTGAATTCTAAGTCCCGCGTCATTGGACCTTGGCAAAGTTGCTCTTTAGAGAAAGTTGAAGTTATACTGATGCGTTCGACTGTTGGAAGGATTCTGATCTTAGCGGTTTGATGGTTGAAACGATTATGGTTTTTCGTTCCGGAAGGAAGTCCGAACGGCGACTTCATAATTTTCTGTGTGGTAATTTTTATCAATCAGCTTACTTGTTCCAGGTCCACCACTCTTTCGGTACGCCTGAAGCGCGCGATTTCCGGGAAGAAGTGGGGCGATACCTGGAATTGCGAGGGTTGTGGAAATTTTTGCCGCGGTACGAAATTCCTCCAGGTCTCGCGGGTCGGCTCCGTGTACCGTTACAATATGGTCTGGACCGTTCGGATCTCCAGGTTTATGGCATTCGTCGATTATTGAGGATGACGGAAATAATTTAAATGACAACGTTTTGCCTGCACGTGAAATAAATTGCTTGCAGACAGCAAGTAATTATATGAAATACTTTTCTTAAAAAATAATCTGTCCCCGAGATGCGTGCCATAAACGTTGCCAAAAATTCCACCCGTAAATATTTGCAGGAATAACAGCACCACATTATTCCATGAAGCCTTTACAAATTCTGCGATACGAAAATTATGGAAAGCCATCAGCGCAGGACCACGATGAAATCAAACGTACAATCAAATCGGCCATTCGCTTCTCCGCAACTTAATAAAATTACAATACACGCCACACTCGATTCTTGTTCGAAGAATTTCAAATGTCTCGTTCTGTACTCGGGCATGGATTTCGCGTAGCAATCCCGGCAAGGTTTACACGATCCATCAATTATTCCAATCAACGTTCCGCGAACGCCTCATTCAGACTGCCATTCCACCGGAAATCATACAGCAGAATGATGGTGTCGGGATATTTTAAAGGGGCGAACGCAAACGGCAGAGACGAAGTGTCCACGCTGATACATATTCATACATACGTCGCGTGGTATCTATGAACTGACGTTTATGCGGCAAATCGACTTCATCGACGACCGCGTGCGTGTTCTGTCACGCGCAATTCGTTTTGCTTAACATGACATATCCGCGACCATAAAGACACGTGGAAATCATAAAAGCCACAGGCGCACAGTTGTTGTTAGTGCCCCAAGTGCGCAAACGTCTGTTTGATAATTAATTGATGATCTAGTCCAGTGATTCCCAAAGTGGGGAATGCCATCCTTGGACGGTATTGGAACTAAAACAGAGGGCTGTATTAAACTCGGGCTGCAACTGGGAATCGTTGAATAAGGAGGAGATAAGAAAATTGGTAATTATTCCGATGTCTACCTCACCCATTTCAACGACAGTTTAATATGGACCATTTATTTTGAAAGTGTGAAATTTTAATACGAACTTTTTATTTTATAAACAACTTATTGTGTAAATCTAAATTTATTTGTTTGTTTGAATCAATTTAAGTTTCGTTGATAAATGGAGTTGCAGAGTTATTTATTTTGAAAGAGGTGTAAGTCGATCCATGATCCTGAAAAAATAAAGTATTGGTCTAATTAATTGTCAAAAAGATTATCTATAAAATAAATCTACATGTATTTAAACACATAGAGACGTGGAAAAAATAAATAGATTTCATCTGAATTTTTCAGTCGATACAAACGAAACATTTCAATATCTCAAAAGAAAACAATACTGACTTACACAACTTTCAAAATAAACGGTCCATATGTTATTAGCATCATTAGGTTAAACAACTTTTTCCTGGTGTACTTCTGTAGATTAACCGCTATCTCACTGATTTCGATGACGACTTTTTAACATGTTGTAGAAGTAATTGTTTTAAACAACTCTTTCCTATGGCAAAATGTTGAAGTCTTTTAGATTTCGTGATATTGGCAAAAATCTTTCGTTACTTATGCAAGGTAACCAACTAAGTACAGTACTGATCCGTAATAAGAAACTAGCTTCTGGCTCGAAATAAGCAAATCGCTATCCCCTCTTCTTTGCTTGAAGTCGGTGAATAGGAACGTGCTTCATTCATAGAATGAAAGGGCATATCATATTCTATCCCCTACAGAATAACATTCCTCCTCGGCCGAGCACTTTATGGTGCACCGCTACCTCGGGAACCTTGCTCACTCAGCCAATGGCATACCTGGCCCGTAGTAAAACAACTGGCCGGTACCTAGCGAGTTGCTTCTTACGGAACATTACTGTACAGGCGACGGTCCTTTGTCGTAAAGGTTATGTGAAGGTCAACTTAGTTTTTTTTAATAAAATCATATATCTCTAATTACATAGATCGACTCAATTGAAGTCATTTTCCATAAAAAAAACTAATAAGGTAACATGATCGAAAACAGATTGGTTTAAATGATATTTCAACTGCGATAGAACTTACCATGTGTAAAATAAAAAAAGGCTTATAGGCAGTACTCTTCAGTTGATGCTCTGTCTTACACATACTAAGTTCTACTAAGTTCTACGGCAGTAGGATACACGATTGCTGTGAAAAGTAACGATTCATTGGTATAACTGCAAATGACGCTGAAATATTCGCTATTCCCTGTTCTAAGTGTTAACTTTCCCAAGCGAGTCTTTTGTTTATGTTTCGCATCGAAACGAGGGAGATTCTGGTTGAGAATTGAGAGATCAAATAGGCAGGGAAACTTGCCGAATCGTGTGCGCTTGGTTGAAAAGAAAAATGTGACGAAAGCGAACAATTTGCTCGGAATGTTGAGTTTACTTTGGTACGATTCTTTCTTTGCTTTAATTAAACTTGGTTGGAATGGGACGCTTCAAAAGTAGGTAGATGGTTGGAATTTTTTACAAAATGGATCAGTTTTGGTTCAACATAGGAGTGCGACGTTGGAAAATGATTGAAGTATAAAATTCCTATTTGTAAATTGATCCCTTCTTTTTATTTTGTTATAGTGATAACTATTGATTTCTAATAGGTGTGATCTTAACAAAAACTTTGGACCATATAAGTCTCCCAAGAAAAGTCGCTAATAAGAGTATGAATAATTATTTTTGTTCAACATATGTATAATTTCATCTTGTTCAAAAATTAATAAAGGAAGAAAATTGTACCAAACTGATGAACATTTGGGTGAATTACTCAACACCAGGGAATTCTATTCAAAAATATTGTTGTTCTTGAAGCACATTAACTTATTCTAATTGTTTTAAACTTATTACTAGACGCTGGATGTCTAAGCACAATAAGTATGCAAGAAGTATGTGACATTTATGCACGAAAAAATGTGCCAATATGCATGAAAAATATGCAAATATGCACGAATTATTTGGGATGTTAAGCACTAACATTTGTAATTGTATACAAAATACATTTTGTAAGTAGTGTGGTATATTACAGTTCAGAGGGCTTCGATGTCTCATGTAAATATTTTAAGGGATGATTGCTGAGGCAATTCTGAACAACTTTTTCCTTTGCCAAAACGTTAGTTAAAGCTTCGTTTTTGAATTACTAAGGAAAATCACTGACTAATCAGAGCGTGCACTCAGCCAAGAGAAGATCGTCATACAATCAACCGCGGCCTTGAACACTCTCGCGACTGAGCGTGCGCTGTATGCGCGCCTTGATTAGTCTGTGTTTTTCATTAATAATTCAAAAACGAAACTTTAACTACTATTTTGATAAAGGAAAAAGTTGTTCGGGATTACTTCAGTAATCATTCCCTAAATATTTGCATGAGATAGCGGAACACCCTGCATATTACAGTATATTACAATCATCTTTTTCATGTTTGGTAGTGTTATTTGGCGACGTTTATGCATAAAAATTAATTTATATAATGGTACCATTAGATATATTTTTTAAAATGATTAATACAATTTATACATATTCCTATTCAATTGTTTAGTGGTGAACCTATTGTTTCTAATTTTTTTCTTTCGACCGATAAGGTGCTAAAATGAATCTTAATGAACATATAATTTTGCGCGAACTTATCTTGCTGGACCAAATCTTTATCCGTTTTAATTGCAGCAATAAATTCGTCAACGACAAAATTAAGATCGCCTTCAATCGAACTTATCATTAATAATATCCTACATTTATGAACTTTCGGCAAATTTTTGAATATTCAAAAATACTTTAATTTATTCGCACAATTCGCACACACAGTGAGCAATTTAAGTTGTACAAACACTTTTTATTGTGATCTATGATTGGCCTACATTACATATTATTATCCAAAGCATACAGTTATGATCTGAGTTTACTGACGGACTAACTTTATTTGAATGTAAATATGCCGGCACGTACGCTGCAATTGTTTCGTTTGTCTAATTCGCTCGGGAATGTTTCAGCTGGAACAACGGTTAAGAATCTTTTAGAAGTGCTTCTAACCATGAAATGCGTGCGTGACCAAGACCGCACCTGCACACTTGAGAGCTCCCTTCTGAAGACTTCTTCTTGGGGGAGATGCACCATATTCCTGGACATCAAGGCGCCACCCGCACTGCGAACCCACGAACGGGGTCAGCGTTCCCTACTCCTTCCCTAATTTGGGTACCTATTCTCCTGTATATAAGGACCACGGAAGCGAAGACAATTGGCTCATTCTGAAACTAGATTCCACGAAGGCACCCCGCATGTCCCAGTGCGTCAAAACTGGGAAAACTGAATCACGGTCAATTCTATAAGAATCTGCTACTCTTGAAGTTGTGTTCAAACCATCGCAAGATTGTGTTACTTCCCTCCGAGCATCTCCCTTATTACTTTCTTCATTATAATACAGTATACGTCTACTGCTGAAGATTAACTCCGTTTTGTTCAAATTCTTTTGTAATATTTCGAGTCCATAAATTATTCCTTTCCTATCTAATATTCCTTTCCTTCAAGGAATATCAATTAGAACGGTGGTGTACGCGAAGTTACAGACCCCTTTACCTTTTCCCTGTAATAAATCTAGACCATCTGTGTTTAGACGGCTACCCGGCGTTGTACACGTCAACTGTCCAAAAACACACACCTTCTTTGTTTCGGCTAAATCTGCTACGCGGCGCTTCACACCCGTCAAATAGTCCAAGGATCCGGAATCGGGTTGTCCTTAGAAGTGCACTCATTCCTTTTGACCTAGTCCAAATCTTTTACAATCGCACTCTCCAAGCCCTGGCTCGTAACAATGCAAAGCATATGCATTATGCAAAACCAAAAATATATTTTTGGAACCTCTTTATTATGAAACAAATGTCTAACTTTGTTCCATTATTTTATTTGTCTCCTATAAAAATATATATTTGCATAAACATCCGGAGTACTACTGATTACCAAGGCATTAAAGCGATTATTAATAACCCTTGGAAGTGATGTAACCTTAAAAATAAAAAAGAAGTGTGTTCTGAACAAAGAGGTTATGCTTCGATAGAATATGGTGCGGCAAGTTAGAAATAGAAAGATCGAATGGGCAGTTAAATATTTTGAATTGGCCGAGAGGAGAAATGTAGCAAAAATGAATAGTAGCTAAGTTTGATTTGGTGCAATTTTATTTCTGTATTCATAGTGTGAGCTTATGATTAAGCATGGTGTCGCATTTTCATTTTTCTCTTTAACTAAAAGAACCAAATGTTTCACGGAAAGGAACGAATGATACAGCAATATTTGCATTCTCCTGCTTTCAATTTGTTTTAACAACATAGTAATCGGGCAAATGCGACAAATAGGCTGGTTAGAATATAATATATGTCAACTACACTCTATCGAAAATGTTACATGAAAAATCAATTCAGTCTGATTTGCGTTAGGGTGTACCTGATTCATGTCTGTTAGTTTCACTGAACAGCACATTTCACGAAGGTGATTAAATAAAATACTTAGATGAAAAGTTTTTTATAGAATACGTATAGCTATGAATGCTGTGTTTAGGGTAATTCCGAATGAGATGGTCCTTCGGATGAGATGACATAGTTCCATGTTTTATAGACGTATTCCGATTTTTATCTGCATTGGCATTGCCTTTTTGTTTGTTTCCAATTAAGAGATTAGGTAAGTTGTTTGTAATATAAAAATCGAAGGTTCTACAAAGTTTTCTGTTTCTTTTCTAAACTTTCACGAAGGATGTTCAAAATTATTGAACATTATTGGTTTTGTGCGAGAAAAATGAATGACTTTTCCTTCCATTATCTTAAATACAGACGAAAACTGTCATGGGTCATCTCATTAGGGTCATTCAGCCTTTTTCGTAGGATACAATCTCCCCCCCTTTTTTTTTTAAACTATGATGATTTTTAAAATTTTACCTTAATATTATAAGATTGCATAGCTATATTCACTTTTGTAAAGAGGCTTTGTTATTTTTAATATCGATTAAATTTAGAATGCGTTGACTTCTTTTAAACAAGTGGGCCATCTCTCCCCGACTCACGAACCTAAATGTTGGAAAGGTTTGTTATTAAATACATATACTCTTATGTATAAGTTATTTCTTTTACTTAGGTGCTTCCAAACAATTTTTAAACACCATTGCATCTTAAAACAGCATATTTACTTTAAAAGCAGAAGACATAACGTAAACTAAGTGCTTAATGAAAATACTATTCGTAAGATGTAACTTTCACCTCAAACCTTTTGCCTCCTTTCCGTGAAACAAGATATGTTTCCTGTGTTGCATAACTAGCATTGTATAATATATCAGGTACATGAAATATGCATCTACCGGTAACCAGCTTTCCAGTATTTATACGCAGACGAATAGAAGTACTATTCGCTATAATATCGTACTCGTGTTTACTCACAGATCAGTTTCTTATGCTCCGCTAAAGCGGATTTATACTTAGTGTATACTTCGTGGCTACGAACATTCTATATATAAATTAAGAAACTTGTCATTAATTAGACCACTAGAAACCTGAATTTTTGTAGAAGGAATAAATTTTGAACATTTATTATAACTACCAAAACAATGAATAAAGATCTTTGGACGCTTGTAACTCCTCAATAAATCATTTTCCTATCTTTAATGTAACCTACTTGACTTCATTAACACGCAGTATAAGTTTGGAATTCACATGTGAAAATGATTTTAAAGTCTCGTGTATACATGAATTAATCAATATTTCTTGAGTAGGCGATATTAGGAACATTTTTCAGATTCCGAGTGTCGTATGCCTTGCATTTTTAACGTCTTAATGTGCAAGTTTCAAGGATTTTAGCTGATATTACATAAAACATTATTATGATTTGTCTTAAATTTGGAACAAAGCGCATTCTAAACTATCAATTATTATCCAATTAACAGCGATTTAAATTTTGCTAGACGATAATTGATAGCTTTAGCTTACTAATCCTAATAGCCACTAGGTTGTCATTAGCGGGATTAATGCAAGCAACATCGGCCAAAATCGAGCCGAGTCTCGTCGCCGAAATGCAACGCCACATAAAAACCTAAATGACGATCAACTGATCGCAGCGTTTCGTTGGTTGTCAAAACGTAACAAACTTTAACTGTTTGAATCAGGGCTATCGAACTGGCGGCTTTTTCTCAAAGCTATAGGAGAACATAGGAGAACGTCTTCTTTCATCACTTCGCTTCACTTCACTTAGACGAATTCCTCTTTGCACGAACTCTAAAATCGCGAGCCACCACTTCGATACAATGTACGCTGCGAACAGTTGATCGCTATTTAGGTTTTAATATGACTCTGCACATCAAGAGCCAAACTTGGCTCGACTTTGGCCGGTACAATGTGTTGACCTGCTTGACTTGGCTATCAGGGAATGTTTTTACGCATCGAAGTATCTGCAACTGCAAGGATTACAGTACAGACCCTCCTGAAAAATAAATTTCTAGCAAATAAATTCCTTTTACCACGCATACTCCACTTTACTATTAGCTCCAAAACATACTCGTACATCAAACTGTACCTTCAACCTTATTTTCAACCTCTTACTCCCAGCATAACACATATTTTCCACTAATTTCTATTTACTTACCAGAACAGAAACAGCGGGAAAAAATTATCATGTCGCAGCATCCACAAAAAGCGACGCGCAAATTCGAGACTTCCGCAATTTCCGATTACTAACTGTATTCGTTCTATATTTTGATCATGATGAGGGGATTCCGTTGAATCTTCAAATATTCCGTCCATTGTTGCCAGCTAACGCTCGCAAATTCCCGAATTCTTATTTCGCATTATTTTCTAATTGCATACGTATATTATTGGAAACGACACAGTTTGTAAGGCGAACTCGCACGAAATCTCAATGCAGGACAGAAATTTCGCTGCCTACGTGCTCTTGAGGCCGGTGTTAGAAGTGAATCCGACGACGCATATCGTCCCCGTATTCGAGGAAAATGAAACGTCAGCGTAGCGAACGCAGGAGAAATTCACTAGCCGTCAGGGTAGGTTTTACAAGGAACTCCCTGAAACATATAGACACGATCTTGCATTAATATGTCAACGAACGAACGAGCTGGCTGCTTGCCTGTGAAACTTCTTCCCGAATCGACGTGACGATACTTTCAGCCACGCGTGACGTTTATCACTCTCGTCGAACGTCGACTTGTTAGGTCGAGTATAAGGGGTAGGGATGGGGGTACGTTTAACAGGGAAGCGGGAAGCCAAGCGAGAGATTGTATCAATTTACAGGAAAATAAATTATCGCGTGTGCGAGTCACTTTTATTCGAACCGACGATAAAATTTGAAAACCCTGTACCAACGTCGTGGATTGAATATGAATCATTTAGTTGTGGGAAAAGGACTATTTATGTCACGTGCTTTTGGTGGAACAAGTGACGAATTCGTATGGAAATCGTAGGTACTTTATCTAGTGTGTCATAAATTAAATGAGATACAGAAATGGGGAAGATGTTAGTATTTTTTTAATATGAAGTAGTTCATATACAAAATGTATAAACAATGTACAAAGTAAATCAATTATAGAATATGCAGTAACAGAAACATTCGTCGAGTGTCAGAGTGACAAAATACAAAACACAAAATGTAAAGTTCTTACAACTAAATTCTGTGACTGAAAATCAGAGCCAGCGTGACCTTTTGCGGGGCCGGGTTCAACATTTTTGGGAGCTGAGTACACATTCAAATCCTACACTTAAATTTTACAACGAGGAATTATTTATTTACAAATGCTGTTACATATTATATATTTCTTATAAGATGAGTATTAAATAATAATACAATCTAATAAAAATATTAAATAATCTTTCTCGCTTTTGTCGACACCAAATCTTTGATAACATCATCAAAATCCATTGAATTTGCCACTTCACTTTCTGTTGACAAAATAGTCAGAGATGAAAATCTCTCTTGACTTATCGATGATCGCAGATAACTTTTTATTAGTTTCAACTGCGAGAAACTACGTTCTGCTGAAGCCACGATTACTGGTGTCGTTAACATAATTTGTAATGCGATTAATAAATTTGGATATGCTTTCGAGAGATTGTTCTTTACAATGTAACTTATCGAATCTAAAGCCGAATAATTGGTTTGCGTTATTGAGCGGAACATCTTAATTTCTTCAAACATTTCAGTTCCGTCGAAATCTCCTTCCAAATGTAAGTGTCCTTCCATCATCTAAATTCCCAATCTCATTCATGTACAGAAAACCAAAAATATTTTGGTGATTTGCACATAATTCGAAACTACTTTTAAAGGATACTAACGCAGTATCCATTATTCTTAAAAAGTAATGTACACAGAAGTATTCTTTGTCGGTGATCGTCGATGATTCATACTGCCCTTCATAATCGAATAATTTCCATTTTTTGCCCCTATATGATGATTTAAATCTAATGTTATGTCCATTTCCTTTGCAACTTCATTTGCTGCGATCATAGCCTTCCTAAATTCTTTATTTCTGTACTCCGTAAAGAATACGTTAAGACCTTTTAGACGCTTCGTGGCCAAATCGATTTGCATCTTTTGATTTTGCAACACTTTGCTGACGATGTTAATTTTTGATAATATTTCGTACCAAATGATAAGACTGGCAATAAATTCAAATTCATTTATCTTGCGCACTATACACAAAATCTAATTTTCAACTTATTGTCAGATGCGTTGTTGCCAATTTCGATTAAGGTGTTTCGAAATTAGCGAACCCGAAATCGAATAGCCTTTACATTAACAAAACGGCATCCCAACTAGTTTCTGATAATGGTTTAGGTTTAAATTTTTTAACGTGTTTTCTTGTAACATTACAACGCAATGTCGATGCTGCAAATATCGTGTAAATCTTTTGTAAAACACCGAAAAATGTAGTGCTTGGGTTAATGATTTTGCTATATCTTCCAATAAAAAATTCAAGTTGCGACTACCACATAGTACGTAAAACGCTTTAGGATTTACATGTAATATATTTGCTTGTACTCCTTGATATGTATGTCACGGTTTATACCACAATATAACTTTGAAAAATATTCGTCGCCTTATATTTACCGAAACGTAACGATCACACTCCTTGCCACGCGACGAGAGATTAACTAACGCTCAGTATGGAAGACAGTAGCGATGCAATAACCTGATGCGTTTTTGTTTAAAACATGTGAACCGCAAGACGGCAACTGACACACAACGACTAATAATTGTCAGGCGTTGCTATACCCAGTTCCTATGCAAGTTCGTAGAAGCTGCGACTCGTCGACAGACTTCAGAAAGTCGAGGAGCCTTATCTCTATTTTTTAAGCAGTTTTTTAAACAAATCCAAGTAATATTTTTTCGCAACCATAATTCGCTTTCAAGGAGCAAAAAAGTCAATGAAAGTACAAAATCTGTGTTCATGTATGACTTTTGCAAAAAAACTATTGATCTGGTTTAATTTCCCTAAAAAGTACATTTCTCTGAAAACGTCTGAATTTTTTATCTAAAGTAGTTTCCAGGATATGAAGACTTTATGGAGTTATACTGAACTTTGATGATTTTTGTCACTCCCTTAAACTGAATCATCGCTACTAAAAAAATGTCTTGCATCTGTTAATGGTATCATCATTCTGTAAAGAGTTAATCAAAATCGGTGTTTTTTAATTGCGTAATTTTCGTAAACCGCGGGGCCGGGTTCCGGCGAACACTCTGAACCTGCCTTGCGCCGGCCTTGCTGAAAGCCATAGAAATGTTACGTTCACCGAACTTAATTCGCTTGTTTAATAAAGTTGAAGGTCATTTTAAGGTCATACTTTCGAGATTTTGGAAATAGTAACATCTTTTAAAATGGAATGAGTTATTTTTCTGTACGCCGCGAGAAATATGACATCAAAACAAATACAACCATGTATAACAACCTTGGAGTGACCTTGAGCTAAAATTTTCGCGAGTAACTGATTGAGTTAGGGGCTTGCGCCGAATCAACTGTAGTATCAAAATAAGTACGTTGTTTACGTGATTTGTTATTTTATTGTAAAGTGTGTTCGAAGTACTCAGCCCCAAACTCAATACACAGACATATGCAACATCAATGAATTGTCACTAGGTCAGTAACCCAACAAGCGAGCAGGTGCGGGCCACATTAAAAACAAGTTATTAACTATACCTATTAACTCCGCTGATGAAAAATTACTTGAAGACGCATAACAGGAATAGTATGAAAATGGCAGTTTTAAAGATCCAACGTTCTATTTGGTTTATCCGAGATGCTGTCCAACCAGATAATGGACCCTACTTGCAGTCACACGCGCTGTCATCATTGGTTGGATCTGTAACCTCCTAAGATTACTGTGTGACGTAAACAGTGAAACGGAAAAATCGAGAGAGAGAGAGAGAGCTGAAACGATTGAGAGCGACGCAGTCAATACACTAGCACAGGCTTGAGAATTAAATGATCTATTAGGCCAATTTTCGGAGGCGACGCCTTTCCACCCTTTCCATGTCGCGCGGCTGGGCCCCCGCAAGGGGCCAAGGACCCTTGACTAGGTATAGTATATGCATAAACATCCTGCAACTATCCCTCACTATCCCGACGTCTAAGGCAAGTGCCTGCTAGGTAGCCTTACTGACGAGTCCTCTAGTAGGCCCAGGACGAAACACTCTCCTAATCCCTACTCCATAATTTTCCGCTCAGTCCTTCCATCACGTCTTAACCGCTACATGACTAAGGTTCCGTATGAATCAAAGTACAGGGTGTAAAAAAATGTTTCGTTTTGGTTATTATAGGCGTATTCTACATGTTCGCATCGGTGAAGATCTGTACAAAAAAAGTTGATAAAAAATTGTCCTTAACCTTGAATTTCAAGGTTAAACATTTTTTTATTGCATTGTATTCTTCGCATCATATGGATAAAAAATGTCGAAGGAACCATGGGTCCAAACTCAACCGCTTCGTCCAAAATTGATACGGAAATTTCGGCGCTATTGTATTAGGAAACAGCAGTCATCAGGCAGTTGTCTACTTTTGCCTGGAAATTATTATAAATAAGTAATAGTCAAGAACATAGAAATTTTTTATAAAATATAATACAACATTCCTGGAAGGTACGATTCCCGTCTGATTTGTATTTATTCCTTTGAGTTCTATGCATTTTTATCGTAACATAAATTGAGTCCGGTCCTCCGACTCCGGCGGCGATCGGTGAGACAAATCCTAGGCCTTCGTCGTAGTAAAATGGTTACCAACATTCAACCCAGCAAAATGGCTTTTTCGGCGTGGATTGCACAGTCCCTACCATAAGTCTATTCGTTCTCCCATTACCATGCAGTTTGTTCTCCTTTCCTTTTTCATCACAAAACCAGCAGAAAGACAGCAGAGTCAAATAGGTACGGAGGGTATAGATTTCGAGAGACCAGTTTAGGTCCCTTGGGACGGCCCTTCGAGCTAGTCCGCCGATGTGTCTCGAGATAAGTCTCATCGTGTATGGGGCACTTGAAATACCACGTAAACGCAGGTTTTGATTTCTAAGACTGATGAAGTTGTCGGGAGCAATACGTCATTCGGGCAAAATTTCATCGGATTTTCCCATCCGAACCAACGCGTTCCGTCGGTGCGCGTTGATTTGCCTATATTCAGGCGCTTTTCGTCCGGTTTTTGAAACCATTAACAATTTATTAACAAAGCCTTAAATGTTGCCGCTCCTGATTCTCGTCTTATTTTATTTCATAGAAGCACCTTTTTCATTCGTGCCCACGTTTAGCAAAAAATCCTGTATGTACTGCACACGACATTCTTTTGCTTCAAAGTGATATATTTGTTTCGCTACTGATCTTGTCGCGATTTATTAAACGCTCAGTGAATTTAATGGCCCATAAATAGTACCAGCGAATCTAGAATCGTGGCTGTGGATCAGAAATAGCTGAGCATCAGACGGTCTAAACGAGAAACACGAAAACATGATTACACGGTAACTGAAAGTGATTCGCGACGTAGCAGGATGGAATCCAGGAATGAAAAAAACACATTGAACGTTCGACGTGCGACTGTATTAGCTGCGCGCCGTACCATTCGGTCGTGGTTCAAAGCGAAATGGAGATACATCCTAATTTCCGGACCGGCTGGAACGATTTCTTTTCACGCTTTATGGTCTTTCCCATGATGATAGATACTGAACGCGTCAGCTAGGTTTGAAACGAACGTCCATGCACATACATACGTTCTGTTTGCACGTCGTGTATCAAACTGGCCTGCGACCGCACGCTACGGCTGCCATCATGCTCACGTAAAGCCCGCGTTTATAATTTACGAGTATTTCTTTTCATAAATCTTCCCAAGCAACGTGCAACCCGCTGGGAATGTCGGCTCTGTCAGCATGCCCTCTCTGATTTTATTCCCGTCTGAGAATATGTAATTCAGGTGATTTGTTACTTCAACTGTGTTGCTGTGTATTAAGGTGAGTCTTACATAATTTTAGTGTTATGGACGAGACGGTGAAAAGAATAATGTATGAATTTTTCGCAAGACATTATTATGCAGAATTTAGTTTTGTTGATAGAAAAAAATGCTTCACATCAAATTTGTTTGGTTTCGAAGGGCACATAATGTGCTGTGACTAATTTTTTATAAATGGAGGCGTAGAGGAAATAAAAACACGACCCTTTATTTTTATATATAGTACTCTGGTTTTTTATTTACTTTCTAATAGAGCGCTTCATGAAGAATACAACGACCTGTATGAAAGTTAATTGAAGTCAGCTACAATTGGAAAATAAATTGTTTCAAAGTACTCTATGAATGCCTGCGTATTTTTCTGGTTGTTGGTGTATCTTTTATAATCGCTAATAAAGGTAATAGGTAATTCAATGTAATTGAATGTTTGTGAATATATGCGGGGTGCTTTCGTGAAAGCTAGTTCGAGAATTGCCCGAATGTCTGCGCTTTAGCGGTCCTTATACAGAGTGTCCCACGTAACACTTTTCAGGATTATTCAAGTACTTGTGATAATCTGACAAAAAATGTTTGAAACAAAAGTTGACCAGTTTTCGATTGGCTATACATTGTAATAAAACAAAGTTCGAATTTTTTATTATTATTGTCAAGGCCACCTTTATTTTTTAAAATGGCACTTTGTATTTTTGACTTAACAGTATTACTAACCTAACCTAACCTTCACATGACCTTGAAGGCATATATGTTTTAAAATAGTGTTTCCACGCACTCATCCCTCTTCACACCATATAGTATTTTAAGACAGTTAATTTGCCATTATAGCTGGCTTTGAATAAATTTCATAAAGGGTGTTGTATTCGCCCTGAAACGCTCTTTGATAGTGTATATAAAAAACCATATCATACTATTTAAAAATACAGAGTTGTTTTTTATGTTTCCTCTATGGTACAAAATTATGAACAGTTTCATCACAGAATTGTTACCAAATTAGTAGCTTTCACACAATACTCAACATTGCAATCCCTGTGAAACCAACAATTGAACGGGTAGGGAAAAGTAAGGACAGTTTCTGACATCGTAAATGCAATTGCAGCTCGCTTTTGTTACGCACAATGCTGCCATTATAATAAGTCGCGGCAAGTAATGTAAACGTTAACATTCGTTAAACTGTATCCCTTAACAGCGTTATGAAGTTTCCTAAATAAGTACGGAAAACGCTTCAGTCGAGAGTAGCTTAAAATAGCTGACTTTGTTTTAATGCAATGTAAACGAACCGCGGATGGCATTTATTTTCTAATGAGCTCCTTTAGTTGGACTATTAAGATCCATTTATACAGATGCGTGGCGTGTGCGGGCCGGGTGCGGGCCGGGTACGGGTTTTGGTATATTCTGCTAACAGTTTTCTAGCCTACAAACTGAATGGAGCAGTTCGGGATCCGGACTTGCCACGCACGGAATTCCTAACCTGCGATAGTTGTGCGTGGCCCGCATGAGGCACGCAGAGCTACTTGAAAAGGTCGGCTTCAAGAGGCCCATTTGATCCGTTTGGTGAATTCCTATTTTTTAGACGGGGTACGGTCGCCACGCTGACTTGTGTATACAAAGTGCACTCTCTGTACACAAGAAACACAATTCTTTTAATTTTTGTTTAATCTTTATGAAATTAATTTTAATGAACATCTGAGATTTTTACAATTAAAATGACATCAAACACAACACAAATCGCATAGCTTTTTATTATATTATAATAGGACGGACAGTCTGTACTTTTGCCTTATACATATAAGCATGCACATTAATCTTCACAACTTATAATTTTTCATAGTATGATATCGTGCAAAACATTCTCTGACATGCAATCCCGGTTTTCATTCCCAGTTCGTACCATTACATTTATACCATTATATTACCATTATAGTATAGTATAGTACCATTATATTATATAATTATATTGTTGATGTTTAAAACGTCATAACTTGATGAAAACAGATCGTACAACAATCCGCCTACGTTCATTTTAAGGTACAATGCCTCTACTTTCATCATCCTGAGTTCATTTTTTCAGATATATTTTCGCATTATGTAACTAATGGAAAGGTGAAGTCTCTTTTTCTTAGGCAATTTAACAAATTCAAAAGCTTGTACGAATGTTGAAAAATTTTGTCCATGACTCAAATCAACATGAATTCATAGCCTTTCCCCTTTAATTTTCACGTAGGCTTTTTTTTCATCCTTTATCGAACTGGTGGTGAAAACTGGGATTACATATCAGAGAATGTTTTGCGTAACATCATACTATGAAATATTATAAGTTGTGAAAATTAACGCGCATGCTTATATGTTGTTTAAGACAAAAGTACAGACCGACCGTCCTATTATAACATAACAAAAAGCTATGCGATTTGTTTCGTGCTTGATGACATTTTAATTACAAAAGCCTCAGGATTTCATTAAAATTAATTTCATAAAGATTAAACAAAAACTAAAAGAATTGTATCCTTTGTACTTGTACAGAGAATGCACTTCGTATATACAAATCAGCGTGACGACCGTAACCCGTCGAAAGAATAGAGATACGCCAAGCGGTACAAATGGGCCTCTTGAAGGCGACCTTTTCAAGAAGCACTGCGTGCACCGTACGGGCCGCGGCCGAATATCGTAGACTAGAAACTGTTAGCAGAATATACCAAAAACCGCACCTGGCCTGCACACGCCACGCATTTGTATAAATGGACCTTTACACGTTATTTTTTTTATGTAGAAGAAATGTGGTAACGCCAATTACTGTTTGTCAAAGCAAGAGTAGGAAAGATTTGGTTTTTACAAAATGGGTGGAAAGACGTATCGATTTTAATAATGACTAGACTTTGGACAAGCTTTTCGGTTGTTTCCATAAAAATGCTAAAGATACCCTTGACAAGACTCCCAACTTTATATTACATTTGCCATTATGCTATTTACAATTCCATTTTCATTATCTGGTGCAACATATTTTAGGTTAGGCTTCAACCTGCCCTCAATTTATGTTACGCTAATACGTATGAAATGACCACCTTAAATTTATATGTAGTATATAAATGGCGAGCAGATGACACCTACAATTAAATAATCCCAAACGTAGCATATTACCGGCAACTCGTATTTCATATACAAGTAATTATTTTTTTTGTGGAACGAAATACTGCAATTTTTACATCAAAGCAACGTCATATATTATATTGAAGAAATGTTTGCTTCAACTAATCTTGTACAAACAGGAAGTAGATAAAAAATGTTTAGAACCCTCGTGATACACGAGAAACAGCAAGCACTAAAGGCGCTCGTTGTCGATAAACGATCCCAAAAGAACCTACAATGTATAACATAATCTTAGCCCTCTTAATTACGCATCGAGAGGATCGGTAAGGCAGGATTAATAGAGAGAGATCAGCCATAATCCTGCAACAAATCACTCGCTTCGAGATAATTCTATCAGCTCAGGTTCGAAATCCATCGAAATAGACCTGGGCCATTGATCCTCCGGTAAATAATGCATTTGCTGACTATTAAACAAATGAAATAATAGTATGCCAGGGATGAACCGATATAAATTATTTTTTGCCCGCGACGTGCTGTCTTCTGTAATCCGATCCAACAGCACAGTCTTAGTGCGATCGAAGGGGCCCTTAGAATTCTGCGCGACGGCTTCATTTGAATTTCATGTTTGCTGAAATTTCATAGCCATCTCTCTCGGTACGGGCGCGGCTCTGGTGCTAATTAAAAGAATGCGCCGCGAAGACGCGAGAAAAGGGACACCGACGATCGAGCAAGGGGGATCAACGTGGTAGGTTGCAACGCGCAACACAACTGTTGCTGTAATCAGGTGGCGTGAAAGGCACTTTGATATGATTACGGTGCTTGCTGATTACGATGTGATTACGGAATTGATGGCTATAATCTAAAATTTGGAATATTAAGGAGAGATTTAAAGGATTTTTTTAAATTCAAAGTGTTTCGCGTAAAATGCAAAACGCAGGCCGAATGCTGTTTTATCGCACCCCGGTAATATTTCATAAAAGTTGTAAACCACCTTGAGTACATTAAGTACAATTTATTTCTAATTAATTTTTTTAACTACAAATTACATCGCAACGGGTAATTACATGACAATTTATTGTTCGCTCTACTTGGAAAGTTGTGTATTTTCAATTGTGTATACAGTTGTAATTGTGTATTTACAGAATACATATACTAATAAACTAAAAATACACAGAAACAATTTCATTATGCAAGTTCTGAAGGAAAGTATTTTATTTGTTTAAGTATCATGCATAGTAGAATACTTATAAGACAGAAAGTATACATATGAAGGTCCATTTTAGCGATTTCAATGATTTTTTAATATGTTGTCAGGACCATGATTCTGAGGAATTTTGTCCTATACAAATAACCCCGTTCGCTTTAATTTTCGAAATATTCATGATAAAACTTCTTGCATTCTTATTTTGATGTGTGCTCGGTGTTGCCTAGGTTTGGATTCGAGTTGTCTACGGACGCGGTTATAGCAGCCCATTTTATTTATTATTGTCAATGCTGTATTCAGGTGAAAACGTTGGTGTCTCATATTCTTACCCTATCTTAAATTCATACCTTTTCCTCTATTACATGCTTGTGTCGCGATAAATTTATATCTCTCCTATTTCAATTTGTAAACACAAGGGGAGGAGACAGAATTTTAAGTTATTTAAGTTCGTTACTCTAGTCAGAAGGAAATTGATAGCCGGCCACCGGGCGGCGACCGGATTAAAAATACTAAATCAATACAGGTCATCAAGCTATCTAACAACGAAATAAGTTTCGGTTTTATTTCAATTAATTTCTGTTAAGTTTAAGTTTAATCCCAACTCAACTCTAAATCCAATAAAAATTGATTTAAGTGCTACTCAACTCTGTATTGTATTGAACTATTCAGTATTTCATGCATATCTCGTAAACTAAAGGCGAGAGGGGGCTATATCTATAGGAAATGTTGCTTAGAATCATGATCCTAGCAATAATTAAACAACTACTGCAATCAGTGAAATGGACCTTCATCTGCATAATTATTGAATAGTTTTATTCTTGTATATTATGTTTACCATTATCATTATGGGATTGGTTTAGTGAACGAGGAACTTAATACAAGTATATAGGAATAGAGTCATAATATGGTGATAAATAATAATTATAACCCTAATAGCCACTAGGTTGCCATTAGCAAGACTAATGGCAGCAATACCGGCTAAAATCGAGCCGAGCTATGGCCTCGACATGCAGCGCCACATTAAAAGGCTAATGGCGATCAACCAACTTTATTTGAATCACGGCTATCGAACTGGTGGCTTTTTCTCAAAGTCGTAGGAGAACATAGGAAAATGACTTCTTTCATACCCACTTCACTTGGACGAATGTCTCTTTACACGAACTTCAAAATCGCGAGCCGCCACTTCGATACAACATACGCTGCGAATAGTCGTTCGCCATTAGGCTTTTAATGTGGCGCTGCTTGTCGATGGCGATATTCGGCTTGATTTTTGCCAAGCCAACGTGTTGACCTGCCTGACTTGGCTATCAGGGTATATCTATAGGAAAAATTGCTTGGGATCATGATCCTGACAGTACATTAAAAGACTACTAAACTCGGTGAGATGAATCTTCATCTCTACAATTATTGAATAGCTTTGTTTTTGTGTATAATGTTTACCATTATCATTATGAGATCGGCTTAGTGAACGAAGAAGTTAGTACAAGGATAGAGGAATAGAATAATAATGTATGCTAAATAATAATAGTAAATCATATAATATAGAAAGTATAACAATACGATTCTAACACAGGTTTCCCGTACTGTGTTGTAATCCACTACATACATGTATATCCTCTTGCGTGTGTTCACTCCATTCTCTGTTCAAGTACGGACTCGCTTCGCGCATGAGTCCGTCTTTTTTCTCTGTCTTATCACATGGTGCACTTTTTATCAACTTTGTGCGTTGTAGTGGGATCTTCGTAGATCGGTTGAAAATTGGTCGAGGTAGTAGGTCCGTTCTTATAGTGAGCAGAGAATAGTTCACTCTGTATCGTTTTCTCGTCCACCCTGTTACTATCCAATTTCTTACAATCTTAAAGGTTATTCTGTCGCCTATTTGTAGAAAAAAGAAGACGAATGACATGTTGCAATAAAGCTGCCGGATTCTTAGTCCTCTAGCCCTCCTACATATAAATACTTATTTTTTTAAGTACTCCCTTGCTCACTCTAGAAGGTTTCTTGACACTAACCTGTCTCACTATACTCATTACACTTTACTGTGACAATGCACTAACCACTTATAAAAGTACTCTCACCTGCGCACACCTGCTTAGACGTGCAATCGTATGTGTACGTATATACACATTCTCATATTCAGTTAGTACTGCGCCTAAGTTAGCTCGTAAAATAAACATGCTAGACATCCTTGTTTTCTAAATATCGTTACGTTTTTAAAAATGCAGTACACGTTTTTCCACTTACCACGTATCACGACAAAAATATTTTGTGACCCAGTCCCGGATAGTCAAGTCGAACCAGTTGCGTGATATTGATTAGCCATTTGATAGCAACCGTTGTAATATAACCCAACCGCCAATGTGCTCGCAACTTATTTTAACAGACTCCGCTATATTTTTGTTGTCAATTTATTAACATCATCAAGTATATCATGTCCTGTATCTAATTTGAAGTCAATTTGTCAACAAAATTTTGTAGCAAGCTTTGGAAAACTCTTGCCAGAACAGCTTGGCTATCAGGGATGTTCTGTAACCTAACCTAAACATCCTCGCTGTCAAAATATCGTCACGTTTTTACGACTGGAGTACACTTTTTTCACTTACTACGTATCGCCACAAAAATATTTTGTGACACAATGTTTTGCAACCTAACTTAAACATTCCTGAAAGCCAAGTCAGGCAGGTCAACACGTTGACCCAGCCAAAATCGAGACGAGTTTCGCTGTCGATAGACAGCTACACATTAAAAGCCTAATGGCGATCAACTGTTCGCAGCGTAGGTTGTATCGAACTGGCGGCTCACGATTTTGGTGTCCCTGCAAAGAGAAATTCGTCTAATTGGTTCTCTATTGGTTGCGTTTTGCCAACCAACGAAACGTTGCGAAAAGTTGATCGCCATTAGGCTTTTAATGTGGCGCTGCATGTCGCCGGCGAAACTCAGCTTGTCTTTTGGCCGGTGTTGCTGCCATTAGTCTCGCTAATGGCAACCTAGTGGTTATTAGGGATCCTCGCTTTCTAAATATAGTCACGTTTTTGCAACTGTATTACACTTTTCTCATTTATCACGTATCACGACAAAAATATTTTGTGACACAACGTTCCTACACACTTAGTTTCGTTTTTATCAATTAATTCAGCATTCATTCCAAGGAATGTCAAAAGAAAGACACTTTTTTATTGCACGAAAAAGGCAATGCCACTAGCGCTTAACCCTCACAGCTTTATAGTTATTTTCTACTCGCTCGTTACGTAGACCTGTGTTTAGCTGCATCTTTATAAAGGTATATATTTTACAACCAACAGCGTAACTTTTACGTTGTGTACTTCGCAACGCCATGTAACAGCTTCAAAGGTAACATCAAAGAAGCCAACCAAACTCTTAATCACTGCGTGCACATGGTTTCGTTTCTAAGGGGGCAATAGAGAGGGTTGAGGTTTATCATTTGCTGCTCATTTTTAGGGAACCGTTACTCGCCTGTGAAAGAAATTCGAGAATGCTTTACTTTACTATTGACTTTACGGCGGCAGGCAATACTTTGCTTGAAATGGGTATTGAAAAGCTGCGGAAGAGATTGAAAAAGCACCTACGTACGGTCGGGAACAGAATACGTCGCGCGGGGAGATGAAGAAATTTCAAAAGTTCGAATTTCTTTTTACATGGTTTCGAACGGAAATTTCCTGAGCATTCCACGTGTTTACAAGAGTAAAGCGTTGCGCTCTTTGATTGCTTCTACTTTTCTCTTGACTTTCCGTTGAACGAAACGCGCTGATGTTTAGGAACGATTGTAAAAATGAGGTGGGAAGTGCACTGTGTGATTTTTGTTGCAACTTTTCTACGGACAATCGCAAGTACTTATATTTAATGTTGGCGTTACGTGTGAGTGCTTGTAATGCGGTTTGTAGCATTATTTCCTGGAAGCGAAAATTTAAATTTGTCCGGTGCATAGTATGTGTGGCTTCGAATATAACCGCAAAATTAAACCGTTATCGATGAAAAGTTTATTAAACATTCTCACTAAATAAATTATATATTAACGAACACCAAACATGTGCTATTTTATCGATCTTTATGTTCGGTAATAATAGTCTTATTTCTATTGTATTAATTAAGCTTAGATTTGATAAGAACCTACCAAGTAGGTTAATGAACTAAATATAGCACTTGGACACAATATTGGGTTCGTATATGTATGTAGATTGTAGATAATGATTAACGTGTTTCAAGCTGTTCGACAGTAACATGAATAAATAAAATATCGTGCTTCAAATACATAAATAAATATTTTATTCTTTTTTTTTAATTGCAAGGATTTTTTCTGTGTAAAGATCGATCTGACAAATCGATTTTTACTTTTTCTCGCCATTTCGACAAAATATGATGCTCGAGACAGTAATAAAATCGTAAGGATGCTAATAGTTAATTTTTAGGAGAATCTCATGTATTTTGAACACGTCTGCAAGACAGTCGCACATGAATGATTTAATTGTGCAACGTAAATGCGATAGATTAAGAATTCGAGCTCTAAATACAGGTCTGCATTTCTGTTATTCTATCAGCTTAATTAATGGGTCAGAAATAGATGCGTCGATCGTTTATAAATTATTAGTGATAACCTGATCTTCATTTAGTAAAATCCTTTGTAAGTGTAAAAAATAGAACGGTAAATAGAAGACTTATGTCATTTATAGTTCTGTAAGTTCTAATTGCTGTCTTCCACGTTCTTCATTATTTCTTCCTATACATATGTATAATTAAAACTTTCGTTCAGGGATGTATGAATGGGTGTTTGAACTTGTTATTATGAATGGAAAAATGGGAGTCGTCAGAATGTAAGGGTATTTCCAACATGTGTATATGAAATGAGATTCGGGATCGTCGAATTTTAAATAGACTGCCACTAGTCCGCTGTCATTTTTTAATACTAAATATCAAGTACTAAATGCTCTCAGGACTCAGGAATTGCTACTAGTAGTATAAGGCGAAACTTGTCAGACACGTCTGCGCCTTCGTTTGGTTCTACTTTGCGTCACAATTGAATATACTTTTATAATTTGTAACTGAATTTGGAACATTACAGTCGAAATTAATAAAGATGAATTCTTGTTGCAACTTATATTTCATAATCGAGCAGGATGAGGGTTTTAAAATGATCTAAGCTAAAAAGTATACGTTAGAAAAATTAGTTGCTTGATTAGAACTGGAACTAGTTGAGCGATATAGGAGTGACATGTTTAATTGATTAACAAGATACATTTGCGCTTGATTAATATAAATAAACTATACCTGAAATTCGTCGCAAACAACGTGTAAGTGAAAAGCGCGCAATAACAAACGAAATGAACAGTTTTCGATTAATGAAAATTGAAGTGTTACAGCTGTGAAGGTTACGACCGCATTACTGGTGTACATTATACCTTGCTTACAAAAAGAAGAGATAGATTTGTCATGACAACAACATTTTGATTTGTATAATTTATAAATGATTCATTACAATTAATCGAGCTAATCGCTTCTATTATTTTTAAACTAACCGAGATTTTAAAGTAGGGAAAATATTTGCCAACAAGCGAATGGTAATATTAAAAAGCGATCTTTTATTTCATGCCAACGAAATTTACGTCCATTATGGCCTGATTCGTGTCGATAGCAATTAATCTGTTCATAAAACCAACAGTGATGCTCGTTCGAGTGAGAGATATTTCGCTAGCAGAATGGTGTATATTTTCAGGGCATTTCACTACGCGTAATTGAAAAGTATACAAATTTACAGAACGGAAAATACAGGGTGTCTCAGCTAAGTTTATCACCTTGAGTAATGAGTTAACGGTATATTTTGTGAAAATTTTGAGACGTTAAATTTAAATGGCATCAAAGGGCACATCTCATGAGGTACATACTTTTTTGTGGGTGGAGGGGTTTCAGAGATTTCAAGGTCACCTTGATTATTTTTAAGGAATGACCTATTTTTTGTACCATGGATCGATAGAGTATCAAAGTCTGAGCTGTAATGTGTTGTCCTTCACGGTTGATGGCCACGGAAACTCCACCGCGATCGATCTATCGAAACACACTAGGTATCGCGTGATCACCTATGAAAATACTGCCAAACGCATGAAACCCTATAGCTGTTTGTACTCAGGAAATAAACTATTTTACTTTTATCTTTCATATTTGTTTAATTAAGTGACGGTTATCACAAGTTTGAATGATTAATGCGTATAATATACAGTACATTCTTCCATATTGGCCATTTGGGTGGAATCGAAACTGGTCTGTTTGGGAAAGGCAGACATGGTTCCTCGAACCGCGTGGCCCGTCTCTCTAGCTGTCAATAGGCCGTACAAAGAAATAATGGAATGAGTGCACCCTTGGTTCTCTACTTGAGATAACTTAGGCATAGGTATAGCTAGGTGGTCAGTGTGAGTAGGAAGCCAGTATAGCTAACGGGGACATATGTTTTTTTTTTGGAGAGAATAAAGGACAAATCAGAAATTGTTTCATAATGAAAAAAAAGCACATTACATTTATTTGTTTTACTAAACCTGAAAACCCTTATAACATTTATTATGGGATATAATGAACAACACAACGTTCTAATTAATTATAATTTTAACAAATTGAATATTTGATATTTTTCACAAGAATGAATTTGTTTTAATGAATAGGGTTTGTGCCCTGAAAATTCATAAAGGTCTATATGTATTCTGTTGAAGTTGTATCTCGTATAAACACATACTTTCAATGTTTTGACTTTTAATTGTGTTTTCTCAGTCTACATATTATTCACTAATGAAAATATTCGTTCAGTGGGGGCATTAGATCCGGGGAGACAGAAGCAAATTTGACGATTTCATTTTACTATTTCAATTCACAAAATAAAGGATAAAATGGACACTTTAGAAAAAGAATACATCTAAAGCAAAGAGTAGCGAAATAAAAGAACTGTTCCCTTCAATAAAGGACGAATGGTCACCGTAAGTATGGCCAATGTAGTAGATTTTATATTAAAGGTTGAGATCAAACTACTCGAACTCGTTGTAAACTGTTTTTTACATATTTGATGTATTATATGTACAATAAAGAGTGATAAGTGAAACTACTTATATTCGTACACATATCCATACCGGTAACAATCACGAGAGTCAATGTTACACGAAGAAGGTGCTAGAAGCGCCGAGTCACAATGTGCGCACGCGCAACGTATACAAGGCGCGCCGGATTCAAAGCACCAATAATTTATTGTAGTATGATTTGAATTAGCAATGATTCTGGAAAATACATTATGTAAATTAATTGGCCATTCGGACGGAAAAGTAAGTGTCGCATTAATTATAATATTTTCGTCTTCTCGAATATGAATGCACTAGCTGTTGGTAGGGTGCCGTGTGTCCGACCAAGTTGCATTCGCATTAGATAATTGTGTACCTAAACGGTACACTGCTCATTGTAGATAATGTATCGCGCAACTGTTGCATATACGCTCCATTATCGAGCTCTCTACTTGGGATCATTATCCACTTAAGGGATAATATTCTGTTATTAATCCGTAGTCTTAATGCAGTGTGCGGGAAACTAGTACGAAATGCATCAATGTGTGTTTCAAAGATCATTGAATTACGAATGAAATGGATACTGTCGATGCTGATGCATTCAGTACACCTTCAAAGTAGTCATTAGCCACTGTGTACGTACATCGTAAACCGAATGTTACATCAATCGTGATCTACGTCTGGTCCCTGCCGTCGAAATATTTGTCAGATTTCGATTTCAACAAGGTACAACATTTTACCAAAATAATCGTGTGATGTATTGTAATTACCTGTTTGAATAAACAGTCCTCCAAATTTGAATTACATGGGTTCGCAAAATAGTTTAATAGTGAAGTAATAATAGTAAAAGTAATAGGTCGATAATAAAAATTCTTTCCCAAACCCATCTTTGCCACGAAGTTCTAATAATGATACCTAACTTTCTTCATATTTTATGAAAAAAAAACAGGTGTACAGGGACAATAATTGGAAGTGGCTTCATCTGGCCTCAGCATTTGCATTGGCCCTTTCGTAGACCTCTCGTCTAGGTTCTTATCGGCATACACACTGAGATATCTGCGCT
This sequence comes from Holcopasites calliopsidis, assembly GCA_023838395.1. Lineage (NCBI taxonomy): Eukaryota > Metazoa > Arthropoda > Insecta > Hymenoptera > Apidae > Holcopasites > Holcopasites calliopsidis. The sequence goes on along the minus strand of JALHAQ010000018.1, from coordinate 534,598 downwards.
ATTGTTTTGCTGTTCTTCGGATCCCTTGATATACATATACATATGTATAACTCCGTTCCACTCGGTCTCAATATAAGCCAGTCGCTCCCCTTGCCATGCGATCTGACATGTGCCCGATGTGATGTGCAGAATTATTATGCATCGTTGTTCTCAAGAACAAGTCTACTGGGATGATCGCGAGCACAGTATAAGGTTTGCCAGTACCGGCACTCCGTGTCGGTCCCCTTCATGTTGGTATCCGAGGTCACGTGACTGATGGCCATGTTGTCAGTGTAGTAGCGCGCGATGTCCTGATTGGTTGTTGCTACGCTACAAAATGACGTTGCGTGGCGTGGATGCGCAAGAGAAAAACATATTATTTGTATCAAACGAGATACCGTCCAATCAAATTACGAGCCTCACTTGCAGTAACATGCTCTGTTATTATTGGTTGAGTTTGTCACCTGCTAAGACTATTGCGTGACGTAGCAGTGAAATGGAAAAATGAAGATCGAAAAAGATGAAACCTATGTTCATATGTATTTATTATACATATGTGACATTACACATATGTTTGTGACTGCTACGACGCAAGCGTCGGGGCGACTGGGTGGAATTAGGAGGCGCAAATGGCCGACCCCTTATCCCCTTGGGCTGTTCAGTTTGTGGAGAATCGGGTGGAGCTCGGCATCTCGGATGGTATAAATAGTAGATGCTATGGAGGGAAACTGATGCCATCTTGTCAGTAGTAATATGGGGCATGCGTTGAAGCATTTCTCGGACACGATTTCGAGTGAGTGTTGCTACTGGTTATTCCTATACAGTGTCACGACTCCATATTCTACGACGTCATTGTAGAAGTAGGGCACTCGCGTTTCCCTAATCGGAAAAAAGAGGGCGTCACGCGAGAATGGGGTGTAAGGACATATTATGCTGACGTACACCCTAATTAGTAACTAGTCATTAGGTTGTAGTAACTTTTAAGACATATAGTTTGTAAGACTAGTTTTAAGGACAGCAAGTGACCGTTAAAAAATATATAGTAATGTTTCCTACCGAGAGCGGAACAAGCGCGTCGCGTTGCAAAAGTAGTAAGGGTTGATTAAAGGTCGCAAGTGTTTGAGTTGTGAAAATTAGCTCCCCAACCTAACCAACAACTCCACGCTGGTGCCGAAAGAGGGTTTCACAGGGTCACGAGTGGCGTGAGCGGAGGATATCTTCTCAGCAACGCTTAATACGGAGTAGACTTTAAACAGTGGTGGGATATCAGACCCGCATTCCTTTTCTTCGCCAAGTTTTCGTCTTGCTATAGTACTAAAAAATATTGGTTCTGTAACCGGAATATAAATCAATTAGTATGCGCAAAAGATTCCAAATTTATTCGGACTCCATTGTCTCTGCGCTAGCTTTGACTCGCATTGGGAACAGTATTCGCGTGTACGCAATAGAAATTTGGACACACGATGAATATGGAGTAACCGCGAACCGATGTGGTATCGCGTTGCGGGAAATATACACACCTACTGAATCGCAGATTTACACATAGAAACCAGCGATAGGAGGCTGACATGATTCATAAGAGGTGAAAAGCTTAATACGTATTCTCGGTCGTCGCTACTAAATAGGTAATTTGCAAATGATACAGACTCAAAGCTGAAAGCGTACCCTGAAACTAAATAGCTGGATCACATGAGATAAAGTGACGGGACAGCGGACGAGACACTCTTATTACCTCAAAAAGCAATTACAAAATCCAACCACTATCGATCACATGAATTATACAGGCTGACCCAGATTGAATAGTACAACCGGTCAGGAGGTGATTCTGGGGACAAGAACTCCCGACACCACCCGAGTCTGCACTTATTTCGGGTATCCGCGCACCTCTAACTGCAATACTTTGCACAATAATTCCAAATCCATATGCCCCCTCAAAAATATATAGCGTCAACAAACGATTTTCAACCCAATTCGAAATTTCCGATGAATCTCCAACCACTACATATCTTCGGTCAAGCATCGAGGGAATTAAGCATATGACTGTTACGCGCACTGACCCCTTGTATTGTGTGGGCCATGCGGAATTAATTTATGGCAATATAGATTGCCCTAACCCTCCCTAGATCTTCTCATCAAACGGACAAAACGATACGACACGGTGGAGAAGGCTGCATCTTGCTCCATCCATGAACCAACAAAGTCTATAGCGATTCGACGGGGAAAGTCGAATAACAAGGGATACGAAGCGCAGAATGCTCGCAAGGGTAGAGAGCTATGTCAAGCAGGAGGAAGTCGTCTCCTTTATTTTGATTCTCGTGCGACGTTACGGGTCCACCGGGAATATACCGACGCATTATGAAATGTGGCGCGTGGTCTCTGAGGCAAATAAGTTTTCAAGCCGGCAGAATACATCAGGCAACACGTGTCCCGCAAAAAGCCGAGTTCCACGGCTCGACACAATAAGTTCATGGAAATATAGTGCGCCGTCGGGAGTCGGCTGGGTCGTATTAAAACTTTTTCATCAGTTAACGTATGGCATGGACGTAATTCCGGCTGACATACGGAGAGTGAATCGGTCGAACGGCTATTAGTATTTATGCCGATGCCTACGACACAGGGGTGTATTATGTCCGTGTCGTAACAGCCTTCTGGAACGGTGTCGTAAACCGCGGACAATTTTCTTCGGTGTTCTTGTCACTTTGCTGAACGACAGTATCAAGTTCCTGCTTTCCCTTTACTGCTCCTCCTTTGTTTCGAGAGACGTCCTGTTGAAGGTCCGACTGACACTGATCTCTTTTGAATAATCTGTATCTATCATATCCATATCCATATAAAGGAATACTTGAACAAAAGGAGGATGATACTGTTATGCTCTGACTCATTTAGACAGCACAAGGTGTCCTTCTTTTATCAGATTTTATGCCACAACTAAGTTAAGGATACTGTGTGTATTAAAAAAAAAAGAGTTAGGAATACCGCGGCAAGGACGAGCCTTGAGTGATTGATCATTATAGATCTAAACGATTATTTTAAAGGCCCAACGAGTCGTAATAAGGCTGAAATTTGAATATGTATGTTTTTTCTGTTATTGCAATACGTAGTGATATTTTCCAAGTGATGACAGATAGAGGACCGGTTTTATTTGCAGTATGCGCAAACTCGCATAGCTGCTCTGCTTATTTTTGATTACCCCTTTCTAAGGAACACGAATTTTTGTTTAAAGATGAATAAAGGAGGATGTGTAGCGACCTCCAACTCCTGCCACCAGAGGGATTGTGCGCGAGCTGTCACTTTCTCTCGAAAGTGCTCGACCCGACATCAGGTGCTATACAATAAACATCCTGCGACTATGCCTCACTATCCCGGCGTCTAAGGCAAGGGCCTGCTAGGTAGCCTTACTGACGAGTCCTCTAGCAGGCCCAGGACGATATTCTCTCCTAATCCTTATTCCATAAGTTTCCGCGCAGTCCTTCCACCACTCCTTAACAGCTACAGATGCTAAAAAACGGCCATTTTTGGATCTCTTTGCGAATGAAAAATTCTTGTTGAACATTTAAGAGAATCTTTTGAGGAACAAAAAATGTCAGTACGATTTATCCGAAATGTGAGGGGAAAGTTGAGAAAAATGAGTGCAAAAATGAAAAAGTGGCTGTGGTCGAATTTATCCGTGCGTTATATTTAATCTTCATATTCTTCAAATTCTGATCCAGCTACAGAATAATTATTCATCTGTATCGACATAATAATTCGTCAGAAATCTGATAAATCAATTGAGGTTTGAAATCGTACAATATTAGCTTGAAAATGTAAACAGATGAGTTTCCATTACAGCTGTCAACTCCGATGTTTTGTTATAATAAGATACATTCCCTTTCCTCGCGATCGATTTACTTTTCTTTGTATCGGTCCAGTGAGAAGAATATATTTCTCTTCGAATTATGTCTAATTGAGGTTGAGAAATATGCATCCAGAATCAATTTGACCCCAGTCACTTTTCCATCTTTGCATTCATTTTTCTCTATCTTCCCATCGCATTTCGGATAAATGGTACTGACATTGTTTGTTCCTTAAAAGATGCTTTTAAATGTCCGAGAAGAATTTTTCGTCCTTAAAGAGGGAAAAAATTGCCATTTTTTGACATCCTACTTTGCATTTATTATCTTTAGAAACATTCCAGCCGTCGTAATGGCCTTTGCGATATGTACGTAATGAAACTCGAAGTCTCTTAATTTTGAATACGTGCTAGATGTTTTCAGGAAACTTACTGCCAGTAGTATAAGAAGAATCTAGTCAGGCATGTACACATGCGCCTTCGTTAGCTTCTACCTCGCATTATACTTGAATGTATTTTTAATAACCGTTAGTCACTATTATTGCATTTCAAGTTGCATTTCTGCACAATTTCGTGGCTATCCTGTTTCTTAATTATACGGAACTGCAGAAGTTAATGTAACTTATTTACCAATTACTTCGATCATTACACATCAGTTCTTTAAAATTTCCACTAGTTTCAATTCCATACTTACTTTAAGCGTTGATTATAATTTACTATGATTGTTCTTCATTCGCATCTGTTTTTCTATCCAAGCATCCGTCCATTTGTGCGTATCTCCGTCATTAAACGATGCGACGAAGCGTAACATCGTGCAATTTATGCAATCTCACAAGTGAAGTACTACTAAGTAGCATTAGACGCTGGCACGTAATTATTGTAGCTTGGAAGCAGATCATAACTTGCAGACAGCTGTCCTTTAACTGCTCGTTACTGTATTCCATTCATACGACTCTTTTTCTCCTTACCAGCTTTCTGTTCCCAGACTCAAATAATTGGTAAAAAGGCATTCTTACCTTTTCGTTATATTCTTTCATCTGTGACGTCTTTGAAATTATTTTATTTAAATATTTGATTTCACTCTAAAGATATTATATGTAAAATGCATCCTCGCGAAGATCTTTCTGGTTCGCCATTACAATATAAAACACATGTGATGCATTGCGGCAATCATAAAAACGAAAACAATTTTCTTCGACTTTAGTATTTTCCAGTTTTTTTTACTCAATAATAACTTCCAATCGCGACAGAGAATAGAAAATTCTCGTACATTCAGCACCTTACTGTTAACTATTAATACGTTAAAATGTGTACAGATTTCAAAAAACATCAGAGCATAAATAATACTCATGTATGTACGGGGTGTAAAGAAAGTATATGTAAAAGCCGCCATTGCGTGATTCTACGCCTTCTGATCGGTGGACATTTCTGAAAAAAGCCCGTGCAATATTATCTTTGACCTTAAAAATTAAGGTCAACGCTTTTTTCTGCCCTATCGGATTCTACACATTATGAGGGTAAAAGGTGTCAAAGGAACTATGGGTCGAATCTCAACCGTTTTCTTGGAAAATAATGTTAAAGGTACCGTTAGATAGCACGGGTTAAAGTAAGAGAGATAAAGGGAGCGATATAGTATTGCACCCCTTTCGCGACGCTAGGTCGACCAATGCGTGGCGTTGGCCGTCGACGCTCTCGGCTCTCTCGCTCTAACCCGTGTTAACTAATGGTACCTTTAACATTATTTCTCAAGAAAACGATTGAATTGCGACCCACGATTCCTTTGACACTTTTTACCCTCATGTCTACTAGAACCCGATAGGACAGAAAAAAACATTGACCTTAATTTTCAAGGTCAACGACAATTTTGCACGGGCTTTTTTTACAAATGTCCACCGATCCGAAGGTGTAGAATCACGCTGTGGTGGTCATTGCATATAATTTCTTTATACCCTATACATACAGAGTGTATACAAAAATCAATGTAGCGACTACTATAGCGTAACTCTACACCTTTGGATCAAAGTTGGATCATTTCGGTATCATTACGGTGTCCCTAGTATCGACAGTGTTTTCACGGCAGAGATTAATACACTTTTCATCGGTATCTTGCAGATACGCGAATAAACGCTTAAGTAGGGGAGACCGCGGCTAAAAGCTCTGCGGGTACGTTGTTCCGATAGTTATATTTAACAAAATAAAAGGGGTAACATTATGTTTTCAATTGGTATAAAGTAAGTAGGTGTAATAAAGTTAAGAATGAAGAGAATCTCCCCGAAAAAATCTCTCTGTAAAATTAACCTTGACCTTGAAAAATAGTCTCAAAATTTGTTGTCATCTTATTCTACTCATCATGTGGATAAAAAAGTGAAGTAGGAACTGTTTTTTTGAAAGTATGATGTTAAAATTATTATAATACTAAGAAGAAAATAAATTTAACGGTAAATCTTTTTTGAACACTGGAAAACAAACACGTTTGAGAATGAGTTATGATAAGGTAGTACGATTTAACATATTCTCGCTAAAAAAAATTTCACTACTTAATTCACCTCTTAAAAACTTTTATATGTCCCGTTTCCTTTTTCCTGTTTACCATCTTCCCAAAATTAACGTACTCCGATCCTATTCTCTAGTTCCATGCTTGTGTGTTGTATTCGTTTCTCGTAATTCGATTTAGCCTTGGCAGCAGGAAACACGACGGAAGAATCGGCGAAGAAGCAAAGAACCGCGACCTATAACTTACGACAGTCGTCCTGGATATATTATTCTTGCGTAACACTGAGCAGTTATGCCTCGTACTTGCGGCACGGTGCGGGGTCATAAGTCGGAGACAATTTTCTCCTATTCTGGGACCACTTCCCTTACCTCGTATTATTCCTACTCGTATTTTTATTTCACCCCCTTCTGTTTACAGCAATACTCGTTTCTCTATCTGCCTCGTTTCTAACGTTCATCTTCCTCTCCGCCCTCTTTTCATCTCTGAAAACTGAATGTGATTCGTACGACTTTATTGCACTTCCGGAATTATTGTCTAAGAAAGAAAGCAGTTATTAATGTTAGAAAGGGGGTGCTATGTAAGGGGATCAACTCGATGTCTTTCACGCGTGGCTACGGCCTTGTCGGCCCGACATACGCGAGCGATGGCCGCATGGCGGCAAAGCGTCGTAAACGCGCTGCCGATACACATTTTCTCGACCTGTTCGAATTAAAAACTGTTCCAACAGTTTCTCTGAACTGTTTCTTCTTCAGAAATGCATACAGAATCCGATACCGTGAAGCGGTTTCATGCCAGAGACCTAACTTTTCCTACAAATGCAAAAATAGTGAGTGGAACGTACGCGCATCGTCCCTTTTTTGAACTTTGATCGCAATTAACAAGCATTCAGAACCACAAAATATTACAAAATTCTATATCATTGTATTCAGAAGACTCTCCCCTATCTTTTAAGACCAAGATGAACTTTCTACCGTTTTTATCTTTCACGTAATTTGCCCATTTTCCCCCTTTTTGCCCAAAATCGCATGTTTTTACAAAAACTCATGTTTTTTTTTTAATCTGAAGGTGATAGAGCAATTCTTCTTCGGGATTCGTATTCAGGACGAGAAACTCTGTAAGGGTCACCTAGTTGTTATTACAAAACAAAATTCGTGTTAAACAGTGTTATTAGGGAAAATATAAGATATCTGTGTTCGCATATTTTATTATCTTCCATAATTTTAAGCAAACAAAGTATAAAATCCCACACAGGTACCAATAATGAAGAATGAACATGGAAGCGATTATTACGATTAATTACTTTGATCGGCACTCCGTGGTAGAATTTAATTTTCTGCGACAGGCACCTGACTGTCGTGTAATATTAAAACACGAATTTTTAATCCTCATACAAACAGAATGTTGTATCACGTTAGTCACAAAATGTTTAAAAGTCTTTTAAAAGGTGATATCTATTACAATTTTTTTTAATTCAATATTTTCTATTTTTGTTAGGTTTATAAATTGTCTGTTGGAAAGATCGTGGCAAACAGATCGGACACACGAAAAGGATAACAATTTATTAATACATAAGCTGAATAGATTACGTTGTACGAGTCAGGAACGTGAACATAGTAGAACAACGGAATAACACCACAGATCATACTAACCACAGATCATACTAAACCTCGATCTTCTACATTGTCAAAGCACGATAGGCCTACTATTTTTCTCATTTGTTGAAGTATTAATTACCGTCTAGACCTAGTGTTAAAGTCTAGACCTTGTTGATTTTGAATATTTGAATATTTCATAACCTGCAGTTTTTAAAAGCACCGTTAAGTCTCCCTCCAACATGTAAATCAAATATTCCTCGAAAAAATAGATTTCCCCAACGCATCATAATTTCAAGAAAACAGCAATTGTTATTGTTCAGCTCTCTCAAGAAAATTATGCAAATGAAATTGACTTCGTGCTTATTTATTTTACATACAGTTGTAAAATCTGACTGCAAAGTTCGGTCCGGAAACGAAGCGAAATTTCTGCCAGCAGACGTGAGCATTAAATCTCCGGCATAAAACAGAGGAGCCAAGTTTTTCGTTCGGGAATTGGTTTTTGTTTCAAAACGCGCGCAATACCAGGACTTACAGTAGAAATATTCGTTCAAGTGCAGAATGAAATTCTTAACAAAAAGTGAAATTACAATGGGCAACGCAGAGTTCTGGATTTGTATTAACGGTAATACATTACAAAAGCAAACAAATAGCGCAAATTTTCAGGAATAAAATATGCATGAAATGTCATTTTTATGATTCCGTCGTTTGCAGCCGACCACTGAAAGTTCCTGAATGAAGTACTGTTGATGTTGAACGCGAGGTAAAGTTTACGTTTACAATCGTATATTGATGTATTGAGGACCATGCTACAAAGTAACAATTATTATTTATGGAATCTAAATTAATCCTAACGGGGCGATATATATAACGTAATGACTGTTTAAGTACCTCTCGTGAAGCCAATATAATTTTCACTGTAACAATTACGGGTAAACGAAACTTCGTAATCATGATAATCTTTTTTATATTTATCTCATGGAAATCCATCTTGAAATACTACACAGTTCAACTATATTCTATCATTCTAATAAATATTGTAAAACAATTTGACACCAATTAATTAACAGAATCTCATTCGCACTATACAGGGTGTCTCATAACTCATAGAAAAGCGGAATGTGGGAGATTCCGATGCTGAACAACTTCTTCCTTTGGCAAAATGTCGTATGAGGCATTGTTTTTGAATTATTGACGAAAAACACTGGCCACTCAAAGTGTGCCGTGAGCCCGCGATCAGGGACGGAATGTCGCGTCGCGCTGGATGGTAACGTTCGGCCGGTACCCTGATTCAAACGCGTCGGTATGAGGGAAAATTTATTTTTAAATATTGATGAAAACAGTGCAACATGAAGATTCTGAAAAAATGAACCAATATCAAGCCTTCCTTACTTAATATTAGTAAAAACGTTTCCTGTAGCCTATGTCAACGTTGCTCATCGAGTTAAATTGTAAGCATTGATACATTAGTTTCGTCCTTCGTTTACTACAATCAACTCAGAACTTCACTTTGATGCATTCGCGTTTACTAATATTTAGTAAGGAAGGAAACATAAGGAAGACTTGATATTAGTTCATCCTTTCAGAATCTTTATGGTGCACTGTCTTCATCAATATTTTAAAATAAATTGTCCCTCATTAATCATTTAACCACAGTTATTGCAACATTTACATAAATAAGCTGAGTTTTATGCATTATTCGTACTCAAGGCCACGTGAAGGTCATAATATCATAGGCTGCTGGACTCGCCTTGACTTAGCTATCATATCACCATATAAAAAGTATGTAGTCCAATTAAAAATACTTCAATGGTTTTGAAATCTCGAAAAAAATGACTTCAGAAAATTTGTTTGCCCACTAATACGTTCGTCCCTTTAAACCAAGTATTTTTCTCCTTTGACGCATTTCCCTATCATAAGAAGTAAGCGAGATATTTGGGATAGTCAGATTGGGTGGGGCACCCTGTATAATGTTTAATAAATAACGTCATTTGGGGTAAAACCGTGTACAAGAAACTGGCACATGTGCCGAAAAGTGCAACGAGGCATTTACCTGTAATCTTTCTTTAGCAAATACAGTAAAATAAATGCATGCGGAAGTTAAAGCAAATTAATAAATGTAACGAACTAAAACTGTTTATGAAGCTGTTTTTGCATAGTTAATGTAAGTTAAACTAAGTTGGTAGAATTAAAAATAAGTCAGTATTTGTGAATATCATTTAAAATGCTTTCCTTGCTAATTTTGACATAACAGAAACAAAGGTTTTGTCAATGTATTACATTTAAGATATATTGTAATAAGCTTTACCCGCACCTATAGGGTAAAATCGGTACTTGCATACTTCCGGATCTACTTATTCTTATCTATCAGCCAAACAATTTTACCAAAAAACGACTTCAATTTTCTGGTTCGGTGAGAGCCAGTATAGATTTCTGGCGGTATCAAAATTTTTTTACCATTTGCTTTTTTACCAGTAGGAAAACTGCATTAGATACCCCGTTTTATCCCGTATTCCCCTACCCGAATTTCTGCTAGTCCGATTTTGCCTTCATCTAAATGAAGCAAACAAAATTAGAGGTTCTGTGGAGCCCACAATATTCAGATTAATGCAGCACATACCATACGAAATACCCCTAATTTCTTTGTTTTATTTTTTTTATTTATGAGTACATCGAGACTCACTACACCAAAAAAATAAACTGGGTATTCCATAATCGTACCCTGTCCTCTGTTTCAAAATTATATGAATTATGAAAAAGAATGTAGTAAGAGATATTTACAAGTTACATTGCATTGCTTCTACAATAACTCTGGGCACAATTCTCTGTTATATATTCTTACAAAATTATCCGCTCCTGACAAAGAAATATTTACCAATCCTGGCAACCATCTGGTTGGCTCGTATAAACCTCCGAAGAACGTTAATTAATCACCTTAATTGGAAAAAATTCGCCGGTTAAAACGATACCAGCGGGTAATTGAGACCCAGGGAAAAGTTTAAGGCCATATCTACGCGAACCATATTTTACGTGCACACTGGTTGCCCTTCTTATTGCGTCCTTTCAGTCGCAAAGATATTTCTTCACGATAAGCTTCTGTTACAGAGTATTTCCTACGAATATTCTTTGAAGCCTCGCAATCTTTATTTGTCCACGGCGAAGTCAGATACGATTCAACGTGCTATCTCGCTACACGTCATCGGTGTATAGAATGCCGTTAATAAATCGGATAATGAAGATCTGGGATAATAGGAAATCGGATAATCGGGAAACCATAAAATGGAATCCCCCGTGCCATATATTGTAGGAAACGTATCTCTCTTAATTCTTGATCTCGTCAAACGCTATATCGTATTCCGATTCCAGCTGGTATCATAAAAAATACACGAACGTAAAAAAAATCAAATTCGTGTAACATTCTTTATATGGCTTCAATATTACAACAAAGGAACGTAAAAAAGTTGTAGGGCGCAGCGGTAGAGAAATCGAGTGGCATAACTCTGTATAAAGAAAATTATGGCGCGGCACGAAATTAAAATTCGAATTCAATTAGGAACGGCGAAACTGAAAATTTGCGATTACACTCGGAATGGACGCGGGATTTTGCGCGTTGGATTCTCGTTCGGATTCGATTCGGATTACAAAAAAAAATGTTCGCATCTATGGTTGCTCGCGTGAAAATTCTTTTTAATCGGTTTACAAACAACGCACACACATGAGAGGATGCGGTTTTTTGAAACGTTAAATTTCTCTTGTAATGGAAATGAATAAATCGCGTTCTGCACTGACGTGTTGTATAGAATTGTGATTGTGCAGAAAATTATAAAAGACCGCTTTGAAGTTGCTGGTACGTACGCGTCTGTCAATGGGCCTTTTTTTCTAATTTTTAAATGTTCCATCTTGGATACGAGATCTTTTTGCTATGTGAATCTAAATGAAATTGGGACAATTAGTGCTTATAATTTGCAGATAAGATTTTTCATAGACTTCTGTCGAGCTTATTCTTTGTTAACAACTAAGCGCACTTCTTACCGAGATAGCTACACTAATGCCAGTTTAGCAATAGGCGGGACCGATAACAGTTATATTCTTACACACGACAATGGTGTTACGCAGCGAGACTACACCGCTTGATAATGTCGCACAAGCTCAATTATGGCTACAGTTACGGGAGAAACAAGATACCAGATTTCCCACTAAACCCTATTATATTAAGAGACAATGTAGGCCGCGGGCTGCTTGTCGCCTTGGAAGAACTGCTGTTCTCGTCTTATCTTTAACGACTGTGGTACAATGATCAGCTGGGGATCGATAGTTGTCTGCGGAAACGGACAATATATTCCAAACGATTGCCTAGGACAATCGAAAAATAAAGCTGCATCGTCGTCTGTAGTTTAGTAAGGCAACTTGTGTATGCAATGAACAGCTTTAGGAGAGAATAGGGTAATTGCTGTCACTTAAGCTATCATTCTAATAAAACCAAAATTTTAGGTGATATTTTCATTCCAAGTGACTCTTTACAAATTCTATCGGAATCACATTTCGTTGATATGGTCGAATTGATAACAAATTGTTAATTTGTTTTCCATTTTGGCTAATATCGACAGTAGGAGCACCTCCGTTCACTTTGACCTTATTATGAATATTTATCCTCGTTTTTTCTGTGTTTTTACGAGCCAGAGCGTGGCAAGTGTGACCGGGAAAGTGTTTGGTATAGTGAACACACCAAATGCATACGAGAGAATGGCCCAAAAGTTTTCGCTTTCACTTATTCCTTACTTCACACTTATGTTGCGACGCTTATATCTTATGTCGTGTTGTATACAAAACTTTACATCAACGACATACAAAACCGGAAGAGGTTTTTCAAGTTGGTATACGTATCGTTTAAGGATGCAGCAAAAGATGTCGTGGGACATGAACGAAAGAAATTACACATTTCCAGCATGTCATTTTTTAATAATACTGGTGACCAGCAATGCCAACTAACCGTCATTGCCCAGTTTTCCCCTATGTGTACTGTAGTGCAATAGTTCACATTAACTGCTATAGTATTCATATAAAGAACGTGAGGGCGAGTTGTTATCATTTCTCCAATTGTTAAATAAACTGTAGGGCAAGTTAAGTTTAGGATTACATAAGTTAGTTTACATAAGTTAAGTTTAATGAGCATTTTGCGTCTACTCGGTACAATGTTAACAATAAATGATAGGTACTGTGGGATTTCCCCGACACCAAACTTCCAATATATTCGGGCATGGTTTTTCCAAACTTTATAGATTATTATAGAGAAGTGACTGAATTGCCGAAAATGGGGCATCAAAGGTGTTGTAATCCTTTTAAACGAAAAGGACATAGCGTTAATTCGAAAAGACTCCGAAGTATAACATTACGATTGCGTCAATTATTTCCAACTCTTCACAAGAAGGGATTGATTTATAATAGTTGTCGCCTGAAAGTATACTTCGAAAATAGAAGACAGCAAAGAGAAGCTTCATTAGCTGAACCAGGGCCATCTCAGTTACCAAACCAAGAAACATCAATTAAAGAAACTGTTCTTTAACTGTGAATAGGATCATTTAGTCGTATACTAATCTTGTCGATATTGTTCTTACATTTTACTGGAGGTATTATGGGGTACGAGCGGTACAGCCAGCCGACCGTAATAGCAGAACACGCTGCTAGCGGGCGGCCCGCTTACCCGAAACGGGGGCAAGCCGGGCCTTTTACAGTTCATTGTGACGTTAATTTTCAAGTGTCCATTCTCATCCAGTGCTTATTTTGTAGCTAAGACTTCAAAGAATCTGAAAATATTTTTTTCAAAATTTAAACCAGTGATGGCCTTCACGGAGAAATTTGCAAAGAAAAGATTTTGTTTACAAATTTCATAATGACAAATTGCTTCTTCCCCCCAAAAAATTGCACTGAGATAGATCGAAGCCTGCAGATTAAAATGAAAAAAGAAGATCCCAATCGGTTGAGTAGTTTCCGAGATAAAAATTCAAAAGCACAGCCTGTTTTCCCCAAAATGGCCAAAAATTGCAAAATTCAAAGGTCCGTATTTTTTAAACAATTTCGAAGGAAGCTAAATGATGACTTAACCCCCCCCCCCTAATTTCACATGAACTACAATATATTTCAGTTAGAACAAAATCCCTGATGTCGACGTCAAAAAGTGATCGATTCGGCATGGAATGACCCTGCTATCTGCAATGTGATATTTATTTTACTATTGTTTTGGTCATTCTATTATAATATGGATTGTTACTTTTGTTCCTGGAAGGATTTACTTAAAGCTTTATAATTAAATAAATAATATAATAAATATTTAATGTAATGAAATAAGTTGTACGATATAAAATAAAATCCATTAAAGATACAAAACAACCATTCTTGAATAATAACATTATTGTACTATAACTGTTTTGTAAGACAGGTATAAATAGTAAACATTTATAGTATTAAATATTGAATTATGGATAGTTATTTTTTTCATAAAATAGTTTTTTTATAACATACGTACACACGTATAGCTTCTGCTTATTTTCACACTCACGTAACATTCATTTTGCTTAACAGCAATTTTGTGCTTCGTCTGCTCTAGGGCACCTTAGAAATATAAACAAGCAGTCTGTTTAAGAAAAATCAAGTAACAAATGCAAATGTATCAAGTTCTGTTTCGATACTCCCTTCAATATTAAACACTTTTCATTCGCCGAAACTATTAATAAACACGAAGCGACATCGTAATTTAAATGAAAATTGCACAAGTTTTACAACTTCTATGAGCACTATGCAAGCAGAGCAGAAAAATTCATGTCTGTCAAGAAGTAACAGCTGAAAATTGCTAGTATATTCTATTGTATTATTTATTATATTCTATTCTTCTACGCGCGCTCTGATTGGGCAATGTTTTTTGTTAACCATTCAAAAACAAAGCCTTAAATAACATTTTCGCAAAGCGAAAAGGTGTTCAGAATCACCTCAGCGAGGAACAACTCAGATATTCTACTGTGCATATCAAGCAAGAAAATTTGAAATATAATAACTGTTTTATAATGCAAAAATCAAGATTCCAATTTATCCATATGCTGTGCCTGGAGCTTCAGTAAACAAATATTCACGAAAATTTATTCACTTTTAAGTGCAAAAGAACTATCAAAAATATGCCATTTTTCAATATATTATTTAAACAAATAGGTTTTCAACAAAATAGCTTACATCGTTAAGTGCATCATTAAAAAATACAAATTTCATCCATTTACGCAATTACTCTACGCCCAAGTAGTCTCCGAGATATTCATCGAACTTGACTTCGCAACCCCAACTTTGGCGGCGGGTTTCACCCCTTTAACATACGCGATTGCCGGTAAAAAAAAATGTGTTAAATATTTTTATGAGAATTACATTATACTTAAATTTCATCAAAATTGGTGATTGTCACCGTGGTATGTTCCCTTGTAGTGTTACCTGTGTGCACGCAATGCGAGTGCAAGCGTTGAAAGGCATATATTACGTTTGTAATTATTGGAAATGGACTATCAGCATTTGATTCTTCTTAGCAGCTTAGACTTTTCTTTAGACCTGAATTTTAAAACAATCATCTTCACTTTTATTTTGAATATGTGATTTATAACAATCACAATCTTTGGTCAGCTTATTTCAATACGACATTGTATAGAAAACATGTTGGGAAATATTCGTTGCTGTGTTACATTTAAAAAATCTTCAACCAGTTTGACAATGTGCCTGAAATAGAAATGCTAGGCCATATTTAGATAAATAAATCCTCTGCAAATGGCACACAGAAATGCGGAAAACTGGGAAACGACAACATTGTGGGTATCAAACATCAGGGCCCACCTTATACAATAAAATGGAAACAGGGCGTACCGACCAGCGTGCAATGGATGATACTAACGATTACCGATAAAGTATTAATAACTCGTCCATAAACTTAGATTTCCGCATCGTACAGAAATATCGATTACATTAATAGGAATGGCTATGATGATATAAAAGGGAATGTGCAATAAACGATTAACGTGTCCCTATTTATAATATTTTCGTTTACTGCAACAAAGGCGTAGAAATATGACAATTACGGGGGTTAATTACGAAACTCTATTACATTGAGTGTCAGAATCAAATAACGCTAAAGTATATTTTTTAGTAATGATGATGCATTGAAGGATTTGCAATTCTTGCTCTGGAAATATTACTAAATATCTGAGGTATCTAAAAACTGTAATTTTTACAATCCATTTTTTCTACTTCTATAGTCAATGGGCCAAGAACTGTTTTTGGCTAATCAGGAAACGAGTAATTGATTTTCATTCAATAAATTTATTTATGCAACACAAATTTATACCAAATGTTTAATAGCTTCATTATACAAGGTGAACCACTAAGCGTGATTAAGTTATATTAGCAGACGCAACGAAAATTTGTTTATCGAGTATGATTTTTTGTCAATTATTTTTTTTCAGACATTTTGGAAGTCACCTTGAATTTTTTTATAAAAACAATTATAAGGTAAGGAATTATAATTTTGTATAAAGAAAATTATAGGTAATATTCTTGCCTCCATCTCCTAGTGGATATTAAGACGAATTCGGTAAATAGCATAACAAACTTTTTTTCGTCTGGAACGACAAAACATTAAAAAATATCTTTTATTTTAATTTAAACGATGTTCAAAATGGTGTCTATCAGCAATACCGCAGTATAATTTCAACTTACATTCTCGAATTAGTTATTCATGACCATTTTATATCTACGCTCGGCGTTTACTATTACTCTGGCCTTGTTTAAATGTATGAACAAACAATATAAAAAAAAATGGGATATTAATGAATATCAATGTATCTCAAAAAGCATAACAAGGCAGAGGCCAATCACTCGGAAATAGAAAGCACAGGCACATCAAATCCCAAGTAAAATCATGTGCAGGGCGTATCAGGATCAATATCTTGAAAGTTCTAACGCAATTAAATCATAATGATCTGTTCAGAGGATAGGCGTCAAAAGAAAAATGTTGATGCCTTAAAAATTATAAAAATTATGAACAAAGATGATCGGATAACTAAAAGCTTGCTAGCGATAGTAATACTAAATCTTATCGAGCAAATAGACGTCTCCTCCGCGTTCCCAGTCTGCATTTCTACAAATATTTACCAGCAGCAAAGTTACGTAGTAACACCTCCGGTACCATTGATCTCATGCGAAAGTCGTTGAAACTCCAGATTTAATCTTTCGCTCTGTTCTACCAGTACCTGTCGGCCCCTTAAGCTACGCTCAGACCTTGGTCACGTCACGTGTCAACGCATGATTCCATGTTAGGCAGCATTGTACGTGACATAGCAGGTGGTGTTCACATTTATGTCACGTTCCACAACAGCAGTATGTATACACACTCCGAGAACCCTTTTCTATCATCGCTGGCACTACCCGGGCCACGGTAACTTAGCTCAGGAGTGGTGTGGGGAGGGAGGGAGGGGTAGCCATATAGACCCTCTGAATTAATAAGAATTTGTTTCGAACGGGAAGACACAGGTTTTTATAAAATTTTGGGGAACTTAACATTTAAAAAATTTATATCACACAGGACGTAATATTAAAATGATTATACCTCAGTAAGTGATATACTTTGCATTCGAACAAAATTTAATTCCAAGTATGTGTTCTAAATATTATCGGAATAAAATTTTATTCTAATAATTTATTCCAACTGTTATACGAATCAATTTTTATTACAATAAGGTCAAACTCTGCAGCCAATGCATTATTTCGACCGCAATATAGTAGAAATTCTTGGAATGGATGGATTTGCCTGTGTGACACATGTACCATTGGCAAACCGTTGCAGGCCATGAAATTATGAAACGGATTTGACACGTGGCAATACATGAAGTCTGTGAATGTATGACGTGACAGCATTGTGTCGCCAACAGATTTAAAACAATGGAAACATGCTGGCTCACATTTTTGGAATGTCATGTGAGGTAACGTTATAGCTCGTAACACGACAACAGTCTGAACAGTGTTTGTCACGATCTTATTCTAAACACTCTAACTCTGTGAAGGGATATACCACTGCCTTGACGAAAACCAAATGCGCCTGGGAAAGGCGACGCCTGGCCCTTGATATAACAGTGGAAAATACGGCGATACGTCCTATACACGTGACACTAGAAATGTAGTGCACTGTGAAATTGAGGACGGCCCGTACACTTGTCAATGGGTGGCACGCCGTGAATATGTGACGTGTCTGCAGTGTGTCGCCAACAGATTTATACTAATGGAAATATGCTGACTCACACTTCTACAATGACACGTGGAAATGCATAACAAATATCATGTGACGCAGGTCTGAACTTAACTTGTTGCGGTCAAGAGGAAATTGAACGCGTTTTTAAAAAACACAAACTTTATCTACATCGCTTCCTTTAGTTCTTAAGTTCTTAAGTTGTTGCGTAGAAGTAGCTCCGTCCCTTATATATTGTTCTTTATCTCTGTTGTATGGTGGGGCTAGATGTTTCTAGACGTACATGTTGCGCATTAGGACAATGTTCTGATTTCACCGTAAGAACTTTAATCCGCATATCGTACCCGCGAATAATTCTAATGAACGAAGGACATCGCGGGAGCCTATGGAAATTGGTATACAAGATTCACTAAGGATTCCAATGGTTTACGAAAGGAGCGCGGCGTGACGCTGCGGTGTCACATCCCCGGAGTGAAGTCGAGAAAAGTGAGCCACTTAGGTTTAAAGAGAATGTAGCCAGCCTGGTGGAATAATCCAGAAATGCCTTCGGATACTTGTCCTGTGAAATCGCTTGAGAAACGTTTAATGGAATGAGGAGAGCGGAAGGCGATGTGCCCCCACCGCTCTGCACCACCCGTTTCAGAACTTTCTTTTCAAAATGATCGAAAAGCTTGAGATGTACAAGTTTCACGAGAGTTCGTGGACATTCCAGCGACATTTTCCGTTGGATAGCGTGGATATTTCGCGCTCCGCGATTCTCCCTTTAATCTGAAGGTAAACGGGATATTTAGAAATGTTAGACTTAGAATTTGCGGCGTTGCTTGGTAAATTAAGGGGGGGGGGGACGTTTGGTATTGTTTAATGCAATTCGTATTTTGGTAATGGTAAATGTGATTTAAAATGGTTGGAAACTGAAGAAGCTGTGTTTATTTTTTATCTTAAAATTGAAAATTCTGTACGAGTAGTATATACAATTATTGTGATAATGATTATATTAATGTAAATTGTCTTTCCTTGCGAGTGGTATCCATATTTAAGAAATAACCGATATCTTCTTAAGTGTCATGTAATACATACATTATTTCATATTATTCTGAATTCTATAATATGGCATTAAATAAACAGGGGTGTGTATAAAATGTTAAGAGTGATATTATATGATATTGCATTAATGTGCGGTTAAAATGAAACTCACACACTAAATAAATAATTACAGACACAAGCACGTAATATAAACTTTTTGCTAGATGTTCTCCTAAAAGATTATGGCAGGTTGGCATAAAAAGTAACATCTAAATAAGGCAACATATTCCGTACAAAAGATGGAACCGAAGTGGCTGGAAGATAGATGAAAGCGTAATTTCAACTAAAATCAATAGAGCTAAACTTAACTCCCTTGCCAGTAGGACAAATAAGGAACCCAAATGAAGTGAAATTCTAGCAACGATAATTTATTGCTGCCCCCTTCTGATTGATGTGAAATTACAGCTAACAATACTTTATTCACTCATACGTTTTCAAGGAATACATTCGAACAGGACCAAGGGAACGGATTGTCGTAAGAACATCGAATGAATTCTTAGAAATCTTCAGCTTATGCCGAGTCCTATATTTAATGGCGATCACAACGCTTTTCGAACGAATGAAGTGCACTCAATTATGACCTTCTCCGTTTCGATGTTCCGCCTTTTAGCTCAGCACGAAGAAATGTTCGATCTGGGACCACAACATCCGGGATGTTACACCGGAACCTTACAGATTCAACGACGATCTTGAGTGCCTTCAAAGCTCATACCGATGCCCATACAGCCTTTCCGAGGGCCTTTCGAACATCCTCCGAGCAGGAAATTAATTCCACGAGCGCAACAACCGATACCCTTCTTTTCGCATTACGCAGTCTATTATATGCGCTCGTACGCGCAACTTTTAGTTTGTGTAAAAATTATAAAGCTTATGAAACGTTGTGATTATCAGAGTCTTGCTATTAGTAAACACTAGGTTTTAAAGGAGAATGGTTGAACCAGGCGAATTTTGGACCTGACGACCAACGAAAACCTTTTGGGTCATTCCACGCTGAATCGATCACTTTTTGACCTCGACATCAGGGATTTTGTTCTAAATGAAATATATTGTAGTTCGTGTAAAACTTAGTTAGAAACTTAGATTATTAAACTTAATTGAAACTTACTTTAAGTCATCATTTAGCTTTTTTCGAAATTGTTTAAAAAATACGAATCCTGCAAAATTGCGGGACATGTTTCTACGTGTTGTAACCGGACGTATCGCTTGCACGCTACTGTGCAGAAACGAGATGAGGGAAACAAGTTCTATGCAGGGCGCTCTTCTTCTAACATAGACGCACAGCAATTGAATTATACCAAGAATGAAGGACGGAACAGTATCAATATTAAAGTTGTTGTATTCGTGATTTTACTCTCTGATAGCATATTGAAAAAGAAATACAGGGTTCCATTTAAAAAATTGCGTCGATTTTGAGATCACCTAGATACCTCTACCTACGACGCCGCTGTATGTACAGCGTGTAAAGAAGTTACAGGTTACCACCACCATCGCGTTATTCTACACTTTCGGATCGGTGGACATTTGTGAAAAAATCTCGTGTAAAATTGTCCTTGACTTTGAAAATTAAGGTCAAAGATCTTTTTTGGCCTATCGATTTCTACTCGTCATAAGGGTAAAATATGTCAAAGGAACCATGGATCGCAACACAACCGTTTTCTTGCAATAAATGATGTTAATATTTTGCATTGGTCAGCACGGGTTACAGCGAGAGGATGAAAAAGAGGGAGCGATGGTTTTGCCACCCTTCGCAACCCACGGACCGATCTGGCGTCGCGTCGGCCGTCGCCTTCGTAATCGAGCGTCGCGTAAGACCATCGCTCCCTCTTTTTCATTCTCTCGCTCTAACTCCAGCTGACCAATGCAAAATATTAACATCATTTATTGTAAAAAAACGGTTGAGCTGTGATCTATGGTTCCTTTTACACTTTTTATCCTCATGATGAGTAGAATCCGATAGCATAAAAAAATTTTGACCTTAATTTTTAAGGTCCAGGACAATTACACGCGAGCTTGTTTTTTACAAATGTCCACCGATCCGAAGGTGCAGAATCACGCTGTGATGGTCTTTACATATCATTTATTTACACCCCGTACATCGAAAGATTCCACCTGAAACACAACGTTCTTTGTTGGATCAATTTTTTAGTATCTCTTTCCAGTTTGGAGAAAACTCAATTAGTCACTTCAGAAAGATCACTCTGTACTTCATTTTGCTGGCTCCGTTCTGCGTGCATATACAGGGTGTGCCACGTAACACTTTTCACGATTTTTCAAGTACTTGCGATAATCTGAACAGAAAAATATTTGAAACAAAAGTTGATCAGTTTTCGATTGTCTATACATTGTAATAAAATAAAGTTCGAATTTTTTTATCATTATTGTCAAGGCCGCCTTCAGTTTCCTAACGGCACTTTGTATTTTTGACTTAGCAGTATTATAGCACGTGTCAAGATGAATTCAACGGCCTGATATACATATATAAACTAAATACACTAAAGGATGTAAATAGAAAATATAGTAAAGAGTACCGACATTACTTTCGGTTGTAATTTTAGATGGTTTGCTTTTCTTTTCCTTTTGAAATTCTCCATAACTTCATAAATTTTTTCAATATTGTAGAATGATTGTGCAGATGCATCTCTGGGTACTTTGCAGCATACAGATTTGCTGCTTCACGTGCATTTATTTTACATTCGCCAAGTACTAACAACATATCAAGCTTTTCACTGTTATAATGCATTTTCTACAAGTTATTATTGAACTACAATTTGCTCTCGTGACAAGTCAAAACTAAACAGAAGAACTGTCTTAAGTTCTAGTCACCAACTACCTTAATAGCTAAGCCATCACATGTTGACACTTCTTTGTTGTGAATTGCCGACAATTCGTAGACAAGTTCGTAGATATGTTTCTAGTAATACAACATTTAGTCAGGGTTCCTGAATTAAATGTAATTTCGAGTCTTAATAAACACAAGTTATTGTCACCCATTCAAGCAGATTGTCATTTTTTGTTGAAATTTTCATTTCTTTGCCCTTAAGGTTATTCGAAGGTCATGGTATACTAGGTTGTTAAATTTGTCTTGATGAGACTATAATATTGTTAAGTCAAAAATACAAGGAGCCATTTAAAAAAATGAAGGTGTTTTTAACAATAAAAAAAATTTTTGAACTTTCCTTTATTGCAGTATATAGTCAATCAAAAAGTGATCAACTTTTGCTTAAAATATTTTTGTCAGATTATCGCAAGTCACGTGGAACACCCTGCATATGAAAACAGTTTTTACTTAACCTGCCACTCCCGTATCTAATGTAAGGCGATATTTATTTTATAGTATTTCGTTTTTATACATATCCATCAATATAATTCGGAAGCTCGATTCAATCTTACACAACCATCCACTAAAAGCCTCAGCAACCCTATCCTTCATAAAACATGTACACCAGTTATGCTACTAACAAATATTTAAACAATATACAAAAATTGAACAGTATATTCCATTGGCCGAAATCGGTGTGGAAAAATAATAAAAATAGGCACATGCCTAGGATCCCATGAAATGGAGGGTGCGCATAGAGGGGCTTATAATTACTGCATGAAGTAAATAAATCCGCTGACTTTGACTTCCAAATTTAGTTTAAAAGTATGTAACATAATAATACTTTTATTGCACGCTATTGTCACTTTTGAAGGTATTCATTACTGACACTCATTCTCGTTTGTGTAAGGTGGCCCTCGATTTTCAGTTGAATGCCTGGGGTTCAAGAAACTCTATTTGCAGAGCTGAAACCAACTATGAAATTAGACCTAGATATCACCGATACGATACGAAACGCGACCGTAATTCCAAGCTGTATACCCGCTCGTTAAAATTCAACGCGAACGCGGTGGCTGGAATCGGAAAGTTTGCAATCTGAAGGTAAGTGGAATTTGTCAAATAGACCTGAAGACGTCGGAGAGCGCAGCGAACAATATCGCACGGTTAATTTACTCTGGCAATAATACCCGGAATCATAAGCCCCAGGTGTTACGTCGCGAATCTTCGACCCTCATAAACACCGAACACAAGAGAGCAAGGACAGAGAGAAGGAGCGGACTATTAGGGTGCTAGAGAAAGGGTGTGTTAGTAATGCCATAGTAGCAACAGAGGGTGGAGGGTAAAGGGATGAGGCGAGCAAGTGGGGAAAAGGTGGAGTATAACGGAGAAACCCAAAGGTACGCCCTACTTTCTGAGCTGTTACGGTATCAGTGGGTAAAGTTGACCGGGGGTAGTTCCGCTACGATGGCGCGCGCTACTATTTCGATCTTATCTTTATCCCACGAGTTTTTAACATTAAGTTGTTAAGGGTTAACGCGTTAGCTGCATTTCGTCCGCCATTACAGTTGGAAGATTTTTTAAGCGGATTTGAAAATTCTGCAGAAAGTGCACTTGGATCTCTTTTTACACTTTACTTAAAAATTGATCAAAAGATTAATATACGGGGTGTTCGACTACATGCGGGAAAAAATGAGAGGGGTGATTCTATTGGCTAAAATAAGATGAAAATCAAGTCTAATGAAATTACATTCACGGCTTCGTTAAAAATCTGTCCAAAGGACCTCTGAATGCAGGCATTTCGACGTGCACTGACGGCTGCTTGTGCGATTGCAGGCGAGTACACATGGGCAGTACCCCAAACAGCGACGGTGTATAGCGCAATTGCATACATCCAGGGGTCTTTCGACCGATTCCTAGTAACTAATAATTTATTCAGGAAACCTTAAACGCAATTATGTCACGCTTGATTTTCGTCGTATTTTAACTTCTAATCTTTATTCGTATGTAGTCGAACGCTCTGTAACTGTCAGTAATGATTATGGATAATGATTATTGATACGAGTGGCAATTGCTAACAGACTGTGCCAAATATATCCTAATATTGACATCGTGAAAAGAACTATGAAATGTCAAGAAGAATAATTATTATGATGGACTACTAACATTACGTGTCACTTTCTCCATTGCATCTCAATGAATTTGGGCGTAACGTATACACATCCATCAAAGAAATTACCAGAACCGATACTGTATTGACTACGACCAGTATCGTACTAGTTCTGTCCCGTCGCCGAATTAGCCGAAACGCAGATTAAAACCGAGAGGATAAATGTTTGGTAAAGAAGACGCGGTAGGTGGAGGTAAAAGACGTGCAGCAATTTCCCTGTGCGCTTCTCTCAATTCCCGAGACTAGTTTCCATCTAACTTCATACAACACACCAGTAATTTGTACGTAGGCGGGGACGACATTCTTCCTTATCATTTTTTATAAGGACAAGCCGAGTAACACGGAGCCAAAGTAGAAAATGGTCGTAGACAACCTTGTTCGAACAAATTGCGTGTATACCATTAGACGTGTGAAAGATGTGAAATTGTGTTTCATAAAGTGTTTACCTGATAAGTGATCCCAGTTGAATACATTTCACATTTTTCGCCAAAAAGTATCGGTACGCTTGAGAAGATTTTATGTATTAAACGAAAGTTGGCATAGAATATTTTAGAAACTCGTGTCGCACGAATTCAGAGTACATTCTTAATACTTTTATGGAAACAAGAGGCTTTCCCATGAGATGTGGTGTGTTTAGAGCATGTGACACTGAACAAATCTATTTTTTCCTACAGAGAGATTCTGATATTTTCTATTTCCAATGCATAATTTAAGAAAGTCTTACTTAAGACTCATGAACGGCGATAGCGCCATTGACTTATGCAAAATGTCAAAAAGATATTCAGGGTATAAAATGTGGACATAAAAATACACGTACCCTCTTTGTTGTAAAATTTAGTTGTCAAATGTTTTCAGAATAACAGAAGAAACTTCGATGTCCATTTTCGGTTGCAAAATTCCTCAATTTACATCTGTAATGAAACCTTAGTTATATAAAAATAGTAGCCTGTTACTAAAATAAAATCTGAAACTTTAGATTTTTAAAATAAATTCTGAAGCTAATATTCTTTAGAGTACATTGTTTATTTGGGAAATTGAGGCAATCTTCAATGTTCCATTACTTCATAAAAGCATTAATTAATTTGGAAACTATATCAAATAACAATTAAGAGCTTGCGATACGAAACCAACATCAAACCAGTTTGTGGCACGTCTAACTGAAAACAACAATACAAATAGAAATGCAGCTGGATTCGATACCTTGACGTAATAAATTGTGCATAACTTAATTAAAATTATTGGTCTGCAACGAGAAGTCCTAGCCGACACTGGTATATTCGAATAGGAATTCAATTAAATTTGCTCTTCCGTTTTTAATTACATTTATTCACCTCGTATTGTATGCGTTATTAGCAATAATAATAATAGCAATAATAGCAATAATAATAATAATACACACCTCCGTCTCCTATATGAGAATAGGACGGGCACAAAATCATGAAAAATTACTTTTCTTTACTTTCATGTTTTTTTTTCAGTACTTTGAATCTAAATTGCATTTAATATATTGCGCAATATATCCGCAGGACTCTTTTTTTAAAGGTGGCGGAACTCTTTTCTTGCCAAACTTTTTATTAAGTAAAATTATATTCAAATATCATTTAAATGAAATTTAAAGCAGCTTTTCCTATGCCACGACACGCATGAACAATTAAACAAAAGTTATGATATTCTTTTTATTTTAGGTGTATGAATAAAAAAATACATAGTTCATCCAATTGTTTATGAAACGTTAGAAATACCGTGAAAAAAGATGCCGAAACGCCGTTCCACCGTGTTACATTACAAGAAAAGTCGTGTTTATCTGTAAAGTTTTTTGCAATCCGATTTATTAGGTGTATGCAAAAGTTTTAGTCTTTTTTCTCAACATTCTTTTATTGATGAATAACAGATGCATTAAAAATTAGTGTTTGAAATATCTTCCATCATTTTCTACGACTTTCCTCATATATTTGGGAAGTTTCGGATTCCGTCGCGAAAAAATGACATTAGCTTAGAGGCAACAAAATCATCAAGCCATTTTCGTATTTCTGCAACATTTCGAAAATGTTGTCCAGATAAAGAGTGCTGCATCGACCTGAATAGATGATAATTCGTCAGCGTCAAATCTGTCATGTCTAAGGAGCGTTTTTACCTTTTTTTTGTATCGAATGTACAGTTTTTCGTCACTCATCATGCTCATTGTTATTTTGTGACGTTATTGTTTCTTATCTATCATAAAGTTGGCGTTTTAGATAGACCAAGCAATTGCACAAAAGGGCTGGAAATTCTATCCATTAAAAGTAACTCCATATGAACGCTTAAAGAAAGACTAACCTAACCTAATACATGCAAATTAGGCTGAATAAATTGTCCATCAGAAGACGAACTGTGTAGTTTGTATTATTACATTTTAAATGAGTCCAAGGTACATTTCGATAACTAATAAATTCCATCCGGCAAAAGATCTCTACTTCCTTGCGAATTTAACGAAATTAGTTTTACATTTGGGCCTGTAGTATATGGCATTTATATTTCACTCGGAACATGTTTAATTTGGACAGAATTACGGGATCGTCGAAACTTATCGTGCGATTGGCACGACAGTGATCCGCAGGTCACTGAACAATTTGTAACGATATTTGCCAATGAAAATATAATTTGCTTAATATTGAATAACAATAACTTGAGTTATCAATCGCACCAGTAGATTATTGATATTAAAAATTCAAATGTCAAGAATTGTAAATTTTAGGTATGGAAATACTAATTGCTGAAGAACTAAATGGCGTTAAATTACATGGTAACATTATAACAGTCTTCCTACTAAACTGCCGAGGCATTTTCATGGCATTCTATGTCCTTTCGAACTATTTTATAAACCATCGATTCATAAGAATGCACCATCTTAGTCTATTGAGGCATGGGTTCGGAGTTTTAGAAATTTTGAGAGCAGGAATGTGGGTGATAAAGTTATAAGTTGGTATATACAGACCATTGTGTGGTAATGTTTAAAGGACGGGGACACCCTTGTACAAGGTCTTTCGCTCCCTCATGCAAATATTGTAAGGGATGATTGCTGAGACGCAACTGAACAACTTTTTCCTTTGCTAAAATGGCGGATAAAGCTTTGTTTTTGAATTATTAATGAAAAACAGTATCCAATCAGGGCGCGCATAATGTGTGCGCTCAGCCACGAGAGTGTTTAAGGCCGCAATTGAACGTATCACGATCTTCCCCCGGCTGAGCGTGCGCTCTACGCCCGCTGCGATTGGTCAGTGTTTTTCGTTCGTAATTCAAAAACGAATCTTTAACCAACATTTTGGCAAAGGAAAAGGTTGTTCAGGATCGCCTCAGCAATCGTCCTTCCAAATATTTACATGATATAGCGAAACACCTTATATACCAGTACCATCGAATAATGCAAAGTTATAATTATAAAATAATAAATAGTTGGCATTAATAATAAGGTAATGATATTATTATAAAGTAATGAAAAATTTAATCGAAGAATGTGAACAATTAATTAAGTTAATAAAACAAAATTTCTTCAATTAATGCACGGTGACCCATTAAGGATTTACATCGCGATTTACCCCACCATTATTATCCGTACGAAAAAATGTATCAGATCAAAAGATGTAAGGACAACTTTTTTTTTTAATGTAATCATATTTTTTAATGCATAAGGCGACGCAGCTTGATACTATCTATTTATCTCTATCTACAACGATATCCCAAACGGAAAAAACATTATTCTTCTTTTTTGCCTTACTTTTTTTAAAGCGATTGAACAAATTGAAGCAATATGCAATGAAATACACTGCACGCCACTATGCAAAATATTATAAATATGTTAAATTTAATTTACATCTCGGAATCATCGAGCATATTTTGAAAGTATTCAATGTGGACAGAGCAACGACAACTGTGCGCTCGGTTATTAATATTAAAAACGTTGCATTTTCTTCTGCAACTTCCGTTTTGTTGTAGTTAAGCTTCCAAGTAGAGAACGCACAACCGAAAGTTAATCAGTGTTTCTTTTATATTTCATTAAAATTGCGACTTATTTCCAGGAGTATATATCGCGATATTGAACGTAGGAAGCAGTAACTTTATCCGGGATCCTCCATATAACGAAGAAAATGAAGTTTGGAGCGTGCAAAGAGTTATATAATTTGAGCCGCTGGAATTTAATTGAGCCGTTGCTAGGGAAGTCTATTGTGAACAACTGGATCGATTGAAAATCTCATTGAAACCAAAACGGTTAGCTTTAGACAACGGAAAAGTGAATCCCCTTCCATTGGAGTAGTATATGCGAAAGGAATGGAGAGAATCAATTTCAGAAGGAAATTCACTTAGATAATTCATCACATTAGTGGCATTTCGAAATCTATTATTTTACAAATATGAAGGAAGCTATACAGGGTGTCCCGTGATTCATAGAAGAGCCGGGCGTGGGAGATTCCTGCGACGATACTGAACAATTTTTTCCTTTGGCAAAATGTCGTTTGAGGCTTTGTTTTTAAATTATCAACGAGAAACACTGGACACACAGAGCACGCGTAGAAATCACGCTCAGGGATGGTATGTCGCGTCGCGCTGGATGGTGACATTCGGCGGGTGCCCCGATCCAAACGCATCGGTACAGTAGGGAGCAAAAGTTGCATCGAGTACCGAATCAATGCAATGAAGAAGAATGTCGAATTATTCGTTATTCGCGAATAACGAATAAGAACGCTATACCGATGTATTTGAAATGGGATACCAGCCGAACGTCACCATCCAGCGCGACGCGACATTCAACCCCTGAGCGCAGGCCCTACACGTGCTCTGAGTGGACAGTGTTTCTCCTTAATAATTTAAAAACAAAGTTTCGAACGACATTTTACCAAAGGAAACAGTTGTTCATTGTTGCCTCAGGGATCTCCCACATCCGTCTGTTCGATGAGTTACGGGACATCCTGTACGTTGTAACGCCGGAGAAAGCAGTAGACTTGTTTTTTAAAAAATTCCACTTTACTGTTCACTAAAGCTACGGTACAGGAATCAATACTTTCTTCTTTACTCCTCTTCTACTCTTATTCTTTTTCTTCTACTCTTCATATTCCGCATTGTTATTTGATCTGATTATATACCTTCGGACGAAAACGTCTTTTCTTTTTGACAGCCCCTGTATCTCTTGGCCTTGCTGCCGAACTATCTCTTTCCAGAGGGTTCTGTAGCGGTTAGGAGTGGTGGAAGAACGGATCGGAAAACTATGGAGTAGGTATAAGGAGAGCGTTTTGTCCTGGGCCTGCTAGAGGACTCGACAGAAAGGCTACCTAGCAGACCCTTGCCTTAGACGTCGGGATAGTGAGGGACAGTCGCAAGATGTTTTATACAGGGTGTAATATAAAAGGTGTATTCGTGATCGTGAGTTACTACTCGCTCGGGAACAAGACAACGAAATTGCCAAACGTGGAAAAGTGTATTTGGCAGTAGCAGCGGCCATATCGAGCCTCTTCAAAGTTAAAAACAATCGGTTCCTTTCAGGACAACCAATTATTCATCGTGGGAACAACTTATTTCGTAAATTCAAATCTTGAAGAGTAAAGTGACAGTGATCGTGCCATGATGGAAATTTTGTGAAACGAAGTTCTTTCTGTTTTCCGACCGAGACATCGGCTGTTGTGCACCATGTGTTTCTTTTTCGAATGCCCACAATCTGTAAAAGAACCCAGTGACAGTTACCCTGGAGGTAGTAAGTTTTGTCAAATCAAGTAAGTTCGTTGGCCCGGCCGTAACATCAGCTGTCTTACACTGCGGGATACCTACTTACTATGGTCAGAATCGGTAGGATGACACAGTGACCCATTTTCGTCGAAGCAGGTTCATTTATTTGCGCATGGGTGAGTGTAATTTTAATTGCTGGCGAATTGTTTAAAATTTAACGTACGTTGTACTTGATAGACACGTTAGTTAGTCCGTTCTAATTCTTTTTTGTTCAATTGATAACGGCAAATTAATTGCATTTATATTTTAGTTAATTTCCATTCAAGAATAATGAATAATTCGATGTTAACTTTTTCTCCGCGCTATACCGGTGCGTACTGTTCGGGGCGCCGGTCGAACATCGCTACCTAGCACAATGCGCCGTGGACCGTCCCTGAGTGCGGGCTCTACGCGCGTTCTGAGTGGCCAGTGTTTTTCGTTAACAATTCAAAAACAAAGCCTCAGATGACATTTTGGCAAAGGAAAAAGTTGTTCAGTTTCACCTCAGTAATCTCCCATTTTCAGCTTCTACACTTTTTACATTACACCTTGTATAGGACCTCGAGAATGCGGCAGCTCGCGCCAAATCCCTCTTGTAGCAGGAGTTGGAGGTCGCTACGGTTCTTTGCGTCTCTTGGTCTTGACGAATTATCTCTTTCCAGACAGTTCTTTCTGTCTCGTGGTAATGTAATATTAATGGCATTCGCAACAGCATTAAGGAATCTTATTTTTTATATCGTGAAATATTAGCTGTACAAGTTAATTTGTGTCCCTTTTCCATAGATTTGCTATATTTGCCTATTACCACAAAACCAAAGTAGGGAGGAGCGAGGACAAAACTAACGACGTCTTGAAAGTAACACTCCTTCCCACCTTTTCCACAAAAATTATCAGAAAGTTTGCTGTGCACAGTTACATGTGTATAGTGTCTTTGCTTCATTATTTATTGACGTTGATCGGACCACCATAGCATCATTCTACACCTTTGGATCCGCGTACATTTGTGAAAAAAAGCTCGTGCAAAATTATCCTTGACCTTGAAAATTAAGATCAAAATTTTTTTGTCCAAAAGGATTTTACTTATCATGAGGGTAAAAAGTGTCAAAGGAACCGTAGGTTGCAGCTCAACCGTTTTCTTGAAAAATAATGTTAAATGTACCATTAGTTAGCACGGGTGAGAGCGAGAGAGAAAAAGAGAGGGGGAGGTATTCTTGCACCCTTTCCACAACGCTAGATCGGCCAGTGTGTCGCGTCGGCCGTCGATTCGACTGTGGAAAAGGAAAACAGTCAAAGAGAAAGAGGTTCGGAGATCCGAGGGTAGATAAGGAACATTCATAAAAATATTGATGCAATGACAAAAGTTTTTTTATTCTTGACTTGTGTTAATAAAACTTTTACTAACATATTTGAACGCAATATATGTAGTTTAGAATATATTTGGTTTCTTGCTTGTTTCTTTCTACGGTCGAAAGAATAACAAATTAATTTCTCCATACCTTAACCCCGTCTCGATTTGTGCTCACTTATGGAAAATCGCTTACTGTAGCATGTTTCTTATCTGCTATCTGATTGCAAAATGCAAGGGTATGATGAATAAAGTGAGGTGAGTTACGATTTTTAAGAACTGCGTCACAGTTTAGATGTAAGAATTAACAATAATACCTTTATTTGTTTACACATAATGTTTACAAACACAAAAATAAAAACTATTGGCGTTTTGAATCAGGCGCGCCTTGCACGCGTTGCGCGTGTGCTTTTCACGATACGGCGCATTGGCCGTTTCGTATAGCGCGACGCAGTTCCTGCTAGTTGCACATGTCGTAAACAATCGTTTCGTTCGTTCTTATTTCATTTTATATAATACAGTGAATAAATAATATTACATATTTATAGACGATCGAGTTTGCTTACGATCCATGATCTCTAACAAAAACTTTAAGAACTTGGCTAACCAATGGAATCGAAGAATTTAATATATCGGAAAGTATAGTTACTCTGCTGAAGTTCAAAAATGAAGAAAAATTCGAACGCATCCGCAAAAAACAGAAACATGGCTATTACACGCATAATAATGCTATAAATTGACTAAAATCGTTACTGGTGTACTAATATTAAATGCTTCTTCAGATTTCACAATTGAAGGGAAGCTAACATTATTTTTATAAAAAATAAACACTAACCGCATTTTGCCCCACGTCCCTGCTTTACCCCCTTTACCCTATATGTTTTAAATTGGGTTAATATTCACTAATGTTACTGAAGCATTTTAAACGAGGATTTCTAGCTTGTAACATTTTTCGGTGAATCCATTAAATTTTTAAAAATTCAGTTGATATACTTGTCCATGGGCAGTTTATCCGTACCGTTATCTGTATTATTTAATTGTTTGTATAGACGAACAATGCTTCTCAAATATTTTAATAATACGTTTATTACGTAATCCGTATTAATACGTATAGATTTAGTTATTGTTTTGTTGCCAAACAAATTATAAATATTTCATAATACCGTGCAAATTTTATGAATTGCAAAATGAAAATTTGCAGCTGGGTCTTTGGCAATTTCATACGATAAAATAGAAATTCATAATTCTAAGTATTGTATAAGAAACTGTTACAGGAATATATTAAAGGAAATCTAGCAAAAATTTTGTATCAATTTTCTAAGTATTGTTTTCGCTTTTAATAATCAGAATCATTTCTTTAAAAGCCAATATTTTGGTAATGTGTAGATGAACATTATGAAAAAATAATTGTCTACCGCTAAGGGTCGAAGGCAACAGAATAATTTTTCTGAACTTCAATATACCGCAACACAAAGTCCTCACTAGCCAAGCTGGACTTTACTCAACAACCCTGTGAACGTCCAATACCTCGTTCCCGTGCCTCTCCCTTTCTCCGTTGTAATGAAAAGTTCCGTCATAAAAGAAGGATGGATCGCGGCATGCCTTCATTCGGGCACCCTTTAAATTTTCAGATAACAACCTAGTGGCTCATAATCCAACGGCACGTCGCGCCCATCGTTCCGAGCACGAAAGATAAATAGAACCAGGAGGGGCAGCGCTACCCCCGGAGGCATTACGCCGTTCGTTCTTTTTCACGTGCAGGTGTACCTGGAATTTGCATTGCCAGGATAACATCAACGCCATTGGAACAAGCGAAACTCCGCATCTAGCAAAGTTCGCAGCCTCTGCTTGGACGGCCTGTCGCAATGCAATCGAAAATGCGAATGTATGTGCATGTGTGAGAATGAAATTGGTCGATTTAATCGGTGAGCTTGGTACTTAAATCCCGCTGTTGCAGAGTAAAACAACTGCGATAATTGATCATTTATACATCAAAGGATTTCCACGTTAATTAGCTTGCAAAAGAATGTTCCAATACTCAAATAATTAAATAGTTTCAATAGAATTTTCTAAACATTGAACTGCACATATATGGCCCTGTGTTTCGTAAACAGGCACATACAGAGTGAGTATCGCTACCTCATGAAAATATTTCACGGAGCGATTGAAAGAATATGCAAATATGCATGAAAAATAGGCAATTACGCACGAAATATTTGGAATATTAAGCACTAACATTTGTAATTACGTAACAAAATATATTTTGTAAGGAGTGTGGTATATTATAGTTCAGGGTGTTTTGCTACCTCATGTAAACATTTTAAGGCGTGATTGCCGAGGCGATTCTCAACAACTTTTTTCTTTGCCAAAACGTTGGTTAAGGCTTCGTTTTTGAATTATTAATGAAAAACACTGATCAATGAGAGCGCTGGTAGAGCGCGCGCTCAGCCACTAGAGTGTTTAAGACCGCGGTTAAGCGGCTAACCCGATTGGTCAGTGTTTTTCGTTAATAATTCAAAAACGAAGCTTCAACCAACATTTTGGCAGACTAAAAAGTTGTTCAAAATCGCCTCAGCAATTATCCCTAAAAAATTTACGTGAAGAAACGAAGCACTGTGTACATGATCCTGTGTTTCGTGAACATTTACATAAATGATCTGTTTAAACTTTTCGCAGATAGATATTGTGTTTGTTTAAACCCTCAAACGAAGCACTTTTTTATTTCCTGCATTAGTTTGCAAGGCCTGTGTACTTTTAAAATTTGATAATAAAAGAATAGTTCTGCACTTTTTAGTGTTTTGTAGAAAAACTTTAATGTCAGACAATTTGCGCCAGTTTTAAGTCACACGCAATTTTATATGTCGATCCAAATAAAATAATAATTATCTTTTGTCTATAAAGGTTTTATCCTCCATAATTGTATATTGTAATGAATACTTAATAAACATTAATATAATTATACTTGCTTGCGCATAATGTAGTTCATGAGTTTTCAGCGCGTTACAGTAGTTTCTTTTTCTGACTGCTGATATTAAATGTTAAGAAAAGTCAAAAGACAACGTCATGTTACGTTGCATAGTTTTAATTTCCTTTGTTTGGCTAGAGAATTATCGTTCGCGTGATTTCGTTGGCGAACGCACGCTTTATCTTTGCGTGCAACTGTTTCAAGTTTCCTTTTCAGCCAGCTATTTCGAGCTGTTTTCTTTGAGGCATAGGTCGGTATACTTCGCAATTTTAATTATGACTATAACTGCTCGCAATGAGCTGGGATAATAATCAAAGGTTGGCATAAATGTATGGATAAGAATGAACTAATTTTACGTCATGTAATATGGAGTTAGGTGCACGATTTTAAAACTTTGAGCATTGCACATACATACACGCCGTAATTACTTATATGTATAATAGCACGTTCTAATTCCTGGTAATTTGACAGCAGACAAAGCGAATGACAAGGAAAGATTAATATTCGCATCGTTCAAAGATTTCCATTGATACTTCATAGTCATATCTTTTAGGACAATAATGAGCACAGTTTGTAGTAGTAGTTCCAATCATTAGAAATTTGCCGGATATTATGAATAAAATCGTATACGTGCATTTGCATCCCTCGCAAATAATATACAGTGTCCCAATTACCTCTGCCATCCTTAATAATTTTGTTATTTCTAAAGATACAAAACAAACGCTTCAGTAGGAAATTATTGTATTACAGGGGGCAAAATTAACTGTACCCTAATAGCCACTAGGTTGCCATTAGCGAGATTAATGTCAGCAACACCGGCCAAAATGAAGCCGAGTTTCGCCGCCGATATACAGCGCCACATTAAAAACCTAATGGCAATCAACTGATTGCAGTGTTTCGTTGGTTGTCAAAACACAACCAACTTTAACTGTTTAAACCAGGGTTATCGAACTGGCGGCTTTTTCTCAAAACCGTAGGAGAATGTGTTCTTTCATGTCCATTGCACTTAGACGAATGTCTTTTTGTACGAATCTCCAAAATCGCGTGCTGCCACTTCGATACAACGTATGCTGCGAAAAGTCGATCGCCATTAGGCTCTTAATGTGGCACTGTATGTCGACGGCGAAAATCGGCTCAATTTTGGCCGGGTCAATGTTTTGATCTGCCTGATTTGGCTATCAGAGTACAGTTGGAGGCCACTTACAAGGTCATCTGTTTTTAGATTTTGCAAACAGCAACTTTTTTTTAAATGACCTGAGTTATAAATTTGTTTATAATGTGAAAGGTGATAACGATACAAATTCAACCATGTATAATAATATAACCTTGATAACCTAAATACTATTCCTGATATACGTTTTCGAGTTACTTTCCATCAGCTTAATATCGTAATGCTGATATTATAAACCGAGAGTGGAAATTCCACGACATTGTCAATGGCAAATCATGTAAGTAAAATATTTATTTTGTTACTACAATTCACTCGCCGCAAGCTCCTAATTTAATCAGTTGCAAAAAATCTTAGCTCAAGCTCATCCCAAGGTTATGTTAGTCCACATGTCACTTCATCTCTTGATGTCACCTTTCTCATAACAAACAAAAAAGTAGCTCATTCCATTTTGAAAAATGTTACCATAAGTGTGACATTGAAATAACCTTCAACTCCATAGCCAAATAATCCCCCCCCCCCCCCCCCGCTCACCACGATAACTTTCTCATAAAGCACTTTCAATTAAGAGTGACAGAGCTAATTGGGGCATCCCGTATATCTGAAACATTAAAAACATCTTTAAAGTTTGCCAATGATAAGTCGGTCGAAATTTTGAAAGAAATGTAATGGGCACATGAGATAAATTACACCAATTTATCTTATGTTTATAAAAATGTTTGTACATAGCGTGCAACTTTAGACCTGAGACTTCTTTGAACTACAGTGCATCCCGAAAATATTCGGACACACTTAAAAACAGAATAACTTTTTTATAATCGGACCAAACGACTTGAGCTTTGGCAAAAGGGTAGAACGATTATACTGGATATAGTGTTTTAATCGTTTTGAAAAAACTGGAATTTTTGAACTTTTCAAAACAATGAAAATACGCTATCCAATAAACTATCCTCTGTCCAATTTAAGAATGGACCTACCGACAGCAGTTGCATGGACGAGTTTTCGTCGATCTGCGCAGCTCTTCTACGATAGACAGAGAGGGAGTCCAAGCAGTGAGACAGAGAAAGACATTAGCACTATGCGCGAAACAAATCTATTCTTATTCTGGACAGAGAAGAGTCTTTCTATCTGGTTTCAACCAGTCATTACCTTCAATTGTAAAAAAGTTATTCTATTTTGAAGGGTGTTTGAATATTTTTGGAGTCAATATATTTAATATTATTGTTAGACGTGAGAAAGATGAAATAGTAACCAACTAAATAGCTGATTCAGTACTTCGTAACTTATACACATTATCGACTTTCTGAAACAGAATGAAAGGCTGGTTGTACTTTCAGTAGTTTTCAATGGTTCGATAGAGGATTGTAAAATGATCAACAAGTAGAAACGAGAAATTACGCTGGTAACTTTCGTTCTAGCGAGGAAAAGTTATGTCAACGCAGCGGGTAAATATTTTAAGAAGAAATTAAGTTCATGAGGAAATTAAGTTTCGGCGTAACTTTAGCGGTGACCTGAATTTCCTTTCCTCGATATTTTCGTATTTCCGCCGCACACGTTTTAATGAAAATTTATCACCTTAAAATATTAAGTGTGTCAACGTCTAATAGAATTCAAGCTTCATATATTTTTGTAACTACAATTAGTGTGTATTTCGGTTAGAAGGTTTTTTTCAAATACTTTAACTTATAACTTTATTTTCCATTCATGATCGCAATTGTCCAATCATGTTAGGCTACCCCACTTACAAATAATTTGTACTTGATTGCTAATTGCATGGTGTAACACTTCTTCGGTTCTTTAAAACATCTTTAGCTGTTAAAATTATTGTAAACTAATTTATCGTTTTTTATCTGTAAATCAGCAATACAAGAAAATGGGGTACTAACATTAAAGCAGCAAATGTACATTTTTGTACTATAGTATTTAAATATGCAGGATTATCCATTCTTTACCTACCTTGCAGAGTTCCAAGAACACTTGTCTCATCAGCATGTCAGCCCAAGCTCTTGAACGGTGGTATACACTTTCACGGAAACACAACAATTGCTCGCGTCAGGAAGCGTTCTGCGTTCCCGTAACTGTGCCTAATTCAATTCGGAAACGCATATGTCAATTGTTCGTCGGCGTGCTGACATACTGATAGGGGCCTGGAAGTGTTCCGGTATCGACCGCTATACCTGCGAAACTATTCGAATATACAGCGGCGAACCGTCTTCTAAGGAAGTTTTGTTTGGTTGAAGTTAGACCGATTTGTGAATGTACTCCGTGACTGGGACAAAAGCGGCTCCCTAATGGAAATATCTATCTTATTACGGTCAAGGGGAGATTGAACTTATTCTTAAGAAACAGAGATTTTATACACATGCAACAGATAGCGGATGATTACAATGCACTTGAATGATGAATCTGAGTACGAGGTCTGAGCTTGAATCCGTATATGTCCGTCTTAAAAATTTTAAGTCTCTCGTAGGAGTAGCTTCGGTCCTTATTGGTGTCCCGTAATTCATAAAAGAGTCGGTTATAGAAGATACTTGAGACGATGCTGAACAACCTTTTCCTTTGGAAAAGTGTCGTCTGAGGCTTTGTTTTTGAATTATTAACGAAAAACACTGACCACTCGGAGCGCGCGTAGAGCCCTCGCTCAGGGACAGAATGTCGCGCCGCGCTGGCTGGTGACGTTCGGCCGGTGCCCCGATTCAAACGCGCCGATATCGTAGGAAGCAAGAGTTGTATCGAATAAAAAATCGAATACCGAATAAATGCGCGTTCTTTACGCGCACTCTGAGTGGCCAGTGTTTTTCGTTAATAATTCTCAAACGACATTTTGCAAAAGGTAAAAGTTGTTCAGTATCTCCTCAGGAATCCCCCATATCCAGTTCTTCTGTGAGTTACGGGACACCCTACATGGGGTTCCTTATCTCGGTTCTATGGTGGGGCTAGACGTTTCTAGACTCAGCTCTTACGTATTATAGAGACGTTCTGGTTTCGTTGAAAGAATCTGCGCGTCTTGCTTCTATTTTTTTTTTGTATACAATAATTCGGCAACGAATATTCGTAACAAAAGCAATTAAAATTTCCAATAAGGTACAGCTAGAAGAAGTTTCAGTTAGAGTTATATTAAAGGTACTTCAAGTGTGCCTATCAAAAAACTGTTGGGGTTAAAATAAGATGGATAAGAAATTCTGGTACGGTATTAGAATTATCCGGCTAAACTTGGAATAAGATCAAATTGTGTGGCAAAAACCGGTAATGTAATTATAGTCCACTTTGGTCGGTTGAATTGATTCTGATGTGCTTTTTTGGGGTAAGATGTATTCCTTTTCTATATTTGAGTATGCAAAAATTATACTTTTATTACTAGCACAATATGTTTGTGAAATAGATCATACAATTATATTGGAAAGTGTTTCTCGAAAAATGGTTAGAAGGAATTTTATTTCTGACTGTTACATAATTTTTCATGATATTTACTGAATATCTGAAATGGCGCATACCTATCTCGGTGACCAATTGCGTACAGTTGTGTACAGCATGAATCTGGGAACTGGGGCAGGCTACTGCTCTTTTTTAAGTAAAAATAGAAAAAGATGATAAAGGGAAAAATCATATGGCATAATACGACCTCACTTCCTATCATCTTCCTGTAATGAAAAGCGTAAAAAAACGCGTTACAAAATGTTTGAAATGCAATGGCGGAATATTCGAACACTTATTGTAATATACTTATGTTTCTGACACAAAATGTCAAATATCTCGTGAAGTATTGACATTTCGATGACTTTGGGTTAGTACTTTTATACGTAGGATAATAAAACGGATCGATTGGTTTAATACAAACAAATGGGTTGCATTTGTGAATAAAGTGTAATTGCACCTAGCGGGTGCAGCGGTGGATCCACGTAAAAAATAAGGTCATAGGAAGCTAGGACGTATAATGCCTAATGATTCTTTTCTCTATCATTTTTTTCTAATTTTATTAAAAAATGAGCAGTAACCTGTCTCAGTTCCCAGTTTCACCCTGTATACCCTTCTATCAGTGGGTCAAACATTACTTTATTATTTTTTACTATTTTTGTCGCAAGTGATTGTAACAGTAATACAGTACTCCCAATTATCCTACATTTTGTAATTTTGTCAGCCGTCTAATATTTCGTACTACCCGTTTAACTGTTTTGAAACAGGAAGTCCTACTTTTAAAGTAATTTTGCCTCCATTTCGCATAACATATGTAAATTGTATTCAAATAGTTAAATGTACCTATAACATTACGAATGCAACGTGCAATGAAATCAAATTGTGTTACTTTCACCAAAGACCACAGCATGCCATTCGAAATGTTTAATAATATGCACGTGTACAAAGGAATTACAAAAAAAACTATAGAACAATTCGCACATGTATTTCAAAATTGACACGACTGTAAAAATATATTTTTTTTTTTAGAAAAAGCAAAAAACTATAACTTTTGTGTCAGTCCAGAATATTAGTTTTTTGCTTTTCCAGAAATATATTTGAAACGTTGTGTCACTTTTCAAACACGTGTAAACAACAATTTCGCAGCTTCGATTTTCTCATGTCACATTTCTCCTTTGGCAAAGAACTACTAAAACAAACTCCATTGCAATTTCATTCGTTTTCTTCGCTTCCACGATTTTGTTTCAGACGAATACTTGAATTCTTTAATTACGAAATAATAACAACCTGTTTTTTTTATTAGTTTTATTAGTATAGGAGATGGCGGCAGAAAAATAATTAAAGAAAGCAAAAGGAACAGCTGGAGCAACTTTGTCTCAACCTTAACTACTAACACCAAGGCCAAAGAAATTTGGAACAAAATCAATGCGATCAGAGGCAACCGGAAGGCCTGTCACACACAATTTATTACCAATAACCGCAACGATATTATAACTAACCCGCAAGAAATCGCAGACATCCTAGCATCAACTTTCGCAAAAAACTCCAGCTCTGAGAACTACTCTGAAGAATTTAAACAATACAAACTAGAGCAAGAGGGGAAAGAAATCGTTGAAATTAATAACCCTAAGTATCTATACCTCAACGCCCCTATCTCAGCAAGAGAACTCAATGAAGTACTAAAAAATCTCAAAAGCTCCAGCCCAGGGCCCGATAATATTCCCAACGACTTGATTAAAAATTTGCCTACCATCGGCATCAAAACACTCCTAGATATATTCAATACTATATGGCTAAACAATACATTCCCTAAAAAATGGAATAAAGCCATCGTTGTCCCGATCCCCAAACCCGGCAAAGACCCCACCAAACCTGACAGCTACAGACCTATCGCCCTAACTTGTAACATGTGCAAAGCTCTTGAAAAAATCATCAATGCCCGGTTAAGATGGTTCCTCGAGCATAAAAAACTTATTGGGAGTAACCAATTTGGATTTCGAGTTGGACATTCCACTACGTCACATCTTGTCAGTATAGAAACTCATATCCGGGAAGCCTTCGCCAATAACCAACATGTCCTTGCAGTAAGTCTGGATATTGAAAAGGCCTATGATATGGTCTGGAGACGGCAAATTCTAGTCAAACTCCAGGAGATGGGAATAGGCGGCAACATGTGGAACTTCATCAAAAATTTTGTACATAACCGAAGTGTCCAAGTTCAATTTAACGGCACCCTATCACAGGAAACTCCAATAGAAAACGGTGTACCACAAGGCGCAGTAATTAGTGTCACACTATTTCTAATAATTATTAACAATGCATGCAGAGCCACCGAATCCCCGGCTATCACAAGAGTATTTGCGGATGACATTACTATTCTTTGTAAAGGGAAATCTGTTAACACCTCACAACAAACGATACAGCTAGCTCTTAACAAACTACTTGCCTGGTCAAAAAATAACGGTCTTAAATTTTCACCCAACAAGACGGAGTGTATCTTATTCTCTAACCACCACCAAACTCATATGCCTGTGTTGAAACTAGGGATGAACCCACTACGTTTTGTCACATGTACAAAACTCCTAGGAGTATTGTTTGACTCTAAGCTTACATGGAGCAACCACATAAATAATCTTGCCGATAACTGCAAACAGAGAATTAAGATAATTAAATCCTTAGCCCACAATAACTGGGGAGCGGATAAAACCGTCCTTTTGCAAGCTTACAAAGCGATTGTCCGGTCCAAAATTGACTATGCATCTGTAATATACGATTGGGCTAAACCAAATGTATTACGGAAACTTGATGCAATCCACAACGCGGGGCTAAGAATAGCAACAGGATCATTTCACACAAGCCCCATCGGAAGCATAATGATCGAAGCTGGTGAAACATCGCTGCAACATAGAAGGAAACTTCTAAGTATAAAATATGCCGTAAGGGCTGCAACATCTACAAACCCGATCATCCACGGCGACCTTTTCTCGAAAAACCGGCACCAAGCGGAAAATCAAATCAATAAAATCACTCTCCGTCAAAGAATCAAAAACTACCTAAACGAACTTAATTACAATCTGCCGGACATGGAAAAAACTAGGTTT
Source organism: Holcopasites calliopsidis (assembly GCA_023838395.1). Lineage (NCBI taxonomy): Eukaryota > Metazoa > Arthropoda > Insecta > Hymenoptera > Apidae > Holcopasites > Holcopasites calliopsidis. Next base: position 492,640 of record JALHAQ010000018.1, on the reverse strand, counting down.
CACAATGCCCTCCCATGGATGCTAGACGCACCCGTCCTCGACTTATCACTAGCAGTAAACAGAAAAGAAGAGCTAACCGTAGCGGAATGGAAAAGTCGGTTTAATACCCTCTGTAACAAATACCCTGATTCTACCCATATCTACATCGACGGTTCTAAAAATAAATTTGGAACAGGAGCTGCAGTCTTTACCCAAAAAGGGGCAAGTATACGCAGTCTGCACGCGTTTAATAACATTCTTACAGCTGAAATATATGCCCTCTACTTGGCGCTCAACTTCATTGACAGCTCCCCAGAATCCAAATTCATCATCTTCTCGGACTCACTGTCCGCCATTATAAAAACCCAAAATATGAAACAATCCATGGAAATGTGTGTAGCGAACCAAGAAATCTACAACAAATTGGTCAAAGCTGGCAAAACAATAACTGTGGCATGGATCCCCTCCCACATGGATATCTACGGGAATGTTATGGCTGATCTAGAAGCAAAAATTGCATCCACCCTGCATATTGAAGAACAACCCTTACTCATCACCTCCGTCGACATCACCCAACACATTAAATCATTGTGGAAACAGGTTTGGAACCGCACATGGAGAAATTTCAATGCTAGCCCACTCCATAAAGCAGTCGACAATTTCTACGACTTGACAACAAATATGAAATTCAACAGAAAACAGCAAGTGGCGATAACCCGAATAAGAACCGGGCACACCAAATTAACACACTCATATCTCCTTAATAACAGTCATCCCAGGCTATGTGAAACATGCAGTACACCCTTAACTATCAACCACATCATCCTCGAATGCAGGAAGTATGATCAAGTTAGAAGAGACATGAAAATTACGGACAACCTAATCGGGACGATTACCTCACCCTCGTACCAGGACACGTTGCTAGTATTCTGCAAGACCATCGAAATTTTCAACGATCTGTGAAGACTGTGACACCACTCTCCATGATCCCATAAACTATCCTCTACAAGTTTCCCACCAAGTCCTCACCATAATCAGTTAAATCGGGCCAATAATAGTCGCTAATAACCGCTGCTGTTAATGCGACTCTAAATTAAAATAAAAAAAAAGAGATGGCGGCCTTTCTGCGCTCTCGAATAAACTAAATAATCCACAATAAAAGTGCGTAGAATATCGTCGGTTGTTCGAGCCTTCCTATTTACCTTTTGTCATCCGAGTACGTTAAAAATGCAAGTTTGTGCACAGGTACGAGCCACGCAAAATTATTTTTCAACCGCAGTTTTTATTTTCATGCGTATTATTTGTTCTTCTGCAGTTTTTCACGCTCGACCATCGCTCGTTGATATCAGCTGCGGCACCATCATGGTAGCGTTGATGTTGTCTGGGTAAATAATAAAATGACACCGGTACACTTTCAATTGCAGGTTTTTCATGTGTACACGCTTTTTAACTCACATTTCCCGTGGATTGTGTTTTGCACGTAGTTCGAGGTTTCGCGCAAACGCCAATTTCAATTTGCGCCCTCCTGTAAATTGTATATATTCACACTTCGCTAGCACAATTGTACTATTTCGATTTGTTTCGTTTGATTCCTTCTGGTTCTCTTTTGACAGTTCATGCAACTATGAAATAAAGTGTTCAGCCTACTGAACGCGTTAATCCTTGCCATTATTCTTCTCTAGAACGCGCAAATTGTTCAATGAATATGACGTTGCATTTATTATGTGCATGTTGTTTTTTTTAGCTTTTTAGCCAAAATTGTGCTTACAAACAACTTTATAAAGCTAAACGTACAACTACTGTGTTTCTTTAATCCAGCAAGTTTTCCCCTTCTAGTCCAAGATATTTTGGTTATATAACAATTATTATATTTAGGTAATAGTTACAAAGGTTTGTCATTATTAGACTGCGGGCTATTTATGGAAAATTTAAAAGTGCAAAATTGCATGGATGCAGTTAAAGTGAATAAATGTACAAATTAATCAAATTACAGTGCATTTTATAGTTCCTGGTATGTGAAATAATTCCCTACCAAAGTTCTGCTATTTTTACTATATTACCAAACATTTGAAGTTACATAAAAACTCGCAGCCTAGTCATTGTATTCTACAGGGTGCCTCATTTAACTTGAGCACCCCAAATATCTCACTTATTTTGTATGATAGGGAAAAATGTCAAAGGAAAAAATATTTGAAAAAATTTTCTCAGTCATTTGTTTTCGAGATTTCAAAACCATCGAAGTTTTTATAAGTGGGACTACATATTTTTGATATTGCGCTAAGATCGCTAAGGTCAAGACGAGTCCAATGGCCTATGACATTATGACCTTCACGTGACCCTGAGTACGAAAAATTCATAAAACATGAATTATTGGTGTAAATGGTGAAATAACCATAATTGAATGATTATTGAAGGAAAATTTATTTTAAAATATTGATGAAAACAGTGCGACATGAAAATTCTGAAAGGAACACCTAATATCAACCCTTCTTTATGTTTCCTTCCCCGCTTAATATTAGTAAAATACATGTATAGAGAAAAGTTGTGTGGGATAACAATAATAAGTCAGGGGAATTTTTAATATTAATTCTGTATTTAAACAATAATAAAAGTTAAAGGAATTACGCCAAAAGTAATTCCTCTCGCAACGCAACGTTAAACAACTCTTACAACTCTTAACTCTCGCTCAACTCTCACGACTCTCGATACTCTGCTCCGACGACTCTCTGACGACTCTAATGACTCTGGCGCCCGTTAAACCGCACAATGATCTTAAAGGACTAAACACACTCGTTCACACATTCACGCACGAAATGCGTACACTCTTCCTACGTGCCACAATTCAGCCACGCGCAACCCTAGCACTCTATGCTCCACGTGCATTCCCCGAATCTTGCAGGCTCTTCCTTAGAAGACATTCACGCGATAAGCAGCATCCGCTCAAGATTTACCTTACGCACATTGTTCACTCTTCGCAGCGATTCCCAAACATTCTGCCTCACTCGATACTCCGCGACATTCTTACCTAACGGCCAAACATTCATATTCCACAGTTCTTAAAAATATTGACCTTGAGAACATATTTCACGGTCACCAAAATCAGGGTTGTGGGCCTTGTTCCCAATTACTGCGCGCTTTTTCCTGAAAAGAGTGAGGTGATACCTGGAAGTACGTGAGGTCTTCGGGGAATTTGGCAAGCTGAATTCTTCCAAATTCTGGTGATCGGTTTGGAGTATCGTTACATTGTTGCCGACGGATCCTCCGAAAGTCTAAGTTTATGACGTGTCCTCAGCTATTGAGAGTAGATTAAAAAACTAAACTAAAACAAGATAGTAACGAATGTGCTCCGGGATGTGTTAGACATCTGGATAGCAGAGTTCCACGATTCAAAAATAGTCCCTGTTTTAAACCCATCATAAACTTTTGCAACGAAGTCCTCATTTATTGTTCCATGGAGCGGAACAATGCACTATCTGGAAACAGGTTGTATTCATTTTATTTCGCTTTGTCGCTAAACGCTTGTTGTTCTGTTGTGTGAAAAATGCTCTTATGTGAACACATTTGTCTCTTAGTTCATATAACGGACGTTCTACTATACTATCTGTTTGATCTTGCTCACACGACTAAAACTGATGAAACTGCAAATAATAATGGCACAATTATTCATTTCCAGAACGATATTATCGTCTCTATCGCGCGTGCACAGTAACAATAAGTAATATCATGTAATACAAATATTTATGTACGTAAAACCGCTTACAGAATGTAAATTTATTTCTGGGTACTTCTATATTTTTTCCTGGATGTATGGCGAAGCTAGTAGAAACTTCTTAATGACTTCTTCTGGAAAGTACTCACTATGTGTCCAAACATTTCAAACGTAACAGGCATCCACAATGAAACGCTTAACTGTAGCGAAGACTGCAAATCCATATGAATTCTTCAAAAGGCGGCACGGAGAAATAACAAATAAATGAATACCTCACCTTGAAACACCTTGGCCAACTCGGCGAAAAGCCCACGTCCCCGCTCTGACGACTTGGAAAAAGCTCGAAGTAAATTTCTCAGAAACGCGTGAAGAGGATAAAGAACACTGTTTCGCTGGCGGACGACGACACGTGGAGACACACAGCGAATACCATTAAGCAGTCTGTGGTTTCGCGTTAATTCGATCACGCAAGCGACAGGATACCCAACTGTCTGCTGTGGTAGGGTGTGAAAAAGCCGTTCAAAAGTCGGCCTGACTCGCGACACTTTGCAAGAACCTCTTTACGCTTCGAGCATTACGCGCGTCGCCTTAGCGAAGCGCCACTGTGCGCGCAAACACGCGGCTCCACGGTTAATGCACGCGCCTGTTAATTAGCGTTAGCGGGGGGAACGTGAGCGATGGTTCCTTAGGCTCGGTTCAGACGAGCAGAATTTCCACCGCGAGACACGTTCGCGTGTTTGGAAAGAACACACAGAATTATATGGAGATATTCTGCAGCGGGACCGTCTGTTCAGCTCAATGCTTCTGTATGATCTGGTGTTCTGACCAAACGAGCAAGTGTTTTTCACGGGAGAAACTCTGCTCGTCTGAATGGAACCTTATCTGCTTAGCGATGTGGCTTTTACACATTAAGTGATCAAACGATGTACGTTTTTTGGGGGGAATATAGTATTATATGAAGATAATTTTTAGAGACATCGGACAGTGGTCCCATTTCATGAAAAACTGATCAAATAGCAATTTTTCAAGTATGCAGCAGCTTTTTGCTACTGTAGCAGGTTTGTTATATGTATACAGGATCTTCAGCTACGTGGGGGCAAAGATGAAACGGGCAATTCTATAGCCTAAAATAAGACGAAAGAATAGTTTGGTCGGGTTGGCCTGTTAGCACGCACACTGGGCCAACTAAATAGCGGGTTGGTGGTGAATGCGCAGACCAGTCGACAGTTGACCGATTGCTATCGAACGATTTGCTAGTTGGCAGCTCTTGAAGAGAGCGGTTGCATAAAGAAAGTTAATAGAATATTGTCCAGAAATGTTTTTATTGCTTTTATACAACAGAGGAGAAGGATCAAGAAGAGAAACCGAGAGTAATGGGAATATTCTCTCTTCGGATCGAATTAAACTATGGGACTAGTCGGCAAAAACACAATCGGCAAGTGTGCGCGCGGCCTCAAGTCGCCATATTGATTAGCATTTGGCCGATAGTTCGCCGATAGTTTAGTTTGAATGCAATCGTGTAGCCCATCCAACTTATGTATCGGCCGATACCGAATCGTTGTAATATGCGCACTTGCATACATCTTCATGTTGATTAAGAACCCGACCGAACTATCGGCCGATAGAAAGTCTGCAGTCTGCGGGGGCTCTAAAAGCGTCGAAAATAAAGAATAATATTTTTCCATATCACGGTCCTATTTCATGAAAATTGAAAAATTCGAGAAAATTCGTCTGTGGAACGTAAAACGTGTGTCTTTTTGGGTGTCAGATTACGCGGTGCGGTAGCTCAACACAGCTGTCCGTTTTTTCAAACACCGGTATCTTATTAACAAAGCCTCAAATGCAAAATTGTTATTTTTGATTTTCGACTTGTTTTGGCCTGTAGAATCACCCCTTAAAATTTTTGCAGAAGGTTGCGTTGCACCCTCACAAAAGTGACAGCAATCGAGCAGGAAAGTAAAATTCGAGAAGTGAAGTGAAATGACTGACCTGACCGTGGAACATCAGCTGTTGTGCATCACGTGTTACTGCTTGATGTAATAATGATACGAATGATCGGTAGGATGACAGTGACCCATTTTTGTCTAAGCAGATTCATTTCTGGAGAAACGAGTAAGTCTAATTCCAATTGTTGGTGAATTGTTCAAAATGTAACATACGTCGTACTTGATAGATTCGTTAGTCAGTCGATTCTAATTCTTTTTTGTTCAACTAATAACGACAAACTGATTTCATTTGTATTTTAGTTCATTTCCATTCATGAATAATGAATAATTCGATGTTAACTTTTGCTTTGTGTTATACCGATGAGTTTTGTTCGGGGCGACGGTCGAATGTCGCTACCTAGCACGACACGCCGTGCGCCGTCCCTGAGCGCGGGCTCTACGCACGCTCTGATTGCTCAGTGTTTTTCGTTGACTATTTAAAAACGAAGCCTCAAACAACATTTTCGCAAAGGAAAAAGGTGTTCAGAATCACCTCAGCTATCACCCCTTTTCTGCTCTTGAGGTAGTTCTGGGACACCCTGTATATTTACTTAACGACATAACATTATGCATTAATACCATGTAATCATTCTACCCAAATTCTCTACTTCTCTCGTAAAAATTGAAAATAACAAAAGTATCAGCTTAAAACTAAGTCCTTGTATAGGATGTCCCGCAACTCAGAAAAGCTGAATATGAGAAGTACCTGAGACGATACAGAACAACTTTTTCCTTTGCCAAAATGTCGTTTGAAGCTTTCTTTTTGAATTATTAACGAAACTCACTGGCCACTCAGAGCGCGCGTAGAGCCCGTACTCAGTGCCGGAATCTCGCGTCGCACTGGATGGTGACGTTTCGAATACCGAATCAATGCAATGAAGAATAATGTCGAATTATTCGTTATTCGTGAATAACGAATCAAAACGCTATACCGACACGTTTGAATTGGGGTACCGGCCGAACGTCACCATCCAGCGCGACGCGACATTCATCCCTGAGCGCGGGTTCTATACGCGCTTTGAGTGGTCAGCGTTTTTCATTAATAATTCAAAAACAAAGCCTCGAACGACATTTTGCCAAAGGAAAAATTTGCTCAGTATCGCCTCAGGAATCCTTCATATCTGGCTCTTCTATGACTTACGGGACACCCTGTGTAAGCTCCTGTTCAAAAATTGGTAAATATTGGTTCTGCATTTTGCATTATAATACCAGTTGTAGCATTTTTCTTTAAGTCCACCTATAATTGGAATTCAAGTTATCCAACTTCATTATTAACGTAGTGAAGGTCAGGGGGAATCTCTATCGTAACATGGCGTGGCTCCCGTGGTTAATTAACGTCCAGACCGGTGGTTTATGGTAATGATATGAGCTAGAGGATGGTTGACCATACATGCATGGCTAACAAACGAACTCAATTCATTTTGCACGTTAAATAGAAATTTAATATAGCAGACTGTATATTGAAACAACTGTTGATTAGTTTTGGATTTATGTGAATGATACGTTGCACAGGGTCTATAAAAAGCGATGCCATGGCTATCATAGCGCGATACTACACCTCTGCATCGGTGGACATTTGTAAAAGAAACTTCGCGCAAAATTCATTTTGACCTTGAATATTAAGGTCAAACTTTTATCCTATTTTATTCTACTCATCATGAGGATAAAAAGTGTCAAAGAGACCATGGGTCGCAACTCAAACGTTTTCTTGCAATAGTAGTGTTAATATTTTGCATTGGTAGCACAGTTTATAGCGGGAGAGTGAAGTAGAGGCAGCACCGCACCAACCGATCTAGCGTCGTGGAAGGGACGTCACACGGGCCGACCTAGCGTCGCGAAGAGGCGTGCATCATCGCTCCCTACCTCTCACTCTCTCACTCTAACCCGTGCTAACCAATGCAAAATATTAACATCATTATTGCACGTAAACGATCGAATTCGGACTCATGGTTCCTTTCACACTTTGCACCCTCATGACGAGTAGAATCCTATAGAACAAGAAATAATTTCGAATAAGTTTCTTTGACAAATGTCTACCGATCTAGATGTGTAGAATCGCGCTATGATAGCCGTGACATTGATTTTTTAAATACACCGTAGAATTCATACGAAAGTTTCACCTTATTGGAATTTTTAGTATGTTTGAATAAATTTCGTATGAGCGTTATCTTTAAATTTCCTTTATCGTGTGTTTGAATGTAGGCAGTACAAATACTTACAAAAAGAAATATTATATTTAAATCTTCTACGTATGTATAAGAAATTATTAAGAGTTTGATAAATGTGAGCTTCAAAGTTACCATTATATTGTTGACTAGTACTTTACTAAGGTTCAAATATAATTTGCTAATATAATTAGTACAACTTGTATTCGAAAAAAAAGAAAGAGAAGATTCGAAACGTTATTTAACTATAAGAAATTCGTCTTTGAATGCATAAGTATAAAGGTATCATGAAAGAGTGATTCTAAGAATATGTCGAATTCCACTGCCCCTGCTTTATTATACATATTATGTTCTTTAGAATAACTTCTACTGTAGAATCGTTCTCAATATCATTTCGTGCTTCTTTTACAACATTTGCAAAAAACCAACCTTACAAGCCCCGTGTCTCCGGCATTATTATGTCCTTCCGTATGCAGCTCGTAAAGAATGAGTAGAATCAATCTTCATTCAAAGACACTGTATTGAATGCCTTGAAGTAAAATAGCTCTGCTTTGTTACTTCACTATCGTACACGGTAGATTACGCATATATGGAACAAGACGTACCTTCAGTCAGTTGACGATAGTGATAAAGGAAATGATTCAGGAGTTTAAAGGAGTCTAGTATTTTCTTGCAATCAAAACTGATATCGCTGAAATTTTCCTGGAAATGAAACCTTAGTAATAAAACCGAGAGTTCTCGCAATATGAAATAAAAATATTTCAAAGCAGGAAAAGCGAGTACTCTTATTATAAGAAGTAGGAACAAATAGCTTTGCAAAGAAAAGAATGGCATGTACGGATTGGAGTATACATCAATACATCGGCCACGATATAAAGGATTGATAATGTCGGATTCATCGTTACTCTGATAAAAATCCCCATGCAGGCAGGAGATAAAACAGAATATCGCTTGACCGGCCAGAACAGAGAATGAAATGCGTAAACTGTACGGGACGGGAATCGAAATGTAATTGAGTTCTCCGGGGAGAACAGTGTATGAAACGTGTCAAAGCTTGACGATTCTAGATGACAGTCATAGAAGAATCAAGTTATACGGTTTCAAAATTGTGGTGCAAGCGCTTATCTTCACATTCATGACATGGGTTATCTTTGGAATTCTGCAATTATAATAAATTCATTGTGATTTCATTTACGAATATGAAGTACGAATATGAAGTAGGATAGAAATATAAGACACCAAGATTTTGACCTGAATACGACAGTGACAAGTTTAACAATGGTGGTACATCAAGTACTATGATGACTAAAACACTTTCCCATAGCAAACGTTGTTCATAGGTATCGTTTTTGTTTGTTTAAGGGCGCATTTATACCGAACAAAACAAATATTCGTTTGCCCCCCGCCCACCGCCCAACACTTCGACAAACTTTAAGTCTATATGAGAACACGTTTAGCCAAATGAAAGCGATTTCTTTTAAATGAGGGGCGAACGAGCATACATATGTTTGTTCTGTCTAAATGCACCCTAATAGATATCTTACATTTCGGTTGCAATAGAAAGTTTCTACGCGTGCTTATAAAGTGAAGTTTACACTGGTTTATTCTGCGGATTTTTAAGAAACAAAAGAGATGTTATACTATAATAATCATAGTTTTAGATCGTCCGCGCACGGAGCTACTGAAATGAAGCTGATTAGTAACACGAGTTACAAACGAGTTACTTTTGGATTACTTCCAGTGTAATTAGATGGAGTGTTGCAAATAACGCTACTGATATCCGTGCAGTATTCTGTAACGCACGTTAACATAAAATATTCATATTAAATAAGTAAATAAATACATTTATACATATATGCGCATATATACAGGGTGTAACGCAACAGTATGCAAATATTTTAAGGTGTGATTCTACAGGCCAAAATAAAGGGAAAATCAAGAGTGGCTATTTTCCGTTTGAGGCTTTGTTTACGAGATACCGATGATTTAAAAAACGGCGTTCGAACGCCTGCCGATAGGCAATCTGACGGGTGAGGCTCGAGTCAAACAGCTGCGTTCAGTGGCAGTCATTCGCTGCGACGTCGCAGGAACCATGACCTACCGCACCGTGAAATCTGACACTCAGAAGGCACACGCGTTACGATGTACATATAGCATTCAACCTGCTTACTTGTGAAAATCCACATGGGCATATCGAAACCCGCCCAATGGGATTATCAAGTAAAAAGGGTGATGGCAGCCTTCAATACTCAAATTTTGTTCCCACAAACCAAATATGCGACTGTTCCGTCCTCGATTGTTCACAATACATCCATCAACACAGAAATTTGCAGCACACGAGGATCACGATTCCACGATTTGCACTAAACTTATTACTCCAGAGATGTTCCGCGTGTCCATCACTCGCTTGAATTCAGTGATGCAATCTTTGACGCATGTGTGTGTCACAGTTTTCGGAAATCTATCATTATTGTCAAAGAACATCATCGTGTAGTCGTATTCCGCAAATGTACACGACCCTTTGCGCACTTGGCACCATTATCACCGCACGTAACCGATTGTAACAAAAAGTAGCTTTAAAATTGAGATTGCGTATCTAGAAATTGAAATAATCAAGTTCTAAGAATTAGACTAAATTAAAAATCGAGAGTAATAATAATAGAACTAAATGCAATATTAAATATATGCCGAATAGTAAAATTCAAAGTACAACTGGAATGATTAAACCATTTCGTATTCAACAACCTACAAATTGCAACTGCCTCGATTGTCTACAGGTGTCCCAGAACTCCACATAGAGCCGAAAAGGGGTGATAGCTGAGGTGATTCTGAACACCTTTTTCCTTCGCGAAAATGTTGTTTGAGGCTTTGTTTTTAAATGGTTAACGAAAAACATTGACTAATCAGAGCGCGCGTAGAGCCCGCGCTCAGCCACGGGAGTGTTGTGTTCGAGCTTCGTATAATCAAATTAAGAACAATATTAAATTATTCATTATTCCCCAAGAAGGAATAAACTTAAAATTAGTCGTTATTGGTGCAGAATCAATGAATCGATTGACTAATAAACCTATCAATTGCAGCCCGCGTTAAATTAAAAAAGATTGACAGAAAATTCAAATTAGACTCACTCATGCATCCAAAAATGAACCTGCTTCGACGAAAATGGGTCACTGTGTCATCCTACCGATCCTGACCATTGCAAGTAGGTATCCCGCAGTGCAGGACAGCTGATGTTACGGCCAGGTCAGCGAACTCACTTTATTTGACAAAACTTATTACCTGCACGGCAACTGTCACTGGGTTATTCTACCGACCCTGGCCATTCGAAGAACAAACACATGGTGCACAACAGCCGATGCCTCGGTTGGAACAGTGAAAGAACTACGTTTCACAAAATTTCCATCATCGCACGATCACTGCTACTTTAGACTTCAAGATTTGAATTTATTAAATCAGTTGTTCCCACTTATGAATAATTGCTAGCTCCGAAAGGGGCTGATTGTTATTAACTTTGAAGGGTCTCGACTTGGCCCTTTCTACTGCCAAGTGCGCTTTTCCACGTTCTGCAATTTCATCGTCTTGTTCCCGAACGGGTAATCACTCGCGAACTTCACGTTTTAAAACTTAACTTTTATTTCGTTGAATGTAAAAACAAAAATTATAAGGGAGAGTTACGGGTCCTTACGGGGGGCGCGCTTTAGGGTGAAAGGCTCTTGAGGCCCATGTGCTGGCCAGCAGAGTTTTTCGGTTCCCAGGAAAGACGGCCGTGGCGAGTTTAATGGCGACGACCCGTTACTCTCCCTTATAAGATTCTTCGAACTAGCCGTCATCCACCGTTGCAAACCGCGTCACAATTTCTCAAGACAGAACCAGTCCGAACATCGACCAGTAAAGATCTCTCCGATGCTGTAATTACTGTTTTTACTTTCAACGAAAGAAAAGTTAAGTTTTAAAACGCAAAGCTCGCGAGTGATTACCCGCTCGGGAACACGACGATGAAATTGCAGAACGTGGTAAGCGCATTTGGCAGTAGAAAGGGCCAAGTCGAAACCCTTCAAAGTTAATAACAATCAGCCCCTTTCGGAGCTACCAATTATTCATAAATGGGAACAACTGATTCCATAAATTCAAATCTTGAAGTGGAAAGTGACAGTGATCGTCCAATGATGGAAATTTTGTGAGACGAAGTTCTTTCACTGTTCCAACCGAGGCATCGGCTGTTGTGCACCATGTGTTTGTTCTTCGAATGGCCAGGGTCGGTAGAATAACCCAGTGACAGTTGCCGTGCAGGTAATAAGTTTTGTCAAATAAAGTGAGTTCGCTGACCTGGTTGTAACATCAGCTGTCCTGCACTGCGGGATACCTACTTGCAATGGTCAGGATCGGTAGGATGACACAGTGACCCATTTTCGTCGAAGCAGGTTCATTTTTGGATGCATGGGTGAGTCTAATTTGAATCTTCTGTCAATCTTTTTTAATTTAACGCGGTCTGCAATTGATAGGTTTATTAGTCAATCGATTCATTGATTCTACACGAATAGTGACAAATTTTAAGTTTATTTCTTCTTGAGGAATAACGAATAATTTGATATTGTTCTTAGTTTGTTTATACGAAGCTCGAACACAACACTCCCGCGGCTGAGCGCGGGCTCTACGCGCGCTCTAATTGGTCAATGTTTTTCGTTAACCATTTCAAAACGAAGCCTCAAACAACATTTTCGCAAAGGAAAAAGGTGTTCAGAATCACCTCAGCTATCACCCCTCTTCGGCTCTATCGGGAGGTCTGGGGCACCCTGTATTAATGCAGATTTGAAGTGTCCGTGTTTTTACTTGTGGTATAATAGAAGAGAGTAAAAAGACGAATTAGTAGAAATATATCCCATATTTCTACCAATATTGCTACTTGACCGGTAGCAGTATAAATGAGGCCCATGTTATTATCACGTTTTAATTGTTTGCTAAATAATAAAATGAATTTAAATCATTCCTTCAGGTGCCACGGAAAAAGTTAAATGAAGAGAAGGAGAGATGAAGTATTAGAGTTAAAAATTGGATCCATGATCCTGATAAAAGGTATTGATCTAGTTCATAGTCAAAAAAACTATTTATAAGATAAATTTATGTATATTTAAACACATAGAGACGTGGAAAAAATAAATAGACCTCATCTGAATTTTTGAATCGATGCAAACACAAAGATTTCAATATCTCAAAATGAAAGAAAATGGGTTTACATCACTTTCAAAACAAACGGTCCAATTATTAGCTTATTATTATGATTATTAATTTGTCTAATTTTGACTGTTTTATTATAGTTGACGCGTTGTTATGCTTACACATTAATAAAACTTTTCTATTAATGCCTTTGACACAGGTTCATGACAACATATTTCCCTCAAAATACCGACGTCTCTTATTACTTCCGGAACTTCTTCTAGTCCGATTCTGCCCTTATTTTAAAAAACGAAGAAGATCAAAAGTTCTGATAGAGCCCACAATATTTAGGCTTATATAGCATACATACCATATAAAATTCCCCAAGTTTTATCGTTTGACTTTTCTATTTATGTCTATTCTGAGCTTCACCTCATAAAATGGATACCCCATATTCGTGCCGTCTCCTCTCTGCATGGGAATGATAGAAATCGAAACTATGCAGCTTGACATGAGAAAATAATAGAAGCCTTGTTATGGATCAGAACAGAGGACTATTTTGTAAAATGTGTATAGCGATCTCGAACTCCTGCCACAAGAGGGATTTGGCGCGAGCTGCTGCTTTCTCAAAAGTGCTCTCCCCGACTTATATAAACATCCTGGGACCGTCCCTGCCTGTTTCGAGATCTAAAAGCCGTGTCTACGCTGGCGGACTTTGTCCGAGACTCGTGTCGGTCGCCTGTCCGCGAACACGTACGCGGGCTGTCTCCGGACAATCTCTTGTATCCGCATCTATAGTGATGAAAGATAGAAAATGGACCTTTGTCAGCTGCTCAGAAAGAGATAGAAAGTTCACTGCCGAACTACGTGGTCCGTGCTGCAACTCCGCTCTGTACTACTATCTGCTGAACATTCCTCGCTTGTGAAGCTGATACTTCCCTCATTTTTTCGTACTGCTTGCCGTGCTTTATTAAAGCACATAATTCTCTAATTTATTACTCTAATTGTAATATAAAGTAAAATATTTTCTATTTTCACTTTTTGATTTATTGCTATTTTTGCAATGCTTTTGTTACTTATTACAAGACTCAAATATACATGGCTGTATTATATTATAATATGCTTCACCATTCCTTCAAAATTAAGAATCTGTAATATGTGCCTATATACGTCGAGTGAACCAGCAGCGAACCAGATATAGGTATATTACAGTATACCTAGATAAAGCGCAGAGTGAAGTTGCTGTTGTGGTTTATGGAGCCTAGCTCTTGGAATTTGCGAGTTACTAAATAAAATCGGAAAATGTCCGATTTTTCAAAGGTTAATTTCAACCGCTTCTTTGAACAACCAGAAATTGTATAAAAGATGTATATTGCATGTATGTTCTACATAACCCCAAACATTCCAAGCTGTGTCCGTAGACGCTGTCTCCTGTCTTCCATTTCCATTGGAAACAGATTTCAGGTTAATTCTTGTCCACCCAATACTTGAGCGGACACTTGAGTTTTGTGTTGCCTCTATTCAAGTAGGGTTATCAGCCAATAATTTATGGGGGTCCTCCACGGACTGTCTGCGATAAACTCCGCCAGCATAGACACGACTTGAGGCAAGGGCCTGTTAGATAGCCTTACTGATGAGTACACTAGCAGGCCCAGGACGAAGCGCACTGCTAAGACCCCTTCCATAATTTTCCGTTCCGCTACAATTTTCCATCACTCCTGATCGCTACATATGCATAATTGTTATTTATGAAAGTTTGAATTTTAAAAATTGGATTAAGGCGCTGTATGTACTATTATTATGGGAAATTCATAGATGCAAACATTGACTTCAAGACGCCAATAAGTATCTTTTGAACCACTTCTTGAATGTTGTATAATGCTGCATAGAGCTGCTGCATGGGGTATGCAATACGGAAGCACTGCATACGCTCTGGAACTGAGAAACGAGACTGGCTTGACCTTCGTTCACGATGTAATCTGGCCTTTTCATGCTTTATATTACGTTCACTAAAAGGCAAGCCAAGATTCCCGGCTCTTCAAGTTTTTAATAAATTTCAAATGGAGCGCTAGTTATATTCCAAGCATGAGTTACGTATGTATCTTTGACTGCCTTCCTGTTTGCTTAAAAATCTGCCAGAAGAAATAATTCGATAGAAAACTTTTTTATGAAAATATTTTCTAAATATTCTAAACATCGTATAAGCATTTCCTAATTATAATGCGAGTCACAGCAATTTCTGACATTAAGGTCATACACATGAATTTCTATTTAGAGGATTGCAACTGTCTAATTGCAAGTATACTTGCAGTATTTATTACACTTGAGTTTTGATTACCGCAACCGTGAATTATCAGTTGAACAATTAATGACACCTCTCCAACAACTCTCCAACAAACATTGAGTAAAAGATATGAAAGTACTTACACTTGTAATACAATCATATATACAATCCGCGATATTCAAACAAAATCAGTGAATTGCTATAAATAGTGCGTTAAAAACAACCCGCAAAGAGAGAATTCTATCCCTTGCACACTATGTATGTACATACATACATGGTTATTTACAAGCATTAAAAGGCTGCCCATCCATACAACATCCGTTTCACCTTATCGATTTTACTGTTCCATAATTTTCTGCTTATCCGCTTACATTCAGTAATAGGTCTTTTGAAACGATAGCTAACAGTAATGAGAAAAATATTGTATATAAATCCCAATCTGATAGACCGGGGTTTTTACGCACTGATCCCTGGAACACGATGGGTCATGTTTCCTGGAGCTAGCTGGGGAACCATGGGGAATTAACTAGATCACGAATTTTCAACAAAAACCAAAAAAGTGGAGGGCTGTGTCGGGCTGCGGCCGCTAGTCTTTACGTGAATACATCTTTACGGGCCGAAAGGAATGAGTTGAAGACATTCCTGAATATATTTATTTTTCAAATGCGCAAATATAGCAGATCCGTTATTTTATTTCCCTTACAAGGAACACTAGGTACGTGTTCCTCTCCTTTTTGTTACGTTTTCATACGTGCTGTAGTACTCAAAAAAAAACTAAGCGACATGTGCCTTTTTTATATCTGCGGGTACTCGGTTTAAAGTGGAGAAGTCCGCCCTCAAAAATTTAACCTGTAACAGGACTAATTGGAATTTTTTCTAGAAATATTGAATCCTTTTGTATTTTACTGGATGCAAACTATTTCTCGCCGTACAAAAATTAAAATGGTATTCTAATTCCTTCAGAGGCTTTGTTTTTTAAGGGTACATTGTCCCCCATTCGGACTTTACTTCTCCACTTAAAAATTCATTTGCGTCGTACTAAAGAAACTGCAGAAATAATACTTGTTGTGTGAGGTGATCGAGAATTAAATGATACTTACTTTCTGCATTGGCAGGAAATAAGTTTACGTTTTTGGCGAATTACATTTTGGAGTAGCACAAGCTACATCGTTACAGAGGATTATGTTCTCTTACGTTTTATGCAATTATGACTCTTCTGTATTAAGATTATCACGTTTGATGTAAATTTTATAGAATATATGTATTTTCAAGGTAAAACGCTCTAACGTTGAAAGCATACAAAGTGCTATCCAGTAACTCATGGAACAGTCGGATCTTGGAGATTCCAGAGGCAATACTAAACAACTTTTTCCTTTGGAAAAACGTCGTTGAGGCTTTGTTTTTGAATTGTTAACGAAAAACACTGGCCACTCAGAGCGCGCGTAGAGCCCGCGCTCAGGAGCGGAATGTCGTGTCGCGCCGAATGGTGACGTTCAGCCGGTGCCTCATTTCAAACATATACAGGGTGTAACACAACCCTCTGCAAATATTTCAAGGGGTGATTCTACAGGCCAAAATAAAGCGAAAATCAAGAGTGGCAATTTTGCGTTTGAGGCTTTGTTAACGAAATATCGATGTTTAAAAAAACGGCATCCGAACGCCTGCCGATAGGCAATCTGACGCGTGAGGCTCGAGTCAAACAGCTGCGTTCAGTGGCAGTCATTCACTACGACGCCGCAGGAACCATGACCTACCGCACCGTGAAATCTGACACTCAGAAGGCACACGCGTTACGATGTATAGCATTCAACCTGCTTACTTGTAAAAATCCACATGGGCATATCGAAACCCGCCCAATGGGATTATCAAGTAAAGAGGGTGACGGCCTTCAATCCATAATTTTCTTCTCAAAAACCAAATACACATGCACTGCCATTGTTCCGTCCGCAAGTGTCTATGCGTACACGCGATTGTCCCGTCCGCGATGGTTCACAATACACCCTTTAACACAGAAACTTGCAGCACACGAAGATCACGATTCCAAGATTTGCACTAAACTTATTATTCCAGGAGATGTTCCTCGTATCCACCACTCGCTTGAATGCAGTGTTTCAATCTCTGACGCAAATCGTGTCACAGTTTTCGGAAGTCTGTTATTATTGTCAGAGAACATCATCATGTAGTCGTATTCCGCAACTGTACACGATCCTTCGGACACTTGGCACCACTACCATCACCGCACGTAACCGATTGTAACAAAAAGTAGCTTTAAAATAGAGATTGCGTATCTAGAAATTGAAATAATCAAGTTCTAAGAATTAGACTTAATTAAAAATCGAGAGTAATAACAATAGAACTAAATGCAATATTAAATCTATGTCGAATAGTAAAATTCAAAGTACAACTGGAATGATTAAACCATTCCGTATTCAACAACCTACAAATTGCAACTGCCTCGATTGTCTACAGGTGTCCCAGAACTCCACATAGAGCCGAAAAGGGGTGATAGCTGAGGTGATTCTGAACACCTTTTTCCTTCGCGAAAATGTTGTTTGAGGCTTTGTTTTTAAATGGTTAACAAAAAACATTGGCTAATCAGAGCGCGCGTAGAGCCCGCGCTCAGCCACGGGAGTGTTGTGTTCGAGCTTCGTATAATCCAATTAAGAACAATATTAAATTATTCATTATTCCCCAAGAAGCAGGTTCATTTTTGGAGAAACGGGTAAGTCTAATTTTAGTTGGCGAATTGTTTAAAATTTAACGTACGTTGTACTGGATAGACACGTTAGTTAGTCCGTTCTAATAATTTTTTGTTCAATTTATAGCGGCAAATTAATTTCATTTATATTTTAGTTAATTTCCATTAATTAATAATGAATAATTCGATGTTAACTTTTGCTTCGTGCTATACCGGCGCGTACTATTCGGGGCGCCGGTCGAACGTCGCTACCTAGCACGACGCGCCGTGGACCGTCCCTGAGCGCGGGCTCTACGCGCGCTCTGAATGGCCAGTGTTTTTCGTTAACAATTCAAAAACAAAACCTCAGCCGACATTTTGGCAAAGGAAAAAGTTGTTCAGTTGCGCCTCAGGAATCCCCCATTTCCGGCTCCTACACCTTTTACGTTACACCCTGTATATTTCAAATAAGAAACATTCCTTGGGCGGCTGAAGTCACAGTAATCGATTTTGCGTGGAACACCCTATAGATTCTGAGCGTGGTATGCTTATGTGTCATCAGTTACTGAACACTTGACGACGACGGCTGCTATAGGTTGTGTTAGTTGTGTCTGTATATGAAGAATTCAATGCATTGTACCGAAAGTTTTTAATTAATATCTCGGAAACTATTAAATACCCGCACCTAAGATTTTAGATTTGAGTTTCTCCGCCCGCACCCACCTTCCAGCCAAATGTCATGTCGATCGGCAACAGGTCCCATTCGGAAGTACAGCCTAAACATCACATACACACGCACCGCGTTTGTCCCGCCCACGGGTTTTCATAATTTGCACATAAATTGCTATTTTAGGAAATGTTCAAAATGAAAGTAACGCTAGATGTGGTACTAACACTAATACTATAGTTAATATTAAACTAACACCAGGGTTAAGAACATGAATCTAACAATGAAACTAACAATAAACCAAACACCAGTATAAAAAGAATACTAAAACTATGTCTAATATGTAATAGAGCTTAAAACATAATTAAAGTAATGCGCCCGATATTCGATGGCGTACGAGCTGCGACTCTCAATTTCGGTGGTCGCGCCAATACCTTGTTGTCGAATCGCTGGTGGTCCCCTCAACGATCCACGATCACGTCAATTCAACATAAACCGACTGTTCATTGTTTTTATACGATCGAGATCGAGGCAGTTGCTGCTTATACGGTGTTGAATACGGAGCAATTTTCAAATTTTTATTGTATTTTAGGTTCTAGTACAAATTAGGCCTAATTTTTGTATTCTTTTTAATTATGGTATTAGTAACTTGATGTTACTTTCATTATTATTCATATTCTTAACTTTGGTGTTAATTCAGTGTTATCTGCAGTGCTAGTGTTAGTACTATATCTAGTGTTACTTTCATTTTGAACATTTCCTAAAATAACAACTTGTGTGCAAATTGTGAACACCCGCTGACGGGACAATCGCGTTGTGTGTGTAAGTGATGTTTAAGTCCAAATTTTCGTATTATACGTGTCCTTCACCCTCTCTACTTGACAATCTCATTGGGCGGGTTTCGATATGCTCATGTGGATTTTTACAAGTAAGCAGGTTGAATGCTGAACAGAGTGTAAAGGAAATAAATGTCACAGCTATAATAGCGCGATTCTACACTTCTGGATCGGTAAACATTTGTGAAAGAAACTTCCTGCAAAATTCATTTTGACCTTGAAAATTAGCGTCAAACTTTTTTTGACCCGTCGGATTCTACTGGTCATTAGAGTAAAAGGTGTCAAGGAAATCATGGGTCAAAACTCAACCGTTTTCTTGTAATAATAATGTTAACATTTTGCATGAGTTAGGTTATATTTATTAGGTTAGGCACAGAGCGAGAGAGCGAGAGAGAGAGGGGACGATGGTCTTGCGCCCCTTCGCGACGCTAGGTCGGCCCGTACGTTACCCCTTCGCAACGTCAAATTAGCCGGTACGTTGCGCTGGTCGTTGACCATCGCTCCCTCTCTCTTACGCTCTTGCTCCAACCAGTGCTAACCAATGCAAAATATTAACATTATTATTGCAGGAGTACGGTTGAGCTGCGACCCATGGTTCCTGTGACAATTTTCACTCTCATGTCGAGTAGAATCCGATAGGACAAAAAAAGTTTGACCCTAATTTTCAAGGTCAGAATGAATTTTGCGGGAAGTTTCTTTTACAAATATCCACCGATCCAGAGGTGTTGAATCGCATTATGATAGCCGTGACATTGATTCTCTTTACACCCTGTACAACGTCACACGTGTGCTTTTTAGTTGTCAGATTACGCGGTGCGTTAGGCTAGGTTTCTCTTCCATATAGCGAGTGACTGCCACTCAGCATAGCTGTCGAACTCATGCCGTTGCGCGTCAAATTGTCTACCAGCAGGGCGTCCGTTTTTTAAAAATATTGATATCTTTTTAACAAAGCCCCAGATGCAAAATTGTCATCTTTGATTTTCGTTTTATTTTGGCCTGTACTATGACTCCTTGAATTATCGACAAGGGGTAAAAAAACACCACGTATATACGGTGCTTAGAAAGAAGGTCCGTAACTTAAGGAATCTATAATATTCACCATCAGGAGTATAATATTCCTCGAATGGAATATTTTCACATGTGTAAATACTAGGAGTCGTATTTTAGTATAATATTTAAAAGTATTAGTAAAACGGTTGTACTTCTCAGACACCATTTATACAAAAGATTTTATCAATAATCTTGACAATTAAGTCTTACAAAGAGAACAATTAAGCAGGGCAACATGAATAGAATCATATAATCTTTCATTCTAATATATTTACTTAAACGATAATTCGCTTTTGTAGTTTTAAAATATTTACGGTAAACACTGACGTGAAATATATTTATTGGCTGAGCGGTGATTAAAATGGCCACGTCGAAACGTTATCGGTGCTTTTCACTTGGCTCGCCGGGAATTAATGCTTCGGGAATGAAATACGTAGAAGCAATATTTCTTCTTCCATTCCATTCGCTTTTCCCTTTTTTCTGATTTCATTCCCCTCGCCGGAAATATCGCCGTGGACGATGAAAATACATTTATTGTTTTAACCAGTAGGGCACGCTATTGGGAACTGGAGCTTGAGAACTGTTCCATTTCTTGGAGAATGAGTCGCGTTCGACATGTATTGAACTTCTATACCAACTGTATCGAACTGTGTCGTTAGGGGCTACAACGTTATTGTATCTATGTGCCCTATTTTTCTAAGTCAAATTGATGGTAGTTTTATTTTTTTAATGCGAAAGTTACAATGAGTTATAAAAATTGCAAATTATAATGAGTTGTCTCTCCAATCCCGACATTAACAGGAAATTCATTAAAGGTAACCATATTTTTCATTTTTATGATTTATATATTTACCATCCTTGAATGTACTAGAATTATTGTCACGATTTATCACCCTTCATTTCAAATGTTAACATTCCTCCCAAAACTCGGTAGGCAAAGTTTTCACAAAAAACTGCAGAACTCCTTCTATGTACCTTTTACCATAAATCGAGATGACAATAGTTTAATTTTTCAACACAAAAGATTTAATAACTTAATTAAATTACACTTACGAAATGCTTTCTACAATTACAAAAATTAACCCAAATGCAATCAGCAGATCCGTGATTAGAAATCGATCACTATTCTGTGTACCGAAAAATATCCAGTCAAGATTCGACATCTTTCTATACGTAGCTCATGCTTGCTCCATTAAAGTAACACGAAAACGTCTCTTATTAATCGGCACCAGATTACACATCGCGCATTAAGATTAGCGCCTGAACGACGATAATGAAAACTGCTGGGGAACTGCGATGACGAGCGTCATTAACGATAAATGACGCTTTTTCTCGGCCACTTCTTACTCCTGATGCGTGGCTTTCTGCCCTCAGCTAGTTGGCCGTGCGCTTCCTGTATTAATTAACAGAGTTCGAGTTCCGTCGAGAGGCTTCGTTCACTCCGAAGCCGTTGGTTTATACAACCAAACGTGCACCGTGCAACTAATCGATATCGCACTCGTAACGTATCATTGTGAGAGCGACGCTGGAAGAGTTTGCAAAGATTAAAAGAACTTCAATGGGTAAAGTGTGACTGTGACGTTTTCCAAACGAGAGCAAGGAGAGAAAAGATTCTATTCATCGTAAAGTTATATTTCAAAGTGCTTGTCTTTATGTTATAATCGATTGTTAATTGACATTTGATAGGATGAAGGCTGGGAATTACGCATTCCGATTTCACTTTAGGAATTACGAGAAACTATTGTTGCCAGTAACTTGCTAAATGGTGATTGCTAGTATATATACATTACTGTTCAGACGTTTTTATTTATTAAGTAAAGAGGAAACTTTGTTTTTTTGCAAAAAACGTTTAATGGTATTCAACAAGAAGTAATTTCAAAATTTCATTTAATGGATAATTACTAGACTGCAGATTTTTATGCAAATTCAAATTTTTGGTAATATAGTAAAAAAGCAGCAGTGTGGTAGGGAATTATTTCATCTACCAGATGAATTATAAAGCGCACTATAATTTGAATAACTTATATATTTATTCATATTTTCAATAAATGCATAAAAGTCTGCAGTCTAATAATTATAAAAGATATTAGGTAAATTCAGAATTCCGTAGCATTATTATAATTTCGTTTGATCGTTGTCCGAAATCCTTAAAAATGTATCCAGTCATTTATTTGAAGTAGAAAGTATTAGTGTTACCGTTGGAAGGTACTGAATTTTGAAACTCTGTGACATGTACACACTAGTGCTGTACACAATGATTAAACCAGTGGCAACAAACTAATGGTGCTCAAGGTGATTCAATGCAAGAAAATTAAGGACAACTGGTGAATGCTGTTTTGTGTAGCCCCGTCTTTGATAAACTTTGCATCGTACAACGTTTTACCATAATGGGCGGGTACTTATTAGACCTACTTCGAAGTTTGGAGGTGTTTAATTGATTGACGTACATTAACATTAATTAACATGTTACGCTGTAGCTGAATTCATTTTACAACAAGTTTGTAATATAATTTTAATAACTGCACTATCTGTAATTTGTAGAGTGTACTATGAAGGCAAATATCTCAACACGAAATATTAATCGTTTGTTTAAAGAAAACATTGCAAAGAGAGAATGGTTCATATATTTCAAAAATTGCTACGAAAAATTCAACTTAAATGTTTCCAAAAGTATATACATATTCAATTTAATAAAGCCATAATTAAAAATTAATATATACTTCCTATTTGTATTGCTGAACAGATATTCTTGGTGAACCGGTATTCTACCCGTCAAATTTAATTATAACTGAAATCTGTTTAAATAAATCCGGGAAAGGTCATAATCCTTTCCAGCTTTAATTATTCATATGCTTCCACCATATCGTACCATGGTTAATTAGCTCTCGCGATACCTTCGCAATCCGAGATACATGTATACAGGGTGTAACGTAACAGCTGTAGGAGCCAGAAGTGGAACATTCCTGAGGCGAAAGTAAACAACTTTTTCCTTTGCTAAAATGTCGTCTGAGGCTTTGTTTTTGAATTGTTAACAAAAAACACTGGCCACTCAGAGCGCGCGTAGAGCCCGCGCTCAGGGACGGTCCACGGCGCGTCGTGCTCGGTAGCGGCGTTCGATCGGCGCCCCGAACAGTACGCGCCGGTATAACACGGAGCAAAAGTTGACATCCAATTATTCATTATTCTTGAATGGAAGTTAACTAAAATATACATGAAATTAATTTGCCGTTACCAATTGAACAAAAAAAAAATTAGAACGGACTAACTAACGTGTTCATCAAGTACAACGTACGTTAAATTTTAAATACTTCGCCAACAATTAAAATTAGACTTACCCGTTTCTGCAAAAATGAAACGAAAATAGGTCACTATGTCATCCCACTGATTCTGACTATTGCAAGTAGGTATCCCGTAGTGCAAGGCATCTGATGTTACGGCCAGGTCAGCGAACTCACTTTATTTGACAAAACTTACTACCCGTACGGCAACTATCACTGGGTTATTCTACCGATCCTGGCCATTCGAAGAAGAAACACATGGTACAGAACAGCCGTTTTCTCGGCTGGTTCAGTGAAACAACTTCGTTTCACAAAATTTCCATCATTGCACAATCATTGTCACTTTACACTTCAAGATTTGAATTTATGAAATCAGTTGTTCCCACTTATGAATAATTGCTGGCTTCGAAAGCGGCCGATTGTTATTAACTTTGAAGGGTCTCCACTTGGCCCTTTCTACTGCCAAATACGTTTTTCCACGTTCTGCAATTTCGTTGTCGTGTTCGCGAGCGGGTAATCACTCGCGAGCTTCGCGTTTTAAAACTTAACTTTTATTTTATTGAAAATAAAAACAGCAATTACAGTGTCAGAGAGACCTTTACTGCATGGCGTTGATACTGATTCCGTCTTGAGAAACTATGACGCGGTTTGCAACGGTGGACGAGGGCTAGCTGGAAAAACGTTATAAGGGTGAGTTACGGGCCCTTACGGGGGGCGCGCTTTAGGGTGAAAGGCTCTTGAGGCCCACGTGCTGGTCAGCAGAGTTTTTCGGTTCTCAGGAAACGCGGCCGTGGTGAACCTAGTGAAGACATTTTCCAGTCGCTGGAAAAGGTATAGCATTACAAAGGATGTAGTAAAAGACATCTAACAGTGTCTTGAACTTTCCGCAGCGCTTTCCCGGTGACTAGAAAGTGTCTTCATTAAATTTGCCACGGCCGTGGTTCCTGGGAACCGAAAAACTCTGCTGGCCAGCACGTGAGCCTCAAGGGCCTTTCCACCATAAACCGCTCTTCCCGTGGCGACCCTTAACTCTTCCTTACAACATTTTTCCAACTGGCCCTTGTCCACCGTTGCAAAGCACGTCACAATCTCTCAAGACAAAATGAGTCCGAACGCCCAGCAATAAAGATCTCTCCGACACTGTAATTGCTGTCTTTACTTTGAATAAAATAAGAGTTAACTTCTAAAACGCATTGCTTGTCAATTACTACCTGCTCGGGAACAAGGCAACGCAATTGCCGAACGTGGAAAAGTGTATTCGGTAGTAGCAGCGGCCGTATCCAGCCCCTTCAAAGTTAAAAACAATCGGCCCCTTTCGGGGCAACCAATTATTCATACGTGGGAACAACTTATTCCGTAAATTCAAATCTTGAAGAGCAAAGTGACAGTGATCGTGCAAAAATGGAAATTTTGTGAAACGAAGTTCTTTCACTGTTCCAACCGAGACATCGGCTGTTGTGCACCATGTGTGATAGTTGCCGTGCAGATAGTAAGTTTCGTCAAATAAAGTGAGTTCGCTGACCTGGCCCTAACATCAGCTGTCTTGCACTACGGGATACCTACTTGCAATAGTCAGAATCGGTAGGATGACAGTGACCTATTTTCGTCGAAGCAGGTTCATTTTTGGAGAAACGGATAAGACTAATTTTAATTGTTGGCGAATTATTTAAAATTTAACGTACGTTGTACTTAATAGACACGTTAGTTAGTCCGTTCTAATTCTTTTTTGTTCAATTAGTAACGGCAAATTAATTTCATTTATATTTTAGTTAATTTCCATTCAAGAATAATGAATAATTAGATGTAAACATTTGCTCCGTGCTATACCGGCGCGTATTGTTCGGGGCGCCGGTCGAACGCCGCTACCTAGCACGACGTGCCGTGGACCGTCTCTGAGCGCGGGCTCTACGCGCGCTCTGATTGCTCAGTGTTTTTCGTTAACAATTCAAAAACAAAGCTTCAGACGACATTTTGATAAAGGAAAAAGTTGTTCAGTTTGACCTCAGGAACCTCCCATTTCCGGCTCCTACACCTTTTACGTTACACCCTGTATATTGCTATTATATGTTCTCTATAATAATTACGTTTGGCTGATGTATTTATAGTTTCTTGCATGTAAATTAGTAGTTTTTATTACACAGAAATAAAAATTGAAATTAGCCTGTGATGTGTAGAAATATTGCATCTCGAACGTGTTTAATAAAGTGTTTTCCATCAGATGTTTCCACATTGCAATTGAAGATATCGAATTTACCGCACTGAAAAATCTGTGAACTTCAAAGCAAGATCAATAAAATTAACTTTTTTATTAAAACAGTTTCTTCCGAATCAAATTGGACATTTCACTCTGTCATATTTAAGAGCCGCCATGCTTAATCGGTAAATGGGATTGAAATAGTGTACATATGTAGTTCAACTAGAAGAATTTGAATATTTCTTTTGAAATAGAATCCTTTGGTTGAGTATAGTAATTTACCTTTTCTTACAAATGTCGGGTATAACATTAATCGTGTTGTAAAGAAACAAAAGGTTACATTAGTTATTAAATGCATCAGTTTTTGTAGTAAGATTAACAGACATTTGGACATAATGTTTCGCTGAATAAGTAGGGATATTTGAGGGGTATTGAAATAGGGATATTCTTCCGAAAGGGACCGGGTGCCGATCATAACGAAATTTGGTGGGTATCATGGGGGATGAAGATGGGTCTCAAATATAAAATTTCAGGTAATTCACGCGTTTAGAAGATACAGGTGTTTCTATGAAGTATATTATTGAGTGCTGAGAAAATGCCTCGCGGGATGATACAAGGGAAAGAGGGAAACGGCAGACCCTTCTGTTAAGTTATCTTTCCAGTTCTCGATAGTAGACCTTTGATACTGTAAAGCGGCCGATACACGATGAGACTTGTCTCGTGTCACGTCCAGGGACCTGTCCCGATGGACCTACGCTGATCCCTCGAGACCTATCATGTCCATACTTATTTGACCCTGCTGTATCTATGCTGTTCTTGTGATGAAGGATGAAAGAAGAGTAAACTGCATGGTAGTGGGAAAACGAATAGACTCATGGTAGGGACCATGCGGTTCGTGCCCAAGAAGCTATTTTGCTGGGATAAATGTTGCCAGCCATTTTGCTACGACGAAGACCTATGATTGGTTTGAGATATCAGAGTGGGGACTGATGATATAAACAGAACTGTCTTGTCGGTCTCTACTGGAGTCGGAAGACTGGAGCTGGCCCCGAGACGAGATAAATGTCGCCTACGACACCTGTATATTAACAACCTCAATTTATATTACGATAAAAAAAAGCATAAAAATCAAAAGAATAAGTACAAGTGAGACGAGAATCGTGTCTTTCAAGGATATTGTATTATATTTTATAGAGATTTTCTATGTTCTGGATTATTACTTATTTGTAATAATTCCCAGGCAGAAGTAGACAACTGTCCACTGACTGCCGTTTTGTAGCGACCTCCAAGTCCTGCCACAAGAGGGATTCGGCGCGAGCTGCCACTTTCTCGAAAGTGCTCGCCCCGACATCAGGTCCTATATAAACATCCTGCGACTATCCCTCACTATCCCGACGTCTAAGGCAAGGGTCTGCTAGGTAGCCTTACTGACGAGTCCTCTAGCAGGCCCAGGACGAAACGCTCTCCTAACTCCCACTCCATAATTTTCTGCTCCGTCCTTCCACCACTCCTAACCGCTACAAATTGGTGACCTCGACGTGATCTAGGGAAGGACTCCAGCGCAAGGACCACGATGGAACAAGACAGCTCCGATGACCTGGATTGGATTTAGGCCCAATAGCCGAAAAAATCGTAACCCCTTTCCTAGGATAGCCAAGCCAAGCAGTTCACGACGCCGAAACCAAGAAAAGGATCGCAGACACGAAGTCTCCGCCGCCGCTACGCATCGACGCCGCCCCGATCCTTGGGACGTCCAGCATACGCGCTCGCATCGCACATTCGGAGTAACGCACCGACGAAATATGCACGACGCATGCTGCAGAGAGAGAGAGAGGCGGCTACCCTAGGACAGCAGCGTATACGACTGCATCACGGCTAAAGCACGCGCTCATCGTAACGCGATGCAGAAAGAGAGGACGGGCCCCGACCAATCCCATCATCAACAGATAGATCGAGCCTCAGAGAGTTACAGACGCCGGTGAATATCGGTATCGTTAACACTGGCAAGGAGGTAATGTAGCGACCTCCAAGTCCTGCCACAAGAGGGATTCGGCGCGAGCTGCCACTTTCTCGAAAGTGCTCGCCCCGACATCAGGTCCTATATAAACATCCTGCGACTATCCCTCACTATCCCGACGTCTAAGGCAAGGGTCTGCTAGGTAGCCTTACTGACGAGTCCTCTAGCAGGCCCAGGGCGAAACGCTCTCCTAACTCCCACTCCATAATTTTCCGCTCCGTCCTTCCACCACTCCTAACCGCTACAGTTTCATAATACAATGGATTTATAATATGACACGTACTGCGCAGAGCCGAGCATCTGGATTGCTCGTGACCTCCAGGAACATATAATTTCTGTGATCATGATATACCTTTCGGCCCAGACCTCGAAATATCGCTTCAGGTGACAAATTTCTTTTCCGACGAAGGCTGTACGGTCCCTACCATTAGTTTATTCGTGCTCCCACTATCAGTGGAGTTTGCCCTTCTTTCCTTTTTCATCGCAAGAACAGCATAGAGACGGTAGAGTCAAATAAGTATGGAGGGGATAGATCTCCAGGGACCAGCGTAGGTCCGTTGGGACGGTGCTTCGGACATGTCCGCGGACGTGTCTCATCGTGTATGGGGCACTTTAGAAGGCGCATGTGATCCGTAACTATCTGAATGAACGGACGCTCCTACCTGCAGCCTAATTTTAACCTTTAGGTATAATAAAATAGAACTAGTGTAAATATCATATAAATGCTGTGATAACATTAAAAATGTGTCTGTTTTTAAAAAATTACATCCATTGGAATTCAACATTTTGAGACGATATCAAAATGAGAAATTCACAACGCTGCAGTTATTACTCATTCTACAGTGTTTTGTTTCCGTGCTATTGTTAAACGACATGTGAACTATAATTCCGTGCAAAGAAATGTAGCCTAAGTTAATTAATACGCGAATAAAGACGGTGGCCCAATTTAAGCGCCGGTCCAAGTTAGGGAACTTTGCCTTAAATATAAAGATCTGTATTTTCTGAATGCGTGAAAGCCGGAGCTGAATTTTTACACATAGGGTCCACACTCGCCCTCCATGGTACCTATCAAATTTCGTCTCGATCGACCACCGGCGCTTTTCAGAAGTATGTAGAGCCTAAATTACTGCTATTCATATCCTGGGCATTCCATTTGTACGTACTACCCTTTACTGTAATGATTTTGTATTTAATTACGGAACCGCAGGTATTTAGTGATTCTCTTCTTCACAAGCTAATGACATTCAAATTTAAGTGTATTATTAGTAATTCTGTAGGAAGGATCGATATAGTTAGAGAAATCCAGTGCTTTCGTATAATAATGCAAAAGATCTGTCGCCAAATAGTTGGACGGTATTAATCCTCAGATAAGCAGATTCTTCTGATCCCTTTCTGTGGATTATCCAAAACGTTTACTGTATTCAAATCCTATGAATAATGTAGATCTGTTCAAACAAAGCGGTAAGGATATTTCAGTTTCATGCATTTTCGTATCAAATTCATTACAAAGTGCACAGAATGGTCAATTTTATTGTAAGTGGATGATTATTGTTCTAAGAAAATATTCTGCTTTATGAGGGGAAACACTGTTATTAATAACATCTCTTTATCTTGACTGTAGTCAGTTTTTCATCAAACTTATCGACCCTGTGTTTCGCATCTATTATAGTGAAGACTTCCCTTTTTCTTTCAGATCACTTAAAAAACAAAATTACCCGCATTATAACGTATTTGAAATTTTTAAAAGCCGGTACACAGATGTTTCTCATATTTCCCATAACCTGATAGGTCGCACGCATTGTCTTCGTCCATGTGTGTGAGCGCCTTAGCCAATATTTCGCTAGGACCGAAGTTTGACCAATAGCTCCATTCCTTGCAGGTGATTCAATTCTGGATGACCATAGTAAAGGTCGTTGCTTGAAAGTTGGTGCTTAGGACGGCAGAAAGACAGGAAGTTTATACCGCCATGCCACCTTCCCCTTCTATGCTATAAATTCGATCTCAACAAACTCATCCACCTTTTTTATCAATACGTGTGGGCGCTTTAACCAATAGTTTCCTTGCAATTTAAAATGCATATAACTCAAGGCATGACACTTCAACTCTGACCAGTTAAACCCGCATTCCTTCTAAAAGCCATCTTCTGGCCCAGCCACAGGAAAATCGCCATTCGCTCGGCCGCCATCTTGAACACTCTTGAGTGTTGAAAAAAGAAGCCTCAAACAACATTTTCGTAAAGAAAAAAGGTATTCAGAATCATCTGAGAAATCACCCCTTTTCGGCTCTCGAGGTACTTGTAGGACACCATGTACACCTTTGAAGTTAGATACAGTAATGTTCCGAAACAAGACACTGGCTCGGGATTGGCCACTTTCTTATTACGGAAGAAGTCTACTAATTGATTTGATTTTGTTTTCGAACGGGACGAGAACGAACACGGTCAACGAGCGAGGGGCTCGAGATAGTGGCAAACCATAGAGTTCGGTCGAGGCGAAATGTTATTCTTTAGAGAAGAATAGAATAATGCATGCCATCTCATTCTATGAATGAAGCATGCTTCTATTCACCAGTTCCGTGTCACGCACGCTCTTATGTTTTGACAATTTTTAATATTAGGAAAATCGGCTTTCAATGTTTACTAAACGTAAAGAAACTGCGTCTTAATCTGAAATAAGCAGCTCGCTCGGAACCTGCCAATTGCTTGTTACGGATCAGGTATGCCATTCGGTGAGAGAGCGGGGGTAGCGAGGTAGCAGCACACCATAAAGTTGTAATGTACCAACCTAACTCATCGCTAGGTAAACGTGTCAATATTTTTGACTGCCCTAGTTACTCATCCTTGCCTTGACTTCTCCTATTTTCCCCACTCCAACGACTTCTTCCTTTCATGTATCCGTATCCGGTTCCTTACTCCTTGTGAGTTGCTATTTCACTAAATTCGTGCGCGAGCTCAGATCATCAACATTTTATTTCTTATATTTCGTGTGAAGCTTAATTCGGTTAGTGAAGTATTTCTATACGATCGATAATCGCTGTAATAATCCGAGTCTACGTTTTGGAATAAAAACCTCTTATTTTTCAAAATTGGGAGTCAAAATTTTCTGTGTCCATTACAAAGTGTTAAGCCGAGGAGCAATTTTATTCTTCAGAGTCAATATGACATACCTTCTCATTCTATGAATGAAGCACGCCCCTATTTGGCGACTTCAAATAAAGAAGTGGGGACAGTGAGTTGCTTATTTCGAGCCAGAAGCCAGTTGCTTATTATGGATCAGTACTGTATATACCATCGAAATCGGAATTGAGTTTCGTACTGCGAATGTGTCAATAATTTTCTACTGCACCGTGTAGCAAATCGACGACGATTTTTGAACCTGTTGTAGGACTTGCTAACTTTGGAACGATTCTCAAAAGTTGCCTGGATCATTTGCAACATTTCCAAGTCACTTCTTCCAAGATGGCATTCGATACTCGTTCTCTGCTCTTAATCAGTCATTACTGAAAGTCGCCGAAGATGCAAAACACGTTTCCGTAAAACAACGATAAAACAACCGAACAAAAAGCATTGCTAATGCAATTCACTGGATTTATTGAATATGCATTAGATAATCTCCCCCCCCCCCCCAAACCCTGGATCCTAAAGTCGAACCTATCGCGTTCTGCAAACGCTATCCCACTATCCTCGAACTTTTCGAGCTGGCCTTGTGTTTTTTTTTGTCGATATGCAGGGTGTATCTGGGAACTGAGACAGGTTACTGCCCTTTTTTTAAGCAAGAATAGAAAAAGTGATAGAGGGAAAAGTCATTAGGCGTATTAGGCCTAATGATCTTTTCCGCTATCATTTTTGTCTATTTTTGTAATGAAAAATGTAAAAAAATGCGTTACACATTTTTTAACAATAACATTTTAAATGGTGCACGGAGTCAGCATTTCCTAAAATACACATTGCCCACTCTTCTTGATGATGATCCGTTGCGACAATGATTAAAATTAAAATATTATCAACAACATGGTGCACCAACTCATATCGACCGAATTGCCACAAGATATTTGCACAATATCTACCAAGGAAACATGGTTTGGTATTCACAGCCTCACGCCTTGGTCACCTCGTTCGCCGGATTTGAATCCACTGAACTTCTTTCTTTGGAGTTGTCTAAAAGGTAAAGTGAATTCACGTCCTTTTGTATCGAATGATGATTAAAAGGAGCGTATCAAAATGCATTGTTCGAATGTCAATGAAAATCAACTAAAACATGTAATGAAAAATGTAAAAAGCCGCGTTAGAAAATGTTTAGAGCGCAATAGTGGAACATTCGAACACTTATTATAATAAAGTACGTTTCTCACACAAAATGTCAAATATCTCGTGAAGTATTGACACTTCGATGACCTTGGGTTATTATATTTATACGCACGATAATAAAAGGGATCAGTTGGTTTAATAAAAAAGAATGGGTTGCATTAAAGAATAAAATGCAATTGCGCCTGGCGAGTGCATCGGTGCATCCACATAAAAGATAGTCATAAGAAGTTAGGACGCATTATGCCTAATGATTAGTTCTGTAGCGGCTGGCCGTAGCGATAAACGGAGAGATTTTTGTGCAAACGGCTAGCTCGGTTTATGGTTTGCAAACCGTCTAGCTATTTTTGAGAAAGTTGTTTCTACGATTTGCACAGTGTTGTTTATTAGTAGTTTTCTGGTACGACCCTAATAGCAAATTGCAATGACCATAAGCTGAGGATTTCTGAAGGGCCCGTGGTCCCAAGGCTAACAGCTATCCCAAGGTTGGTGACCACGCAGGCGAAAAGCAACAGACCCTGAGGAAATTCCGCTGCGTTCCCAAATCTACCCCCGGCTGACTTTTCCCCTACCTAATCACCACGCCATCTCTGAAAAATAGCACGCTAAGGGCGTACGGAGTAGGCTGTGATTAGGAAAGGGCGGAAACCTAATTGGCAAGTACCTTTCCCAATTAGTTGATCAAGAAATACTCAGCCGGAGACTGGACAGAGATTTCGGAGGAGCTTCTGAACAAAAACACAGTCTTGATCGAACAGTCAAAAAGAGAACATTCTGAGCAAAACTGTCTATTCGATAATATTAGACAAATCACTAAAATGTAAACTTCACTTAAAAATTATTTTGTAATAAAACAATTTATTTTTGCTTACACACATATACGCTATCCTAGTACTATTCTTTCAGCTCCTCTATCATTTTTCTCTATTTTTATTAAAAAAGGAGCAGTAACCTGCTGTCCCAGCTCCCAGATTCACCCTGTATGTGAACGCTTTAAGCAATAGACCAAATAGACCATTCCCCCGAAGTAACTTCTTCCTGGACGACCATCGTACCTACGTGTACCAGTAAAAAATTGTTTCCTACAAGTTCGAAGCTGCACGCGGCAAAAGATTTGCGAGACAAATCGATACACCCAGAAACAAGATATTCCAGTTTCCACTGAGGTCGTGACTGGCCCATGGTACGAGGTGTCACTAGTCCGATCACGATCAAGTTGGCGCAGCAGCTCGCCACGCAGATAGCATAAAGACGACATGTCCGTCAGATTCCTGGTACCTCGACCGCGCGTATTTCTACCCCAAAGAGATGATGCTTAACCCCTATGTCCAACATTTTTATCCCGCTTTACCTTTTCATACCCATTTCGTTCTGTATCCGTCTTTGAAAAAGGTATACGATAAATTAGATTACGACTTGTCGTTTCACAGGCGGGCGTTATCGGTATACGTGGAACGATGCTTCCGCCAGAAGAGAGCACCAGGAATAGAGGACGTCGTCGAAGCGTAATCCAAACTCGATTCCCGACGAGTCGAGAGCCAGTGGAGCCATCGATCGTCGAGAACAAGCGGCCGTAACAGTGTGGCGCTGATCGTTTAAATCGTAAACGGTGCAACGATAATTGAAAATCGAGAGCACCGTTCTCGTTTGCTCTTTCAATACAAGGGGTCATCGACTGATTCTTCGTTTCTCTGTCCGAAAATTCTCCAACGAATACGAGCTGTTCCATCGAAAAAAAGGAAGGAGCGGATGATCGTCGCGTGTAAAGTGTTCAAGAAACGTGCGACTCAGCTAGCCTTCTCGCCACACAACCCATCCACGTCGCGTTTTTATCCAGCCAGACTAGTTCCGTTCGATTGTATAGATTGGCCTCGCCTTCGACGACCGCATAAATTCGTAGATTCAGTCTGTACGCGAGCGCGATGCTCCTGGACCAACGATTTACAAGACGTATAGTCGGTTGTTAGCTCCCTAACGAGGGTTTAAGCTTCGCTTGAGCGATGACACTCGTTAACGCGCCGCTTGCAATGGCTGTACACTTACTTTCCAGGTCTCTACGCGACACCCGTGCCATCATTTTTGCTCACGTCCCCTGACATTGATCGCCATCGATAGCATTGCCCCCCCCCCCCCTTTTGCTTCATTTTTCTTCCACAGGACCGAATTTTCTTTGTTCTGATGGACTAGCATTAAACGGTGAACGCTTCAACATTTGCGAAGAAGCTTAGCCACTTTCACTAGTCTTCTCACTGGATGAAACTATCGTATACGTTTCAGAGAGACCACAATGAAAGTTTGATGGTTTTGGTCTCGGGTGTGCTGGTAAGCCGGTCTTGGGTCTCGAACTGGTTCTTCAGCTGATCGCCTGGGGTCCTGTCACGGTTCGCAGTTGACGTGTAATTTGTAGTCGGACTGGGACGCCCCACAGTGAGCCATTCTGGCCATCCAGCTTTACTATTTAATAACTTTTTACTGGGTTAAGTTATTTACCTGGATTTTTTAAAATATTTTTTCATTGTCTTCGGAGCATATGACAAAGGTAAAATTTTTATTCAACGAACCTTTTGCAAGAACTAAAGTATTATAGTTATTGCTGTCGTCAAACAAATCGTTTGAATCACTGTAATCTCATGATGGATCCTCATCTTGATTTCTTAATAAATATTTAACATCTATGCTGGTACTATGCTTTTGGGACGATATGAATGAAGGAACACTATTACTTGACACTTTTGAATCGGGTGAAAACAAGCATATATATTACGTTAAATACGTCACTGTTTGTGGATATAAACAATATCGTATTTTATATATTTCATCGTCAATCATTTGAACATTAGCTATTGCATTGTTCCTATTTTGAAGTAAAATTAAGCGAAAACATTTTTTACTTCTCACTAGGAGCGAAATTGTAGTTCGCCCGTACGGAACATGTTTTACAGACACACCTAAAATTTTTCATAAACAATTCCCGCACAGTAGTATACCTACAAAAAGTACTGTTTGGAACTTATTTATATTTACCACTAATTATTAGTTCATGCAAAATACGTAATTGAATTGAGGTCGCGTTTCACCCGTGAATCTAAACGAGTTAGTTATTTAACTGTTCCTCGCGAAAACGCGTAAAAACATGCGTAGCCAACAGTTTTCAATACATAATTCTCCTGAGTCCTAAATTGATATTCTGCTTGATCTTGATTGTTGAGAGCTGTACATAATTTGAAAATTCTACTTAAATATTAATAATATTTAATTATATTGCACAGTGTCAATACTTAAAATAAACACACTTTGATAAAACTTGTAAATAATATTTACTTTCTTGAAAGTTAATACAAGACGAAATTATGAAATATCTATGTATACTAGACTGATTCACATTTAAAAAATCAACCGCGAAATCACAATACGAAGTTAAACTCAATTTTGCAAGTAAATGTAAGGAATATTCACAAAAGAAGATTCGATATTACTTGCGAAACTTATGGGCTATTCAATGATCTAAACTTTAGTACCTTTTGGGGCAGGTTATTTTTGAATAGAGTATAGCTAAATTGCCGAAATCGTTCACTGTGCTCTTTAATGGAGATAAAACGGGAATGAGATTACTGCGGATTGAAAATGCACAGCAGTGATTGCGCAAACTTCATTCGTTCGTAAATGGTAACTGAGTGAAGGTTTTTATAAATTGTGGCACACGAGTGGATGGTTTGCAATGAAGTGGGTGTTAGTGTAATTAGTGAGCAGTGTAATTCATTAACTTCGAAGCGGGTGGTTAAGGTTAGGTTAAGAGCTGAAATTTGTATGAGGAGGATGTGGTGCATATTGTTTTTGTTACAATTCATTTTGAAATACCACGTTATGTAATTATGCGATCATTTTCAGTAACTTTAATAGGGACAGTAGTAAGTAGTTATAAACGTCCACAAGTTTAGAAACTCATATATAATACTCTGCTGTAGAACTTTGTAGTAGTAGGTGCAATCGATTTGCTTGGCATCGTCATAATTAAATTTCATATCTATTTGTAGATTGTTACGGTCAAGCGATGATTGTAATTTTTTTTAAGAAACACAAACTTTATTGACACGCGACGCATAACGGATTATTACAATATACCCTGAACTCTTCTTCATCCAAAAGTCCAACGGTCTCCAAAAAGTCTCTCTTAGGAGTAGCTCCAATCCTTATACAGGGTTCCATATCTCGGTTCTATGGTGGAGCTAGACGTTTCGGTTTCGTCGTAAGAAGATGCACAGTGGCGTTATAACACTTTTTCCCTATATGCTTCAACAACAAATTATTGATGTTTATAAATGAGACAATACCACGCAACATTACTTATGGGATAAGTAATGTATCCCCAGAATAAATTCTTTAAAGAAGTAAGTTTCCGGCGACAGTCCTCAATTTTCTTCGAAACACAAAATCATGAAACTGCTGTAACAAAAACGTTATAATTGTCACAGTGCAGTATATAACGAACTGAGCCTTTCCGACCACGAACGTAGCAAACCGACGAACATGAAATTTATTCGTATCATAATATTACTTCAACCGCGGGCGGCGAAGTTAATAACGCAACATCATAACGCTTCTCGCAAAAGATGAATTTTAAAGGGCAGAAAAAGTGCTCTCTTGCAAACTTCATTATCCGCCGCTTGTACAGCGAGAGAAAACAGGAATAATTAAGCAGGAAAATTGCCATTACTGAATCTTACACGCAGTACCGCGAATGTTTCAGCCGCCTTTTCCAAAACAGAGCTTTAGCCCGCGTCGAGTCGGAGTAGAGTCGGAATTACGCGAAGCTTATCGTCAGATTTTTCAAACGTGGATCGCGTCGAGAAAAGTCGCTCGCGATTTTCCGGCTCGCGCCCCATTATGCAGTTTTTCGCGAAAGGATTCCGTTTCGTGCTGGGCCAAAAGGTTTCATAATGTTTCCCTTTCAAATAATTCAATATCCAGTGGGGAAAAATCCGTAACGGGGTTCTTTTTTTAGAGAACCACCGTCAATCTAGACCGTAAAGAAACGGTGCCCATTAATATAACGTCCCCTAACGAACGACCAAGAATGTGTGCGTGCGAGCGCTCGTCTGAGTAGCGGAAAAATGATGGGAAAAGAGTTCTACTCTCTTGGCTCGCTTAAGTTTCACGCGAACCTTCGAACTTTCTTTTTGGGTTAGTTTCCGGGCTCGAGACGCTTTTTGTTTCGGGCGCCTACTTGTTTAAATTTACCCTCACCTTTCACGTCGCGGAAATTACGTTAATTATGAAGATTGCTTGTAAAAAGCGTACTCGTGTTCCTGATTTCGTTACTGCCTGTCGACTGCCTCGGGACCCTGGCAAAAGTGACGAAATAGCGGTGTAACTTTCTTGCGGCATGTATCCCATGTGTTCGTGGAGCTTTTAAATTTGAATGTATGCCTTTTCTTCTTTTGGTGAGGAAAATTAACAGCGTTCCTTACATAGGAGCAAATGTTGTATAAAGAAGTATACAAAATTTGATATTGTTAACATTCACTTAGAATGTGTAAAATGCCTGCGCACGAACTGAAAAAAGAACTAAAACAAATTCAGAAAAATAATATAAAGTATGTGCAGGATGTTTGGCTACTGGATGTCAATATTTTAAGGGGTGATTCAAGAGGTGATTCTGAACAACGTTTTCCTGTACGAAAATGCTAGTTAAGGCTTCGTATTTGAATCATTAACGGAAAACCACTGACCAATCAGAGCACACGTAGAGCGCGCACTCAACCGAGAGGGCGTTGAAGACCACGGTTGAACGTACCATGATTGTCTCTCGATCGTCAGTGTTTTTCGTTGATAATTAAAAACCGAAGCCTTAAGCAACATTTTCGTACAGGAAAACGTTGTTCCGAATCATCTCGGTAATCACTTCTTAAAATATTGACATGCAGTAGCAGAACACCCTGTATACCTCCATCCACGCCAGTAATGCTTCCCATAATGATACAGTGACATATATCGTGTTCCATCCGGAACACTTCAGGGTTATTTCCACAAATCTAGATGCGAAGAACCATGGCAGCAAAGGTTTATGGCACGACTTTAAGAAAGCAGCTATTTTTTGGGAATCCTCCGACATATAATTAATGATGGCACTTAGAGTTTCGCGCGCATTTGCCCTCAATAGCTTCAGACGTACCATAAACCCGGAATTCCGAAGGGTCCAACAGTATTGTATCGGTACCAAACCGACCATCGCGACCCAGAGGAAAAACCCGATCCGTTGACTAGGTCTTGGCACACCCATTGCAGGTAACACCCCACCCCTACACGCACAACCACAGTATAAGGACAGGGTGTCCAATTTCTTCAAATCAAGGATCCTGATTAGCGAATGCTAATTTCGTTAATCTCTAATCAAGAGACTCCCGGCATGGAAAGGGAATTAACCCGAGGTTTCCAAAAAGGAAAAATAGAAGAAAAAGGCAGTCGTCACCGACACTTCAAAGAATCTAACACACGCACACGCACGCACACACACACAAATTGCCGAACATGGAAAAGTGTATTTGGCAGTAGCAGCGGCCATATCGAGCCCCTTCAAAGTTAATAACAATCGGTCCCTTTCGGGACAATCAACTATTCATACGTGGGAACAACTGATTTGATATATTCAAACCTTGAAGTGTAAAGTGACAGTGATTGTGCAATGGTGGATATTATGGAAAACGAAGTTGTTTTACTGTTCCAACCGAGATATCGGCTGTTGTACACCATGTGTTTGTTCTTCGAATGGCCAGGATCGGTAGAATAACCCAGTGATAGTTGCCGTGCAGGTAGTAAGTTTTGTCAAATAAAGTGAGTTCGCTGACCTGGCCGTAACATCAGCTATCTTGCACTACGGAATACCTACTTGCAATAGTCAGAATCGGTAGGATGACACAGTGACCTATTTTCGTCGAGGCAGGTTCATTTTTGAATGCATGGGTGAGTCTAATTTGAATCTTCTTTCAATCTTTTTTAATTTAACGCGGGCTGCAATTGATAGGTTTATTAGTCAATCGATTCATTGATTCTACACGAATAACGACTAATGAGTTTATTCCTTCTTGAGGAATAACGAATAATTTGATATTGTTCTTAATTTGTTTATACCTTATTCGATATAACTTTTGGCAAACGCCTCTTATTAGACCGAGCGACTTGTTCACATTCACGGCCTCGGCCGAGCGTCAAGCTCGAACACAACACTCCCGCGGCTGAGCGCGGGCTCTACGCGTGCTCTGATTGGTCAATGTTTTTCGTTAACCATTTAAAAACGAAGCCTCAAACAACATTTTCGCAAAGGAAAAAGGTGTTCAGAATTACGTCAGCTATCACCTCTTTTCGGCTCTATGGGGAGTTCTGGGACACCCTGTATACATTCCGTGGCCCTTTTTCTGTCATTGCCGGCACTAGCCGAACCACGGTAACTTAACCCATGAGCGTGTGTGTGCCTTTCATGTAGATTCTTCACGACTCCTTTAATTAATCAGAGTTTGTATCGAACAGGAAGACAGAGGTTTTTAGAAAATCTCGGAGATAGGTAATTCTGATAAATATAAAGCCCATATCTTTTATTGCGCAAGCGTACATACTGAGGGGATGAAAAACATTCTCGAAGTTAAGGGTACTGACCGTATTTGTTTAAATATCTCGGAAAGTATTATACAGGGTGTCCCAGAACTCCCCATAGAGCCGAAGAGGGGTGATAGCTGAGGTGATTCTGAACACCTTTTTCCTTTGCGAAAATGTTGTTTGAGGCTTCGTTTTTAAATGGTTAACGAAAAACATTGACCAATCAGAGCGCGCATAGAGCCCGCGCTCAGCCGCGGGAGTGTTGTGTTCGAGCTTGACGCTCGGCCGAGGCCGTGAATGTGAACAAGTCGCTCGGTCTAATAAGAGGCGTTTGCCAAAAGTTATATCGAATAAGGTATAAACAAATTAAGAACAATATCAAATTATTCGTTATTCCTCAAGAAGGAATAAACTAATTAGTCGTTATTCGTGTAGAATCAATGAATCGATTGACTAATAAACCTATCAATTGCAGCCCGCGTTAAATTAAAAAAGATTGACAGAAGATTCAAATTAGACTCACCCATGCATCCATAAATGAACCTGCTTCGACGAAAATGGGTCACTGTGTCATCCTACCGATCCTGACCATTGCAAGTAGGTATCCCGCAGTGCAGGACAGCTGATGTTACGGCCAGGTTAGCGAACTCACTTTATTTGACAAAACTTGTTACCTGCACGGCAACGATCACTGGGTTATTCTACCGATCCTGGCCATTCGAAGAACAAACACGTGGTGCACAACAGCCGATGTCACGGTTGGAACAGTGAAAGAACTTCGTTTCACAAAATTTCCAACATTGCACGATCACTGGCACTTTACACTTCATGATTTGAATTTATGAAATCAGTTGTTCCCACTTATAAATAATTGCTGGCTCCGAAAGGGGCTGATTGTTATTAACTTTGAAGGGTCTCGACTTGGCCCTTTCTACTGCCAAATACGCTTTTCCACGTTCTGAAATTTCATCGTCGTGTTCCCGAGCGGGTAATCACTCGCGAGCTTCGCGTTTTAGAACTTAACTTTTATTTCGTTGAAAGTAAAAACAGCAATTACAGTGTCAGAGAGATCTTTACTGTATGGTGTTCAGACTGATTCTGTCTTGAGAAACTATGACGCGGTTTACAACGGTGGACGAGGGCTAGCTGGAAAAACGTTATAAGGGAGAGTTACGGGTCCTTACGGGGGGCGCGCTTTAGGGTGAAAGGCCCTTGAGGCCCACGTGCTGGCCAGCAGAGTTTTTCGGTTCCCAGGAAACACGGCCGTGGCGAATTTAATGGAGACATTTTCCAGTCGCCGCGAAGGCACTGCGAAGCGTTCAAGACACTGTTACATTCTCCGAGATGCTACATCTTTTATTACATTCTTTGTAATGCTATACCTTTTCCGGGGACTGGAAAATGTTTTCACTAAATTCACCATGACCGTGTTTTCTGGAAACCGAAAACTCTGCTGGCCAGCACGTGGGCCTCAAGGGCCTTTTCACCATAAAGCGTGCTCCCCGCGACAACCCGTAACTCTCCCTTATAACATTCTTCGAACTAGCCCTCATCCACCGTGGCAAACCGCATCACAATTTCTCAAGACAGAACCAGTTCGAACATCGAGCAGTAAAGATCTCTCCGACGCTGTAATTGCTGTTTTTACTTTCAATGAAATAAAAGTTAAGTTATAAAACGCGAAGCTCGCGAGTGATCAGGAACACGACGATGAAATTGTAGAATGTGCAAAAGCGTATTTGGCAGTAGAAAAAGCCAAGTTGAGACGCTTCAAAGATAATAAGTGGCAATTATTCATAAATGGGAACAACTGATTTCATAAATTCAAATCTTGAAGTGTAAAATGACAGTGATCGTGCAATGATGGAAATTTTGTGAAACGAAGTTCTTTCACTGTTCCAACCGAGACATCGGCTGTTGTGCACCACGTGTTTGTTCTTCGAATGGCCAGGATCGGTAGAATAACCCAGTGATCGTTGCCGTGCAGGCAATAAGTTTTGTCAAATAAAGTGAGTTCGCTGACCTGGCCGTAACATCAGCTGTCCTGCACTGCGGGATACCTACTTGCAATGGTCAGGATCGGTAGGATGACACAGTGACCCATTTTCGTCGAAGCAGGTTCATTTATGGATGCATGGGTGAGTCTAATTTGAATCTTCTGTCAATCTTTTTTAATTTAACGCGGGCTGCAATTGATAGGTTTATTAGACAATCGATTCATTGATTCTACACGAATAACGACTAATTAGTTTATTCCTTCTTGAGGAATAACGAATAATTTAATATTGTTCTTAATTTGTTTATACCTTATTCGATATAACTTTTGGCAAACGCCTCTTATTAGACCGAGCGACTTGTTCACATTCACGGCCTCGGCCGAGCGTCAAGCTCGAGCACAACACTCCCGCGGCTGAGCGCGGGCTCTACGCGCGCTCTGATTGGTCAATGTTTTTCGTTAACCATTTAAAAACGAAGCCTCAAACAACATTTTCGCAAAGGAAAAAGGTGTTCAGAATCACCTCAGCTATCACCCCTTTTCGGCTCTATGGGGAGTTCTGGGACACCCTGTATATATATAAAAATAATTGTAAAAGTTCCATTTATTTAAACAATGCATTAAATAACATTATATTATTATTAAATTCTCGTGCTCAAGATTAATTAACATTTCAAAAATTTATGTTACACTGAACGTAATATTAAAATGATTATACCTCAATGAGTGATATACTTTATATTGAAAGAAACTATTGTAACTATTGTAACTATTGCAACTATTGTACGAATGAATTTTTATTACAATAATGCTAAACTCTGCAGCCAATGCATTATTTAGACCGCAACATTAGGACAAATTTTCCAAGTGGATGAATTTGTCTGTGTGACACACGTACTATTGGTAAACTGTGGCAGGCCATGAAATCGCGAAAGGGCATTGACACGTGGCAGTACATGAAATCCGTGAATATATGACGTGACTGCAGTGTGTCACCAACAAACTTAAAACAATGGAAACATGCCGGCTCACACTTTTGGAATGTCATGTAAAATAACATTATACCTCGTAACACGACAACCACCTGAACAGTGTTTGTCACGCTCTTATTTTAAACACTCAAAGTGTCTTTACGCATTGTCGATCAGTCGCCAACCGCCAAGTCGCCGGCGACCACTAGGTTCAAAAGAACATATGAACGTTTACGCACTTGGTCGCCGCGACGGCGAGTTGTTGGTGACCTTGAAAACGCGGGCGACAAACAGGCGACTCGGTGGTCGCGCGATACGTAAAATGCATTGTGTCAAATGCACACGTTCGCACGACAGGCGACTTCCTTGCATGCCGGATGTATGATCTTGAAACAGAAAAATTTTTATTAGAAATTGAGTTGAGCCTATTTTGATCGTCGAGTTCAGCTGCTTACTTTTTAGTCTTTCGACGACCTGGTCGCTGGCGACTGGTCGACAGTGCGTAAGGGCCCTAACAGTGTGAAGGGATATAATGTTGAGATAACAGCAGAGAATACGCAGACATGTCCTATGCACGTGACACTAGAAATGAAGCTCACTCTTAAATTGAGGACGGCTCGTACACGTGACAATAGGTGGCACGCAGTGAATGCGTGACGTGTCTGCAGTGTCGTCAAAAGATTTAAAGCAATGGAAACATACTGGCTCACACTTCTACAATGACACGTGGAAACGTGTACCAATATGTCACGTGACGCAGATTTGAACTTAGCTTTAAAATCAAAGAGATGCTAGTGACAATCCAAAGTGAACTGCAAGTGAAATTTTTTAGTTAAGTCTAGTTAAATCATTAAATATCATTTTCTAAACAATTTAAGTAACCCAGCGTTATATAAAAGTATCATTTAAAGGTTTAGATTGATTGCGAAGTAAATAATTGAAATAGGTTCGCGCCAGATGATGCTGGTGACTTATTATTTCATCCGCTCTAGTATAAATACTAATTTACTATTGGTAACAAAACATTGTGCATACGCGTGTATTCAGTAAAAATAAATTCAATATAGATTTAATCTTCAAACGACCACAAAAAAGCAATGTGAAACACCGAAAGGGTCCAACAAACACACATACGGAAAATGGCTGAAAAAGAGGAAGTAATAAATCTTTTTGTTATAACATTTCGATTAAAACTAATTTAATTTAAACTAATTTCAGATTTCACTTTTAC
Organism: Holcopasites calliopsidis; assembly: GCA_023838395.1. Classification (NCBI taxonomy): domain Eukaryota; kingdom Metazoa; phylum Arthropoda; class Insecta; order Hymenoptera; family Apidae; genus Holcopasites; species Holcopasites calliopsidis. The sequence continues at coordinate 448,554 of JALHAQ010000018.1, read as the reverse complement.
ATAAACTTTATTATTAAAGATGGACCCCTCTGATCATTTGGGGGTTAAAACTATCTTTAATTAGTATCGGTGCTCATAAAGAACGCATTTTCTAACGCTAACATGTCTTTAGAATGTGATGTTTCATGTTCCCCTCTATGTTTTTTCACAAAACACTCATTGTGACAAATTCAGTTGGTGCCAATGGGATGCAAATGCAATAAAATTATTTTTCGTATTTTTTATAACTCATAAACTGAAAGATGAAACTCATTATCTATTATCTACGAAATCTTTGCTAATTCCATCTAGCATCTCCGATTACGGTCTTAATGGATACAAAAAATTAGGGATAAGAAATCTTCTTTCCTACGTAGTACCGGGGATTATGAAATGCAAGTGGTGCTTTTCTAAAGAATATCTCATGATTGGCCTAATTATAGAATTGAATTGAAGGGGGCTTACTCTTAGACAAATTTTTTAAACAGAACACGCATGGAATGTGTAAAACAGTGACAGCGTCACCAAATATAGCAGAGATATTTGTTAATAACTAAACCAGTTAATGTTTCGCGAAATGTTTGGAACCTATTTAGAAAGGAAAGATTTTATAAATCATCATGGATCAGATCAAACTAGAGCTTATTATTTCCAACAATAGGGTTTAATAGTTTTATTATATGTACCTTCCCGAGAATTTCCATGCCAATGATAAACTTCCCACCACTAATCATATTGCAGATACCACTGTGCCCAAATTTCTAAGGGAAGCGCACTAAGGGAGCAATGGAAGGGAGGCCTTCAGAAGTTAGTGGTCAATTAGTGGGTTAATTAGTGATCCATCAGTTGTCAATCAGAAGCATTCCGATTCGGGGGCAGCCAGGCTTTCACCATCAGTCAGTTGACAATCGAAACTTCAGTTAGTTTAATGAGCAACAGAGACAAATTGCATGACGTACAAATCAAGGCAGATATTAACTGACAGTAATCATACGTACCGATAATTTGATCGATAAAAATATCTCAAGCACATTCATGATGGTAATGCATCTGACATAATAATTATTGCTGTCACAATAATATATGTCGGCCATCCTTAATGAATTAAAAATGGACAGATACATGGATTACATTTTTTAGAACAAGCTAGCATTAATAATTTAGAACGAATCTCTTATTTAAGAACTTGTAACTTCAAACATTTATACCGACATGTCTCGTGTCAGAAATCATTACGTTGAATTACTTTTTGCGATTTATTCCCTTTTTCTAGATTTGTCTTAAACTTAATAGTTTTTACTAATAACAGTAACAATAATAACAAATAATAATAGTCATTACCTCATAAATTACTGGATAAACCTTTTTAAGTAGAAGATACTTAGTAAAATATTTGAATAATAAGCCACGAATTGAATGAGTAGCCACGAATTTGTATTCAAAATTATTAACATTCACTCTGTTGAACCGTTAAAATTTTTAAGAATGTTTCCTCTCATTGTCCCAGCACTAATATAATATTCCAGACCTAAGCAATATCTTTACCATTCACTTTCCCGTAGAGAAGAGTTCCTTCATGAAAAGGAGCCATCATCCATAAAAACATCCTTACACAACCTCGGTGTTCCACGAGGGAACGGTTCTTTTCTTTCCCATTTACTAACTCCTTCTTCGTACAATTTTTTTTTTTCTAAAACCTTACGCTGTTCGTTTGGAATTCAAGGAAGAGGCACGTTCGGGCCGCATTCACAGCGACAGGAGGCATCCGAAACAAATTCTCTACCAGTCGGTCTATTTATGCACTTATTTATTAACCAAGTTTTATTCGTCCCACGGGCGAAATAACGGGCCACGTAAACAAGTGGCGCGGCGCGGCGACAACTCACGGGCCTGCCAGCGCCAATTGCAACGATTCGTTTTATCCTGCGACGTCCTCGATCCGTCTACGTCGTACGTCAAGGCATGATAAATCAGTGTCGCGTTGATGTGTCGAGAATCGCGCGGCTGATAGGCAACCGCGCCGCGCGCCGTTTCTCCGTCGTTGATTCTCGCAGAACCGACCCTCGTGTTTTTTCCATCCCGTCCGCTCTCGTCACTGTGTCCTTCGTTCTCTCTTCTCTTCCGTTCGCTCGCACAGCGTTCTGTATCCGCCAGCGTGCCGCACCCCTCGGGTCCCGGCTTCATCTCCTTCGCGAACAAATTGAAAATCCGCGGCGAGACTATTATCGCGGCAGAAGATTGGGCAGAGTATTAAATGTTGAAGGTAAATTGGCAGGATAGGAAAAGCCCGCCGGTCAAAAGGGGAACGGCGAAATCAGAGGCGAGCGAGAAAGTGACAGAAATTTTGTTTCGAGCTGCAGTTGCACACATCATTTATGCTGTTAGATTCGATGCTATCTTGGGTGGATGGTTCTTTGCTATGCCCTGCACTGTATATTTCCTTTTGATTCGGTGGTTATACACAAAAAGGAGCCTCGATGGTGTTCGGAGTCTGTGCAATGACCTTGACCTTGAGCAATGTTCTGACGTTAACGTACACCTTGTCTGAAACGTTGAAAGGTTGTATTTGAAAAGTTATTATAAAAAAGGATGGTACTTGCTGTATTCCAATATAAGTAGTCAAAAATAAAATAATTGCAGCATATGCATTTGTGTTACGCACGGTGAAATTATTTCATAATTTTGATTCGTTCGGGAACGTGTCATCCAGGACGACGGTTGGAATTTTTACAAATGTTTATAATCATAAGACGCGTACACGACCAAGCCCGCACCTGCACACTTGGGACCCCTCCTAAAGGAAACTCAGACCCTGGGAGAGACAGACCAAATTCCTGGGAGGCGCCAGCCCTACAAGGAATAAACAGAATCCGGGAAAACAGAAGACCACCCTCGCAGCGTTCCCACGAAACTGGAGCAACTGCAGTTACCCCTTCCACAATTACGAGCCTAATTTTCGAGTATATAAGGACCACGAAATTCAATCAAAGTGGGCTAGTCCTGGTCACGCGTTCGTTGCGTTAGTTTCGTTCGTTGACACAGACATTGCAAGATCGGGTTAATCCCCTTCGAGCAAATATCTCCTTTCAGTACGTAGTTACTGCTTGGCTTTCATACCTCAATCTTCGGTGAGCCCCCGTGTAATTATTACACGTAAAACCCGTGGATTCATTGTATACGCTCAATCTTTGTAACTTCCATATCATCCTGAATATACCTTTCATAGTTTTCTCTCAAGTTGTTGTTCCATTGCACCTTCTTCCAATACATAGGAAATCCTCGATTTGGACGGGACCCAGAAAGTACATCATAGCCGCTCGTGGTGTACGCACGTTACGAGTTCCTTTACCTGAACCCAACCTGACCATCCGTGTTTATACGGCTACCCCGCGTGTACGTCGGCTGTCCGGAAACACATACCTTCCTTGATTCTGGTGAGCCGGCTACGTGGCGCTTCACGCCCGCCAAATAGTCCGGAGATCCGGAATCCTTCCACCCGCGCCTATCGGCTACCTGACGACGTCAGCTGTCCAGAGAAGCGCACTCTTTCCCTTTGCCGTGACTCTCGGCTATCCGACGCTTCACAACCGTCGGCCAGTCCTGGAAGAACACGGACCTCTTCCCAGGTCAGTCATTCAAGTTTGACCTGTTAACCCACTACCCGGTTATTAGGTGTAATCATAACCCTTAAACCTTTTTCCGGCCAAACTCGCCAAGTCCTGGCTCATAACATTTGTATAGAATTACGATCCGAATAACGGTAAGGTACGGTTACAGTCCGTCCCACTAGAGCGTGATATTGATATCTACAAGTAGGATCGTTACAATTAAGAAATGTTTATATGGTCAGGAAGGACTTTTCATTTACTACGATGCTATTATCTAATATACTGTCCAGTCACTGTTGTCGTCGATTATCGCTTGGCACCTTTTGGGCATGCTTTCGATCGACTTTTCGGCATACGCCGAAGGCAAAGTTCGCCGTATTTTACGAAAGTGCTTAACTATCTGGCAGTAAACATGCATTTTCCTTAAAGTTTCCGCTTTATAAGAGCCCAAACGTTTTCAATTCACTATGTCTTTCTGTTCTTTCCATACAGTACATAAACGACTTTTGTGTTTCGGGTCGTTGTCTTACTGGTGTATCCAATTAGAAGTTTCCTCGCCAAACCACTTTCTAACTGATTTTAATAAACCTTGTTCACAGATTTTGATCATCCTCTGAACATTGAGGTTCCCTGTAAAAGTTACTAAACTTCCAAATCCGCGGATATTGACACAACCCCAAACATGATTTTTTACTGGATGTTTCACACTACGTGTTATCATTCGGCATCCGTGTGGACACTAAGCACGGTAAACTGGTTGCCATGCCCAAAAGGAAGCTTCATCGAAAAAGATTAATTCGCTAAAATTGCGGTGAATAATTTTGACTGCCTAAGAGCTTCCTTTTTCCATGTGCCTTTCACTGAGTAATAGTTTACTGCGTGTAGCTTGCCAATTGATGTTTGCTTCTTGCAAACGACGTTTAATCGGCACTACGCCGACCTTTATCCCATTTTTTTATTAATTGTTTTTTAGCTTGTCTCAACGTTAGCAAAGGATCTTTCTGAAACATTCGAATGATAATGTCTATCTTCTTTAGAGGCTGCACCTCATATTTGTCCGCGGTTTGACAGGTCATCTACGTGTCACCCACTTTTCTACGAACTGTCTTGATCGTTTTAAATATTTAGCAACGATGGTAGAAGTCATTTCGGAACCCTTAGGATGTAAACATAAAAACACCGCTTCGTAACGTTTTAAATACGCAGCACACATTTCACAAATCCTTCGTTTACCATTACGTCGCAATTGGAACTGAACCATATGCTTATTAATGACGTGGAAAGCATTCCTTACCACCATATTTTTAGGAACTCATCCCTCCTAGAAGTATAGTGCTACACTTCTAAACGCCACGTTCTTCTGCCACTGTAAGTCAGGTTAGATTAACTATTTGCATTCCGAAATCTCATCTGACTACTCGGAAAATCTCGGAGTGCAAAGGGTTAGGTTATGACCTAAGGTAAATCAGAGAACCAATTGATGCTACACCAAACACATTTGTGGGAATATTTTAACAACTAATATTAATTTCAATTATTATCGAATTGTGAAGCGATATCCGAATGACTTAGCGAGTAGATTTATGTGATTAAACGTCCCATTTCACGAAAGCAACGTAAGCACGACCAAAAATGGAATACAACCCGATCGACTTTATCCAATGAAATGTACAGGGTGTCCAAAAAGGTTAAGACCACATTTATAGATGAAAAAGGTTCGTATAAACTTATGTCCGAGAATACTTTATTGGATGGGTATATGCTTTTAAAGATATTTATGATTTTATCGTGACAGTTATAATAGATGTTCGAAAAATCCTCCATCTGCAAGAATGCAGGCTTCCATTCGTCGAATTAGTGATTGCCGAACTCTTTCAAATATTCCAACTGTATTGGAGATAATAGTAAATGCATTTTGAAATGTTTATATGGTTTTTGAACATATTCCCAAAGTTCATCTTCTGTTTCTATAATTTCTATCCAACTTGTTTGCGTGACCCCATGAATAGAAGTCCAAAGGTGTTAGGCCAGGCCATCCAGGGGGCCAACTGAGTGGTCCGCCGCGTCCGATCCAACGTTGGGGGAATTGTCTATTAAAGAAATCACGTACATTCCGTCCAAAATGTGGCGAGGCATCACCATATAAAAACTATAATACGTATACGATTTTTTACAATGAATTGTAACACGAATTTTGCCCATAAATCTATGATTGCTTGTGGCTTTCCAATAAAGCATTTTTGGACATAAGTTTATATGAACTTTTTTCATCTAATTGATATCAGTAATACGTAGTATAAGTTTGGTCTCAACCTTTTCGGACACCCTGTACAGTGAAGAAGGGTGGAAAGGGTTTCTTGCGACGAAGAAATACGGACGAACTGTCGCAGGATTTAAGCAAACGATAATCCCCGAGCAATCCGACGGTTTCGCTATTCGAACGGACGACAGCCGACAAAAAATTACGGCGAATCGTTGAATTTTCATTTGCTTAATTGAAAACGTGAATCTGGCCAGTTCGTTTCGCGCTCACGCTAAATCCGGCTGAGCATAAGAAGTCGGCTGCGCGTAGTTGATTTTTTTTTTCGCACACGCCTCTGTGTATTGTATATTTCATCAGGATGAAACGAGGAAACGCCAAGGGGTGGGTTTTTATCAAGCGAGCCCGATGATGACACGTCCGAAATCTCCGGCCGCCCCTTTGCCACGCTCTGTAATTAATTATTTCCACTATTCTTGCGGGAATGCGGCTGGTTGATTAAATCTCGCGTTGGCCGGTGCTTTAAGGAGGTAATATCGCGAAATAAAGCAGAACCAAAGAACCAGAGGGAGGCTTGTGACGTAGGGTCATGTTTTACGTTGTTGTTTAGCCCGTCTGATGCCTTAGTTATTTAATTGCTGTTTGGACTTCGTAGCGAGGATAGTGTTACGGGTTGAAACATCCAATAACTTGATTATTTTTTGTATAACTATTGTGGTCAGCTGGCAGGGTCCATTTTAATCAAATGATCAAAGTATACGGAATTGCAAATTTAATATTACCTTTAATTTTACAAAGTGCTTTCAAAATCGTGGGGTAAGACCAAAGGGGATGATTCCTTATGTAACAGTAAGTCGAAAATAAAAAATAGTTTTTCTTAACAACGCTTCATCTCCAAGAAAATTTGGCTTCAATACTTGGACTGTTTATTTTGGAATTGGTGTAAGTCCAAATTTTCAAAAAAATTGAGAAATAGACAAACTTCTATATATTTTAATGTGAACTTTTTGAATTTATAAGCAATTTATGATGTAAATCTAAATTTATTTGTTTTTTTTTGTTATAATCAATTTAAATTTCGTTGATAAATGGAATTGCAGAGTCATTTATTTTGTAAGTGGTGTAAGTCCATCGATAATCCGGAAAATAGCTATTGGTCCAGGTAATTGTCAAAAGGCTATTTTTAAAATAAATTTACATATATTTAAATACATAGAGACGTGGAAAAAATGAATAAACCTCATCTGAATTTTTCAGTCGATGCAAACGCAAACATTCCAATATCTCAAAGTAAATGAAAATGGACTTACACCACTTTCAAAATAAACGGTTCACTTCTTAAATACGCTGGTATTTAAGTAGCCTCAATCTGCCTAGTTCACCCAAGAACTGGCTCCCTTTAAACTCAATTTTCTTCAGAACGATGTATCGTATGAAACAATTTTATTCTACAGGGTGTTCGGCTACTGTAAGTCAATATTTTAGGGGATGATTGCAGAAGTAATTCTGAACAACATTTTCCTTTCTGTAAATGCTGGTTAATGCTTCATTTTTTAATTATTAACGAAAAACACTGACCAATCAGCGCTTTACGCGCGCTCTACTGAGAGACGATTGTGATACACTCAACCGCAACCTTGAACGCCCTCTCGATTGAGCGCGCGCACTGATTGGTCAGTCTTTCGTTAATAATTAAAAAACGAAGCCTTAACCAGCATCTTCGTACAGGGAAACGTTATCCAGAATCGCTTCAACAATCACACCTTAAAATATTGGCATGCAGTAGCCGAACATCCGGTATAATAAAACACGTGTGAACTAAACAATTTCTTTAACCGCGATATTTATTTTGGGCCTATCGAAAACGATAACTGCAGCGGCTCCTTTACGTTGTAACACTTTTGCTAATCGTACAATGTCACGTATTATTGAGTTCAAAATGAAAAGTTGTTAACTCCTTGATGAAAAAATTGTAAATTCAAAAAAAGGTGGAGGGGATAAAAAGGCGGTTTTTTTGACGGAAAACTGACTTTTGTCAAAACTTTATTGCCATGAATGTTGTTGTTCTTTGAACACATTAAGACCTTTATTTGAAATACTTTTGTCTACCCTTTGTAATTTAGGAGCTACACATTTATAAATAGGTTGCGTGGACAAAAGGAATGTTTTCTAACTTCAAGTCGAGACTGAGTACCAATGAAATACCACAAAGTTGGACAAATGAATAATTTTATTCCTTCCATTGGCTACTTTAAAAAGTAATTGGTATTTGTTTAAAGTTTCTATTCTACAAAAATATGGATGAATAATGAACAATAATGGAGGGATAACATACATCTACTGTAACGTTTTCTGTGATTTCAAAATTCACCGAAAAGCACGTTATATCCGCACTGTAGAATATTAGACATCACAGAAAATTCTTCTTTTATTGTACTAGGCTATGTTCATTTTGGGGTTGGTCAGTCCATGTTATCCTTGAGGATAATCGTCATGCATTTGTATTTAAGAAATTCCAAGTAGAAACTAAATTTTCACAAGTGCCTAAGAAATTTAGATTTTGAGAATTTAAATGAATTTTCATCACAGTATTTTTAGGCTAAGCTTTTAGTTTAAAATACACGAGATGAGAAATAATTTTGATATTTTCTATAAACAAACCGTATGTGTTCTTTCTGCAATGTTAATTTTTGATTGCAAATTTCAATAAACGATACGAAATCGCCGATTTTCGTTTTTCAATAACAGGATAGAAAATATGTGAATAGGATTAGAAGTAATTCCTCACTGTGTATGTATTTAACCAAGTATTATTCAATGACTGAAAAGAATAATTTGACAAGCGAACGACAACGTATCGTCAGTGATCATGTTTGAAATTGTAGGCAAAACTCGTGATGTATTTACACGTTCATTATTTTAAAAATTATTCAGTTTGAACGTGGAAATCTCGTAAAAACATTGTAGGAAATTAAGCCGTTAAGTTCAAATGATGCGGCAGTTAGGGCTGCCGATCACCTGTCGATCAACCAAATGTTAACAAGCGGCAGACGAATGAAAGAGAGTGCGAATGAAAATAGGAGCGAGAGCGAAATATTAGGAGAGATAATCGCAAAATCTGTGTATGTGAGAATGTGAGTGAGTGATGGGTATATTTAGGATGGATGCATGAGGAAAGGACAGTCTTTGGTGAGAATTGTGAGTTGGCGAAGAACAGAGCGAGTATAATAGATTAAAATTAAATTAAACCTTGTTTCGATTCTTTATTTTCCCACAACATTGTGAAAACTGGCTGTAGGAAATCGAGATTAAATGTAAACATGCATCTCCCTGCGATCCGTACTTTTCCGGATAAAAAGGTTCCATAACACGCCATTATGGCTGACAGAGTAAGACCGTAATTTATTTCAAGTAAAGAAGAAAATTGCTTTTCATTAATGAAGAAAAAACACCTTCAATTGAAAAGGACTCAGGGAATATTTGAAGTTACAGCGAGCATTCTTAAGTCATATTCAAAATATGGGTTTGAAATGCAAGCAGAAATACATTGTACGTGAGTAATAGAAGTGTTACAAAAAATCTTTACTATTCAAACAAGATCTACAAAATAATACAAAATATTTGATAAGAAAACTGGAATTTAGATGAAGAAGAGAACAAAATTGTGTTCATCTCCCACATTCCAAAGCCCTACAACTATCCAGGAATACAACATAAACCAAACCTGCCTCGCGCAAATAATATAGAAACAGGTTCTCTCACATTTTCAATCATTCCTGAATCTCATCCTCTTATCCTAACGCCGCGTCGGAATCACAAGTCCCAAATCCTTCCAAAAGCAAGTTCTCGTACTATAAATCGCCTCAAAATGTCGTCCAAGGAAAGACGTTCACCCACTCGAGATTCATGCGAGCAACATGTATATATAACTACGCGCAATATGACGCTCATAGACGCTGCACAATATTCATCGAGATGGATCTATCACGAGCTGTCGGCTCGTGGATCGATCGCGGAGGGGTTCTAGACGAGAACGACGGCGGCAAAACGGATCTCCGAAATTGTCGAAGCCGAAGACGGAACCACAGGTTCGTGTCGTCGCGTCTTCCCTAAAGAAATAAAGGCAGATGTATGTGTGTACGTGCCAGACTGAATCGGCAAACAATTCGTTCCGTCCTCGCCTCATCTTTCGGGACACGTGGTTTCAAGGGTGAGGTTGGCGAATATCTGCAGGAATAGGAGGTTAGGAGGGGGAGGCACTTTGTTCTTTTCGCGACCCGTTCAGCCGCGTGTCGGGGAATTCTGCGTAACGTTTGTCACGAAAACAGGCGTAAAATGTATACGACTGCCGTTCCACCGTTCCTTCCTGGTTCCTCAAGCAAGTACGGTGTTCAGCCATTTTCCCCTCGAGGGCTGAAGAAGTCTCGCGGGGTGGTGGTGTACGGGGTGTGTTGTAACGCAGCTCTACTCCCCTCCTTGATCTGTGTGTCACTGCTAAAATATTAACTTTATTACCGCATGCTACTTCTCGTTCGATCGAAATCGCTCGCCATTTCTCGCGAAGCGAAAACAGTCCGCAGTCCAACCTTTACATCTGCAGCAGGTTGCACCGAACGCATTCTGGCTACCCCATACTTTCCCCGATGTGTTTTCTTGTTTTGCCTGATCCCAACACTCCAAATGTTGACCAACCCCATACACCGTTCCTCTTCCCCCTCGAAGTGAGTAGGGTTATATGTCGATACGTCTGTCGCCGACCGGATTCATAAGACCAACCTCCTCCTTCAGCTCGTAGCTGACTTTTCTTTGCTACAATTCGTCGCGTACGTGGTTCTATCGTGGGAAGGAGGAACGCGCAGATACAAAGGGTCGTACTTTAGCGATTAACAACGCTTCTCTGCTATCGTCGATGTCTGTGACACTAAAGGAACAGGGACTTTCACATGCTAGACGATTGAAGTCTCCTGGATTTCTCTCAAGATAAATCTTTCGATTTAGCTATCTAGCTTGCATTTGACTGATTGAATACGCGCTAAAGACTTTGTTCAAATTTAATCGGTAACGACGCGAGAATGGCTGCGAGCCGAGGAAAGTGTATCGTTTCTGGGTGAACGGGATATCTGTCACGGGAGCCGACCCTGGATCAAGTTGGCCAAAGCTGTAACTTTGGCAATCCGAACTAATTAAAGCGGGTAAACGTTTGAACAGTCGATGCAAGCTACGAGGATACAATAGATAATTGAAACTGTCGGGAACGGTGGGAAAATTATTGTCGCGTTTGCGGATCAGGTTCCAGCAGCTGGACATTTTTTTCTGGTTCAGAGTGTCGTAATTCCTGTTAATTAAGGGTAAGTTGCATTTAGAGCGTTCGTGACCGAACTCGGATTAACGAGTGTTTAGTTAAGGAATTGAATTGTCGCTGCGGTGTGGAGTTTACCGTTTTTCTTTGGAATGTTTGGTACTGTGTAGATGTATGAAAGTAATACAAATAGTTTACTGAAGAGATTATCGTTTTAACAGAATAAAATGTTAATAATTTTCAACGCGATTTAAGATGCGTCTTCTCTCGTCTGTCTCTACTATCATACTGCCCAAATTATTTTATCGTAACCGTAATGCTATCACTTTGAATCAGTTATGTAGGAATTAGTTACTTTAATTTGTGAAATTAATTTCGTCTCGCTTATGAAATCCGCTGACCGATTTATTCAGGTAGAGGAAAATTATTCCTTAATACAGTGTTGAAAAAATTTCTGTGTTGAAATTGCATTTATTTGTTTATTGACGGGCGCTAAAAATTCCATTAGTGTGTTACGAGCCAAGGCTTGGCAAGTATAGCCGGAAAAATAGTTAATGATGAGTTTTGTTGGTTAGAAAGGCCTTCGTAACTTTGTGTACACCAGGAGCGACTATAATGTACTAATTTGAGGGTTTGCTCTAATTAAGGTTCTCTAGACAAATGAGGTAACAGAGAAATGGATATTCACTATAAAACAAGCGATATATTCTTCATTCAAATATTCCGTTCGAAGAATATTATAATCCTCTTGGTGAAGACTATATGCTCCTTAAGTTACGGACCTCTTCTTTAAGCACCCTATATACAATACAATTAAAACTTTAAAAAGTCACAAGTGGTATACAAAATTTTCTGAAACTTCCCTTATGTGACGGGTCCAGCGTCACGTAAAATAAAAAAAAAGACGAATCTCCCGAATACGAGATGTTCTCGGAGTTCTTAGTTGTTGTGAAGTTAAAAATTTTAATATTTTATTTAAATTTACCTTAATAATTATTAAGAACAAGATGGTCAGAAACGACACGTTTGAATTCTCATAGGAAACTGCTCTTTTTATTTTGTCAAGGCATTCGAAGTGATGCATTCGGGATTTACAATGAGTGGGGACATCTGATAACCGTAGGTTCCGAGAAAGGCGTGCAGGCAAAACTATACATACACCTTGCCCATGTTTTACACTTACCACGAGACATAAATCGTTCATTTTGGCCCGGGACCACAGTGGGGTATTTGGCCCGAAAGAGTGGTCAAAACGGTCTTCAAATATACTATCAACTTCAAACTCCTATAACTTTGTTAAAAACCGTCTAAAATTGATGAACGAAAAACCATTTGAAAGTTTAAGACTTTCCACTACACGTTTCTTTGCAAGTGTAGCCAAGAAAATGGTTAAGGATGAGTTTTGTTGGTTAGAAAGCCCTTCGTAACTTTATTAATTTGTGGGTTTGATATAATCAAGGTTCCCTAGAGAAATGAGATAACAGAGAAATGGATATTTACTATAAAACAAGCGATATATTCTTCATTCAAAGTATTACAATCAAGTTTGAAGAAGAAACTGAATTATATATCAACAGTATGTTAAGTAGTGTATCGTAACGATGAAATAAGAGGTTAGGGGTGCTCGAAAGCGACTGACCAGATCTTGTTAGAACTTGAACACAGCGACTTCAAGAGTAGGACTCTTGTACAAGCAACTCCTGGTTCAGCCAACCCACTTTTCACGCAGTGGGAGATGCGGTGTGCCCTCGTGGAAACTAGTTCCGGAATGGCCCCAAATCTTCTCTCTTTCGCGATCGTTATATGTATACTAGAAAGATGGGCACCCGAATTAGAGAAGGGGTACAAAGCATTGACCCTACACGTGGAAGCACTGGGAGGGTGTCATCACTATTTTCGGAAACTTAGTTATCTTCTTCAAATGAGAGGCGCCTGGTGTTCAGTTGATCTATTCAAATAAAAGTTCCCTGAGAAAATGCAGATGCGATGGCAGTTATAACATGTTAAACATGGGGTCCAACTTATCTTTACAAATAGAATTCGTCTGGGGAGTGTACAGGTTCAATCACAGTTGTATCAAGTGTAAAGGTTTTTCACCGTTGCCTTTGATGACGCATTCCCGAACGGAAAAATGGATAAAGTGACAATACCGTCCCATGTAACAAGTGTACAGGGAAAAACGAACACTACATACAATTCTTGAAACAAGATATGTTTTGATCAAACAAATTTAACTGGTTACAATAAAAGTTGGCTACGGTTTGACGTTACATCGGTGTTCTAATCAATGTTTTTGTTAACTTGGTAAGTACAGAGTTGGACTCTACGTTCCTTAAACTGTATTTGTCACATTTAAACCGATTCTATACCTCACGCTGAAGTGTAGAGTTTACATTTTTACTAAATTACTGCACGCGGGGCAAAACGGAAGCCTTTAGCGTGGGACATAAAGAGAATATGAACGAAACTTCAACACTACATGAAAAATGGATTCAATGCATGGAGAGTCAATGGTGAACCAGTGATGAGAAAGACAACGATACGTTTATTATGATTTTTATATATAAAGTTACGTACATATTATTTATTATTGAGATGTTGCAGTTAACTCTGTCACCCTTAATAATTTTGTTACTTGTAAACATACAAAAAGGAACGTTTCAGGAGAAAGTTCTTGTGTTTTTGGGGGAATTTAGCTATAGACTTGGAGGTAACTTGAAGGTCACATTTGTTAAATCTTGCAAATAGTAGTGTTTCCTTAAACGGAATGAGTTATGTTTCCGTTTAACATGAGAAAGGCGACATCGAGAAAAATACAACCGTGTATAATAACATGACCTTGAAGTGGCTTTGCATAAATTAATAGCTTTCATTTGGGAACAATCAGGTTTTTTTACTTTTATATAGTTTTAAATCAGTGTCCTGTCACTATCCATATAAAAGTGGTTCATTTCCTTGTAGTCTATTCTCCGTCCAGTTTAAGAATAACCTCCAGCTTAGACGAGTTTCGTTCGATCTGCTCAACTCCCACTACAACGGACAGAGTAACCACAAGAGTGAGACCGGGGGTAAGAGAAAGAAAAACATAGGCGCTATACGCGAGACGACGTTATTCTTAAACTGGACGGAAAATAAGGTTAGGTTGAGATTTCTACACAACCCCCATGCTGTTTTTGACTTTGCTTTACTGACTTTTTGTTATTGTAATCTAAAGTTAAACGGCTCCCTTCACCCTACTTTTCCCCAATCGCATAACTATGCGACAACTATTTAAAACGTATACTGCGGAATACAAAAACCTGAACTGTCATATGAAACTCTTGAGTTTTATGACAAAAGTGATTAAGAAGAAAATGAATTGCTTCTTGCAATTCATGCAACAGCATGACTTCAATACGCTTCGGCAATCATATAAAATACGGAGAAACATAATACAGAAAGTCAATCAGTTACAAACATAGCACATTCCTAATAGTCACTAGGTTGCTATTAGCGAGGCTGATGGCAGCAACACCGAGTAAAATCGAACCGAGTTTCGCCGTCTACATGCAGCGTCACATTAAAACCTAAATAACGACTAACTCATCGCAGCGTTTCGTTGGTTGCCAAAACGTAACCAACTTTAACTGTTTGAATTGGGGCTATCGAACTGGCGGATTTTTCTCGAATCCGTAAGAGAAAAATAGGAGAACGTCTTCTTTCATGCCCACTTCACTTAGACGAATTTCTCTTTGCACGAATATAGGCTGCGAAAAGTTGATCGTCATTTAGGTTTTAATTTGGCGCTGCATGTCGACGGCTAAACTTGGTCCAACTTCGGGCAGTACAACGTATTGACCTGCCTGACTTGGCTATCAGGGATTATCTTAACAATTCGCATCAATCATAAGCACGTTCGTAACAGTGAGATAGTCACAGTTTATCGAATATTCGGCGAATTGTTATGAGATTACTGAGACATTGCACGAACCATCCGTAATGCTCGTGTAAGGGACGATAGATTTTAATTACCCGATACTTTATTGCGATACTGTTTTTGCGTAATGGCCGAAAACTAACACAGAGAGACCCTACGCGTGAAGATAAATAATGAGCAGGTCAATATTTTGCATGATTCAAGCAAAAAGAAAATGTCCCCACATACAAACACATTTCCTAATAAACTAGAGTTTATATATTTTCCTCGTTTACGTGCCATTATTTATCGACAATAATGGGAATCGGCTTGTTGATTCCTCTGTCAAATACACGAGAAGCGAACGATACAGCAAATTCACATGTTTGACCAGGTTTGCTCCACGCTCATTATTTTCATTCTGTTCCTCAGAGCTAAATGAATAAAAATGAGGGCTACAATCTGGTATAAGATTATATACATACCGTGTAACTTCCTTATAAACTTCAACTATGTTCCCTAACAATTAATTGTTCATAACAAGGTATACAGAAAAGAAATTGTTATGGAACCATAATGGTTAATGGGTACTTAAAATTCCTAGCTTTATTTTGAACTTCTTATTTAAAACATTTTGTCCCGCAGCAGAGAAAATTGCATTTCTTTAAAACATTTATAGTTGCGACCAACTTTTTTAAATAATTAATTCATGAACTTTTATGATTGCATTGGCTACATTATTTATCATTTATTATTTCCTGTATATAATTATAAAAAATGCAGATCAATATTCATCATAACAAACGGTTTGAAAACATTTTATTGTTGAATATTTGCTGTTTAAATATTTATAACTGAAGTGGAAGTGTATTAAAACTTCCCATGTAGGCTAGTCTATCAGAGCCTACCTTTGAATAGAGACTCAAGGCCTTAAAAACTGCTTCTTGTTAAAGAAGTTCGTCGTTTCTGCTGGCTACGATGGTCCCTAAGGTATTGCATTTTCGTCTGCAGTAGCGATTGAAGTATAATATCATAAACCCGTTATGCAACAAGCGCTGTGTCCCTAATAAATATGCAATCCCTAGATTCAGGTCTCTGATAGAGTTTTGTTTATCAAAGTTGTAGATAACACGCGATCAAGTAAGTGGAGGCTGCATAGGAAACTGCTCAGCGACGAGTATACATAATATTTGGCTACTCGTTCCGAGATGAATATTCTAATTTACTAGTATCTAAACAGTCAATTTCTTTTTATATCTCGGAAACTAAGAGAGTCCGACATTTCCATGGGAAGAAAAAGTTGTTCAAAATGTTGATTTTTACAATATATTTCAAAATCATCGAAATCGAAGAGGGAGTAGTTCTACAAATTTGCCAATCGAATAACATGTCCGCCGAGTGTTTTTTACTTCCTTAAATAATAGAACCCCATTTCAGTAAAAAAAAACGTCCCGCAAATAATACCCTCCGTGATTTAATGTTCGAAACGGGTATGCCAAAGGGGTGGGATCGATATCAGCAACGCGAATAGCGTTATTGCGAAGTTCAACTGTTTAGCACAGCGTAATTCATGGACCAGCACGTCCAGCTAGCTTCTTCAATAATTTCACCAGCCTTCACACTCTCGGTCGACTGGCTAGGGCTAACGCGATACGTCCGCCGCTTAATATTTATCATGGCCATCGCAATTACGTTGCGTTCCATTTACCATAGAGTCAATCTAATTTCCACTCGAAATAGTTCATTACGTGGCACCATGTTAAGCACTTTAAGCACCCATGATCTGTCTCCAGGTGGATCGGCAAATCAGTGACAAGGGAGTGGCACTGTCAACACACCAACTAGTGTAATAAAACCGTAGCGCGATTCCATCCGAAGATTATTCCCGGTAATCGTGGGCGGATCAAGAGAGCCCGCGTGTGATCAACTACGTGAACGCCTCGTAATTTTATCACCGGCGAAACGATTGAATAATCTCTAGTTACAGTTTGCATCAAGGATTTCGGTGTCAGATAGAATTTGTTACTCCGATGAGGATCGTGACAGTATTTACATGGTTCTGTGATGTGCCTTTTTATACGTGTACCGGATGGATTTTGGAGAATGTTGTAACTGTTTCTCAGATTAACGGAATTTGGGGTCAAATTGGATACCATTGTTTTTCTAAAATAAGATCTACAATATGCAGTCCGTGCATAATGTTAAGCTGCATCTACAATATATAGCAAAGTTTTATACCTTGTTACAAATGCAAGAAACAAAATGCTATATGAGATGATGTTATAATGTTATATAAATTTTTTAGTGTTATATAGCACGTTATATGTTACTGTAACAAATTTATAAAACATTCAGTATACATAATGGCATCAAACGTTGAAAACGTACTTGTAGCAGCAGCTGCTTGTGTAATTTAATCGAATGAAGAAAGCAGGCCTAAACGAAGATTTTGGATACGACGACAACGATATGAGACCAACTTCAGAGCAGAGGACTTCGTAATTTTTTATACACAGGAGCTTACAAATTTCAAGTTGAAAAGTTTCAGTATTGTGTTAGTGAACTGACTTCCTTTTATCATTCGAACTTAGAGAACTTATCATGATCATTACTGAGTTGTATTCTGCAGTCTTTGTACAGTATGTTGGCATTCTGGCCGATTGTTTATTGCATATTGAAGTGCAGATATTTAATGTTTAATAAATTGTCTCATTTAGAAAAAAACAGGGTACATGAAATTGGCACATATACGGAGGAGGGCAACGAGGCATTTATTTGTAACTTCTCTTTAGTAAATAAAGTTAAATAAATGTATGTAGAAACTAAAATAAATTAATAAACTAAATGAAGTGTTTATGAAACTGTTTCTATATAGTTAAAGTAAATTAAAATAAGTTAATATTGGTCAATATCATTGTAGCGGTTAAGGTGTAGTGGAAGGACTGAGCGGAAAAACTATGGAGTAGGGATTGGTAGGGCGTTTCGTCCTGGGCCTGCTAGAGGACTCGTCAGTAAAGCTACCTAGCAGACCCTTGTCTTAGACGTCGGGATAGTAAGGGATAGTCGCAGGATGCTTATACAGGGTGTCCCAGAACTCTCGGAAGAGCCGAAGAGGGGCGATAGCTGAGGTGATTCTGAACACCTTTTTCCTTTGCGAAAATGTTGTTTGAGGCTTCGTTTTTAAATGGTTAACGAAAAACATTGACTAATCAGAGCGCACGTAGAGCCCGCGCTCAGTGACGGCGCACGACGCGTCGTGCTAGGTAGCGACGTTCGACCGTCGCCCCGAACAGAACGCGCTGGTATAGCACGAAGCAAAAGTTAACGTCGAATTATTCATTATTTATTAATGGAAATTAACTAAAATACAATCGAAATCAATTTGTCGTTATCAGTTGAAGAAAAAAGAATTAGAATCGACTGACTAACGAGTCTATCAAGTACGACGTATGTTACATTTTAAACAATTCACCAACAATTGGAATTAGTCTTACCTGTTTCTCCAGAAATGAACCTGTTTCGACGAAAATCGTATTTGCGTCGTCAGCAGAAAAGGGCACACTGTTGCCCCTTTCTACGGCTGAAAGAATAACAAATGCCGCCGAACGATTTATCTAGACGCGGCTCCCGACGATTCGGCATGCATCGGTAGATCATTATTTCTAGTCGATCGAGACAGTTGCTGCTTGTACGGCGTCGGATGCGGAACGATTTAAACATTCTAGTGGAATAATAAGTTTAGTGCAAATCGTGGACACTCGCAGATAGGACAGTCGCGTGTACGCATAGTATTTGGATGTTAGTAGTTGGATCCCTCGTGAAAAATTGTGGATTGAAGGCCGTCACCCTTTTTACTTGATAATCCCATTGGGCGGGTTTCGATATGCCCATGTGGATTTTTACAAGTAAGCAGGTTGAATGCTGTGCGACGTAAAACGTGTGCCTTTTGGGTATCAGATTACACGGTGCGGTAGGTCATGGTTTCTCTTCCATGTAGCGAATGACTGCCACTGAACGCAGCTGCCCGGTTTTTCAAACACCGGTATCTTGTTAACAAAGCCTCAAATGCAAAATTGTCGTTCTTGATTTTCGCTTTATTTTGGCCCGTAGAATCACCCTCTAAAATTTTTGCAGAAGGTTGTGTTACGCCCTCGTAAAAATTACAACGGTCGTGCAGCAAAGTAAAATTCGGGAAGTGAAGTGAGATGACCGACCTGGCCGTGGATCATCAGCTGTTGTGAACCGCGTGTTACGTTTTCGAATGATCCGGATCGGTAGAATGATCCAGTGACGGTTATCGTTCAAGTAGTAAGCTGTGTCAAGTGCAGTGAGTTCGTTGACCTGATCGTAAAATCAGCTGTTGTGTAGTTCGTGTTACGTTTTCGAATGATCGGTAGAATGACAGTGACCCATTTTCGTCGAAACAGGTTCATTTCTGGAGAAACAGGTAAGACTAATTCCAATTGTTGGTGAATTGTTTAAAATGTAACACACGTCGTACTTGATAGACTCGTTAGTCGATTCTAATTCTTTTTTCTTCAACTAATAACGACAAATTGATTTCGGTTGTATTTTAGTTAATTTCCATTAATAAATAATGAATAATTCGACGTTAACTTTTGCTTCGTGCTATATCAGCGCGTTCTGTTCGGGGCGACGGTCGTACGTCGCTACCTAGCACGACGCGTCGTGCGCCGTCACTGAGCGCGGGCTCTACGTGCGCTCTGATTAGTCAATGTTTTTCGTTAACCATTTAAAAACGAAGCCTCAAACAACGTTTTCGCAAAGGAAAAAGGTGTTCAGAATCACCTCAGCGTCGCCCCTTTTCGGCTCTTCCGATAGTTCTGGGACACCCTGTATACGACCTGATTTCGGGGCAAGCACTTTCGAGAGAAAGTGGCAGCTCACGCCAAATCCCTCTAGTGGCAGGAATTGGAGGTCGCTACATCAATTAAAATAACTCTCTTTGCTAATTTTAAGGTAATGGAAACAAACCTTTGTCATTATATTATACAGGATGTCAGACCTAACGTGAACATCCCATACATCTCGCTTATGTTTTATGATAGGAAAAAATGCCAAAGGAAAAAAGTATTTGGTTTGAAGCGGCGAACGTAGTAGTGGGAAAACAGATTTTCTCAAGGCCATGTTTTTCGAGATTAAAAATCATCGAAGTTTTTTTAAATAGGACTACATATGTATTTTTTATATAGTAATATGATGGCTAAAGTCAAAGCGAGTCCAACGCCGTATGATATTATGACTTTCGCGTGGCCTTGAGTATGAAAAATTCATAGAACTCGCATTATTTACGTAAATGGTAAAATAACTGTAATTAGACGATTAATGAGGGTAAATTTTTTTCTAAATATTGGTGAAGACAATGCAACATGAATGCAACATTATGAAAAGATGAATTAATATTAAGCCTTCCTTATGTTTCTTTCCTTACTTAATGTTAGCAAACACGTTTCTTGTAACCTTGTCAGCACTGTTCATCGGGCTAAATGGTAAGCATTGGTAAATATATTCAGCAAGGGAGGAAACATAAGGATGGCTTGACTTTAGTCCATCCTTTTAGAATCTTCATGTTACACTGTTTTCATCAATATTTGAAAATCACAATTATTGCACCATTTACATTAATAATGCAAGTTTAATGCATTATTAGTGCTCAAGGTCACGTGAAGGTCATAATATTATATGTCGTTGGACTCGCATTGGCCTTAGCTATCATAGCGCTATATCAAAAGTATGTACACCCATTTAGAAAAACTCTGATTGTTTTGAAATCTCGAAAAAAAAATGACCCAGAGAAAATTTATTTGCCCGCTATTAAAAGCTTTGTAATAAATGCTTTCTTACAGAGTTATTAACAAATATTCTGTGCTCGAAATAGGTAACGACACGCTTTCCACAATAGCACATAGAAGAACAGCTGCACTTATTGGGTTTGCATACATACATGTCATAATTTTATGACACAATTATTTTACAAAGAATTAAAATGCAGTTATTAAAACTGAATAGACCTCTCAAGAATTTGTTGGTTTTATAAATTCCATTGTTCGTCGCTCTGAAGCTTGTATCCGAGCACAAGAGCAACAGTTTTAAATGAGGAATTGCAAATACCATTAACGACATGGAGTAGATATCGCATGATAAAAGGAGCATGTATGTATCATATAAACACAGTTAACCTTATGTTTTCCATTATTGAGAACACATCGCTACTTATGTTAACAACACCATGCTATAGCTATTAAAATATACCGCAGGAAATACGACCAGCCAAATGTTAAAAGAGCAAACGAAGGGTGGTCGATTAATAAACAACGAATCGAGTAAGATCCACAACAAGCGAAATCGTTCCAGTGGGCTCGCGTGCGGCTGCCGATAAAGGACTTTCGCCGAAGAACGAAACACGAGGGAAGGCCGCAAATTAATCGCATGTTCGTATGTCGACTTCCTATGGAGGATATTCGTTTCACGGGCAACAAGATAAAACGGAGAACTATCTAAAATATTCGTTGCCATATTTAAATTATATTTCCGATCCAGAGAAAGAACTTTTTATTCGATCAATGCAAAGTATTGACCAACGTGAGTCTGTCTTTTTTTGCTTTGCAGAAAACATGACGGATTTCCATATAATTGGGTTCATACGATTATTCAAGTTTCAAAGCTTATTAACCTTCATTAACATGAAACCATGCTTAACGAGGATTCATCCGTGTATCTCTATTAAAAGTAGCATTAACAGAGTATTTATGCTGCAATTCTGATACTACTCTCAATTTTTTAAAGGGATGCTGATTTATTATCTCATATGTTGCACTATAAAAATTAATTTGTTATTAATAACAAGACATTGTTCGAATGTGAGTATTGATGTAAATGGGTTGAGTTGAAGTAAAGATAAGCTTAATGTAACTTCAATAATGTTTGACATTGATATTGGTATTCATTAGAAAACATTTTCAAAAATTAACATATCCTTAGAATGTAATGTCTCATGCTCCTTTCCATTTTTTCTCACAAAATACTCATAGCGAATAATTTATTTAGAGCCAATGGGACGCATTCTCTGTTTGCAGGTAAGAGTAAACTCGTTTCCAGAGGGTGCTCACTACCATGTATCAAAAAAGACCGCATACTGCAGCGCCACCTGGCAAGGGGACTGGAAACGTGGTAATCAAAATTCGATATGACGCATCTCATATTGTCCAAATTCATTGAGAGAATATGAAAAATCTCTTTGCTTTTTTCATATATTCTCAGTGAACTCAGACAATATGAGAAATCATGAATAAGTTATCGCTCAAGATGTAAAATTGTAAGATTCTGGAATTAAAATAAAATGCATTCATTTAACACGGATGTTTGATTTAATATTACATGAAAATAAATTTAAAAACAATACATATTAACAACAATAAACAGTAAAAGCAATAAATAGTAACAACAAAGGACAATAAATGTATATGTGACAACCTCACTTTTCAATAATCTGTAATGGCCTGAATATCTATAATCCTCCTCTGCAAAATGTTTCCAACATATTTTTCGCTTTACCAATTCCTCATAGCTCAATGAAAGTAGTTTGTCATTCCTAACTCTAGTGATCCATTTCTTTCCTATGTCTTTGTCTTTAGGAAATTTATGTGGAGGATCTTTACGTTTACCAGGACAACCAGGAATAAAAGAAAATATGAGAATAAATAGCAAAAACAATTCATTATAACTAGTGCATAAAACATTGAGGAAATTATTAAGATAAATATCAAGATAAAAAAAAGTCACTTTAAACTTTTCGTTCAAGAAGAATTGCATATAAATAATTTAACTGTATATTCTTCAATGTGTAAACACCCTAAATAAGTTACATCAACTTCTTAAAAATTCACATAAAATTTTAACTCAAAAATACACAAACTACACTTACTGTCCATACCGTCTATTCTGTTGAAGCGTGGTCTGGAGTTACTTAAAAATATAGTACCACGTAGCACACACCATATTGAATTAGAATTACCTCATGTCCGGTCCCCTTGCCAGATGGCGCCACGGTATACGATCTTTTTTGATATATTGAAGTGAACATCCCCTGCTAATTTCGCGCATGGATTTGTCCTATTTCTCTGTCTTACGGCCTGCTTACACTTCCCACCTACTTTGTTCGCTGTAGTGGGAGTTGCGCAGATCGGCCGAAAGATCGTCCAAGTGTGTATGTTTTCTTAGCTGGGATGGAATATAAGTAAATACAATGTCATTAATTTCTGTATGCACTATAACCCATAAATAATAAAATGAAATCCGTTAGAAATTTATGTGTATGCTCCTTATTATATGTTAAATATTAAATATAACTTAATTTTCATAGAGACTTTACGTGAGATTATATTAACACATTGGAATTTGAAACTTCATGTTCTTGATATCAGAAAATTGTCACTTCCATCTCTTTGGTTCTAGGTGCCTCACCTGTGCTGTTGCAATGGAGTTACAGTAGAACCTCGGTTAATCGGAAACATCAATTTGGAATCGATTAAATAATATCGCACCCATTGTCTGTTCGAATACTTTGCTCGAAGCTTTATCTATTTTTACCCTTTGGAGAATCTTTTGTCGGACAAAAGTGTGCTTCAGTTCAAGGAAGATATTCGACTGGGCATGCAGGCCATTATCGCGATTAAAATAAGAAGCGACGCCGTGACAGGTTCAACCTGCTGGACAAGCTGCCAACCCTGCCTGCCTTGGCGAACTAATTTAAAAAGGTGCTCGGAATAGGATTTGTTAGCATCGCGACGCGGCGCGGCAGCTCACGCAGGAATGGCCATATTTCAATTAGAAGAATAGTTCCTGCAAGCCTTATTATTAAATAGAAACCTGTCGTTCCCCTGGCTGATTTTTGCATTTTTTATGATACAGTTCAAAGTGGCAGAACTGTAAGGAAAAAGTGATATTGTTTGTGGTAAATCAGTTTGTTGAAAACCCTTCTGTTGTTATATGGTACCGAGTGGACAAATTCATTTGCGAATACGTGAAGTGAAACTTCAGAGGACACAGATTTCCTTGCAAGATGTGTCAAGTAACATGATCTGCTTTTATACCCCCGAGCGATGACGCTTTACTTTTGGCAGTTATCTCTCTTTCATTCTATTCTGTGTACCAGGTAAGAGTAAACCTCTTTCGCGCATGGGACCGTCCTCTTTCTCTCTCTTACTGCCTGCTTATACTTCCTACCTACTGTTTGCATTCAGAATGAAGTCTCCTGTAAGAAATTCGGGTCTAATTGGTCAGATTCGATTAGAGCTGAATTCGAACCAATTAGATATCTCTATCGCTCACGTATATTGACAAAGATAGTGTACGTAACCTATCAGGCTCGAGTTTCTGACGTGACACGTGGGGAACGCTGCATACTCTTCTTACCCCTGTGACATTTCAGGATACTTCATTCTGTACGCGAATGGTACTTTGTCCGATGTAATGGGAGCTGCGCAGATCGGTCGAAAACTCGTCGCCACACGGTTTTACTCTTATTTGAGATGGAGAATAGATCCCTTCCTTCGACTGCTTATTTCTTAGCCTTGCTTCGAAATAATCTTTTTCGAGACACTTCTTTCTGTCTTGTGGCTATATATTTCAATTATAAAAGGAATATAAATATTTTTGGGAACTACATTGTTTGATCCAATCCAAGAAGACATTAGCATAGGAACAGTGCAACATTGGTCTTTTTAACCACACCGAAAATCAACGGACTCGTGCATATTTTTCAAGCGCTCTGCGGCTTAAGGGTTAAATGACCAAACCGAAAAATCTTCTCATGCCACCACTTTTTCCCTGGCGCAGCCATTGGCCGATCGCAGGCACGGACCGAGAACTCGTGGATCGAATTTAATTTAAAACTTCAATCCCGCTGGTAGGTTGCACAGGGAAGCTCGGCAATTAATTCACAAGATTTACGCGGTCAGGCAACTTTCGGCAAACTTGCGGCGGCCCTGTCAGCGGATCGGCTTGGTCAGCGAGGATGTCGAAGCTGAAACTTCGTGCTCGGGTTTCTGGCCTATACGTAAACTCATTATAAGGGAATGCTGGTCGATCTTGAGATGTCACTGGTTTCTAAAGCAGTGCAGTGCAGGGCATCGGGTTATCGCATTAACGCTGCTATGGTTTATCGACCGGCTGTACGCCACTTGGATAAAGTAGCACGTATTACGTACCAGGGTGACACGTGTATTACATAGCCATGCAAACACCTGTAGACGTATGTATATATACACAAATCTACGCACGTATGTACGTATAGCGGCGAATAGAAGCTCGTTTGTGCATGTCGAAGCCGACCAACGTGATCGGGATGCCCTCCTCTTCAAAGAGGTGTATTTGCGATCAAACCTTACTATTCCTGTCACATTCTATCGGACAGAGAGCGTCGTCGTGGATTAAAATTACAGCATAGGCTAATCCGTTCTCGGGCTCTGTATCAAAGATCTGCTTGAATTGATACAACTCTCTCCCTCATCCCTGCTTTCTATGGTGTATCCGGCAGCTTGTCATCGGGGAAGGGAAAGCGGATACAGATGTTATCGAAGCTACGTGTACTTATCTCCCTATCGCATTTGAGGAGGCGGAGATTTGTATATCGGGTCATTCCACGCTGAATCGATCACTTTTTGACGTCGACATCAGGGATTTTGTTCTAACTGAAATATATTATAGTCCATGTGATATTAGGGGGGGGGGGGTTAAGTCATCATTTAGCTTTCTTCGAAATTGTGTAAAAAATACGGACCTTTGAATTTTGCAATTTTTTGCCATTTTGGGGAAAACAGGCTGTGCTTTTGAATTTTTATCTCGCAAACTACTCAACCGATTGGCATCTTCTTTTTTCCATTTTAATCTGCAGGCTTCGATATATCGCAGTGCATTTCTTTTTTTTTGAGACAAGCAATTTTTCATTATGAAAATTGTAAACAAAATCGTTTTTTGCAAATTTCTCCATGAAGACCATCACGGGTTTACATTTTGAAAAAAATATTTTCAGATTCCTTGAAGTCTTAGCTACAAAATAAACATTGTATCAAGATGGACACTTGAAACTTAACGTCACAATGAGCTGTAAAAGGTCCGACGTGCCCCCGTTTCGGGTAAGCGGTCCGCGCACTAGCAGCGGGTTCTGCTATCACGGTCAGCTGCCTGGATTGCTCGTACCCCATAATACCCCCAATAAAATGTAAAAACTATATCGGCAAGATTAGTATACGACTAAATGATCCTATTCACAGTTAAAGAAGAGTTTCTTTAATCTTGTGGATATGAATATAAATGAGGATAATCTTTAATGGTTTTAGAACCATGTAATATTCTGATTGAACGCGCTTGAACCGTATTTCTTGGACCTACTTTTTAAGTTTATTATGTAGCCCTTTCACTTTTGCGTCTACTCGGTACAATATTAACAATAAATGATAAGTACTATAATGATATAGATACAAAATAATGATGTGTTAAATTAATAAGACTCTTTCTGTTTTTGTATTGTGCAGCTGCTCCGTCAGGAAAGTATATAATTTTATATACGTTTCCTCATATATATATATATATATTTTGTTATAATTTAAGAAAATTTAGAGCACAGTACAAATGTGAACAGCAGCTGTACTGTGCTCTAAATTTTCTTAAATTATAACAAAATTGTAACTCTCTTCTTTACCATATATTACAAAAAGATGAAGGGTGACTAGTTTATTGCTCAAATGGTAACTTTGCACCTCATCTTGCACGACAAAACTATAGTTTTCGGAAATATCGCCAATGACAACAAATTCTCCTTTATCTATCAATTGTTTCCGTTGCGTTAAATACAAACTCCGAGCTTTAGCGATGTAATTGTGCGTCTGCAAAATTCGCAATTTTATCGCTAAGACGTTCTAAAAAGTCATCAGCAGAACATGTAAGAGTGTCCAGAGACGATCTATCGGTACTAGTCCAAGACATCACTTTAAAAGTGATGTCCGTTATATAATTACTATCAAAATGTTTCCGAATTCTGAACGTATATTTTCAAACCCGGGACAAGAATTGCGCTTTACAAAATAACATGATGACGTTGATCGCTCGCAAGTAACTCTATTTAAAATAAATTTGTAGTCTGTAACAATATTATTGGAATCATTGTGATGTGCAGCTACTGCTGTTTTAGTCGCAGAGAGCATTAATTTTACATTTTGGTATATGACGCAAACGCAAACGGAATGCGTTCCACTAGCATCAGTCAATACACATTCTTTTGGTCGCAAACTGCAAATGTGCTAAACCCAATATTCTCCGCGAGGTATGTCTCTTTAAACTCTCTTTGCTGTCTTCTATTTTCGAAGTATACTTTGAGATGACAGCTATTACAAATCAATCCCTTCTTGGGAAGAGTTGGAAATAATTGACGCAATTGTAATGTTATACTTCGAAGTCTTTTCGAATCAGCGCTATGTCCCTTTCGTTTAAAAGGATTACAACACCTTTGATGCACTATTTTCGGCAATTCACTCACTTCTCTATAATAAGTAGTGTACGATGCAAAAATGTCGCAGTGACTGAAAGCTTGGAAAAACCATGTCCGAATATATAGGAAGTTTGGTATCCGGGAAATCCCACAGTACCTATCATTTATTGTTAACATTGTGCCGAGTAGACGCAAAAGTAAAAGGGCTACATAATAAACTTAAAAAGTAGGTCCAAGAAATACGGTTCAACCGCGTTCAATCAGAATATTACATGGTTCTAAAACCATTAAAGATCATCCTCATTTACATTCATATCCACAAGATTAAAGAAACTTTTCTTTAAGTGTGAATAGGATCATTTAGCCGTATACTAATCTTGCCGATATAGTTTTTACATTTTATTGGGGGTATTATGGGGTACGAGCGGTACAGGCAGCCGACCGTGATAGGTTAGGTTAGGTTAGGTTATTTTAGGTTAATTTTCAAGTGACGTTAATTTTCAAGTCTCCAACCTGATCCAGTGCTTATTTTGTAGCTAAGACTTCATGGAATCTGAAAATATTTTTTTTCAAAATTTAAACCCGTGGTCTTCATGGAGAAATTTGCAAAAAACGATTTTGTTTACAATTTTCATAATGAAAAATTGCTTGTCCAAAAAAACAAGAAATTCACTGCGATAGACCGAAGCCTGCAGATTAAAATGGAAAAAAGAAGATGCCAATCGGTTGAGTAGTTTGCGAGATAAAAATTCAAAAGCACAGCCTGTTTTCCCCAAAATGGCAAAAAATTGCAAAATTCAAAGGTCCGTATTTTTTAAACAATTTGGAAGAAAGCTAAATGATGACTTAACTCCCCCCCCCCCTAATTTCACATGAACTACAATATATTTCAGTTAGAACAAAATCCCTGATGTGGACGTCAAAAAGTGATCGATTCGGCATGGAATGACCCTATCAGGTGTTGCATAAGACAAGAAGTGCTTTTTTGTTTTGCGGCAATGGAGGGTTGAGCAGGCATGCTGTGTTGGAACAATAGCTCTTTCTATTCTAGCTTCTAGAGTACCTAACACTTAGTTTACTAATTGATTGGTTTGTTGACTTTAGTCATACTTTTGCTCTACCGAAACGAATGTGCAGAATGTACACATTACGTATATGGTGTAAAGAAATTGTATGTAACGGTCACCACAGCGTGATACTACTCCCTCGGAGCGGTGGACACTTGTGAAAAAAAGCCCGTGCAAAATTGTCCTTGACCGTGAAAATTAAGGTCAACATTTCCTGAAAAATATGTCAAAGAAACTATAGGTCGTAACTCAGCTGTTTTCTTGAAAAGTAATGTTAAAGGTGCCATTAGCTAGCACGAGTTAAAGCGAGACAGCCGAAGGCGTCGAAGGCTGATGCGACGCACTGGCAGACCTAGCGTCGCGGAAGGGGAGCAAGACTATCTCCCTCTCTTTCTCTCTCTCGCTCTAACGTGTGCAATCTAACGGTACCTTTAACATTACCTTTCAAAAAAACGGTCGAATTGCAACCCATAGTTCCGTTGACACTTTTTACCCTCATGATGAGTAGAATCCAATAGAGCAAAAAAAATTGATCTTAATTTTCAAGGTCAAGGACAATTTTGCACGGGCTTTTTTTCACAAATGTCCACTGATCCGAAGGTATACAATCACGCTGTGGTGGCCTTTACATATAATTTCTTTGCACCTTGTACACATTACGTACACGAATGCATAGGATTAACATAGGATTTCCAACCTCCTTTCTACTACAAACGGCGACCGTTTTTTTTTTTTTTAAAAACCATCTTGAAGGCATAACAGATTGTTGCATTGAAATTTTAATATACATAGATTCTTGTAGAAGTAATGAGACTGCAAAAGCTCCCATGCATCCAATTTTTCGTAACATATAGCTATTTTCATTCTGCCCTTCCACTTTTTTGCAAGAATTTGTGGTTCGAAGTGAAAACAAACCATACAGATTCACTTTTTGTTCAAAAATAGTACGAGACGCTGCCGCCCACGGATACCAACATTTTTAGCGTAGAATATGTTATACGGCTCGTTTTGCTGCCAAATAATTGCGACTTCGACATTTCGAATGAAAGCAATCACAAGACAATTCCAGCGTGACTAATCGGCTCACTAATTAGTTCTTTTATGCAGTCACATCCCCACTACTTCGAGCGCCACCTAGCGGTATCTCTACTTATTCACTTTTCAGCGTTACACATTTTCGTCATATCTTTCGCGTTACATTTTTTGCAGCCAAAGTAGCGGTATGACATATTCTATGTTAAAAATGTCTCCATGAATGTATTCAAATTTGTTTAGAAACAAAAACAAAATAGTTTGCAATTTCTTGCCACAAGTTTGGCAGAGATTTGCCAGCTACAGTCTGGGAATTGTGTGATAGTTTGTTCCTGTATGTCCGTATATTCGCCAGACAGTTCATTACAGTCTTTTCAAGCCTTTGGCGAATTGGACCATACAAAACAGTTTAGTTTCGTGAGTAACGCTGTTGTTTTTACGGGAATAACGAATGTGGGACAGTACGGCGCCAGCTCTCACGTGAAATATCGTACTACATTAATCTAATATTGATACTGAAAATGCAAAGTTTCCAAATCGTTTTGACAAAACACAAGTTCTTGTGTAACTTCTGCAGACGGCGAGGAATTAGGTTACTGTGTGTGTTCAGTAGGATAATAGAGTTATCTTGGTACATTAAGATGAGAAGCTACATTTAACGTTTACATGAGTGATTAATTTTTAATCACTGTACTAATTGCACACAATTGAAATCTTTATTTTATTTTGCATGAATTTATTTATACATATGCTTTGCTAGCAATTTTGATGCCTTGGTGATTGGTTTATTTACAGTATTAATTTACATGTTCGTAATAAAAGATATGCAACTGACACTACTTCTGTTATTAATTAAATGTTTTTTAAAGCTGCACCTGAATTCTGTGATAGACGCATATAATTTCTGACTTCCTGTGTAAAATTATTCATTTCCACTGTAAGATTATTAACATTTCATTTACTGTTAACCACATACTATTAATAACTCTTCATTTCAATTGTCAAAGCCAATGTAGAATGGAAACGATGTGCACCACTCAAAAGCTATTTTCTCAAACAATTTACGGCACCAGCAGGAAATAACGTTTTTGACCTGTGTACACGGAAATTCCACTTTTTTCAAACGTCTTTCTCCCTGCAACACATCGTGTAGCTGCACTTTTGAAATCGACAAGTCGCAGACGAAGGGACGCAAGAGGCATGCATACGTTCCCGGCGACAAAGGAGTGGTCGTCAGTGAAAAGTCAGTCCATAAAAACCTGAAATGACATCAAGTATGCATGCTTTACGTCGCTTTGACGGTTCTCCACTACCATTCTACTTATCCATATATACATACGTTTCAATGATCTGCGTCGGACATAAGCTGAACAGCATAGACACTTTGAGTTCAGCCACACGCATCTCCACGTGTGTGCGAGCACATACTTCACAATTTGGAAACATTTCTCCATTATGGCTGTCGAAAGTAGAGTAACTGTAACGAATATGAGACCCCATACAATCTTTACAAGGAAGTGTTGCAATACTTTGATAAAGTGTAATGGACACAGAACATTTAGACTCTCAATTTCGGTGACAAGAGGTTTTTATTTCAAAACGTAAACTCGGACTGTTACAGTATAGTTACCAATGCAATTTTAAACATAATATTGATTTTATGCAATTTATTATTTGAGGAATGGATGGAAGTAATGTAGAACGACGGAAAATATTTTGATTGGGTTGAAGGATGCAATTGACCAATTATTAATAGAGTTAATTATGAATGATGAGATTACTTATGCACTGGCCTAAATAAGTTTTAATATATAATAGGTGGCGCGTATGAAATGTTTTCCAGAGTTTGGTCATACGAAAAAAAACATTCATCCATTATTTTCTACTTCCTTGCTGTAAAATTACAACAGAGATGTTTTTCTAAAAATAGAAGAAATTTGTGGTAAATTAATGAAAAAACAATTCGCCTTGGAAAATAGGTGGAGATCAAACTTGCTGCACGATAACGCTGGACTTCATGCACGGAAAATAATACAACAAAAGCTTCAGGAATTAGAATGTATTCTAATCGTACATGAGATTTTGTCATGCTCCGTATTCCCTGCACCTTATCCCTACAGATTTTCATATTTTTAACGTATGATTACATTTGTGATTGGGAAATTATAATGTTAGGCAATGAAGAAAGTACAAATGCAACATTTGGAGAATTATTAAACTCTAGAACTGACTATAATTTTATAGATCTAAGGTGTTCAAAATAGTTATCATTGGAAAAGATATATGTACAATCATGTAATTAGAGATTTATTTGATTGCGTATATGATGGGTACATATTGACAATAAGGAACCCAGCTTTAATTATTTTCATCTTGAAATATGTTGTCAGGGACAAAAAGGAGATTACTTTTATCATCTCCCCCCCGCGGATTTGTCGTTCAAGTAATAAAATTATGCTATTAAGCAAATACCTACTAAAGTTTTCTTACAAATACCTCAAAAGCTAAAATCGAGCAATGGTAACATGTATAGAAAAAAGTTGTTCGTAATGATGTCCTTGATAAGATATTTCAATTTCAAACTCATCGGAGCTGGGACCCTTATTCTCAATTGCAATACCATTACTGCGACTAGCTTCCCTATTGAATTCTTTGTAGAGTGATGAGCAAGTACAGTATATACTGTAAAATACAGGTGAAAGAGCGTTATGGAATAGTACTAACTGTGGGGTTCGATTAGATTTGAATGTTATATTTCAGAGCGTTTAGGTTTAAGTGGTTGAAGACCAAGCCATTTCGGACACGGATGGTCTGCAAGCGAGCGGTGATGGCCTGCAGAACCGTGTCCCCAGCCTTCGAAGATGGCGTTAAGTTCATTGTTTAGGTGTGGGTTTTGAGTGAGAGAGAATGAAAGGAATGACTAGTGGCGAGGGTAGCTGTCGAAGGGAAAGTGAGAAGAGTTGTTTCAAAGATCGAAGAGCAAACATCAGAGCGGAAGCGTATAGCGTAGAGTAGCGTAGAATTGTGTGGACTCTTTTGAAATATTCAGTTTAGTTTATTTTAGTATTATTACACGTTTTCGTTTATTAAATATATTTTTGTTACGTTACCTTACACATAAACTTGATTTCACGAAAAACCTTCCAATCCCACATAATTGTGAATTGTAGTTGTACCAGGTAGGTTTGTACACTGATTAATAAAGGAGGAACTGCTATTCTGTACTTAATTCGTAAACAAGTATAATTTTGTCTGCACGCAAATAATTTTTATAGTATGAGCTTTTTTACCATGATTTGCTAAAGTGTTTCCAGGCCTCAAAAAATTGTACACGTTTTGAGAAGTTTACACGTCCCTCTTATAATTTATTGTTCATTTCCACACTGCACTGAATTTCTAATTAACTTTAATACTAAAATATGTATACTATCCGTATTTTGTTCTCTTTTTGTTTAGCATTCTTTACGCATAAATCACATCACAGAAGTATTCTCAAAATTGTATCTGGAAAATATTACCTGTTGTAACCTATTTGGATCAAAATGCTTAACCTTCAGTGCGCCAAAGTTTTCGCGTATGTCCTTTGAGAGCAAATGTACGGTTGGAACACGTACCGAATATGTATATCGCAATATGGAAACAATTTGTCGGTACAGCTGTCGAGTATACGTTCAGCACGCGCGTGAACGCGCACGGATGGTCAGCTTCACGATATAATCGCGTTCGCGTCGCTAAAGCGGATTCGTGCGGGTCGCTCGAATATTTCACAGTGTATCGCCGTCGGTTTGCGTTGAAGAGAAAAAATTGTCGGATGTACCCTTCGTCGCGTTTGAAACTGGCTGTCTGATATCGATAGCATCGATAACCAGCAAATGTTGCTGAATATTACACACACTGTGTCAAAAATATCCACAATAGCCACCGATCGTTGTATTTCGCCATTGAAATTTTTAAGTGATTGCAGATACGACAGAAGTTACAAAAGCTCAGTTATAATCATTTTGTAAACAAATTTTAAGATTGATCTCCGGAGGACTTTTTAGTAACAGTCATTGGTAATTATTGCTTATGTGAGGATATACTGTATTAGAAAATTATTGCAATTTAAACATTAACTTTGAAATTTTGCAGTTGAAGAGGGACAGTTGTAAAAGTATATGGAATATATTAAATGGATTGTGTACAAGAATCTTTACCTCTTTCAGAAATTGGCAGAAGTGCAACTTTCTGCGCGATCGTCTGTCTTGTACGATTCAAAGTAAATAGATAAATTCTGATTTCAGAAATTATTTATCGAAAAACAGAGTAAAAACAAAAGTTAGCGAGTTTTATACTTTACGTAGCAACAGAATTCTCTTCGTGTAGCCCAGCAGACTGCTTGATGCAAATTAGCTACAGTTTTTGGGTTGAATAAGGAAAAATTAACTCGTTAGTAATCGCGCATTTTATAATTACGGAAATGAAAGTCGCAGACCTCGGTGCATTTCTTTATTGCGCTAAGGATGAAGTAGTCTCGATGCTTTTTTATGGTAATTATCTTGGCAGTCTGCGATGCCCCGTTGTGACTGAAAATAAAATGAGTCGCAAACTTCCATTAACTTCGCCATCGGAAAAGCTATGTTGCTTTAAACGCGTTTACAGTGGCACAAATTGTCGAAAAAGCCATCGTGTGCGCAGAAATATTTTTACATTTCTATATGTAATCTGAAACGCTGTATCCTTGCATAACAATATTTTTTTAACTTTCGAAGTGATTCTTCATAGGTTAACGTTTATTAACTAATTTATTAAATGTCTGTTCCGTATTTGAGCCGTACATTGAAAACTGTAAATCAAATATAACAAATAATTGGAATACAAATTTTATGAGCTTTTGTGCTCTATAAATCTCTGCAAAGATATCATTCAATATTCAAACTACAAATTGTTACCAATTTCTAAGCCAAAAAGTAGTAGGATAAGGAACTGTCTGCTGTTTCTGTTAAAGCTCTGCACGAGCGTGCAAAATAAAAAAAGTGGGATTTTCGACTTACAGAATTAAAAAGAAATTGATTCTAATTTACTCCTGTAATGTATTAACATTCATCGTTCTGTGTACTGAGAACGATCTTATATCTAAATGATGGCATACAAAATATACCAGTTCCCCAAGTTGTGTTTCACGTATTATAAAAGAAAAGACGGTGTTGTACAGTACAAGCTCTCCGTTGTGCTATTCGCAGTTGAAAGGGTTAAAAACAGAGTTCACGCACGCTCTGATTCGCAGCATAATTGTTTGTGCGGCCGTACCTTTATATGTCAGACTGATCGATGACGCCAATGACTTTCCTCGTTGCTCGAGCTGCATTACACCACGCTAAGTTACAAGGAACGCGTGGCGTCTTAAAGTCCCAGTGTGTGACAGGCTTCATCGTCAGATGTGTAAGTACCACTATGCATGCCGGTTCTCGTTTACGCGAATATTGTCGCGCACTCGCGCGAAAACACGTATTCAATTGTCGAGACCGGCTGCATTGTTCGGTATATACAGTACTCGATGAAAAACACACTCGTAGAAAACGTTTCTTCTCCACCCTAGAATGGTTCTTACTAGAGTAAAAGTTCGATGTGTGCACAATGATCGGGACCCAAGTCTAACGCATAGCTTACCGCGGATATGATTTTTGATTGGATACGCACGCTGTTGGGGCGTGTCCACAGGTTGGTGGCACTTGTTTATTTTTTCGAACGTCAACAAGGAAAACAACAAATAGAAAGAGGTCCGTGATTCGGAGGTTAGATAAGAAACATATCGGTGAGGGAACACTAACCAACGATGAAACGTTTTTGTTTTTAACTTTTTTGGAATTAAATTTCACTAGCGTATTTTTCAGGTTTTTCTGATTCAAATGAGACCAAACACGAAATAGTTTGGAATATACAGTAATGCACGGATAAATGTCGCACGTTTGAGACCGGAGCGCGATACTAATCTGTGCAGGTATACGAACTTTGTTACCCTACGTAAGAAAGGACAACAGAAGTCAAAGAGGGAGATGTCCGCGAGTCGAGCGATCATGTGGAGCTCAAAGGCACTTTGGTGGGAATGACGCTCGACATTCTAGCGTGCAGAATTTGCGACATTCATCCGTACTTCACTGTATTTGGTTTCTTTGCCCGCACCAATCTTAGATTGCTAAACGACCAAATATCTTCCAAACTATGTCATGTTTGGTGTCATTTTATTCAGAAAAAACTCACAAATGCGTTCGTGGCAGTTTCATTCCAGAAAAGGTAAAAACAAAATGGTTTCATCGTTGCATTAGTGTTCTTTCACCGATATGTTTCTTTTGATCTTGTCGATTGTTCCACATCTTTTTCTTTCGTTCGCTGCATCTTCCGTGCGTTCGACAAGGGGAATTGAGTGTGAGACAAGCGTCAGGGGCGGGTCTTGTCGACCGAGGGCCAAAGACGAAAAAGTGGTGGTGATGACTTTTTCTCACATAGCGTGCAGATCGCTTCGCGCACATCGAACTTTTACTGTATCTCTCTGTAAGAATTGCTCTCCGTGATACTAACCAACCATAGTGCCTTTGAAGAATGTGATTTTTCCGCGTATCGTGATGACAACTATGCAGTTTCGTATCTGTCTAATGTGAAGGATAGTTTCACCCCCAAATATGAGTCCTCGCTTACAAGAGAAAATAGTGAGCGATATTATTTGATTCTCTAATTGCATGGAAACTTTATCAAAATTGTAGTAAGTGTACTAATTAAATGATTATATATCTTGTGAGAAGTGTACAAAATGAGATAACGTTTTTAAACCATTTCCATGCTATATATATCTATTCCGATATCAAGAAAATCTTCTTCATAGTCTTGGATAATGCTCTGTATAACGAAAACTTTTTTAAAGCATTTTACAAAATGAGATAATGAAAATCATTTTATTATTAAATGAAACTGAGACAATAAGATTCTTTACATTGAAGTAAACTTTGATTTTAATTACAGAATTATTAAATTGAATAAAAAGCACGTTTTTCTCGAAATCTGAGCCCCACACACTTTTTATATTACAAAAACGAATAAGCCTGTGTGCAGTATTCATATTACTGAAGATTGTACCTTTGCAGTGAAGTCCAATAGAAGAAATTCATGCGAAACGCATGCTATCTACACAGGCGGGCCGAATACAACCACAATTCTTTTGCCACATGGGTTCAATGAAAAGAGAAGGCGAAAGAAAAACACACTTGAGAAATAAACAAGAATGTGAAAGAATAGATCAAACGCGAGACACTATATCGAGCGGAATGTCGCTCATTATCGTCGATTCTCGTTTGAATTGCAAGGAGCACCAACGAAAAATCGAATGCGAACGGACGTCCAAACCGGGTTCACGTTTATAGGAACACGGAACTAGGCCACAGCTGGAGTCCCTCGTTTTCTAGGAAGGATATCGTTCAAAGGCTTTTAAAGAGGTTTATCTTGTAACGCGATCCTTAGAAATTCTGTTCCCTTAGAGATTTAACGTCTAATCGATGAATTTCGCACGTATAGCTATATTAATGAAATTTTCATTGATGTTTTCTTTATGGGGCCTGGACAAAGAGTAGGTTAAACAACGATTGCGTAAAAACTTATTATACATAAATTACCATAAAATTCATTTGGCGTTACTGGACAAAGTAAGAAAAAATTTTTGAAAAACTGTCCGTATTACGTTAAATATTGGCGACTTCTCCAATTCTAAGTTTGATGAACTTGTCGAAACGTTACTCAGTCTCTGATTTCGCTGATTTTGGGATATGCTGTAGAAATCAACGTTTTGAACAACTGTTTCTTCATGCAAAAATGTCGGGTTCTCCTAGTTTCTGAGATACATATTCGCGAAAACACTTTCTTTATTTGAATTCTGCCCGTACGTGTGCATCTGTGACACAGCCGCAACCATAGTCTACACCTTCACGCCCAGCAGTGTTTACATTCTTCAGCGATTGGGGAAAAATTAGTTCTTCCGCTACGTTCGTTCACTTCATACACGGCGAATATCTTTTTTAAAAAATGCCATAAACTACCTGAAAGGATCAATGCCTTTTTCAACGAAACGACCACGTTCGAAATTCATTTGCAAATAACAAAGATGACGATACCAGTACATCTTCGCAATAATACTAATCTCGATAACGATATCGTCAATATCAATAACGGCGGTACTTTACAAATTTCGTACCGTTCATATCTTTGCCAGCTGCTTAGCGGCGGTCGGATTAAATATAGTTCAAACCTAACTTAATAATAATATTTTATTCAGCCTCATAGCCAAGAATTGAACTTGGTTTACATATGTTTATTACTCATTCACTCTCTCCCTCTCATTATAACTCACCCGCTTACGCTCCACCACTCCTTATTAACTAACTACTCTATCTGCCACACCCTTTCCTTACAATTATTACTATCTTTGGTTTTTCCTTCATCCTTTCCCTTTTGTTTGATCGTGATGCATCGCGTTTCGCGGCACGGATTAATTCCTCGACGGAGTCGTAAATTCCACTTAAACTACCTTGGTATGCTACGTCGCAGCGTTTGCCCGCCAAATTAATATTGGGCAATCCTTTCGATTACGATTAAGTCCCGAACGATGGACTTTAAAAAGACTGTTTGAATTGCCGTACGTGGAAGACTGAATTTGAATTCTAAATCCCGCGTCGTTGGACCTTGGCAAATTTGCTCTTTAGAGAAAGTTAAAGTTATACTGATGCGTTCGACTGTTGGAACGATTCTGATATTAGCGGTTTGATAGCTAAAACGATTCTGGTTTTTCGTTCCGAAAGGAAGCCCGAACGGCGACTTCCTAATTTTCTGTGTACACTGATTGGTCAATATCGAATGGTAATTTTTGCCAATCAGCGTACTGGTTCCACGTCCACCACTCTTCCGGTGCGCCCGAAGCGCGGTATTTCCGGGAAGAAGTGGGGCGATACCTGGAATCGCGAGGGTTGTGGAAATTTTTGGCCGCAGTGCGAAATTCCTCCAGGTCCCGCGGGTCGGCTTCGTGTACCGTTACAATATGGTTGGGACCGTTCGGATTTCTAGGTTTATGGCAT
Source organism: Holcopasites calliopsidis (assembly GCA_023838395.1). Classification (NCBI taxonomy): domain Eukaryota; kingdom Metazoa; phylum Arthropoda; class Insecta; order Hymenoptera; family Apidae; genus Holcopasites; species Holcopasites calliopsidis. The sequence continues at coordinate 409,811 of JALHAQ010000018.1, read as the reverse complement.
TCGTCGATTATTGAAGATGACGGAAATAATTTAAGTAGTAATGTTTTGCCTGCATATGAAATAAATTGCTTGGAGACGGCAAGCAATTACGTGAATTATTTTTCCTAAAAAATAATCTGCTCCAGAGATGCGTGCCATAAAGTTCTCTCTTCTTTTCCTTTGTAGTTCTACCTAACTTAATACATTAATGATTTTAATTTTGTAAAAAATTTGCAGAGTACCGCTGGAAGTATAAACCTGACTTTTTCGCGCATATGCTGCTGAGAACGAAAGCTTCAAAGGAGCTGCATTGAATGTAAACATACCGCCGGGCGGCAGTGCCGTCTACGATTATGCTGTGTCGTAAATGTACATGTACAGGCAGGATTCAATGTACCAGCAGCGACAGCTTTTTTGCAAATATCTCGGAAACTAGAGTCCAGCATTTTTGCGAGGAAAAAGTTCTTCAAAATGCTGATTTTAACCTACAACATATCCAAAAATCATCGAGATCGGAGACTAAGTAACGTTTCGACAATTTGACCATAACTTTAAATAATATAACGAAGTAGCATTACCCAATGTTAGGTCCGGCATTGCTCCTTATCCTATTATTAGCTCTAACTGTAAAGTCGGCTTCAGACGAGCGGTCTACGGTAATTTGCCATCCGCGGAATTCACGCGTTCGCAGTTCATTTGCGTATCGCGTTTTTCATGTTACTTATTCATTCTAGTTTTAACCACGGAGGCGAGAAGACGTCAAGAAAGAAGGGAAAGAATGTTCTTTATCTACATGAGTTACTCAAGATTATACGAAACTACTAGAAACACAAAATATTGGGTTCACCCTTTTGTTAGTCCAAGAATTTTTAAAGGAACATTTAATTCGTTATCCATCGGTTTCAGAGAGAGCAAGACAAAAATAAAGAATTTCCGTATGAGTGTAAGTTCTTCGATGAGTTAAGTGTAAAAATTTGTCAAAGTTCCAGAAGTGAAGATATGGTAATGAGACTAGCTATTATCATTAGAAATGATTGCCGTGGCACCGAAGTAAGTATAGAATTTTCTTAACTTTCGCACAGCATAGACAAAAATATGCGTTGGAAAAAGTCACAGCAACAATTTATCTTGGCGGAAAACAGTCGCAAACCTTCCGTTTGAAGCCGCCCTCAGAGGGAAATTAACAAGCGCTATTACTAGTTATATTATTTCGCAACTTGTCACTTTATACATTATTCAAGTAATACGATCCGCGAAGTAAATCATATAATAATGAACCAGTATCCAACGAACAAGATATAACAGAAATCGCCGCAAATATTATTTCCACAGCCAACTTGCATCCCACTCGTGCATACCCCAATTATTGTCCCCCATACGTAGCGCATAAAACAAACCATTCTCTGTCCAGAATAAGAGTAGACCTGATTCGCGCATAGCGCGTATATATCTTTCTCAGTCTTACTGCTTGCCTCGCTCTCTGTCTATCGAAAGGAGGATGTGCAGATCGAACGAAAACTCGTCCATGTGACCCCTGTCGGTAGGTCTATCCCTAAATTGAACAGTGGATAGTCTAGTCTCTGAACCAACGCCATCATTCCGAAGGACGAGTTATTCCAATTCTCAGCATTAATAATTCACATCTCCCTCTCTCACAGTTAAACGATCTCCACTTGCTCGAAAGCCTTGTACACGCGATAACAGTTCGTCTTCCGACTGTTTAAGTCTATTTCACACGCATCTCAAGCGGACTCGTGAATTTTACATGTCGCCGAATGGTCGGGGTAGCATTGAAAAATATCAGACTGTTAAACGAGTGAAACGACGCGAAGGAGTTTACGTCAATGGGAATTTTATTGCACCGGCAAGCTAACCTGGGTATCGGCGTCTCAAGAGGAATCCTCGAAACTCAAATCGTGCGTCCGTGAAATCCGCTCACAGGGCTTGCAGCACGCATAGAAATGCCGGGAACGTAGAACGTAGTCATTATAGTTCGTATAGTAATTATTATAGTTTCCGGCTTATTTTTCATCACACTTAATTATTCTTTCCTGATGCACGTTTCTGTAAAGAATTTAATTATGCGGAACGTTGTTCATAGTTGTTCATCGACTGCTTAATTCATTTGTATTCGGCTGATGGTAGACTATGGCGGTGTCCCTATTAACTCTACCATCCCTTATAATTTCGTTATTTGTAAAGGAACAAAAAATGTTTCAGAGGAAAGTTATCATATTTCAAGGGGGAAATTCGGCTCTGTAGTTGAAGGACATCTCAAGGTCATATCTTTCGAGATTTTACAACCATTAACATTCTTTGTATAATGGAATAAATTATTTTTCTCTTCGATGACACCGAGACAAATACAACAGCGTATAATGACATGGCCTTGAAATGACTCTGAACTACACAGCTAAATTTCCCACCTGCAACACAATAACTTTCTCCTGAAGCGCTTTTTTGGTAACTATTGACATTGAGGAATCCAGCTTATAGCACTTTGAGCTTGCAATATGTTACCAACGTCATCATTTTGAACTTATTCCTATATGTACATGTTATGTAACCACGCATCGACTTTGTTTGCTATAAGAAATCATTGTTCAGAAATTATTATTCCACTCTTCTGTTATTTTTCATTCGCATTTTGTATTCTTCTTAATTTTTATCATTCCAGTACTATTGGTACAGGGTGATTTTCTCGCTAAGAGACACATCTATCGTTGAGTGTTATGTTATGGCCGCGGTGTCTTTTGTCTACACTTCTTTAAGGTCCACTAGCAAACGAATCATCCGATATCAGTTCTTTAATGAAAGACAAATAGTCCATCGAACCTACTAATAATATGAGTTAAATTCTATTACTGTACATATTACAGTTTCCAATCAATACTTTTGATAACCAACAACAAGCATATTTGTAAATGCCTAATAGTACTTTTTCTACGACACGGCGTCTTTCGACACATTTGTACTTTTCTGGTAACAAAAAAAAGAGATAGGGCATAAGCTCTAAAGCTTGGCTTTCATAACACAAATTCAACAGTTGAACTAGCCCCTCGTTCCACTCCCTCTCCCTTCGTTCTACATTTACTGTACTCCATTGTTTACCTTAAAGACGAAAACTAAAGAGTTGCTTGAAACGTGCCTGAATGCATACAAAACGCATTGTTGCCAGTAGAATTATTACAGCAGGCATGTCGTTTATGCAAATAGCAATGAATGTTTGGCGAGACTCGGATAGACTGTGCCTAACAAAAACGTTAACTCGCGACCGTTTTTACTTATCCAGCGACGCTTATTAGACAGCCAGCGAGAGTTAATCCACCTGCCAGCAGGGGAGAATTCCTAAACGAATCATCGCGGAAAAGTAGAGGTAGTGGAATCCTCATTCTTCCCGCTTCGGTGTGGTTTCGCGGCGGATAGCAGAAGGGTCTCGTTACGTCAACGAAATTCTCGACATTTTACGTTAAATTTCCGTTCCGTGTTAATGAACGACTTATCTTCATATTTGCCGTCGTCACGCGGAAGGGACCGAGACAGCTCGTTTACGGAAGTCGGCTGGCCAACTATAGCGATTATGGAATTAATTGAGACCCAGCTCAGTCCATTTTGTTATCCGAGTAAATTTCAAGTTTCTGCTAAATGCCCATCGGTGTGGCTCATTTGAAAACGAGATTGACATTTCGAAATTGTCGTCGCGATTGTAGATTTGATATTTAACCACTGAAACCGTGCACAGTTCTACCTTGCTGTTCAAACGTGTAAACTCTATTGGGTCAGTGCATATAACATTATAGATTATAAATAACATTGGTCTCTGTTTATTTATAGTACATGTGAAAGAATAAGAGATTTGGCACAGTCTCAAGGAATCGGTGGATTATATTAATAATCTTAATAGCGTGAATTGTACCAGTGACAGTAATAATTATATCTACAGAGTGTCCCCATTAACCCCGCCACTCTTAATTATTTTGTTGTTTACAAAGGTACCAAAAAACGCTTCAGAAGGAAGTTATTTTGCTTCAGGGAGGACATTTGGCTGTGAAGTTAAAGATCATTTCAAGGTCATGTTATTGTACATTTTCTATTCGCCCTTCTCATGACAACAAAAAAATAACTCACTCCATTTAAGGAAATATTACTATTCGCAACCCCTACAAAATATAACCTTAAAATCACACCCTTTTTATTAAGTATTCCACTTGCATTCTTTAATAATTAGAGAATATTACACTACGTTATATGTTGTACTAATATTTCTAAAAATTGTATGCGCTATCAATGAATGAAAATTGTATAGTATTATTATATAATTATTATGAAGAATAGAGAAGCAATTATGTGCGATCATGCAAAAGGAAAAAAATACACCAGGTAATCTTTAATCGCGCCAATGTCCCCCATTCGTGTCGACACGGAAGACTTTTCATTAAATTACATTATCCAGCATTGTTTCCCTTTTGATTGCACGTCAAGATTGCACGATCGCGTACACGAACCGCCAGTGATGCCGTTGTTCTTCATTACTATTCGCAACGCGTTGAAATTGCATTCAACGGAGGAATGACTGCAAGTGGAAGCGGAAACTCGATATTTCTAATTCGAACAGAAATGTAGTGTATGGTGTTGTATTATCGCGCTTATCGATTGAAATTATTCCGAATTCTAAAAAAAATGGAGGAGTAGAGCAACAGCTGCTTTTAAAAATGATTTTGTATTGCTTTTGTATTCCGCTCAACAGTATCGATAGAAGGTATTTTCTGCTGAGTTTATACAATTTTGTATGTGTTTACTCGGTTCAAAAGTAGAATTTTTCATTCTTCAGCCTATTTGCTGGCCATGAAATCGCTTTATTGCCATTCAGATATTTTTAAAAAATTCGTATCACTTAAACCTGAAGTGCAAATGCTACTTAAAAATTGTATTCATATTGGTGCATAATAAATTGAATAATGTCGCTTCTGGGAAAAATGTAGCTTCCTCATTAGTATTCACCCCCTTTTTTATACTTACCCCTGTTTGTGGACAAAAAATAACTTAAACGTAACAAAGAAATGTATTGCATGAACGGTGGACGAATATTGTGAGGATGATGCACAATTACCTCAATTTCTTTTCTATGAAAATGGAGAAATTATAACACTTCATTATCCAATTGAAGGTTTAACATCTATATTTTAGAACTCGGGCGACAATAAACAATTTGGAGTACGTAGAAAGATAATTCAAGCCGCCATCGGGTGTTTCACTGTGCGTACTTTTCGAACTTTCTCGCTTCTCTGCGTTTATTCATACTCATAAGCTTCTGTACCATTCAAAGCATCGCTATTCTACATACAAAGTAGCCAGAACGACTATTAAGTTAACAGTATCAACACTTTCAAATTGATAATTGTGTTATGATAATAATGCTTCCGTTCCTATAACCGAATTTGTCTTTAATACTAAGTTTAAATAAAGGATAATTTAGGAATAAATAGTAAAGAACTCGCGAGGAACATACTAAATAACAGCATGACCTATCTAACTTGACCATCCCAAATATCTTGTTTATTTTTTATAATAGGCAAAAAATTAAAAAGGAAAAAAATATTCGGTTTGAAGGGCGACCGAAATGGTGGACAAACAAATATTCTCAAGGTCACTTTTTCGGGATTTCAAAACCATAGAAGTTTTTATAATACTAAATCTACCACGACCGGTTAAATGACCGTTTTTTAAATTTCGTTTAGAATTTCCTACATACAACGTTATTGCACCGCCTAGTTAACTTGTAAAAAATGCGGTGAAAAAGAATAAAATATACATTATTTATTTCGAAATAAAAAAACATATTTTTTCATTATCAAATTAACTATTATTTTCATTCTATAAGACATATATGTTGTTTTAAAGATTGGTCATTTGACTGATCACGGTAGGAATAGATATACCTGAAGTGTCAGTAGCTTTAATATTAAATGGGACTACATATTTTTGATACGGCGATATGATAGATAAGGTCAAGGCGAGTCCAACGATCTATGATATTATGACCTTCACGTGACCTTGAGTACGAAAATGTCCGTCAACATTAATACATTTCTGCAAAGGATTTATAAAAGATTCACTCATTGATGTTGGTACAGGCAGTTGTGAAACGTTCTTTCATGTCTTCTGGTGTTGTGGGAACGTCGTCATAAACTATTGTTTTAATCTTACCCTGCAGAAAAATGCAAAAGTCTAAGATCGGGTGGACGTGCAATTTTTCAACAACTTGTAGAGGGATCATTGCTTATTGCAACCAACACAACAGTTTGTACATCTTCCCCAGCAGCCAGCTTCGATCGTTCTCTTGTTGGCAGCTTAACATTGGCTGTACTTAAGAATAATTGAAATACGCGGTCCAAACTTGGTTCAGAAGGGTGATTTCTTTCCGGGTACCTTTCTGCATATAGCTGGGCTGCTTGTACAGAGTTCCTTGCAGTCTCACTATAAATTAAAACCATTTCAACTCTTTCTACTTCACTGTACAATACCATTGTTTCGTACAAATAACATAATGCCAAACAATCACCAACTCGAAGGCATTAAACTGAGATTCTGAACTGATTGTAGTAAACGAAGAAAGACACTAATGTACGAATGCTTACAATTTAATTCGATGAGCAGTGTTGACACAGGCTACAGGAAACATGTTTACTAATATTAAGGAAGAAAGGAAATATTATAGAAGGAAGGCTTGATATTAGTTCATCCTTTGCACTGTTTTCATCAATATTGTAAGATAAATTTTACCTCATTAGTCATCTAATCACATTTATTTCACAATTTAAAGCAACAGTTTATGTTGACGTTCCCACAACACCAGAAGAAATAAAAGAATGTTTCACAACTGCCTGCACCATCAGTGAGCAAATTATAAGGAGGGCTGAAGAATATTTTATAAATCCTTTGCAGCAATGTATTGATGTTGACGGACATAATTTTGAACACCTACTAAAATAAATTATCCCTCATTAATCATCTAATCATGGTTAATTCACCATTTACATCAATGATCCAAGTTTTCTGAGTTCTTTGTGTCCAAGGTCACGTGAAGGTTATAATATCATAGGTCGTTGGGCTCGTCTTGAATTTAGCTATCATATAGCAGCATCACAAATATGTAGTCCCGTTTAAAAAATCTTCGAGGGTTTTGAAATCTCGAAAACAATGACTTCGAGAAAATTTCTTTGCCCTTAATTACGTTGGGCCCTTCAAACCAAATATTTGTTTCCTTTGACATTTTTCCCTATCATAAAAGGTAAGCGATATATGTAGGATGCTCAAGTTAGGTGGGACACCCTGTGTTAGGGTAAAGCAAAATACTGCTCCTTTTAGTAAAGAATTATACAGTTAGTATAACTCCGTAGACTTACAGGTCCGCGCAGCACTTAATAAATAGATAGATCCCTCCTTTATAAATATGCTGTGTGGCGATAAGTTTGTTTAACGCAATCGCGAACAGTGTCGTTTATAGTTTAGACTGGGATTCGTTATGGAGGCGATGTCAACGCGGTCTAAATAGCGTGTAGTGATATAGCTGTTAACGACAGAGAACATACGTATATGGAAATTCATCGCCGTTTACTGGTTGTTACGGTGAAAAAGAACGGTTATTATTGCGGCCCAATAACGCTCGACCACACCCCGCAGCACGCTTAACCCTTGATGCACTTACGAGTTTGAAATTTGAAGTCATACCGCTCCCGCCTTATAGCTCAGATCTGGGTCCATTAGATTTCCATTTTTTTATATAATACAATTGAAGAGAGCCTTAAAAGGATCTCTTTTCAAGTCTAACGATAAAGTTGCGGCAGCAGTAAAGTCCATTCATTGACGAAATGAAGAAATTTGTCACGCTTTGGCAGAAATGCATCGATGTACACGGCGCCTGCTTTGACAAATAAATACGGTATTTTGTAAATAAAGAATTTGACTTTAATTTCCCTTTGTCTCATTTCGATACCTGATTTAGTTCTCAAGAAACAACCGAGTGTGCATTACTTTTCAGCTGCTCCACGTATTTAATCTATTTATTATCTTCGATGCGTACAAATGAAAAAATGTTGCAAATGAAAAAGAATGACCTCTGCGCCATTTGCTTTCACCAGAATAAGTCCTGTCCCCATTCAGGGACAAGTTATGTAACGTTACAACTCCTCGAATCGCCTAGTATATCCAGTAGAACATGCTAAATGTCAGACCCGAGGGTTACAAAGGCGATCGCGGTACCATAAATAATAGCAAGAATAATGAGAAGCGTACTTCGACGGAATTGCCGCTATCTTCAGATGATTTGATACTGTTCATTTTCCGTGAGAATGTATTGCCGTCTGTTAGCCCAGAGAAATTGAGGACCGATCTGGGGATATCGATCTTTATTTCAAACCCTCTTACTAGAATTATTGCACGTCGTTTTGCGCGCATTTTCGGATTAAGTTTGAGGAGTTATTGCATCTCGTACTATTTTGCAGAAAACATGCAAAAGAAGAGAAGGTATTCAATGTTAAAATACAATAGGTGAAAGTTATTCGTCTTTGTAGTTAATTTAGGAAGTTAATCTGTTATTAAAACTTAAAATATCATTTAAAATTTTTTTTAAAGTTCAGTTTTGTTAACTTATTTTCAGAAAGCTGTAATGGTACTAACTAACAAAAGAAATTGTATGACAGGGTTAAAATAATTCAACACAGATAATTACAAATCCATGACTCGTTTATTAAGAAATACTGTATTGTTCCGACAATTGCGAAGTGGTGGTACGAATATAATGGCTCTTCAAGCTGTGAGCGCCTCGGCGCAGTCGCCTCGAAATCGTCGAACGTCGCATCAGTCGACGGTGAATCGAAGCCGCGAAACGTCGCCGGGAAAATTATTTGGCGGTTCAAGTAATAAACCATACGCTTTCCGTACCGCTCAATTTCACCCCCTTCTATTACGTATGTATGTTATCGTTCCGCGGCCGATTCTAGGCGGATGCTGTGCCCCTATAAATACGATTCTCTCGTGTTAAAACGTACACCGAACGCTTAATAGAAGCAAGTACAACATCAAGTGATTTCATTTTTTTTGTCAATCTCGTTACCATCGCATTTGCGCTCCGAATTTATTTCGCTGCTCGCCGTCCTCTTACGCCTCTCCAGTTGACCCTGTCGCGATTTCCTCGATCGAACCGCTCACTATCATCAACCGTATGCCAATCGTACCAGCGACCGTGAAATTTCGCGGGCCGAGAATAATTAAATGATTGAGCAGTCGCTCGAGGCTGCCATCGGACACTGCTTCGACATGCGATTTCCCTTCACGAAGGGACCGCGGTGTCTTGACAGTCGACACAACGAATTCCTCCACTTAACACGTGACGTGACCCCCCCCCCCCCCGCCCCGACGCAAGAGTGCGCCGTTTTCCCATAATATTCGAACACATTGCGTCATACGACAGAGAGAAGACGCGGACAAAGAAACAGACATAGAGACAAAGTCGTTTAATCGCCGCGACGCGTGTCGACGTTTGCCCTTACAGTTCTAGCCCCGATCTCGGGGACGAAACGTGTATCAATATACATCGTGATGTCGCTATGAGCTACCGGCTGGATCTCCTCAAAGATCTCTGCAATTTCAACGCGAAACGCGATTCGCTTGCCGCGAGGATCGTTCGCGTGAGCGTCGTTGATGCGAGTAGGCGTGAGTAGCTGCGTTTTGGTCGCCGGTCTCGCAGCCTTCGTTCGCTGGAACCAACAGTTCGTTAACCTACCGATTCTTTAGGAGTTCCGTGCAAATCAGTAGCGTGAGCAGGTGCAGAGAGAAGTAAAGCCGCGGAGTGGATGGACCAGTGGAGGCGAGCGCGTACGCGTACGACGAGTAACATTCCTTGTAGGACTCCGGGTTCAGCCTGGTGACCGTGCAGTAATGATGTAGGGCACAGGCTCCGTTTAGGGGCCCCCCGCAACCCCATATCTGTTCCACCTCTCGGGGCAATGAGACCGTGTTGGCTGCGTAGTATCTGCGAGACACAAACGACGCCGTGCGTGGAAAGATAATCGTAGAGCTGACTATTCTATGCCCAGAATAAGAACAGACACAAGTTTGGACGTGTTTTCGACCGTTCTGCGCAGATCCACGCCTGTCTACCGATTTCACGCTCGTGATTGCTGAAAACGCTGTCTCTGGCAATGAACGACAAAAGCACTTGAGTGCCGAGTCATAGATACGGGCCCAGAGCGTAGTGTACATACACGGTGGTCGAAAAAAAGACGCATTGCAAGATATTTCAGAATATCACGCTACAATGTTTCGATGCAAGAGTGGATTGAAAAAGTCATCCGAAATGAAAAGTCCAGAAAGCATTAATAACTTAATATATAAGTGTACGCTCAGTACGAACCTATTCTTAAACTAAAAAATGCTCCAATTCATGCTATCATGAAATGTTAACTTGTCATTGTAATTCATGCTTCATTTCACTAATTTTGTATGCATTTCTTAGGGGGCCACGGATTACAGCCGAATATATTCAAGCGGAGAGTACTGCATGCATGGTCTTTGTAATGATTTTTCTGAAGAAAAAGTTTTTGTAAGCCGTGTATATATAGATACGGAATGAATTCGGTCACCGTGTTATGAGGGCGTAGCACGTGAGGCCGTAAAGGGAGAGAGGGGGCAGCAGGCAATTAAATAAAGATGTTGGTGGCCCAGCAGGGTTTCGGGCCTGGCGACGCCTAGTGAGACCAGCCCATGCGCGAAACGGGTCTATTCTTATTCTGGACAGAGAATACGCTATGGAGATTGGGAAAATTTATGGAATGGAAATTATTAATTCAACAACGCCGAATAATGAGTTGCTGTACAGAGCGGATCGACGTCGGACCGCGTCGACCACTTTCCTGGCCTGATTCCTGCGGGTACAGGTGTCGCGTGGCCGCACAACTTTGTCACGAGCAATTTGTGGCACTCATCTGTTGACCACAAGCTTGGGGTGGAGGAACTTTCAAGGTTCTTCGTATAGCACCATATACTGCTTCGCGCGAGTGCAATCGCCGTAATGAGAGGGGAATGATTTGAACGCTTTAAAGCGAAATTCAATTACGGGGTCGCCCTCGAGATTGAACATTTTTTCAACGTTGCGAGAATTTCTCGGGTCTTAATAGATTTACCAGTTGGGGTTTGTTGAACGTGCAAAGCTGTTGGGTTAGATTAGCTTTGATGTAGGTAAATTGATACTGTGTTTTGATTCTCTTGATGCTAAGGTAAATGAAGGTTTAATGGGAGAGATAACACCACTACTATTTATGTCAATTATACTTAGAAAACGTTTAGTTTCAGAATCTTTCGAAACTGTGGGCAAACTATTTTTCATGACTCTGTAAGGTGCAAGATGGGACAAGTCAGTACTGGAACGATAAATCTACTTCTTGCATATGTAGCTAAGGTCAATTAGCAATTGTAAACTTTTTACAAGTGGAATTTAGATTTTATTCTGTACGAGGCCACTGAAACGAGAATTTCTATTTGGATGGAAGTCTGTGACGGAATGAAATATTACTATCGTTACGATTTAAAACCTCTTTGAAGTCGAAATCGTAAAAATATTATGGAACGGTATTAATAATTTTATTCAATGGCTGCAATTTGGATGTACACTTATCTTCTTCAGTTTTACCATACGTCTACTCATTTGGAAATGATCATTGACGTTATTCAGAAGCATATTTCTTTGTCATCTAAATATGCGTACTGTATTAGGATCATTTATTTAACAAAGTAAATAAGCAAATGAAAAGCAAATTATTCTACAAATTTGCGGAATCATCAGATACACATACGTTCCAGTACTATTACTGCACTCTGCACAAAGAAAAGACCACTCGACTCTCAAAGCATCGCTTAGTATCACAGAAATTGAATACCCAAAACCACCCAAAAAATTATCGACCCACGCAGCACCAAGCAGTCTCAATTGACTGATAAATGTCAGAAAAACAGTGGCTTTAACGTCTCATTTTCCAGAAGCAAGTGCCCCTAGAGAAAGCGGCAGACAGTTAATCGATAACAGCGAAAGGATGATCGATGTTCGCTGTCCACGATAGGATCGAGGTCACGTATACCCGTGTGGCTGGATGGAAAAATTTGTCGATCGATTCGTTTACGTACCTGACGAAAGCGTAATCATTGAATTGCGTGAACCGGTCGGCCAAATCGTGAAGAGTAATAGCCGTAATTTCCTGGAGGTCGTAGTAGTCGAGCAAGGAGTACTCCACCAACCAGTTCGCCGTCCCGATTGAATTCGCATCCGGCAGATTAAGATAGTACTGCGTATAATCCAGCACCTGGATACGACAGAACAGAGAAGAGGATGGGTCCATTTGGGATCCTATATATTCTCGTCTCTTTCAATCGAGACGTCCGCATAAATAGGGACCGCCGTCACGCAGACGAATGGAGATTATGAATGCCAAGTAGCGCTGAGCGTTTCCACCTACCTGACCGGTATTAGTTTCGAACTTGTACAGTCTCAGACCAGGGTTGTTCGGCCCTCCGGGCGTGCTGGGTGATATACTCGGTGCTATCATTATCCAAGAGACCGGTACACCTGCCAGCACGAACGTCATCATAAAAAAGTCGATTATTTTGCGAATTTCTGCTGGTATCTATTTATGTATGCAGATAGACAGCAGCGATACAGGAGAAACGGAATAATAGGGCTGTTGGAGGGTTGGTGAGGTTTTTAAAGTTTGTTCAGCCCACTAGCGTGTCCGATAAAGCGGTCCGTAAAACTAGTGGAAGGTAATCTAGCTACCGAAAGACACACGTCAAGAGTTTATTGATTATCGCTTGTGACGCTAGGAATTTTGATGTAGGGATGCAGAGAAATGTCTGAGCTTAAAGCAACCCGATGGACCTACATTATGTCATAAAATGCAGCCCTCTTCTCGTTTGGAGTCGCTTCTGAACAACAGCGATAACGTTTCGAATAGCTATATGGTCGTAGACAATTTTTTCGAAGTATAAAATTTTGCCAGATCAGCACTAGTCAGAAAGAACCCTAAATATATTATACAAATAAACTAAATGATGAACAACCTGACAAACATTTAGATATGTAGCAAATATAGAGGTTTCGAAGAAGCTGGCTGAGTGTTTTCTTCTGTTCGTAATACGGTAAACAATTATTTTACAGTTGAATTTGAATCTCAAGTAAAAACTGGTATTTGCTTGAAGATGTACAGAATGTTGATTTACAAAATTATCTATTGGATTTATATCTGTTAATCTGTAATATGCAATGTATATCCCTAAGGTCTAACCACCATTTTGCAGGCATTTCCGATGGTCCGTTAAAGGAATGACTTAAATAAAAGAATAAGTCATTTCAAGGTCATAATATTATACGTCCTTGAATTCGTTTTGATATCAATTACAACATATAGTGACAATTAGAAAAGGCGACTTTGATTTGTTATTGAAAAAGGTTGTCTTTCAAATTTTTAATATGCAAATGTTGGCGAATCCAAAACTAAAAAAAAAATTGGAATTTTGTACAAATATAGTTCATGTGATGCGAATAACGGAACAATCTTTGTTTCCTGCGGAAAAAAGATTCTAGAGTCGAGAATACCCTCTCCAAGGATATCTTACTTTTCATATTATCGTTAATATTTAAGAAATTATATGTATAAGATACAGAAAAGAAGTTAAATTGAAAGTAGTACTATTTCTTATGGTCTGTATTACAAATGTGAACACTTTTTTTTCATTGACCCCGTTACACACTTTTTGGTAATATTTTACATCCACAATATATAACATAAAAAACACTACAACATAAAATTCTTTTTTCTGTATCTTATACGGGGTGTTTAAAAAAACCATTCAATATTTACATGGTGCATAGAACACACTATACTGAATGAGTAAAAGAAAACCTTAGTAAACATGGGTCCGAAGCTCAACCGTTTCAGAGATATAAACATTTTTGTATGTGGCCTCATGACTGACTTAGAACTACAGTCGCGGATTCTCTTAAGAAGTGATTTATAAACATTGGGGAAACATTGCGTGCAATACGTAAAAAGTCGTAAAAATACTTTTCTGCTTTTGATCTATGTTTACTAAGGTATTTTTACTCAGTACAGCGTGTTCTATGCACTATACAGGGTGTCCCCGGATTAAACGATCAAACTCCACCAGGACGTTCTATAAATACAAATAAGAAAAAATGTTATATAAACATAGGTCTGCGAACGCTTTATTACATTGAAAAGAAGTTTATGTTTCTGTTTCAAACTGCCGTCCCCTGTTACGAATTCAAGCTTGGCATCTTAGGGAAACTCAATTTATCACTCTTCGAATTTCATCTTTATCTTGCTTTAGTTCAGTGAATGCACTATTAATCCTTTCTATTAGTTCCTACCGCTAATTGGCATTTGAACGATACGCAATCACTTTCACTGTTCCCCACGGATGAAAATTTAGCAGTGTAAGATCTGGTGGTCTCGGGGACCAAGCAATGTGTTCCCTTAATCCATTTTTCATGAAAAGATTCGTTCAACCATTCTCTAACAGGTCTGGCGTAATGTGCCGAGCAAACATCTACCTGGAATATCTAATTTTTATTATGACTCTTTTTATAAAGCGTTTGCAGACCTATATTTATATAACATTTTTTTTCTTATTTTTACTCATAGAACAGTTTTACACATTTTAACACTTTGTATAGCTTCTTAAACATTAACGATAATATGAAAAGTAAAATTTTCTTGGAGGGGGCACTTTCATCCGCACGAAAGTTTTTCAGCAGGAAACAAAAAGTGTTCCGTTATTAGCATTACATGAACTACATTTGTGCAAAGTTTCAAATCTTCATTTTTCGAGTTTCCGAACTTCCCTTGTAAGTAACTTTCGTGTAAAACATTTCTTTGACAGACCAGCGAAAATGTTTGAAAAATGATGGTTAATCTTAGGGGATACACCCTATATATATATACAGGGTGTAACGTAAAAGGTGTAGGAGCCGGAAATGGGGGATTCCTGAGGCGAAACTGAACAACTTTTTCCTTTGCCAAAATGTCGGCTGAGGCTTTGTTTTTGAATTGTTAACGAAAAACACTGGCCATTCAGAGCGCGCGTAGAGCCCGCGCTCAGGGACGGTCCACGGCGCATCGTGCTAGGTAGCGATGTTCGACCGGCGCCCCGAATAGTACGCGCCGGTATAGCACGAAGCAAAAGTTAACATCGAATTATTCATTATTAATTAAAATATAAATGAAATTAATTTGCCGTTATCAATTGAAGAAAAAAGTATTAGAACGGACTGACTAACGTGCCTATCCAGTACAACGTACGTTAAATTTTAAACAATTCGCCAACAACTAAAATTAGACTTACCCGTTTCTCCAAAAATGAACCTGCTTCGACGAAAATAGGTCACTGTGTCATCCTACCGATCCTGACCATTGCAAGTAGGTATCCCGTAGTGCAAGACAGCTGATGTTACGGCCAGGTCAGCGAACTCACTTTATTTGACAAAACCTACTACCTGCACGGCAACTATCACTGGGTTATTCTACCGATCCTGGCCACTCGAAGAACAAACACATGGTGCACAAGAGCCGATGTCTCGGTTGGAACAGTGAAAGAACTTCGTTACACAAAATCTCCATCATTGCACGATCACTGTCACTTTGCTCTTCAAGATTTGAATTTACGAAATAAGTTGTTCCCACGTATGAATAATTGGTTGCCCCGAAGGGGGCCGATTGTTTTTAACTATGAAGGGGCTGGATACAGCCGCTGCTATTACCGAATACACTTTTCCACGTTCGGCAATTTCGTTGTCTTGTTCCCGAGCAAGTAGTAATTGACAAGCTTTGCATTTTAGAAGTTAACTCTTATTTTATTGAAAGTAAAAACAGCAATTGCAGTACCGGAGAGATCTTTACTGCTGGGCATTCGGACTAATTCTGTCTTGAGAAATTGTGACGCGCTTTGCAACGGTGGACAAGGGGCTGTTCGAAGAATGTTATAAGGGAGAGTTACGGGTCGTCGCGGGGAGCGCGCTTTATGGTGAAGAGGCCCTTTAGGCCCACGTGCTGGCCAGCAGAGTTTTTCGGTTCCCAGGAAACACGGCCGTGATGAACTTAGCGAAGACATTTTCCAGTCGCCGGAAAAGGTATAGCATTACAAAGGATGTAGTAAAAGACATCTAACAGTGTCTTGAACTGTCCGCAGCGCTTTCTCAGCGACTAGAAAGTGTCTTCATTAAATTCGCCACGGCCGTGGTTCCTGGGAACCGAAAAACTCTGCTGGCCAGCACGTGGACCTCAAGGGCCTTTTCACCATAAAGCGCGCTCCCCGCGACGACCCGTAACTCTCCCTTATAACATTCTTCGAACAGCCCCTTGTACACCGTTGCAAAGCGCGTCTCAATTTCTCAAGACAGAATTAGTCCGAACGCCCAGCAGTAAAGATCTCTCCGAAACTGTAATTACTGTTTTTACTTTGAATAAAATAGGAGTTAACTTCTAAGACGCAAAGCTCGTGAGTTACTACCCGCCCGGGAACAAGACAACAAAATTTCCGAACATGGAAAAGTGTATTTAGCAGTAGCATCGGTCATATCGAGCCCTTTCAAAGTTATAAACAATCGGCCCCTTTCGGGGCAACCAATTATTCATACGTGGGAACAACTTATTCCGTAAATTCAAATCTTGAAGAACAAAGTGACAGTGATCGTGCAATGATGGAGATTTTGTGAAACGAAGTTCTTTCACTGTTCCAACCGAGACATCGGCTCTTGTGCACCATGTGTTTGTTCTTCGAGTGGCCAGGATCGGTAGAATAACCCAGTGATAGTTGCCGTGCAGGTAGTAGGTTTTGTCAAATAAAGTGAGTTCGCTGACCTGGCCGTAACATCAGCTGTCTTGCACTACGGGATACCTACTTGCAATGGTCAGGATCGGTAGGATGACACAGTGACCTATTTTCGTCGAAGCAGGTTCATTTTTGGAGAAACGGGTAAGTCTAATTTTAGTTGTTGGCGAATTATTTAAAATTTAACGTACGTTGTACTGGATAGGCACGTTAGTCAGTCCGTTCTAATACTTTTTTCTTCAATTGATAACGGCAAATTAATTTCATTTATATTTTAATTAATAATGAACAATTCGATGTTAACTTTTGCTTCGTGCTATACCGGCGCGTACTATTTGGGGCGCCGGTCGAACGTCGCTACCTAGCACGACGCGCCGTGGACCGTCCCTGAGCGCGGGCTCTACGCGCGCTCTGAATGGCCAGTGTTTTTCGTTAACAATTCAAAAACAAAGCCTCAGCCGACATTTTGGCAAAGGAAAAAGTTGTTCAGTTTTGCCTCAGGAATCCCCCATTTCCGGCTCCTACACCTTTTACGTTACACCCTGTATATATATATATATATATATATATATATATATATATATATATATATATAGCGTATTTCATTAGGCTAACGATATTATATTCACGCAATTACTAGAAATATTCACAATGGAACATATGTGTATCCCCTACCTAAAATCATTAACTTCAGGCAATTAAGTAAATTGCTCGTTCCGTTTCTCGTTAGACCACTTTAAATCGATGTTCAAATTACAAACGTCACGAAGAACAATTATCTGCCCCGAGCTTAATACGTTTTATAGATTTTCGTGTCAACTCAAAACAACGACGTATGTGGTTCAATAATAAAGTAATATAGTTCAATGATCCACGTTTTTCCGTATTGCTTCGTGACCGAATTGGGCGACATTCAAACATGTCCAACTCTTGTTGCATCCTTAACGAGCTTCAGCTAAAATCGACCAGCCAGTGAGAGTGCTTACATTGGCAGTGACAAAGACGAAACGCGATGGGTCGCTGCGGACTGAAAGAGGTTGAAAGACAGAAAGTACGACAAAGTGTTTGCAACAGAAAAGCGCAGAGTCTACATTGAGGATCGTGATGTTTTGCGGGCAAGGGGAGACACGGTAACAGAGGAATCGTAGGAAAAAGAATGAACGTCGCTTTCGTTCCCATTACGATGTACCGAAGATTAAACGCCCCGCGCGAGAATTCCGCGCACTTAAGTTCAAACCCCGAAGAAAAGCGACGCGTCGGTAAAGCAGGTGTACGAAACCGTACAAAATGTAGTATGAAGCAAACGTAAGTTATGGTTGTGTTCGCGACGCACAGCGTGAGACAAGGAGAACGTGAGGGAAAAACGCAGCAACTCGTTGAACCGCGCACCGTAAAAGGTTGAACAGGGTTGTTGCTTGCATATCGATCTGACCCGACTGGCTTGATTCACCTATGCTCCGACCATCACACCAGCCTATCGTCAGCGCTAAGAGAAAACGCACACGTACCAGTATCGCTGTAAACCACGCGAAAAGTGTCCGAGTGCCAGTGACCGAAGAACTGACCACGAATGATATCAGAGTATAGCCGGATCGTCTGGAGGTACTTGCTGTTGTGACGTTCGCTCATAACGGGTGCTCCACTTTCGCGATCGTCCACCCCGGGAGCCGTATGGCCCACGATGTAAACCTGTGAACGATTAGTAATCTGTAAATTTTAGCTACTTTGACTGAATGGCAGAGTAGTACACAATCTTTATGAGAGTTGCACATGGTATATAAAAAATCAATGTCATGTGTATCATAGCGTGATTCTACACCTCTGGATCGGTGGACATTCGGAAAGGAAACTTCCCGTAAAATTCATGTTGACCTTAAACCTTAAGGTCAAAACTTTTTTTATCCTATTTCATTCTACTCAGCGTGAGGATAAAAAGTGTCAAAGGAACCGTGGGTCGCAACTTAACCGTTTTCTTGCAATAATAATGTTAATATTTTGAATTGGTTAACACGGCTCACAGGGACCGACTTCGGCAATCTAACTTTACTTTATTCAAAAATAAGCTGTCCCAAAAGGTACTAAAGTTTAGGTCATTGAATAGCCTATAAGTCTGGCAAGTAGTATCTAATCTTCTTTTTTGTGAATGTTCCTTACATTTAGTTGCAAAATTGAATTTAACTTCATATTATGATTCCGCGGTTAATTCTTTAAACGCGGATAACTCTAGTGTGCATAGATATTTCATAATTTCGTCTGGTAGTAGCTTTCAAGACAGTAAATATTATTAACAAGTTTTATCAAAGTGTCTTTATTTTAAGTATTAACATTGTGCGGTATAATTAGAAATTCTTAGCGTTTAAGTAGAATTTTCAAATTATCTACAGGTCTCAAAAATCAAGTTCAAGCAGAATATTAATTTAGGACTCAGGAGAATTATGTATTGAAAACTGTTGGTTGCGCATTTGCGCGGGAACTGTTTATGAAAAATTTTGGTGTGTCTGTAACAAAATGTTCCGTGCGGGCGAACTACTATTTCGCTCCCAGTGAAAAGTAAAAAAATGTTTTCGTTTAATTTTACTTTAAGATAGGTGCAAATGCAATAGCTAATGTTCAAATGATTAGCGATGAAATCTACAAAATACGGTATTGTTTATATCCACAAACAGTGACATATTTAATATAATATAGATTTTTGTTTTCATCGAATCCAAAAATATCAAGTAGTAGTGTTTCTTCATTCAAACCGACCAAAAAGCATAGTACCAGCACAGATGTTAAACATTTATTAAGAAATCAAGACGAGATTCCACCGTTAGATTGCAATGATTGCTTTGACGACAGAGATAACTGATAACGTTTTAGTTCTTGATAAAGGTTAGTTGAATAAAAATTTTACCTTCGCCATGTGCTCTGAAGACAATGAATGAATACCAAAGAAAAAGCCAGGCAAACAACTTAATCCAGTAAAAAATTATGAATTTAGTAAAGCCAGATTGCCAGAATCGCTCACTGTGAGGCTCCGCGATAGTATTTCTTCCCTCTTTCTTTCGGTCAGCGTGCTCTTCGATATCCTGCAAGATAACGTAGTGTTCTTTTTTCTCAGCTGCGCGCGACGATGTTCGAACACCTCTAGCTGTTATTAAAATGATGTAACTATGGGGTGTCACTAAATTTTTAGTTCATGCATATAACGTGAAAATAGTTTGCATTGTGTTTTATAATATTATTCTTACAGGATATAGTTACTACGAAGTGAGAATGGACTGCCTTAAGCCGCAAGACGCATACCTCATACCTCACAGCTGCAAAATAACAAGGGTTGATGCAGATCTTAAAACTGTAGCCTCGTTTCTAATACATTTCATTTATACAACAGGCTTATATTTTCCAGACAGGTATACAGGCAAATATACTGCGATTTTGCAACCCATAATGGCAGGCGACTACGTACAGAATAATCGCGCTATGGTAGCCGTGACATTGAATTTTAATACAACCTGTACATTACTTTAGTAAAAACTGTTTCGAGTGCTTAACGCATCATAAATGCAGTACCATGCAACACTATGATAACTTAATCGAAATTAATGTTTAAATTAATTAGAAGTAATTACAGAGAAGGGGGTGATCTGTAGAAAATAAATTTAGTGAAATTTACTACCCCTAGCATTTATGAAAAATGTGGGTTGATTTATCGGTCGCGTGACATTGAACTTGAAAAATGGCAATTGCAGTTTAAGGTATGTGAAGATTGGCGAACAATTTTCGAATAGTTTTGCAAGCGTTCGTTCAGGACTTCTTTCAGAAGTTTGGGGAGAAGTTTTAATGTACTGCTAAAGATAGCCGTAAATTTTGAGAGTAATGACGATAGCAATAAAGATCTCTTTCATTATCCCGTTATACAGAATAGATTGTATAGGAGTGCCACTTCAAACGGTATAAAAAATTTCGCATCTAAGCAAACTTCATCATGTATTAGTGCTTTAATATTGTACAGTACTTAATGGCATTTTTTAATCTACATTTGTTAAAATCTGACAATTGAATTTAGAAATAACAGGCTTTGCTGTCCAGTAGTGGAGCATTTCCAAGGCTTTGAAAATTACTTGGCTATAACAGAACATCCACTTTTCTGTGTCCACATTTACTTATAACCTAATTGTGATCGTCGATAAGTCAATGCTATATCGCGTAAAGCCAATGACCATAACAGATCTTGGGCTTCTGGCTTAGTTTTGCGTTCAGCAACTACAGCTAATAATATGAATTAAACTGGACTACGTTAGCCTACATGATACGTATTTTAACCTGCCATTAATTAAATACTTTTCTAATCAATATTTTACCTTAATATTCAATAACGTATTATTAAAGTTAAATATATGTGTATTCAGCAAGGTCAACAGGTTTCAGGCAGAAACAATAACTCATAACCATATTATAAATCTATTGAACGAATTGACTGCATTGCATTAAAAAGCGAATCCTCGTAGAAAACCATAAAGATACTATATCCAGCAATGTAATACAGATGTAATACAATAACTCTGTTTGGAGGAATATCTCCGTTATTTGTAACCAAATCGAAAAATGTTTCAGACAAATCTTAACTGGTATCGAGGGGGGCATTAACTGATGTAATTAGTATCTTTCGTAAATAGGCACATATAGACATCCGAAGATCAACTTTGTTTTCTTAAATGGAATCATATTTTTAATCACATAGATCGACTCAAGGTAACATGATCTGTTAAGGTAACATGATCGAAAACTGATCGGTTTGAAAGATATTTCGACTTTAATCTAGTAAGACTCAACATGTGTAAAGCAAAGAAAGTATTAACTCTTTGGGGTTAGGTGGGTTAAAGATTGTGTCCCACCTTTTGCTTAGCTTCTTATGCATGGTGGGATATTTTTTAACCCACCTCGAAAAGTTGAAGCTGCTCGTGCTAAATAAATGAAATTAACTTTTTCTCCATTTTTTTATAATAACAAAAATTCTGTGCAACTTGGATTTTTATTTTCTTTTAAATCGTGTGCCTCAAAGAGTTAATACACAAATGCTGCATTAAGTCTTTCTTTCCCTTACACGTGGTAGGTTCTGCTAGATTGAAATTGAAAATGGCAAGTTCAGTCGATTTATGTAATCGAAATTATATAGTTCCATTTAAGAAAACAAGGCTGACCTTCGTATGTTCTATACGCATCCACTTGCGAAGATATTACTTACTTACATCACTTAATGTCCCCCTCGTCTACATTTAACTTCTGTCTAGAACATTTTTCATGACAGTAAATAGTGTCATCATCCTTTCCTGTATAAAAATTTCATTATTTATATTACTAATGCTTTAAATCCTCGTGCCTGTATAGCGAACGTAACACTGAGCTCGCGTGGCTCCATTCTGCTCAAACCCTCTCATTTGCATCGATCTCGTTTCCCGCCAAGCTAGGCAGGCGTAGCCTAGCGTACGCACTCGATTCACGAATTTTCTCCGCAGACGTTGCCGCGTGACTGCGTCTCGAGTAAGCGCAACATGCCTCGGGCGGCAAGAAGTGTTCCGTTCACTCGCTGCTACTTGCTCGCGGTAACCGCTCGTAACGAGCAACCCCCCTCGTTAGCGTTGGTAAACCGAAATCCGTAAGCGGTATCCCCGTCGCGAGATTGACGCGGGCTATACGCTCGCGGCACAAGTTGCCGCGAGACAACTAATCGAGTACACTCTCCGAATTAGACACAGCCTACGTTGATCCTTTACTGAAGCCGGAAACTTGTAAAGCGGTTGCGTGCCTAGAGCCCGGTAATAAGAAGCAAATGGAGTAGGGTGTTAAAGAGAAAAGAGAGGAAAGAGAAGGGGTAGCACAAGAAAGTAGCAACTGTAAAATTTACTGCTGAAGTGACTTATAATTCGCGAGGGGGCGGGGGTGGGGGTGAAAAGTAAGAGGGAAAAACTAGGAACGTCACAAAACAACTTTATCGAGAAAAGTAAGCTATAATAATTTAGTCCACTAGTAAAATAAGAACGTTTAATGAATTCAAGTGTATCGTTCATCACATGTAGCTTATACCTTAATTAGGCATTAGAAAATGAACGAAGAATAAAGTAATTTTCTCATTGTGATTTTAATCGTTTCTCAAGTTTGAACACTGTATAATAACATTGAATCAAGATGAGAAATTTTCAGTTTATTTCCATGTTTTTAGTAAAGAAAAAGAGAGGGAAACCACACATTTTACGAGATTAATAACATTGTGCAACAAATTTGAATTTTTTTTTTGTTTTGAAATATCCATTAGGTGATCCTTATAGAGTTTATCGTTCTGAATACGAATCCTACTACCAATAGAAGTTTCTATCGTTTTTTGTTTGCACGCAATACGTTATTTTTGTCCAAAATCGTATGCTTTTACAAAAAATCATATTTTCCAAAAACTGTACGTGATGCAGTAATTCTGCTTCCGGATTCGAAATTCAGGACGATAAACTCTATAAGGATCACCTAATGGGTATTGCAGATCAAAATTTGTGTTGGTCAGTGTAATCAGATACTTTGTTTCTTACTTACTTATTATATATGAGCCAAATGTCTTTAATCACTGAACCAAATCTTTAACTCTCTTTTTTTATGGGAGAATATAAATTTTACAATCTTTATGACTTGGCAGTTTTGAAGACCCATTCGCCAGACGCAAAACGTGGTATAAAATGGAAAATTAGGAAAAATGGACATTCCTCATTTCCCCCCTTTTCCTGTGACTTTCGGTCATAGAATATTTATGACATTCGAAAGAGATTCTTAATTTAATTATTTTTTAATTGGGAGATGTATGGGACGAGATTTATAACTGCAAAATCTACAATTAATTAGATGATAGACATAACGAGTTTACATTTTAATTACTGTCGGGTCCCTTTTGTCGATATTAAAAATAGATTCGGAGTTATCTTTTTCTTGATCGACGCACCACTTTGTATACAATTTGTTAAACATCTAAGATGACTGCATAAGTGCTGTCCTGCTTTATTTCATATTAGTAAATACTTTTCATGTTATTTTACTTTTTGTTTTATTTCATCCATTCTAGAAAAGATCGCATCAAATACTAATCTTTGCTTGAAATAAAAACGTGAATATTTCGCATTGTCAGTTATTCCAAGCGACGCGTAATGCACATTAAAACGTGTTAATTTATGCACGACTAAAAATTTACATATCAGAAGAAGCCGACGAATCAAAAACGTTGATCCGCCGAGGCAAGAAAGCGCGGAAAGAGGAAGCGGCAAATAAATAGCGTTGGACGAAAGAAACACTTAAACGTCTCATAAAATACAACGAAAATACCCTCCCGTACAGACAACAGAAACGGAGAAATAAAGAGAAAAAGAGAAAGATTGAGTTCACGTAAAGGCAACAGCGGGCGAAAATATGACAGCGTAACCGACGGGAAGAGTTGAAGATAAAAACCGCCTGGGTAAAACGAAGAAAATGAGGACGGTTGAAAGGTGAAGATGAAGAGACAACAGAAGGGAAGACGGAGAGAACGTACTCATGCAAAAATAAAGGCAAAACGACGTCACGCTGGACAACGGGTGGTACATAACGGAGGAAAAGCAGCGAGGAGAATCAAAGAAAAAGGGAAAAGGTACATGAAGAGCCTAGAAAAATAGAAGAAAATGAAAGTAGCCGGAAGAATAGGCGCCGGTGTCGCTGAGAGAAAAGAAGAGCGTTGAGAACGGGAGCCACGGTGCACCCCGCTGTAGAACGAATAAAGAAAAGCTCGTTAAGCTGATAAGAGAAAAAAGCAAGAAAAAAGTATCTTTCCATTCGCGTAGAGATTCCTTCTGGACGAATTGCACCGCTGGGAAAAAGTGGATTTCTTTAAACGGTGAAGAACAGCGTCGATCGTGCATCGGGGAACGAAAGTTTGCCCGCCGAAAGAGATAAGAGTTACGCGGTTCGGTAGGCACGAACGATCTCGCTGCTTTCAGACGTTGCGAGCCCGTATATTCTCTGTTCCCACGAAACACCCTGCTGCACCTCGACGATCGGTTGCTTGTCGCGTACTCTCGTTACGAGCAGCAAACGCCCAGCATATTGGATCGGAAGAAATCTTTGACTGTTCTTTTATACCAGCCAAGCAGCTATAGGACCAGAATTATTGCCAGATCTCGCAGTTTGTCACGAATTCCTGAGTGCATATTTCCTTCATCGATATTTAATATTTCGTAGCTGGAATTTCGCGAACGCTTTCTGCGGTCGATGACAGTACCGGCGTGCTTTATTGCGCGAGCAATATGATTGCGTTCATGGTGCGGATGCAGTTTAGATAAAAAAAGTTGAAGAAATGGCACTCACTATTTTCTTTGTAACTTCGAAAATTCTGATTTTTTCAGACCTATTTCAAACCTATCCCCTTATAAAAATTTTAGTCGTTAGGATCAATTATAAAAATGATATTCCGTTTTGAAGGGTGTACGAATGCTTTCTACACCCGCTGTATGTTAACTAAGCATGTCTTATTTACTTTCATGTATACTGCAGACTATCGAGTTTAGAAGTCATCTTCCAGACACACAGTTCACGATACTTAGCCCCTTGTTTCCTAATCAATCTATAGGAAAGAAACCGTACCGTGTATTTTGCCGTTCATTTTAGAACACCGCGATCGTATTGCTTCCCTTCTAAAAAGGAATCCCGTTTCTGCCCGAACATATTACTTCCATTCGTATTCAGCGAATCGAAACGCTAGGTATATTAGAAGAAGCCCGAAAAATTTGATTTGCCTCGTGAAATTAAACTATTTCAAAAGCAACACAGAGAATCGGACACGCGAATATACATTATATGTATGCGTTGTGCGGTTTCTGTGACGTTCATACAGAGGCAAAATGAGACAAATTCGGCACTTCCTGGAACAAAAAATGTTCTCCTGGTCCCTTTTTGCGATGTATCGGGAAACTAAACCCGTGCCGTTTTTTTTCCAGCCAAATATGCTACGGTGGTGGGCGATGAATCTGACAGTTTAGGGAAAGAAATCCTCGGTTTCGAGAAAACTTCGGCCAACTTCTCCGCGTTTTATCGGTGGCTGACAGAGTTTCGAAAGTTTGTGGTGAATTTCGAATAGCTGCGCCAACTTCCTGTTCTCTCGTACAATTGATGGGCCTATTCTTTTTTTTTAATTATAATTTAGAGTCGCATCAACAGCAGCGGTTATTAGCGACTATTATTGGCCCGATTTAACTGATTATGGTGAGGACTTGGTGGAAAACTTGTAGAGGATAGTTAATGGGATCATGGATAGTGGTGTCACAGTCTTCACAGATCGTTGAAAATTTCGATGGTCTTGCAGAATACTAGCAACGTGTCCTGGTACGAGGGTGAGGTAATCGTCCCGATTAGGTTGTCCGTAATTTTCATGTTTCTTCTAACTTGATCATACTTCCTGCATTCAAGGATGATGTGGTTGATAGTTAAGGGTGTACTGCATGTTTCACATAGCCTGGGATGACTGTTATTAAGGAGATATGAGTGTGTTAATTTGGTGTGCCCGGTTCTTATTCGGGTTATCGCCACTTGCTGTTTTCTGTTGAATTTCATATTTGTTGTCAAGTCGTAGAAATTGTCGACTGCTTTATGGAGTGGGCTAGCATTGAAATTTCTCCATGTGCGATTCCAAACCTGTTTCCACAATGATTTAATGTGTTGGGTGATGTCGACGGAGGTGATGAGTAAGGGTTGTTCTTCAATATGTAGGGTGGATGCAATTTTTGCTTCTAGATCAGCCATAACATTCCCGTAGATATCCATGTGGGAGGGGATCCATGCCACAGTTATTGTTTTGCCAGCTTTGACCAATTTGTTGTAGATTTCTTGGTTCGCTACACACATTTCCATGGATTGTTTCATATTTTGGGTTTTTATAATGGCGGACAGTGAGTCCGAGAAGATGATGAATTTGGATTCTGGGGAGCTGTCAATGAAGTTGAGCGCCAAGTAGAGGGCATATATTTCAGCTGTAAGAATGTTATTAAACGCGTGCAGACTGCGTATACTTGCCCCTTTTTGGGTAAAGACTGCAGCTCCTGTTCCAAATTTATTTTTAGAACCGTCGATGTAGATATGGGTAGAATCAGGGTATTTGTTACAGAGGGTATTAAACCGACTTTTCCATTCCGCTACGGTTAGCTCTTCTTTTCTGTTTACTGCTAGTGATAAGTCGAGGACGGGTGCGTCTAGCATCCATGGGAGGGCATTGTGAAACCTAGTTTTTTCCATGTCCGGCAGATTGTAATTAAGTTCGTTTAGGTAGTTTTTGATTCTTTGACGGAGAGTGATTTTATTGATTTGATTTTCCGCTTGGTGCCGGTTTTTCGAGAAAAGGTCGCCGTGGATGATCGGGTTTGTAGATGTTGCAGCCCTTACGGCATATTTTATACTTAGAAGTTTCCTTCTATGTTGCAGCGATGTTTCACCAGCTTCGATCATTATGCTTCCGATGGGGCTTGTGTGAAATGATCCTGTTGCTATTCTTAGCCCCGCGTTGTGGATTGCATCAAGTTTCCGTAATACATTTGGTTTAGCCCAATCGTATATTACAGATGCATAGTCAATTTTGGACCGGACAATCGCTTTGTAAGCTTGCAAAAGGACGGTTTTATCCGCTCCCCAGTTATTGTGGGCTAAGGATTTAATTATCTTAATTCTCTGTTTGCAGTTATCGGCAAGATTATTTATGTGGTTGCTCCATGTAAGCTTAGAGTCAAACAATACTCCTAGGAGTTTTGTACATGTGACAAAACGTAGTGGGTTCATCCCTAGTTTCAACACAGGCATATGAGTTTGGTGGTGGTTAGAGAATAAGATACACTCCGTCTTGTTGGGTGAAAATTTAAGACCGTTATTTTTTGACCAGGCAAGTAGTTTGTTAAGAGCTAGCTGTATCGTTTGTTGTGAGGTGTTAACAGATTTCCCTTTACAAAGAATAGTAATGTCATCCGCAAATACTCTTGTGATAGCCGGGGATTCGGTGGCTCTGCATGCATTGTTAATAATTATTAGAAATAGTGTGACACTAATTACTGCGCCTTGTGGTACACCGTTTTCTATTGGAGTTTCCTGTGATAGGGTGCCGTTAAATTGAACTTGGACACTTCGGTTATGTACAAAATTTTTGATGAAGTTCCACATGTTGCCGCCTATTCCCATCTCCTGGAGTTTGACTAGAATTTGCCGTCTCCAGACCATATCATAGGCCTTTTCAATATCCAGACTTACTGCAAGGACATGTTGGTTATTGGCGAAGGCTTCCCGGATATGAGTTTCTATACTGACAAGATGTGACGTAGTGGAATGTCCAACTCGAAATCCAAATTGGTTACTCCCAATAAGTTTTTTATGCTCGAGGAACCATCTTAACCGGGCATTGATGATTTTTTCAAGAGCTTTGCACATGTTACAAGTTAGGGCGATAGGTCTGTAGCTGTCAGGTTTGGTGGGGTCTTTGCCGGGTTTGGGGATCGGGACAACGATGGCTTTATTCCATTTTTTAGGGAATGTATTGTTTAGCCATATAGTATTGAATATATCTAGGAGTGTTTTGATGCCGATGGTAGGCAAATTTTTAATCAAGTCGTTGGGAATATTATCGGGCCCTGGGCTGGAGCTTTTGAAATTTTTTAGTACTTCATTGAGTTCTCTTGCTGAGATAGGGGCGTTGAGGTATAGATACTTAGGGTTATTAATTTCATCGATTTCTTTCCCCTCTTGCTCTAGTTTGTATTGTTTAAATTCTTCAGAATAGTTCTCAGAGCTAGAGTTTTTTGCGAAAGTTAATGCTAGGATGTCTGCAATTTCTTGCGGGTTAGTTATAATATCGTTGCGGTTATTGGTAATAAATTGTGTGTGACAGGCCTTCCGGTTGCCTCTGATCGAATTGATTTTGTTCCAAATTTCTTTGGCCTTGGTGTTAGTAGTTAAGGTTGAAACAAAGTTGCTCCAGCTGTTCCTTTTGCTTTCTTTAATTATTTTCCTGGCGGCTGCCCGGAGCCTTTTAAATTGTATTTTATTTTCTTCTGAGTAGTGTCGTTTGTAACGGTTAAAGGCTTGTTTTGATTTCCGCACGGCTTCTTTGCATTGGTCGTTCCACCAGGGGACGGGATTATGGTTCTTTGGCGGAGAGGTTATTTCGATGGCTTCATTTGCTGCTTTGATAATAAGATTGGAGAATAATTCGGTTACAGTGTCAATTTCATTCATCTTCGTCGAGATCTTAGATTCTTGTATATACGTCGCTATCCGTTCCTTGTATAACTCCCAATTAGCTTTCTTGAATTTCCATCTTGGCCTGAACGAGTGTATGCCATGCTTCTTTGAGATGTTTTTTAGTTGAATACAGATTGGAAAGTGGTTGCTGTCATGTAAATCGTCTATTATAGTCCATTCGAGATTATGGGCATAGCTAGTACTTGCTAATTGATAGGTCGATGCAACTGAAGGTACCGTTTGCAATACTAAAATGTGTGTGTTGCTTTGTGTTGAGAAGAGTAAGGTCAGCACTTTCTAATATCGAACATATTTTATGTCCACGGTGGTCACTCTTAGTAGAACCCCATAGAGTATTGTGACTGTTAAAATCGCCAACTAGTAAAAACGGTTTCGGTAGTTGCAATATGAGGTCGTTAATTTCGTTTATTTGAAAATCAAGGCTGTTGGGGAGATAGATATTGCATAAGCATAGTTTGACTGGGCAGCTCATTTGGATGGCAACTGCTTCAATATTTGTTCCAAGATGGATTTCGTTGGAAGTAATTTCATTTTTAACGTAAATAGCAACCCCCCCGCTGGCATGACTGGAGACCGTGCGATTTTTAGCGAAGCATTGGTAATTTTTCAGTGGACCAGTGGTATTATTTATAAAATTGGTTTCTTGAATGCAGAAAGCAATGGGCTTATAGTTTTCAATCAGTAGTTGGATTCTTTCTAGACGGATAAAGAAACCATTAGTATTCCACTGAAGGATATTTGTCATCTTAATATATTATTATTAGTATCAGGTTGAAAAGAGTGACAGGAACGCTAAGTAATTCTAGGAAGAGTCAGAGTCCAAATCAGATGCCCAGCTCCTTTGGGCATTGGGGGTTGGTTGTTTGTCTAGTTTTTTACATAATCTATGAATTCTGTTTTTTATACTTCGTTCTTTTAGCAGGGGATAAATTGTAGTTAGCATTTGTGTTAATCCAAGTATATCTTCTGTGTAGTCGAGGGCGATTTGATTTGGGTTTGGAGCTCCGAATGCGTTTTCTAAGAAGCTTTTTAGTTGATGATAGTTAAGGGTAAAATTATTTTGGGGACTTTCAATTTCGCCTTTTGCTGGTTCAAGCATTTCTTCTAGATTTTTAGGTAACAGGACAGGTGATATGGGGCGTACCAGTCTTTTTTTGTTGTTGGTTGTGTTTTTTATTTTTGTGGCGGAGGGTAATATTGGAGTTTTGAATTTCGTTTCGTCGCAATCCGTTGACTCAAGTGGTGTTTCTGATGAAGTTGTTGATAGTGGCCTTTTGATACCAGTTGTAGTTGGTCTTTCCCCCATTGAATCCATTTCCATTCCGGTTTCTTTAGTTAATGTTGGTTCCGTGATTTGGGTAGGAGTACATGTCATTGGGATTATTTCTACTTGTTCGGTTTCCAGGGTGGCTTCTTTGTTAGTTGATGGATACAGAGTTTGAATGGGTGTGCTTGCCGGCAAGGTTTGGTTTATAGTTGTAATGGTGTCGTTTATTGTTGTGTTACTATCGCTTGGTTCAGGATTGTTGGGACATTGCCTGGCAATATGACCCTCCTGTTTACATAGAAAGCAGTTGAGTTTATCAGTGGTAGTGAATATTCGGTAAACTGTGTTGTCATAGGTGATCGTGAATGAGTCGGGTATCTTTTTGGCGTCTTCCGGATTGATGTATACCTGCCTTCTGAAACTCAAGATATGGGAGTACTCGGCATCTGTTAATCCAGCTTTTAAGGGTGTTATTTTGGAGCAGATTCGTATGTCGTTCTCTTTAAAAAAATCTTCGATCGACTTGTTCGGTATTACAGGTGAGACATTTGAAAGGATGATACGTTCCGCTGGTGTTACCATGGGTCTTATGTCTATTTTGGTATTGTTGATTATTATTGCCTTGAAGTTATCCGTGAGGCTGGCAACTGATTCTTTTTTGTCTAGATAGACGCAAATTCTACCATTAGAAATTCTAGATATAAATCTTATTGCTTTCGGGCCTGTTATTTTTCCTACAGCATAAGCATAATCTTTAATAGTGATACCGTCCACTGCTGGGAGAATTACCGCTTGATCTTTTGTGAGAAAGGACTCTGATTTAATGGCGTTCGCGTATGATTTTGTTGATGCAGTAGTGTTGTTACTGGTCTGTACTTTTCCGGTGGAATTGATAGAAAGCGAGCCCCTGTACTCAGAAGCTTCGTTTCTTTGGTAATCTTTTATTGGTTGCATTTTTGTTGGTGTGTGTGTGCGTCCACTGGGGTTCTTGTGTTACACTTACACTCACGGCGTAGCCCCGAGGGGCACTGCACTAATAGGTTATGATTGGCACACGCGAGCGAAACCGTAAACACGTCTGTACTCATCGACGGTAGGACCGCGAATCCCTATTCTTTTGTTAGTACATCGGATAGTACTTTGGCCGTCTTGTTTACAGCGCTGGCTAGGTTTTAGTTGAAGTTTGCAAAGATTTAGGGGCTGTGTTTCTTTTACTAATATTTGTTGCTCTATATGTACAGAATAGTCTGTTTTATTCTTACAATTTTCTTCTAGCATTTCCATTGCGATAACGTTTAAAGCAAGTAAAGTAGATAAAAGTAAGCGACACAAATGATAAAATCATAACAGAACAAGTCATAATAGAGGGAAACGAGATTAAAAAATTTTTTGCCTGATATATCTGATCAGCACTGTAAAGTATACTTTACAATAATAAATAAATCAGTTTCGAAATATCCTTATCTATTCTTTCATCGCAATATTATGCTACCCTATCTGTGAAGCAGTTATTCGAAGAGGCTTCAACGTTTACGAATTTTAAGAGCTCCACTTATAATATTATAGTAGCTAGCAATAAAATCTTCCTAAGGGCTCAACGGCGAGCACCTAGTATTACACAGCATCATAAAGATAAAGATATACACACCACAACGTCTTTAAAAAAAAGCTGGGTACAGAGAATGGTGGATCTTGATAGCGCAACGATCAGACACTGCCTGTGACACGGGCAGAAGAAGATACGAGTTCCAGCGATTCCTGCGTGTTCAATTCACGACAGAGATATGGAATCCAAATGGGGCGCAGCGTGCTTTCAAAGAATCTGCATATGACGGCAAGGTTTTACATTCTTTTTCTCGAGCGTATGTACACGTTCATTGCGCTTGTTGCACACGTTACGAGGCATTTTCAGAAACGAGAACATGCTAGATCTTGTGCAAATACAAGGTTCAAGTGTTATACTCGACGGAAGAAGCTGTTCTATTTTGGCCAGAATACGTTTCCGTAACAAGTTACCTTGCAAAGCGATTTTCTTCGATTCTTAAACTTTGCAACTTCACTGCAGTAATAAGAACAAAATATTTGCCCAGTTATCGACTACAAAAATGATTAACTAAATGTTTTACAGCGCAGCAGAAAATTTAATTCGTACTTCTACATAAACGCACGCATTTCGCTTTTAGTTAACTGCATTTCGAAGCCTCGAGGAAGCCTCAAAATATCAGTATTCATTGTCATTTCAATGTTGTTAATACTAGAATAAATAACACATTATTCAATATAATTATTTTGCGAACAATCAGCATCCTCATTCTCTTTGTTTCGAACGGTCCTGGTATTTCCGTGCTCACTAATTTTTTGCAAGCTTCAATTAATGCACCTTTTGTTTTTTATGAATCACGAAAAATAATCTTATCTAATGTTTCTAGCGCGTTTCAATTCGCTGCGTCCACCTGGCGACTAAATATTAACAGGAAAACGTCCGAATCGAAAGCTGAATTTCATTTCTCGCAGCCAACAACAAATGGTCCCGCGCTATTAGAAAAAAAGTGGCACGGACCAAAAATTTTTCCCCCCATAATGCAACTTAATGCCCGTGCTTGAACAACCGCGTTAATTTCGAATCGAAAAGTGTCTCCGTCGATACGTAAAAAAATCACCGCTCCATTCACGATACTCGCAACGTTGAATTCGACTGAGCAACAATCCCGCTGACCTGTCTAAACGTCCCGTAATTTATAACTATTTTATCCAGCATTCGATAAATCGACGCATTTTCACCAACAGCCCGCGACGATAGTTTTTGTAAGCGTAATGCTAGATTTAAATTAGTCCAGTAGCACTCCAGTTCACCACTGGATTTTGCATGATTGTTCATATACGCTAACTGAAATAATGTAAACATTCTTTTTATTCTAATACAGTGCTTCTGTTCCAGCAACCAATCCAGTCTAGCGACTAGATCGGAAACCTACTGTTTCATTTCAGCGTTTACTCCCATCATCGAAAATATGACGTACAAACGTTATTGGAATCTTCTAAACTGCTCAATCCAGAGAAGAAGAACACCGATGAAACAATCTACAGGGTGTTCTGCAACTCATAGAAGAGCCGAATATGGGAGATTACTGAAACGATACTGAACAACTTTTTTTTAGCAAAATGTCGTTTGAGGCTTTGTTTTTGAATTATTAACAAAAAACATTAGCCACTCAGAGCGCGCGTAGAGCCCGCATTTTATTTTATTCTTTTTATTCGTTCTTCGTGAATACAACTCAATACAGCTTTTGCTCCCTGCTATACCAACGCGCTTGGATCACCGGCCAAACGTCACCATCCAACGCGACGCGGCATTCCGCCTCCGACCGCAGGCTCTATGCGCGGTCTGAATGTCCAGTGTATTTCGTTAATAATTCGATAACAAAGCCTCAAACGACACTTTGCCAAAGGAAAAAGCTGTTCAGTATCGCCTCGGGAATCACCCATACACGGTTCTTCTATGAGTTACGGGACACCTTGGAGACTGGAATAATGTAGACTATCGATTTCCAGTCAAAATACTAGAATTGAGTCACTTGATCCAGCGACTGGACTAATGTAAGCCCAGCTTTACGGAGAACGGAAACAGAAGTAACGGCATAATGAACCCAGATAGCCAGTTGCGTGCCAATCGACAGCCATTTAACAGCAACAGTTGTAATATAACCCTACCGCCAATTTACTGGAAACTTATTTCAACAAACTCTGCTATATTTTTGTTGTCAATTTATTACCATCATCGAATATATCAAATACTGCGTCGAATGTGCAGCCACTTTGTCAACAAAGCTTTGCAGCTAGCTTTGACAAAACCTTATCTAAACAGCATGGTTATCAGGGAAAGTAACACGTCTTCTCACGCTTTCCAAAAACATTTGCAGAGCGTTTGTTTTATACAATTACATGTGTATAGTGTCTTTGCTGCATTAATTATTGACGTTGAGCAGTAACACGAGTCGTATACTGTGTGGCCTAGTGACTTTGTTATTTATATTAAATTTAGATCATTCAAGTAAGCTTCTTATCTTAGGTGTTTTTTTTAAATTAATATTCATAGCTGAACCATAGTTATTTAGTCAATTATTTGCTAAAATGTTCTTAGACAAAGCCTTTATAAATTCTTGTATGTGACTTCAGTAAGTTTTATATACAGGGTGTAACGTAAAAGGTGTAGGAGCTGGAAATGGGGGATTCCTGAGGCGAAACTGAACAACTTTTTCCTTTGCCAAAATGTCGGCTGAGGCTTTGTTTTTGAATTGTTAACGAAAAACACTGGCCATTCAGAGCGCGCGTAGAGCCCGCGCTCAGGGACGGTCCACGGCGCGTCGTGCTAGGTAGCGACGTTCGACCGGCGCCCCGAATAGTACGCGCCGGTATAGCACGAAGCAAAAGTTAACATCGAATTATTCATTATTAATTAATGGAAATTAACTAAAATATAAATGAAATTAATTTGCCGTTATCAATTGAACAAAAAAGTATTAGAACGGACTAACTAACGTGTCTATCCAGTACAACGTACGTTAAATTTTAAACAATTCGCCAACAACTAAAATTAGACTTACCCGTTTCTCCAAAAATGAACCTGCTTCGACGAAAATAGGTCACTGTGTCATCCTACCGATCCTGACCATTGCAAGTAGGTATCCCGTAGTGCAAGACAGCTGATGTTACGGCCAGGTCAGCGAACTCACTTTATTTGACAAAACCTACTACCTGCACGGCAACTATCACTGGGTTATTCTACCGATCCTGGCCACTCGAAAGACAAACACATTCATCACGACCGAGTTTCCTGGGAACTGAAAAACTCTGCTGGCCAGCACGTGGGCCTCAAGGGCCTTTTCACCATAAAGCGCGCTCCCCGCGACGACCCGTAACTCTCCCTTATAACATTCTTCGAACAGCCCCTTGTCCACCGTTGCAAAGCGCGTCACAATTTCTCAAGACAGAATTAGTCCGAACGCCCAGCAGTAAAGATCTCTCCGAAACTGTAATTACTGTTTTTACTTTGAATAAAATAGGAGTTAACTTCTAAGACGCAAAGCTCGTGAGTTACTACCTGCCCGGGAACAAGACAACAAAATTGCCGAACGTGGAAAAGTGTATTTAGCAGTAACATCGGCCATATCGAACTCTTTCAAAGTTAAAAACAATCGGCCCCTTTCGGGGCAACCAATTATTCATACGTGGGAACAACTTATTCCGTAAATTCAAATCTTGAAGAACAAAGTGACAGTGTCCGTGCAATGATGGAGATTTTGTGAAACGAAGTTCTTTCACTGTTCCAACCGAGACATCGGCTCTTTTGCACCATGTGTTTGTTCTTCGAGTGGCCAGGATCGGTAGAATAACCCAGTGATAGTTGCCGTGCAGGTAGCAGGTTTTGTCAAATAAAGTGAGTTCGCTGACCTGGCCGTAACATCAGCTGTCTTGCACTACGGGATACCTACTTCCAATGGTCAGGATCGGTAGGATGACACAGTGACCTATTTTCGTCGAAGCAGGTTCATTTTTGGAGAAACGGGTAAGTCTAATTTTAGTTGTTGGCGAATTGTTTAAAATTTAACGTACGTTGTACTGGATAGACGCGTTAGGTAGTCCGTTCTAATACTTTTTTGTTCAATTGATAACGGCAAATTAATTTCATTTATATTTTAGTTAATTTCCATTAATTAATAATGAATAATTCGATGTTAACGTTTGCTCCGTGCTATACCGGTACGTACTGTTCGGGGCGCCGGTCGAACGTCGCTACCTAGCACGACGCCCCGTGGACAGTCCCTGAGCCCGGGCTCTACGCGCGCTCTGATTGCTCAGTGTTTTTCGTTAACAATTCAAAAACAAAGCCTCAGCTGACATTTTGGCAAAGGAAAAAGTTGTTCAGTTTCGCCTCAGGAATCCCCCATTTCTGGCTCCTACACCTTTTACGTTACACCCTGTAGTTTATAGGTTTCTAAATGTTTCTATACTAAAAACATAGCTGGCGACAAAAGTAACACATCACTATAGGAACCCAAGCGTTGGTCGCATGAAAACTGCACCATGGGTGAATTTCTTGTTACGTATGTTTTAGTTGTGGGCCGATGAAGGTAAAGCTTGATACCTATCATTAAATCAAATACAAAATACCAAGAAATGTTCGAAGCATGCTCTGTATCATATACTTTGTTATTTAAAATATACAGTAAATTCTCGATAAGTGATGGTATTTCGATCTATACTTCAGTGACGGAAAGTTGTTCCCACCACCGTTTTTCCTTTGCCCTTTGGTTGTGTAATATGTATACCACGAAGCTTGACGGCTGGCCGAACGCATTCTCCGTCCCAGCTAAGAGTAAACCCACGTGTGTACGAGTTTTCGACCTATCTGCGCAACTCCCACTATAGCAGACAAAGTAGGTAGGAAGTATAAGCATGCGGTAAGACAGAGAAAAATACGGACCCATGCGTCATATGTCATCACTTTGTACGCGTTTGTTATTCACATGCACGCGAGAAGGATAAGAACGATGGCGCTTGTATGTATATTCCTTAAAATCTTCTACTAGCACATATCTTTCAAAAGTATATGAAGATTATGGATAAAAATATTTCTCAATAGGGTAACACTCGAATTCGAGCGACGTTAGAAATCCTTCAATAGAATAAGAACAGTTTGTATATTTCAAAAACACTTCGGTCCAGCGCAATATCTAGAACACTGTAAAGATACGACTCTCGGGGAGATAAATAGTTTTGTATATTCTAAAACACTTCAACGCACTTCTTGAAAATTTCTAAGGAACAAATAACAAGGGTGGAGGGAAGGGACAAGTTTCTTTAACTTACTCCAGTCCCTCCGCAAGGGATTTTTCTTCGATATACATATATACGGAGTGCTTCTCCAATAAGTCAGTTAGTAGTTCAGTAAAAGTTCGTTCAGTCAGTCAGTTCAGTCGGTCCGTCCTTTAGAGAAGCTAATAGTGAGCAATGCATTTCGCACTTATAGTTAGTGAAAAAGAAGGAAGTCGCTTTGGAATTCCAATAAACCTTACTCCTTAGTTAAAATTGTGCGCCTGAAATTGAACGAACAATTCTTAACTGATCCATTCTACTTATTATAATTGTCTTTAGTAATTGAGACCATTTGTGCACACTTACTGTGCGACAATCAATTATTACTCAACTTGTGCGCATACCTTTGCGACCAGTAAAAGTATAATTGATACATGGAGATCAAGAGCTAAATTCATTATAGCCATCTTCACCTAATTATCCTCAAATTGACCAACCGATTTATTATTTTCAAAAACTCAGTAAATAAGAAAAAGAAAGCTCACCGTGGCAAGCGTGGTGGTCGAAAAGTAAGGGAGTGACAACGACTTGCCGCAGTTTTACTAAAACTAAATTCTGCATTGACTCTTAACAACGCGGAAGAGGGCAAATTCATCCAGGAGCCAAGCAAACGAAACATCGAAATAATAGATTTGAAATTGGAGGAGGAGCAACCTCCGACACTGAATAACGTACCGAGACCCCCGTTTCGAGTAGAAATAATAGATACAGATATTTGCATGAAAATTCAAAATCACGAAAACATACCAACGAATATAATATTATCATATATAAAAAATACCGATACAAACAGTATTCCATTCGACGTATGGAATTGGTGTAGAACCATGTCTGACGAGGTATAATAAATTCAACTAGCATTGATTAGTTTTTGATTATAATTCATTTAAGAATAAGAATAAGAATCCTATTAATGTGACTATAGCGAAATGTCACACTCTTAGCTGGGACAGAGAATAGAAAAGGACACAGCGAGTGCAAGAAAGGGAGGTATGAAGCACCGAACTGATCGAAAGAAACACATTGATAAGACAACCTAATGCAACGATGATACCTTTTTTAAGCTTTTACT
Source organism: Holcopasites calliopsidis (assembly GCA_023838395.1). Taxonomy (NCBI): domain Eukaryota; kingdom Metazoa; phylum Arthropoda; class Insecta; order Hymenoptera; family Apidae; genus Holcopasites; species Holcopasites calliopsidis. The sequence goes on along the minus strand of JALHAQ010000018.1, from coordinate 371,433 downwards.
AACGTATTTGTAAGATTTGTCTGATTAAATGAGACCAAAGACGATATAGTGTAGAATATAATCCCCTGATAGCCAAGTCAGACAGGCCAAGGTTAAGCCAAGTTTAGCCGTTGACATGCAGTGCCATATTAAAACCTAAATGGCGATCAATTGTTCGCAGCGCATGTTGTATCGAACTAGCGGCTCGCGATGTTGGGGTTTGATCTCATTTTAATAATAGAAGTGTCATAAATGCGTTAGTAAAAGTTTTATTTTAAATATGTAAGAAAAAAGAAAGTTGCATTAGCGTTGTCTCATCGATATGCGATCCTTCCGGCCTACGGACCCGCTTTCTCTTTAACTGCTGCCGTAGAAACTATAACAAATGCCAGAACCTTGGCCCTGATTTGCAATTCCACACGAGAAGTGACGTTCGCGGAGTCGTTATTTATCATCATTTATACAGTTTGTATCATTTCTACTCCACTATTTTCATCGTTACGTAAAGTATGTTTAAATGTTCCCTTGTATCATTTCTTATAATAAAAATGCCACTTCGCGTTGACAGAAGTGTTTTTATTGGATTCTCTTCGAAATAATTAGTGTTGCTTTCGCACTTACGGTATGTTACCTTTGCCCTCGCTCTCCCCTACCAGTCTCGAATATTTCACGTAAACCGCGTGCAAATGCACAGAACGAAGCAGAGATGGAATGAGTATAAAGGGTTTGAGAAGAAAGGCAGCGGGATACATAGAACGGTGACGCGAACATTTAACAGCAATGGAGAAAGGATTATGTCTGTCCAGGGCAAATCGGATTTCTATCTTCCGTTCCGGTGGCTGCAAACAGTACGGACGGATTTTTCGGAAAACTCAACGCGGGATCTCTAGAGATACCTCCGACGAGTGGTGGTATCTCGCAGGGGAACGAACAAGATTTATCATTAGCACGTCGACGGAACAGAGGTCAGAAAGCCGACACACGGCTGATTGCCCTTATCAATTATTGTTGTTAATCCGTGCTCGTTATTTCTGAGCCTTCCTTTGTTCTCATTTTACGAATAGAAGGATTAAGGTGGTAGCATCTCTCTGATACGCTTTGAATTCTTCGTCCACATTTCCACACTGTTAAACTCGGCGTTAATCAGTGATTCAAACCTTTATGCATTGGTTAATGGATTGGCGGTGCTTCTTGTACACAAGTTTCTTGCTATTGATTGCTTCGTGATATTTAAGCGCACGTTTTGTTAATTTGCAGCCAATTATGGATATATAATATATAATTGTTATCTTATACAGGGTGTCCCAGAACTCCCCATAGAGCCGAAAAGGGGTGATAGCTGAGGTGATTCTGAACACCTTTTTCTTTTGCGAAAATGTTGTTTGAGGCTTCGTTTTTAAATGGCTAACGAAAAACATTAACCAATCAGAGCGCGCGTAGAGCCCGCGCTCAGCCGCGGGAGTGTTGTGTTCGAGCTTGACGCTCGGTCGAGGCCGTGAATGTCAACAAGTCGCTCGGCCTAATAGGAGGCGTTTGCCAAAAGTTATATCGTAAGTTATAAACAAATTAAGAACAATATCAAATTATTCGTTATTCCTCAAGAAGGAATAAACTAATTAGTCGTTGTTCGTGTAGAATCAATGAATCGATTGACTAATAAACCTATCAATTGCAGCCCGCGTTAAATTAAAAAAGATTGACAGAAGATTCAAATTAGACTCCCCCATGCATCCAGAAATGAACCTGCTTCGACGAAAATAGGTTACTGTGTCATCCTACCGATCCTGACCATTGCAAGTAGGTATCCCGCAGTGCAGGACAGCTGATGTTACGGCCAGGTCAGCGAACTCACTTTATTTGGCAAAACTTACTACCTGCACAGCAACTATCACTGGGTTATTCTACCGATCCTGGCCATTCGAAGAACAAACACATGGTGTACAACAGCCGATATCTCGGTTGGAGCAGTAAAAGAACTTCGTTTCACAAAATTTCCATCATTACGATCACTGTCACTTTACACTTCAAGATTTGAATTTATGAAATCAGTTGTTCCCACTTATGAATAACTGCTGGCTCCGAAAGGGGCTGATTGTTATTAACTTTGAAGGGTCTCGACTTGGTATATATATAATTATCACGAAGGAATCAATAACAAGAAACTTGTAATACATGTGAAGCTCGCGAGTGATTACCCGCTCGGGAACACGGCGATGAAATTGCAGAACGTGGAAAAGCGCATTTGGCAGTAGGAAGGGCCAAGTTTTAAATAATTAATAATTACAAACTGTACGTTGAGAAAACTGACCGCTTCCTCTGGAACAGGCTAACGATAATTAAACAATAAATACTGCACTTTAAAATCAGCACAATATTTTGTATATGTGTATGTTTCTTGTACACAAGTTTCTTGTTATTGATTCCTTCGTGATAATTGGATAATGTTATATATATATATATATATATATATATATATTATATTATATATATTGTGTTTCGTGTATGTACAAGAAACATACACATATACAAAATATTGTGCTGATTTTAAAGTGCAGTATTTAGTGTTTAATTATCGTTAGCCTGTTCCAGAGGAAGCGGTCAGTTTTCTCAACGTACAGTTTGTAATTATTAATTATTTAAAAGTTGTACCAAATAGATTACACGAACTGTACATACATAATTAGAGATTTAATTAAGATGATGTTTTTACAATATCACCAACCTAATATTTATATTATATACTGTGGGATTCGGTTACTATAATTGCCGATAATGTTATCAGTCGGCAATTGTCATCATAATTAGTTGGTCCCAAAGCACCCTACAGACATTCCTTTATTCTCTGTTTAATGTTATCAACCAGTCATTCTTATAAAAAATTACAACTGCCACAGTGATCATAATAAGCGGATACCACTGTATTGTGTTGTACTTCTTAATTACCTAGTACTTAATAAAGACTCCATGAAATAAAAAGTAAGAAATTTAAAAACGTCGACGATAAAAATTCAATTCTTTGAATTTTATTCATAATTCAATTTTAAATTCAAATTATAGCCAACGAGTTTTCAGGCAAGTAGGAATAATAATGCACGTTACTCTTACCATTCAATAGTTGCCAACTTCATCCACTATGTATTACTCACCTGTAACGTGAATCTCTGTCATCCATTGGAAACTACTCTATCTCGAATTCCATAAAGACAACAAATTTACAGTAATTCAAGTTCCGACCCAATCTTCCAAAATGAATTCCAGCTCGGGGACAATATTTCCTTCATCAAATCAAACCGAACGCCCAGCATCCAGTTTATCGCCACGACCGATCTTCTCGGAGCATCTTTGACAAGGATGGTAACAACGTTTCAGAAGTCGTATTTCAACGTATCCGATCGATTCTCGCGATGAAATATATTCTGCGCGCATGATGGGTTGTGTTTGCGGTTCGTGGTGAATTTCGATCACGATAATACCCTGTGCACTCTACGTCTGCTTCGATTCACGGTTTTGCGCTTTTGCACTGGCCATCAAAACGTAAAAAATATTCAAACGAAGTTTAAATGTATTTTTGAACACATTTCTGGTATCGAAAATTCCAGCTACAAAGATACTGCGAGAGGAGGCTTCAGTATTTTATTTTGCTACAAACTTGTCTTTTTTGTATTGTTTAAATTTCATTAAGGTGCATGCAAATGAAAATTGTACAAATGTTTTGACATAGTAATGGTTTGTACTTGTTCTACTGTTTTACTAGGGTTGAATTACCTATTAACTTTTGTTTCATAATACTTAGACTTTATTTAATAATTAAGAGCTGAATGTTGAAACAACATCGATTAGAAAAAGATTGAACGTGGACTGTGTAGTTTTAGTTAGATTAGATTAGGGCAGGGTAGGAAAATTGTACAAATGTTTGAAAGTAGTAATGGTTTGCATACTTGTTCTACTGCGGTTGAATTACCTACTTATTCATTTTAGTTTTGTAATATTGAAACTTTATTATGCAATTAAAAGATGAATGTTGAAACGACATCGATTTAAAAAAAAAGGTTGAACGTGGACGGTGTAGTTTAAAAGTTTTGCAAAAAGTTTGTAGAGGGTCAAGGCGAGTGACTTCGAGTTTTCTCTAATCAATAATATAATAATTCATTAAATAAAACAACTCATTAGTAGCTGTATGCTAGTTTCAATAATAGTTGGCTTAACAAGTATTAAACATGAAAGTCCAATGCCCACACTTTGAATACCCATCTGCACCATAATATCCACTAGAACAAGAATGTTTGCCCAGTCACTGCTAATAAAACTAATAGAAGCGACCACGTTATGCAGTACAGGGTGTTCTGCTACTGCATGTCAATATTTCAAGGGGTGATTGCTGAGGCAATTCTGAAGAACATTTTCCTTTGCCAAAACGGTGGTTAAAGCTTCGTTTTTGAATGATTAACGAAAAACGGTGACCTATCAGAGCGTTTGAAGAGCGCGTGCTCATCCGGGAGAAGATCGTGATACGCTCAACTGGAGCCTTAAACGCCTTCTCGGCTAAGCACGCGCTCTCGATATCATCAGCTGTTGTGAACCGCGTGTTACGTTTTCGAATGATCCGGATCGGTAGAATGATCCAGAGACGGTTATCGTTCAAGTAGTAAGCTGTGTCAAGTGCAGTGAGTTCGTTGACCTGATCGTAAAATCAGCTGTTGTGTAGTTCGTGTTACGTTTTCGAATGATCGGTAGAATGACAGTGACCCATTTTCGTCGAAGCAGGTTCATTTCTGGAGAAACAGGTAAGACTAATTCCAATTGTTGGTGAATTGTTTAAAATGTAACATACGTCGTACTTGATAGACTCGTTAGTCAGTCGATTCTAATTCTTTTTTCTTCAACTGATAACGACAAATTGATTTCGATTGTATTTTAGTTAATTTCCATTAATAAATAATTCGACGTTAACTTTTGCTTCGTGCTATACCAGCGCGTTCTGTTCGGGGCGACGGTCGAACGTCGCTACCTAGCACGACGCGTCGTGCGCCGTCACTGAGCGCGGGCTCTACGTGCGCTCTGATTAGTCAATGTTTTTCGTTAACCATTTAAAAACGAAGCCTCAAACGACATTTTCGCAAAGGAAAAAGGTGTTCAGAATCACCTCAGCTATCGCCCCTCTTCGGCTCTTCCGATAGTTCTGGGACACCCTGTATATAATCGCCAGATGAAGACGTTAAAGCTAAATACGCGCCATAATAATCAACGCCATAACCACTACATACAAGCACGGAGAGTCCAATGTCGTACATGTACAAATGGCTTAAGTATATGCATCCCGACTCACATGTATGGAATTCAAAATCCTTTCGTAATTTATCGCTGCAAGTAGCGTTCAGCCGACTTGAAAGAATCTCTTCGTTCTGAACGGCCTGTGGCTTCTAATCTTTAACCGATATCAGAAGGCGACACGTTATCCGATACTGATATCGCGGCAATCGTGCTGTGTAACCCGCGAATTCGCAATACAAAGAGTCCGGCGGTTGTATGGTAATTGGTTGTGGAATAAATTCTTGAACGATCTCATTCCGCGCTGCGATCTTATAAAGTTCATCGCCCATTACCCCGACGCAAAGAAGTCGCGAGGACGAGGGAGATCGGAATTTCTTTCACCGCGATCACCGCCATATGAAATAGACCTTCGTGCCGTACGGAGACTGAATCCTCGATGGTGGGACGATCGGAATGCGTTTATTGGGTCGAAGAGTAAATCTTCGGAGAAGTCCTTTCTGAGGACTAGATGCATAGCCCGATCATCGTTCAGCTTTTCGAACGTTACAGCACCGCGTCACCGTGTCTTTGACGGGGCAATTAAATCCACTGCTTTCGTTAGAAGCTTGCTTTCGCTAAATGTAAGTCGAGAAAAATTGCGTGATCAGTATTAATGAATCTAGTGAAGATAGATTTTAGTAAAGCTTCTCCGCCATGGGGTGGTTATTGATGAGATTAATAGGGTAAGTCTGGTAGAGGTGGGCCACGTTTCTTAAGTTGCCTGGAAATTAAAAATTTCGAAAATGTGAAGCATTATTTTTATGGATTTGTCTAGAGAATGGTGCTTTTAAAAGTATATAAGGATTTCAAAGTAGTAGTTCCATATACAGGGTGCTCTGCTACTGCATGTCAATATTTTAAGGAACAATTGCTAAGGCGATTTTGAACAACTTTTTCCTTTGCCAAAACGGCGGTTAAAGCTTCGGTTTTGAATGATTAATGAAAAACACTGACCAATCAGGGCACGTGTAGAGCGCGCGCTCAACCGAGAGGAGATCGTGATACGCTCAATTGCAGTCTTGGACGCTTTTTCGGCTAAGCGCTCGCTCTACACGCGCTCTGATTGGTCAACGCTTTTCGTTAATCATTCAAAAACGAGACTTTAATCACCGTTTTGGCAAAGAAAAAAGTTGTTCAGAATTGTCTCAGCAATCACCACTTGAAATATTGACATGCAGTAGTAGAACACACTGTATAACTGTAGAACGAGTAAAATAAAGTTTTAGATGGTGGACTATTTCTTCCTTAATACTACAGGTTAAATGGACTGCTAGCCAAAGAAATCTCCAGTAACTATTTTTATTGAAAAAATTGTTTTATTCACGAAATATAAAATTTATATATTGCATGATTTTAAAAAGTATGAATTTCTATTATTATTTTGCATTATTAATGTTATTATTATAAATTACAAAAGAAGAATATAAAAAAGCGATGGATAGTATAAATATATATTCTTGTACATAGTCAAATATTTCATCAATCAATCAATATATTATATTGATATATATATTGATATATATACTGGTTATAATATTATGTATAGATATATCAATATATATTGATATATATATACATAATATTATAACCAGTGCGGTCCATCGCTCCCGAATTGTGTGAAGCAAATGAATCATGAGAATATAAAGGAAATAGTAAGTGAAAATCATCTTTGCAAATTAACATTATATTGTTAAATGTTAGACTTAAGCCTAGTGTATAAGAATAGTGTTAACATTTACTGCAATAAGAACTTACTCTACGTCTTATAACTAGTCAAAGAAATTTTTGTGCTTGCCAGATGTTAAAATATCGATTTCCAACAGAATTTAATAAAACCTTCGCTAAACACCAAAAGATGCCATGTTTTAATTAAAAGAATAGAATATAACATCGATACATCGCGCAATTTTAGTGGATAATTTTGGAATATAATATATGGTCCCTCTCTGCCACTGGTCCACCTCTACTAGACTTACTCTAATGAATTTTTGAAGTTCCTTTCTTCCTAAGGTATGTATTATACAGGGCATTTCGCTATCTCATGCAAATGTTTTAAGCGATTGCTGAGGCAATTTTAAACAACTTTTTCCTTTGCCAAAATGTTGGATAAGGCTTCGTTTTTTAATTGTTAATGAAAAACGCTGACTTGTCAGGGCGCGGGCAGAGTGCGCGCTCAGCTGAGAGAAGATGGTGATAAGCTAAACTGCGGCCTTGAACCCTCTCGCCGCTGAACGTGCGCGTTGATTGGTCAGTGTTTTTCGTTAATAGTTTAAAAACGAAGCTTTAACAACTTTTTTGACACAGAAAAAAGTTGTTCAGAATCGCCTCAAGAATCATCCCTTAAAATATTTACTCGAGGTAGCGAATCATCATCTATGTGTATGTTTGTACTTTTATGTTCATTTCATTCATCGTTATTTGCTGGAAACATCTACTTCTAACCTATTATTTAGTGAAAAAGGTTGTTGCATATTTAGTTAAACCTTAAAAATTAATAATAGTTCTCGTACACTTATGTATAAATAGAATTGCTGTATTGTACGTGTACGCATTTGACATACCTATACATCCATTCCAAGTTTAAAGATACATACATACATACAGGGTGTAACGTAAAAGGTGTTGGAGCCGGAAGTGGGAGATTCCTGAGGCGAAAGTGAACAACTTTTTCCTTTGCCAAAATGTCGTCTGAAGCTTTGTTTTTGAATTGTTAACGAAAAACACTGAGCAATCAGAGCGCGCATAGAGCCCGCGCTCAGGGACGGTTCACGGCGCGGCGTGCTTCTTGAAGTGTAAAATGACAGTGATCGTGCAATGATGGAAATTTTGTGAAACGAAATTCTTTCACTGTTCCAACCGAGATATCGGCTGTTGTTCACCATGTGTTTGTTCTTCGAATGGCCAGGATCGGTGGAATAACCCATTTTCGTCGAAGCAGGTTCATCTATGGATGCATGGGTGAGTGTAATTTGAATCTTTTGTCAATCTTTTTTAATTTAACGCGGGCTGCAATTGATAGGTTTATTAGACAATCGATTCATTGATTCTACACGAATAACGACTAATTAGTTTATTCCTTCTTGAGGAATAACGAATAATTTGATATTGTTCTTAATTTGTTTGTACCTTATTCGATATAACTTTTGGTAAACGCCTCCTATTAGGCCGAGCGACTTGTTGACATTCACGGCCTCGACCGAGCGTCAAGCTCGAACACAACACTCCCGCGGCTGAGCGCGGGCTCTACGCGCGCTCTGATTGGTCAATGTTTTTCGTTATCCATTTAAAAACAAAGCCTCAAACAACATTTTCGCAAAGGAAAAAGGTGTTCAGAATCACCTCAGCTATCACCCCTTTTCGGTTCTATGGGGAGTTCTGGGACACCCTGTATATCACGTGTATGCGTCTACATTCTTTGCAGTTTTTTTTATTACCGACTGCTCTGGAATACACACACAGAGTGAGTTTACCTTTCTTTATTGAAACAAACGTTATAAATCTTACTTTTGGTCGTATTTTGTTAACCATGGCGGATCCATAAAATATTTTCCCTTTGTTGAACATTCCTCTGCAACGTTTGGAACGTGGCTATTTTTCCAAAGAAATAAATTTCAAGCATGAAACATGTTCATATCATTTTCTACAGTAATACAAAAAGTTTGTTTGAAATTGAATCAAAACAATTACTAATTTGATACGAAAAAGGTAGTGTAAATACCAAATACTGATAAATTTAATCGTGTAATGAAGCAAGTAGATAATTTCAAAAATAATATAACGTAAAAATCTGTTCATGCAATTTCATCAATTCACGAAATAACTAGTGAATGTAATAATCAACTACCAGCAATGAAAAAGATATAAAACTATAATCTCTGCAGAAGGTTGCTAAATAATTCGTTCAAGAAATCTGTAAACTGTTATTCAGAAAATAATCTTGAAAAAGTGCTTTAGTAAAAGTTTACTTAAAAAAACGAATAATAGTAATAAGTATAGAAAATTATTAAAGATATAAAAAACTTGAATTCACAACAAACGTGTCAGATTCTTGAAAACGTGTAGAAAGCCAAGAGTTCTAATAAAGTGAACACAAAGTAAAACTCTATAATCCCTCTAAATCGCGAAGCTACAAATTTCTAACTTATTCAAAACTTGGAAAGCTTCCTTGTACATAAAGAAGGATTGAAAAAAATGACAGCGTTTTAGTAGCCTGAGGCGTAGATAATGTTTTTAGCCATCATATAACAGCTAATAGGAAAGGAAACTTATGCCTTCAAATCGATACTTTTAAGGGAAGCAATTTGTAATATTGTAGCTTCTCCCGTGTGCCTGTGTGTGTATGGCGCTTCCCAAGGCACACAACGCCGCAAATCGAGGTTGCAGCCGACTTACTGTTAGATATATATCGATTGATAATATTTTTGTGCGGCAGCAACAGTCTACAGTTACTGGGGATCTTAAAACCTGATTTGCTTCGCGAAGTTCGGGCGCGCTGCGTAAAAGTAACTTGGAACTTATTGGACTGTATTAGTTTTTATATGATTTTCCCACAACTTATAAGCGTGGATATTAAATATCGATCGCGCCGTCGCATGCAGCGTGTTTCAAGTAACGTGACATCATTGGAAGATAAAGCTCGACGACCACAATAACTCGGGGAGACTAAGAGTATTTTACAGGATCGTTAATATATTGCAAACACAGAGTATGACAAGTATTAATACAAGCCTATAATAAGTATAAAATCTTGTGGAGTATTAGACAAGATTCAAATAACTTCTTCGTAGTTCCATGAGCGTAATATTTTCTCTGCTCGTGCAAGTGGAGTCTCGAAATATGAAACAATATTAACCCGAAAGACCAGAAAAGACAATTCCTAACAGCGAATATTTTGAAACTTAAATTTAAGTATAATATCTTTTAAATTCGTTGAGCTTTTTTAAGTCGCTTGGTGGGAACATTAGTTGAAAAATTAGGTTCTAAGTTTAATTCATTAAATCTGAAGTGTTGTTTCGTGAATAAAATTGAGTTGTATTGATTGAAGGTAAACAACCATGAAACAATTGATTATTAGTGATTGAAAATATCATTATTATTTTAATCGGTAAAGTATCGTCAATGTTGCAGAAACTTCCCATTATATTCGTTTTCTTTTTGAAGGAAGAGTTTGTCGAATGGGAATAAACAGTTTTATTTATCATATTAGAGTCCGTTTGTTGATCCTGATTGAATTCATTGAATAATATTTTTCAAGAAAAGACAAGTTTGCTTGTACTGCGCTAGGTGCATGTTTTATGGAACTTTTTTCAACAATAAAAGTGTGCTTTTGAATGTATGTATGTATACGATAACATATTAACAAAATAGAAACAGAAATTTATTTCTGAGTACAATATTAGAGATGTCTACACGCATTCAAAATAAAATTGAGGCAAATTTGCAGCGTTCAGAGTGTCTATAAATATTTTAACTATTTCCATTGGTCTTGGAATAGCAATATCATTTTTATAAACATATTAATTTTTGAAGATAAACGAACTTATCCATTATATGTACAGTGTCTGTCAAAAATATCCACCCAGCCTTTAAAATAAGTATAACTTTTTTATAATTGAACCAAACAACATGCGCTTTTGCAAAAAGATAGAGGAGTTAGTTTCATTTTATCTGCTTTCATTGTTTTGATGAAAAAGCAGAATTCTCGAAATGGCATAGAAAACAGTGAAAATCATGTTTTCAACTTCTTTATCTGAGCTTATAATGAAGATTTAAAAGTGCCCTTTATAGATCGAAGTAAGATATATGCATCCTGAAAATTTCATCTAAATCGGTTCATGCTGCTTTGAGTTATAAACATTTAGAGATTGCAGCAAAGGTCCAAAAACGCTGAGTTCGGCCGATTTCTGCGACTTTCCGTGATTTTCTACCTTATACTGCAATCTTTAATTTTTTATAGGTCACAGCAACGTTAACCGATTTGGATGAAATTTTCGGGATGCATAGAGGAGAGGATACGAATACAGGATACCCATTTTATTTTTTGGTGTAGCGAGTCTCAGAATAGTCATAACTGAAAAAATTCTACGAAGAAATTTGGAAAATGGTATGTGTAACATAAACCTGAATATTGTGGGGCTCACAGATTTTTTATTTTTTTTACTTTTTCTAAATGAAGGCAAAATTGGGTTGGTAGAAATTCGGGTAGTGACATGAGACAGTGTTCCTTCTGAGAGAAATAAGTCACGAAGCTATGTCAAAGGCATTAATAGAAAGGTTCTATTCAAATATAACACAAAATCATAATTAAACAAGTGATAATAATAATAATAAGCTAATACTTGTTCACTTTAATAATTCTTTCCTAAGCTCTTCCCTAATAGTCACCAGGTTGCAACTAGCGTGACTAATGGCAGTAACACCGGCCAAAATTGACACAAGTTCCGCCCTCAATATGCAGCGCAACATTAAAACCTATGGCGATCAACTGAACATAACGTTTCGTTGGTTGCTAAAACGCAACCAACTCTAACTATTTGAATCAGGGCTATTGGACTGGCGGCTTTTCTTGAAAGGCGTAGAAGAACGTAGGAGAACGTCTTCTTTTACACTCGTTTCGCTTGGACGAATATCTCTTTGGACGAACCCCAATATCGCGAACCGCCAGTTGGATACAACGTACGCTACGAACAGTTGATCACCAATCTCGGCTCAACTTCGGCCGGTACAACGTGTTGATCTGCCTGACTTGGCTACCAGGATTCTTTTCTTGATTTAAATTTATCCGTGGTGTTCGAAGAAATGATTGAAATTCATTTTATTATTTAGTAATCAACTTTAAAACGTGTTAGTAACTTGAGACAGTTTTGTATTGCTACCAATCAAGTGTCTCATATTTCTATCAGTTCGTCTTGTTACTTTCTCTTATTAGGGTGTAAAAGCTTCGACAAAATTCATGTCTATACGAGTATATGTTTGGACAAACGAAAGCGAATTTTTGGAAGTGGGGGGCGAACTAGGATATGTTTCTTCGGTCTAAATGCACCCTTACATTGTAATTACGGACAGGAACACTTGAAGTCTGAATTAATATATGCAGATATAAAACTACGATTATTATACATAGTATAACTTCGCTTTCTTGTTTCTATAAAAATCACAATAAAACTAAACTTCACTATAATGAAAGCACGCGTAGAAGCTTCCTATTACAATCACAACGTGAAACGTCTGTTAAACAGAAAAACGATAACTATGAACAACGATTGCTATGGAAGAGTGTTTTAATCATCATAACACTTGATGTACAATTATTGTCAAAATTGTCAATGTTGTGTTTAGCAAAATTTTTTCCCTCTAGTCACACTCTAGTTCTCAGAAAATATCCATTATTTACAAGTTCAATTTAAACTATCAACATTACAATCATAACGTAAAACGTCCATCAAACAGAAAAACGATAAGTATGAACAACGTTTGCTATGAGAGAGTGTTTCAATCATCATAACACTTGATGTACAATTATTGTCAAAATTGTCAATGTTGTGTTCAGCAAAATTGTCCTTAGACTTGAAAATTTACGTTCAGCATTTTTTGTTGCCCTATCGGTTTCTACTGGTCATGAGGGTAAAACGTGTCAAAAGAACCACGTACAAGGACTTACAAGGACCTTAATTTACAAGGCCAAGTACAATTTTGCACAGGCTCTTTTTTCATAAATGTCCACTGATCCGTAGGTGTAGTAATCACACTGTGGTGGTCTTTACATATAATTTTTTTACACCATGTACAATTATTGTCAAAATTGTCAATGTTGTGTTCAGGTGTATTCAAAACCGTTGGTGTTTAATATTTTTATCGTATTGAAATTTTCATTATAAGTACAGATAAAAAAGTTGAAAAAATGACTTTGATTATTTTTTCACAACAATCACACTCTAGTCCTCTGAAAATATTCATTATTTGCAAGTCCAATTTTAACTGTCAACATGCTCCATTACACAAGCGCATGCAGAGAGTGTCACACAGTGAAATGATCATCGAGCCCATCGAAAAATGTACCGAATATTAATATTTCCGGCGAAACTTTGATAGTCCCGCGCGGGGAAAATTGGTTCGGCGGTCGCTTTTAAGGCTATAAAGCGCCGTGCCGGAAATTCTGCTATTGACTGATAGCCTGTCGCGGCGATAACTGCGTCACATGTAACTAATTTATCTCGACGGGGACCAAAACGGAGGAAACACCATTGATACTACGGCGCTCGCCGCCCCGCGATTTTCACCCCCGCGAATTGACGTTTTGTCGATAAACTTCCTTCAACGCCACTTGACTGTGCTACCCGTCTTTCTCTCGCCCCGTCTATAATTTTGATTTCGCAGGTTCAATTTACGAGCGTGCATGAGACACATGCCGTGTATTCTAGTGTCCGTCTGCTACCTTGATCCTTTTAATTATCGAATTCATCAGCCCCTACCAAGGGGGCTGCCCGTTTTACAAAGTAAATATACTTAATCGCTCCGTTACGCTAGCTCCGTAGGGAACATACGCACTAACGTTCACACCCTTTATTAGTGTAACCTGACGGTGTGCGCGGCCCCTTTTGCGAACGAGACGACGCGAGATCCACTTCGTCGAATAAGGGAGGAAACGCGAATAGGAAGATGCGAATAACATGGTTTCCGACGTTGCCTTCTCACTGTCTAACCCGGCTCCTTTGTTTGTACATCAGAGTTTCCTGCTTTAATGAACAAGGCATGCCTGTGGTTCAATATTTGATTACTGGAGAGGTAGTTTGCAGGGGGGCTTGGGATAGCAATTACAACTCATCGTATGATTCGTTATTAAGCGGTGAAACGTTTTTCAAGAGTGCTTCCTCGTCCAGAAGGATTAATTGAAGGGGATGCGTGGAACAGATGTAATTAAAAGTTTATGGCTGCCACCTAGTTGCGATTGTCTCCGAAGTGTGCGATCGAATGGTGTAAGGGGATGAGTGGAAGAAATTTCGTAATGAACACTGATCGGAAAACGACTTGCCACGAAATAAGCACAGGCGAATCGGAGGTCGATACTCGACGATAGGAAAGCTGAAACATTCGAGAGCACTTGCAGAGAGCTCGCTTGTTGAGTGCAGGGAAGTTCGTTTTTTGAAAAATTCAACCCGAAGACGAGTACGCTTTTGGGGAGGGAGTGTGATGGTTTTCATTTGACAGAAATGTTACTGCGACGACTGTGTTGTGTCGAAGTGGTGTTTCGCTCTTTCGTATGCTGTACAGGGTGTAAAGAAATTATATGTAACGACCACTACAGCGTGATTGTACACTTTCGGATCGGTGGACAATTGTGAAAAAAGCCCGTAAAAAATTGTCCTTGACTTTGAAAATTAAGGTCAGAGTTCCTTTTCGACCTATCGAATTCTACTCGTCATAAGGGTAAATAGTGTTAAGGGAACCATGGGTTGCAACACAACCGTTTTCTTGCAATAATGATGCTAATATTTTGCATTGATTAGTACAGGTTAGAGCGAGGGAATGAAAGAGAGAGGGCGATGGTCTTGCGCGACGCTCGGTTACGAGGGCGACAGCCAATGCGACGCTACTAGATCGGACGGTACGTTGCGAAGGGCCGCAATACCATCACTCCCTCTCTCTTAATCTCTCGCTCTAACCCGTGCTAATTCATGCAAAATATTGACATCATTATTGCAAGAAAACGGTTTAGTTGCGACCCACGGTTTCTTTGACACTTTTACCCTTAGGACGAGTAGAATCCTGTAGGGCAAAAAATTTCGATCTCAATTTTCAAGGTCAAGGACAATCTTGCACGGGCTCGTTTTCACAAATGTCCACCGATCCGAAGGTGAAGAATCACGCTGTGGTGGTACTTATACAGGGTGTAACGTAAAAGGTGTAGGAGTCGGAAATGGGGGATTCCTGAGACGAAACTGAACAACCTTTTCCTTTGCCAAAATGTCGGCTGAGGCTTTGTTCTTGAATTGTTAACGAAAAACACTGGCCACTCAGAGCGCGCGTAGAGCCCGCGTTCAGGGACGGTCCACGGCGCGGCGTGCTAGGTAGAGACGTTCGACCGGCGCTCCGAATAGTACGCGCCGGTATAGCACGAAGCAAAAGTTAACATCGAATTATTCATTATTAATTAATGGAAATTAACTAAAATATAAATGAAATTAATTTGCCGTTATCAATTGAACAAAAAAGTATTAGAACGGACTAACTAACGTGTCTATTGTGTGTCAATATTTTAAGGGGTGTTTGCTAATGTGATTCTGTGCAACGTTTTCCTGTACGAAAATGGTAGTTAAGGCTTCGTTTTTGAATTATTAACGAGAAACACTGAACAAGCAATGTGCGCGCTCACCGGCGTGTGTATCCAAGACCGCAGTTGAGCGTACCACAATCTCCTCTCGGCTGAGCGCGCGCTCTGCTTGGTCAGTGCTTTTTGTTAATAATAAAAAAAACGAAGCTTTAACCAGCATTTTCGCAAAGGAATACGTTGTTCAAAATCGCCTCAGCAATCGCCCATTAAAATATTGACATGCAGTAGCGGAATACCTTGTATAGACTCTATTAGAGACCTATAAGGCCCATGGGCCTTTATTGGGAAACAACAACCCCAAATAGAAACCCAATTGGGCTTTTATTTGGATGGGCTTATTTACGGAAAAACTCGGTCATCTTGAGATGAACAAAGTAATATGCAAGATTGTAGAAGTTCTCTAACAATAATTATTTCTGACTTTTCATTTGCATTTAAGCACTTATTGTTAGAATATATTTATAAACTTGAAACGATAGTTGTAAGATGATCAATCTAACCTAACGGGACGTGTAAAAGTATGGTAAATAATAAAAATAACAGTTCGTACACTAACACAATTTATTTTGTGATTTGTGTACCACGTATAACTTTTTACAACAAGATCGTGCGTGTCGTACTCTTCGCGTATTTCTAGTTGACTCCTTGTCACCGTCGAAGCTTCCGCTTCTTAAAGGTGACTCCACGCGGATACAAAAGTCGTTTCCACCAATTGGCGCCTTCTATTTTAGTTTACGCGTTATACGTTAAAATAAGGGTGGACGCCGGTTTGCGCTTTTAGCGGCCTTCGGGAATTTCCCGCAGGCAAGGGTGCCATGGGCAATCCGCTGGAGACCTAATGGCCTCGCACCCGGAATATTCTGCGGACTTAGGTTTTACGACGTGTGCCATTAACCGTCGAAGTCCAATTCTATAATCTCTAAAAATACAACTTAATAAAGGTAAAGAGAAATTCCAGAACTTTCAACGATTTCCCTAAACACATGCGTCGCAACCACGCTCCCTGCTGTAAACCGGCTGGCCACATGTAGCTGGTCGTTACAAACTTTTCAAACAAGAAATACAATATTTGAAAATGCAGTGGCTATTTGTTTACAATGATATTGTATCTTACGAAATCATGCTTGAATTAAATACAAACTAAATGCATACAAATGCCCATGCCAGCTTCCCAAAGGAACCACCAGCAAACAATATTCGATACGTAATCTCATATTTGGCTATAAGATCGCAACCATAGTTAAAATAAGCAAAAGTCTGCGAGATACTGCCTAGTTTAATAACGTTACAGAAGTTCTTAAGCACTACCCGTTTTGTTCCAGCGGAAAATAATAAGCACTGCAAGAAGCTGGGAAGGACAACGCGCGATAATAGTGCGATTCTGGGCAGGGGTTAATATCATGTCGAATTGTAAAAGGAAATAGTGTCTTACCGTTTCCTTCTTCTTCCGCGCGGTCTCAAGGGTCGACTGGAACCAGGACCATTGGCCGAAAGGATCTTGCGCGCTATCGATCGTGGTGCTTCCGGAGCGGTGAAGCATACGGTTGTCAACCGTATTCAGCCACAAATTCGTGTTGAGGAAGATGATTCGATACTTCTCTGAACGCTGCTCTATCGTGTAATATCCGGCTGGAACAAGTGCGCGGTATTGTCCGATGAGTTAAAGCAAGAAATTAATACGTCCACCCTTTCCCTTTGCCCGGATTCTCCTTCGGTGATTCGCATGAGCCGCCGTTATTACATGACCCGACGCGACTGAGAACGGAGACCTCGAGAACTGGGACCTCGAGGCGGGACAGAAAGACTTCGGAAGAGATCGGGCGGGATTTCAATATGCATGTACCCTCGAACTGCCAATGTCCGGGTCCCGAGAATCGACCCGCGATTAAAGTCCGAGCTACCAGTCTATCTTCATATTTCATCGACAAAAATCGGATGCAATCGCTTTTCGAAGATCATGTTCGAGATCATCGAGAGTATTGGGATGCCGCCCGATCCCACCTGAACATTTACGTCATGTCCAATTTCAGACTCCGAACCGAGCTTGTAATGTTCGGATACCTGAAATTGTGGTCGGGTCGTGTCGGAGCGGGTGAAAACCCGAAAGTACGGATCGCCAGAGTTAAAATACTATTTAAGAATAGTATTACATTGCACAGTGTATTATAAAATATCTTTCTCCCTTATAGACTTTCAGATCTGACCTAATGAACCCGAAATCGTGGATTCTCAGGCATTACAAACTTGCGGGATACTGAGTAAAATTCCTGATCTGAAAAAACACTAACGAATCAGAGCGCGCATAGAGCGTTCTAAGCGCGCTCTGATTGGTGAGTGTTTTCCGTTAATAATTAAAAAACGAAGCATTAACCAGCATTTTCGTACAGAAAAACGTTGTTCAGAATCACCTCAGCAATCACTCCCTAAAATATTGACATGCAGTAGCCAAACATCCTGTATATTGGGCAATATAATATTATTTTACAAATAGTATGTTAACTCCGGCGTTACAAGTTTTCGGGATCCAGAACCGACCATTGTCCAACCTGACCCGAGGATCGAGTACCGACATTTCGACTACTCGCACACCTCTAGCGAAAAATTATTGAGGGGCGAAATTTCAATGTTGTTCCGATCGCGCGCTTCATTAAGACTCATTCGCTGGATCGCCGTTTGCTAGAACGATAAGTATTCAACAATTATTTATTTTTTATGTAAGTAATTGATCTGAACAAGCCCTGTTCGGCTGATTGATTAATTGTTTCCTATGAAAATTGATATTAATAGAGAAAGTAGGGAATATGATGTGTGTGAGAGAATGGAAGGGATTCTGATCGTGCGATACTTGAGTAAATTTTTATTTCTCCTTTAATTAACTGGGAAAAATGGAGTGGAGTGTTTAAGGGTACAGCGTAAATTGATATATGGAAAATCAGAAAAGTACGTAGAACATTGTTCATGATAAAATGGCAATTTATGACGGAATAATAATTTATAAAAAATGAAAACGGGTTAAACAGTTGATTATTATATTAATTTTATATTTTTTAAGAATCAAGCATCTACTAATTAATTACCAATGTTTCGAAGTGTCTTCTGTTAATTATAACTGGTTGATTATTAAAAGTTTCGGTACCTCTGAAAACATCAAAGTGTATTATCAGTCGACCACTACCAAAACTGGAATTCTTTGGATCAAATGTTTGAAATTATCTTGACACCGAAGATATGGATACAGTGCACGAATAACAAGCAAAACACGAATTTTGCAAGGTGTACTCGCTAAGATACACTTGACTTTAATAAGTACAAGACACATTTAGTGATCAAGTTCTCAACATTAAATGACTCCTCCGGCAGTATTACATTCATCTTTCACTGGCCATATTTAATGAATTCAAATAAGCATATGCTTAAACTCTTTACGTACTAAGAACAAAACTGTACAATATATGTACGTACCAGTTTTAAAGGTGTCCAAAGCTTCCTGCGGCAACCATTGCTGCCAAAGCTCCGCGAGTTGCGAAAAGCTCACTCCAATGTCGTCGTGTCCGAGCGCCGGAAACACAAATTGTTCCTTAAACGTGCGGGACAACAGATCGGTCAAATTCCGTAAACATTGCAGACGTAGGTCGGCGCTCATGCCAGTAGTACGAGTTAACGCGTCACTGCAACAAGTAGTTACAGGCTCGTTAGTGTGCTAGTTACATACTGAAGGGTTAGACCTGTGAGAACTACTGAGATTCCGCTGGTAGGTATACACGAAGAAACGATAGGGTTCGTCGTGCGTGTGCACATAAGTGCAATAGGTTGTCTTTTGATCTAGAATTCTATTTTCGTACGTAAAAATAAAAATTGAAAGACGAGGAACACAGGTGTTACTGTTATTTTTTTTTACCGTTTTTTTGTGATGGAACTAATTTTTGAAACTTAAGGTCTTTTGTGTTTTTCTTCATTAAGGTAGAAGAATTTGGGATTGACATTTATAAGCAGAGTTCTGTTTTTTTCGTTTTTGGATAATTTTTCTGGGGGAATATTATTCAGATATTGGGTAAATTTGAGTTTAGTTATTGAAAAACAAAAATAAACAATATCAGCAATGTAACTTTATTTTGACCATATAGTGTAAGAATTCTATATTGATTAGTTTATGGGCAAACTAACAAAAGTGTTCGTACTTAAGGTCTTTCCAAATTTGTTTCCTCAAATATACAGGGTGTTCCAATCAATTGTGCCACCCTTAATTAGTTTATTATTTGTAAAGATAGAAGAAAAACGCTTCAGTAGAAAGTTAATGTGTTTTAGGAAGGAAATTGGAGTGTGTAGTTAAAGGTTATCAAAGATCATATTTTTTAAGATTTTGCATAAATACAACTATATGAATAACATGATCCTGGAATGACCTTGAGCTAAACTTCTGACTGCAGTTTCATAAGTATGACCAACTCCATAAACAGATATCTCCCTCTCTGTAGTTCGAATTTCTCTCTCTCTCTCTCTCTCTCTCTCTCTCTCTCTCTCTCTCTCTCTCTCTCATCTTCCTCGCTTCTTTGGCAGCAAAGTGAGGTGAGGTGGGGGAGAGGTGTCAGGTAGCGCCAAGGTATTTGCACTGTTTTTGCTTATTATCGACTAGCGCGGATTACAGTTATCTTGTCACTTATTGTCTTGCTTTCGAACAGTGTAAGGCAAAAGACGCACACCTCAATCCGTTTATCGCTCCTTTCTATTTTGCTGCGAGTTTGAACGATCTGTTCTCTTCAGCTTTTGTCTTCGACACGCGTCTTTCCGAACTTTAGTGTTTTGGATACCTTGTGCCCCACTTTGCTTAGTTACTTATGGTTTTAGTGTTCTACATATTTAGTAGTCTAAGATGATGAGCGCAAGTAAAGTGCGAGCACAAAAACTTTGGTGGTGTTTCTTTTCCCGCGCATCAACGGTTCTTGAACGAGCGGTTATTACGCTTCGATGGATGATCCGGCAGCTATTTTTATATATTTATATTGCTTTTTGTGTCCCGATTTAACCTTCCGGAATCTCGAACAAGGCAATAAACGCAATAATAGTAGTAGAACGTTTTGTTACTCTTCTTATTAGAGTCAAAGATTTAGTATCAGTGTTACAGTAATTATATGCTTATTATATTTGGTAAGTGTGGAACTTACGTACATAACAGAATTCTCGATACAAAATCGAGATAATAATTGAAGGGTGTAGAATCCGGGCGTGCTAAATCGGTGGCAGTAATTCAATAAACCGTGTAAATTGCGTATGGACGCATACGGCTTCTACTTAGCGCTTAAGAACGCTTGGAAACACGCGATGTTTCAGCTCTGATTTACAGGAACGCGTTAAACTATAAATAATCATTGACGCCGAAGCCCTGCATAGAACTAACTTTTTCTCATTGGCAGAATACTTTTTAGAGAAGTCTGATACTACACTAAAATCGGTAAATATTGACAATAAGGGGCCCAGCTCCGATCAGTTTGTCCTTGAAATATGTTGTCAAGGACACAATTTTGAACAACTTTTTCCTACACACATTACCATCGCTCGGCTTTAGTTTCCGAAATATTTGGAAAAAACTATTGTTATCATTACAATGAGTGCTACTTATAATTGTGCTGCTTGCTCTTAACCCAAACGTGTACACCGCAAAGGAAGATGAAAGTATTCTAGCCTCTGCTGCTTTTGTCAAAAAATGACAAATTAATATCTTTTTGGAGCATACGACGTATGCGGCCGGCCATAAAAAAGATACTACCAAACCTAATCTGCACCTTACAATTGGAGTTAGATTTGGAGATAGTTGTTTTAGCGGCCGGCTCACGCCGGTCGTTAGTGTGTCGTAATTCCTAAAAAATTCTTGAGTAGTACTTTACAAAAATCCTTGAGAGTACTATTATTGCTTCCCAAGGTTGATTCGTCGTTTTAGTGATAAAATGAAGCTACTAAAAATAAAACTATACTGAAATAATCAAAATTGAGGAAAGCCGTTAAACTGCATGGACTACTTTAAAGTTTTTTGCAGATATCTCGAAAACTATATAAAGCCGAGCGATGATAACATGTACCTATAGGAAAAAGTTGTTCACAATGATGTCCTTCATAATATATTTCAAGGTCAAAGCGATTAAAGCCCTAAATCTCAATATTTATCCTAAAATCTTATATGTATGTTACAGAACGCCTTTAATTGTGACACATCACTTGTAATCACATATTTTCTGTTGCATAGTCTGAGGAAGGAACTGTGACATTTTTTCTATGGATTCACAAGGCAGCTAGCAAGATTCAACAAATTTCAAATTCGCAGAGACATGCGAGAAAATCGTATCATCTTCATCTGACCCAATTTCAAATTCCGAACTCGATTAACATATTCCAGAAAAAAATCAAATAACGCACTTCGAAAATGATTTGCAGAAGATTCGCGAGTACTTAAACTTGCACGTGCCGCTACAATTTAATGAGAGAGCCGAGAAACTTTGTACCACGTTTTAGCGGAACGCCATTACAAAGATTCCTGCAATTAGACCCTCCTAGGGACTTGATTTTTCTTCCGGAAGCGAGAATTCCCTTCATTAATTTTTATTTGATTCTGGAATGTCATATTGTCTAGGCTTGCTTGAGTCACGAAACGTTGTTATTCTCTATTTATTTCTTTCATCGGAAACACATCCGTACTCGACTCTAATTTCTTTAATGAGATTTTCCCAATTAGAGAATAATGTGATATACACGTAATCCAATTTAAATAATAAAATAATTTAAATAAGCATATTACGACCAAATCTAGAAAAATTACATATATCATGCGAAGTAAGTATATAAGCCTTTTGTGACGTAAACAGAATATTACCGAATTTTCATTGAAACAGATAGAATCGTTATTAAATCGATTTCGTTAAGCCAAGGTATTTAAAATTTTAATTTCCTTTGCAACATAAAGACAAACATTTCTTTCTTTCTGTTTTTTTTAATACTAAACATTTTCTGCTAAACGGTTTCGGTAACTTATTTCATAATAAATTCCAATGGCAGGTAATGTCTTCTGCATTAAATCGACAACTTCACTAGGTATTTGTAAGTTCTTGATATGCCTTAGTTTCAGTAGTCAACAATCTTAAAACGACTAGCTTGTTCCCAAAGTATCCCCATTTCCTACGTTTGAATACATTTCATATACCTTCTTCTACTTTATGGTTCGATGAGTCGGAAATGGGAAATTATTAGAAACTACTACGGTTTTAGGTTTATACCAATTTATTCGAAGACAATTTAAACTGGGTGTATTAAAATGCATTGGAAATTGGAGAAATTGAACGCTGTACGCTGCGAAATGGGAGCAAGAAAACTGTAGATTTCGCGTGTTACTCAGTTGAATGATTTGGGCTATTCGTGCGGTTGTGGCATCAGCTTTCTATTATGAATTGATGGTGAAATATATCAGCCGCATAAAGTTGTAATAGCCGAAACCTGGAAATTGGCTTGCAGCGCAGACACAGCCGGATAGCTTTTGCCATTCTTGCTCGAGGATCAATTGTGTTGTTACTTGAACGATCATTATATTTCAAACACTGCCTTTCGAATTATAAATTATTTACAAAAACTTATTGTGTGTCGATGATTAATATATTTCTGATAAGGTTTTCGTTGCAAATTCAAAGTGTGTCGTATACAGTTTTTAATTCTCTACTATCTACGGGGTGTTCGGCTACTACATGTCAATATTTTAAAGGGTGATCATTGAACTGAGTCTGAACAATGTTTTTCTATACGAAAATGCTGGTCAAGGCATCGTTTTTGAATTATTAACGAAAAACGCTGACCAATTAGAGCGCACGCTCAGCCCAGAAGGCGTGCGAGTCCGCGATTGAGCGTACCACGATCATCCCTCGGCGGCTGAGCGCTCGCTCTACACGCGCTTCGATTGGTCAGTGTTTTTCGTTAATAATTCAAAAAACTGAGCCTTTTCGTACAGGAAAATGTTGTTCAGAATCACTTCAGCAATCACTCCTTAAAATATTGACCTGCAGTAGCCGAATACCATGTGTAAATGTGATTATCAGAAATTATATCACATTAATTTATTATATTTTTCAAACTCACTCAAGTTTTTTATAACTTAGTGTAACACTGTATGCGTACGTTGTAAGCACATCTGTATGTGTATAGTCATAGTTTTATTTCATATTGTATATGTATAAGTACATATAAGCTACAGCGATTCTCGAAAATATTTCGACACTACAAAAGACAATAACTTATTGTAATTCGATCAAACGAGTAGCGCCTTTGCAAAAAGATAGAAGGTCTAGTTGATTAAATATCTTAATATCGTCGTTTTGAAACAATCGGAATGTTCGAAGCTATAAAACAAAAGATAAAAGTCATCTTCTTCAATTTTTTTATCTGAGAGCTTATAATGAAAATTAAAGAAACCTAAACAAGATATAAATATAAGATTTTTTCAGAACGACCAAATCAAGAGATATATATATATACAGGGTGTTCTGCTACTGCATGTCAATATTTTAAGGAGCGATTGCTGAGGCAATTTTGAACAGCTTTTTCCTTTGCCAAAACGGTGGATAAAGTTTCGTTTTTGAATGATTAACGAAATACAGTGGCCAATCAGAGCGCGTGTAGAGCGCGCGCTCAGCCGACAGAAGATCATGATACGCTCAACTTCAGCCTTGAACGCCTTCTTGGCTAAGCGCGCGCTCTACACGCGCTCTGATTGGTCAGTGTTTTTCGTTAATCATTCAAAAACGAAGCTTTGACCGCCGTTTTGGCAAAGGCAAAACTTGTTCAGAATTGCCTCAGCAATCATCCCTTAAAATATTGACATGCAGTAGCAGAACACCCTGTATATACAGGGTGTAACGCAACAGTATGCAAATATTTTAAGGGGTGATTCTACAGGCCAAAATAAAGCGAAAATCGAGACTGGCAATTTTCCGTTTGAGGCTTTGTTGACGAGATATCGATGTTTAAAAAAACGGCGTTCGAACGCCTGCCGATGGGCAATCTGACGCGAGGCTCGAGTCAAACAGCTGTGTTCAGTGGTAGTCATTCGCTACGACGCCGCAGGAACCATGACGTACCGCACCGTGAAATCTGACACTCAGAAGGCACACGCATCACGATGTATAGCATTAAACCTGCTTGCTTGTAAAAATCCACATGGGCATATCGAAACCCGCCCAATGGGATTATCAACTAAAAAGGGTGACGGCAGCCTTCAATACTCAATTTTGTTCCCAAAAACCAAATTTGCGATTAGCCCGTCCTCTATTCTTCACAATACATCCATCAACACAGAAATTTGCAGCACACGAGGATCACGATTACACGATTTGCACTAAACTAATTATTCCAGGGATATTCCTCGTGTCCACCACTCGCTTGAATGCAATGAATCAATCTTTGACGCAAGTCGTGTCACGGTTTTCGGAAATCTGTTATTATTGTCAGAGAACATCATCATGTAGTCGCATTCCGCAAATGTACACGACCCTTTGCACACTTGGCACCACCATCACCGCACGTAACCGATTGTAACAAAAAGTAGCTTTAAAATTGAGATTGCGTATCTAGAAATTGAAATAATCAAGTTCTGAGAATTAGACTAAATTAAAAATCGAGAGTAATAATAATAGAACTAAATGCAATATTAAATCTATGTCGAATAGTAAAATTCAAAGTACAACTGGAATGTTTAAACCATTCCGTATTCAACAGCGTACAAACTGCAACTGCCTCGATTGTCTACAGGTATCCCAGAACTCCCCATAGAGTTGAAAAGGGGTGATAGCTGAGGTGATTCTGAACACCTTTTTCCTTTGCGAAAATGTTGTTTGAGGCTTCGTTTTTAAATGGTTAACGAAAAACATTGAGCAATCAGAGCGCGCGTAGAGCCCGCGCTCAGCCGAGGCGGTGAATGTGAACAAGTCGCTCGGTCTAATAAGAGGCGTTTGCCAAAAGTTATATCGAATAAAGTATAAGCAAATTAAGAACAATATCAAATTATTCGTTATTCGTGTAGAATCAATTAATCGATTGACTAATAAACCTATCAATTGCAGCCCGCGTTAAATTAAAAAAGATTGACAGAAGATTCAAATTAGACTCACCCATGCATCCAGAAATGAACCTGCATCGACGAAAATGGGTCACTGTGTCAGCCTACCGATCTTGAGCATTCCAAGTAGGTATCCCGTAGTGCAAGACAGCTGATGTTAGGGCCAGGTCAGCGAACTCACTTTATTTGACAAAACCTACTACCTGCACGGCAACTATCACTGAGTTATTCCACCGATCCTGGCCGCTCGAAGAACAAACACATGGTGCACAACAGCCGATGTCTCGGTTGGAACAGTGAAAGAACTTCGTTTCACAAAATTTCCATCATTGCACGATCACTGTCACTTTGTTCTTCAAGCTTTGAATTTACGGAATAAGTTGTTCCCACGTATGAATAATTGGTTGCCCCGAAAGGGGCCGATTGTTTTTAACTTTGAAGGGGCTGGATACGGCCGCTGCTACTACCGAATACACTTTTCCACGTTCGGCAATTTCGTTGTCTTTTTAGTAATTGACAAGCTTTGCGCTTTAGAAGTTAACTCTTATTTTATTCAAAGTAAAAACAGCAATTGCAGTACCGGAGAGATCTTTACTGCTGGGCGTTCGGACTAATTCTGTCTTGAGAAATTGTGACACGCTTTGCAACGGTGGACAAGGGGTTGTTCGAAGAATGTTATAAGGGAGAGTTACGGGTCGTCGCGGGGAGCGCGCTTTATGGTGAAGAGGCCCTTGAGGCCCACGTGCTGGCCAGCAGAGTTTTTCGGTTCCCAGGAAACACGGCCGTGGCGAATTTAATGGAGACATTTTCCAGTTGCCGGGAAGGCACTGCGGAGTGTTCAAGACACTGTTACATTCTCCGAGATGCTATATCTTTTATTACATTCTTTGTAATGCTATACCTTTTCCGGGGACTGGAAAATGTTTTCACAGTGACCAGAATCGGTAGAATAACTCAGTGATAGTTGCCGTGCAGGTAGTAGGATTTGTCAAATAAAGTGAGTTCGCTGACCTGGCCGTAACATCAGCTGTCTTGCACTGCGGGATACCTACTTGCAATGGTCAAGATCGGTAGGCTGACACAGTGACCCATTTTCGTCGATGCAGGTTCATTTCTGGATGCATGGGTGAGTCTAATTTGAATCTTCTGTCAATCTTTTTTAATTTAACGCGGGCTGCAATTGATAGGTTTATTAGTCAATCGATTAATTGATTCTACACGAATAACGAATAATTTGATATTGTTCTTAATTTGCTTATACTTTATTCGATATAACTTTTGGCAAACGCCTCTTATTAGACCGAGCGACTTGTTCACATTCACCGCCTCGGCTGAGCGCGGGCTCTACGCGCGCTCTGATTGCTCAATGTTTTTCGTTAACCATTTAAAAACGAAGCCTCAAACAACATTTTCGCAAAGGAAAAAGGTGTTCAGAATCACCTCAGCTATCACCCCTTTTCAACTCTATGGGGAGTTCTGGGATACCTGTAGACAATCGAGGCAGTTGCAGTTTGTACGCTGTTGAATACGGAATGGTTTAAACATTCCAGTTGTACTTTGAATTTTACTATTCGACATAGATTTAATATTGCATTTAGTTCTATTATTATTACTCTCGATTTTTAATTTAGTCTAATTCTTAGAACTTGATTATTTCAATTTCTAGATACGCAATCTCAATTTTAAAGCTACTTTTTGTTACAATCGGTTACGTGCGGTGATGGTGGTGCCAAGTGTGCAAAGGGTCGTGTACATTTGCGGAATACGACTACATGATGATGTTCTCTGACAATAATAACAGATTTCCGAAAACTGTGACACGACTTGCGTCAAAGATTGAATCACTGCATTCAAGCGAGTGGTGGACACGAGGAACATCCCTGGAATAATTAGTTTAGTGCAAATCGTGGAATCGTGATCCTCGTGTGCTGCAAATTTCTGTGTTGATGGATGTATTGTGAACAATCGAGGACGGGACAATCGCATATTTGGTTTTTGGGAACAAAATTGAGCATTGAAGGCTGCCGTCACCCTTTTTACTTGATAATCCCATTGGGCGGGTTTCGATATGCCCATGTGGATTTTTACAAGTAAGCAGGTTGAATGCTATACATCGTAATGCGTGTGCCTTCTGAGTGCCAGATTTCATGGTTCCTGCGGCGTCGTAGCGAATGACTACCACTGAACGCAGCTGTTTGACTCGAGCCTCACGCGTCAGATTGCCCATCGGCAGGCGTTCGAACGCCGTTTTTTTAAACACCGATATCTCGTAAACAAAGCCTCAAACGGAAAATTGCCATTCTTGATTTTCGCTTTATTTTAGCCTGTAGAATCACCCCTTAAAATATTTGCATACTGTTGCGTTACACCCTGTAAATATATCCTGACAATTTGCAAGATGTCTAGTAAACTATCTTTCTATCTTTTTGCAAAAGTTCAAATCATTTCGTCCAATTACAAAAGAGTTATTCTGTTTAGAAGAGTGCCCGAACATTTTCGGGAGTCGCTGTATGTGTAATCTTTTCAAACCTGAAAAAAGATTAAGGTAGTTGTTATCATTAAGAGCGCTGTGGTTTAAGTACGAACGTAGATACATTTGTACACGTACGACATTTTCTTGCAAGTTACACGTGCTGCACGTGGTTGTGCACACGCTGTGCTACGCATACAGGGTACTTTTATAGTCGGATTACAATTCGAAACGCATACCGAGCGTTGCTGTGTCTGAGCTTTATTCAGAATACTTGCACGGCGAATAAGTGCCGCCGTTGCCACGAGATATAATTTATCTGCCGTGACATACTTTTAATGCAATTGCTCCCCTTTAGCAGATTAAAATGTCCTGTACGAAATTTACATAAAAGTAATTAAGATAATAACCTACAAAGTACTTAAAAATATTACACGACAATGTTACTACGACAAGTACGTAGAATGTTGAAAACATCCAAGCTACCTATTACAACAATCATCCTAGTATTTTATTGTTATTATTATTTCTCGCAATTTGTTGACACTGCACTACGTAATATCGCAATTCAAATGTCAGACATTTCGGTATTAAAAAATTTTTAATATATTGCACATTCACAATAACTGTAAACTACACAAAAAAATAAAGCTTTTCAATTTCTGGAAATATTATACATGTAATGGATCAGGACTTCAGTGGCGACCAATTGAAGCTTACACTGATGCGGAAAATCGAATGAAATACATTGAAACATATCTGCCAGTTCTACAATTTCCATTTGATGGCCAGTTAAAAAAGAATTACAAAAGAATATAATAGGTTTAATAGAATTCCGTCGGTGCTGAACAATTTGCATTAGGTTACACGAATCAAGAGGGGGAATTATCAATTATCCATATAATTTATTCATGTGCGCATCGACATTTGCAATTCATTCGTCGATAAATCGGTCTAACTTCATTAAACCAGCGATTTGTACGATTTAGCTCATACCAGGCACACGAACGCTGTGTCGCATCGCGCAAACACAAATCTATGTAACCATTGCGCTCTTGTTCCTTGAATTTGCGAATTATCAATTATAATATTAGTTCATGAAACTGCGCGTTGAAGGCCAGTCAGTTTCCGTTGATTCATTGATCAATTTACTAATTGCCGCGGAATATTCGTCATCCGGCCGGTTGCTCCGCAATTTCATTTTCGAATTCTATTTCCCGTCGCAATAAACACGTCCATCACGTGATCGTGAAATAATTAAAAAAATCGATATCTAAAACCTATCTAGCACAGTACATATATTGTTCACGTTTTACTTATTACCTTCAATTTTGCAGCTTTGGGTAAGAATTTCCAAGATGTATACAGGGTGTAAAGTAAAAGGTGTAGGAGCCGGAAATGGGGGATTCCTGAGGCAAAACTGAACAACTTTTTCCTTCGCCAAAATGTCGGCTGAGGCTTTGTTTTTGAATTGTTAACGAAAAACACTGGCCATTCAGAGCGCGCGTAGAGCCCGCGCTCAGGGACGGTCCACGGCGCGTCGTGCTAGGTAGCGACATTCGACCGGCGCCCCGAATAGTACGCGCCGGTATAGCACGAAGCAAAAGTTAACATCGAATTATTCATTATTAATTAAAATATAAATGAAATTAATCTGCCGTTCTCAATTGAAGAAAAAAGTATTAGAACGGACTAACTAACGTGTCTATCCAGTACAACGTACGTTAAATTTTAAACAATTCGCCAACAACTAAAATTAGACTTACCCGTTTCTCCAAAAATGAACCTGCTTCGACGAAAATAGGTCACTGTGTCATCCTACCGATCCTGACCATTGCAAGTAGGTATCCCGTAGTGCAAGACAGCTGATGTTACGGCCAGGTCAGCGAACTCACTTTATTTGACAAAACCTACTACCTGCACGGCAACTATCACTGAGTTATTCTACCGATCCTGGCCATTCGAAGAACAAACATATGGTGCGCAACAGCCGATGTCTCGGTTGGAACAGAGAAACAACTTCGTTTCACAAAATTTCCATCATTGCACGATCACTGTCACTTTGCTCCTGAAGATTTGAATTTACGAAATAAGTTGTTCCCATGTATGAATAATTGGTTGCCCCGAAAGAGGCCGATTGGTTTTAACTTTGAAGGGACTCGATATGGCCGCTGCTACTGCCAAATACACTTTTCCATGTTCGGCAATTTCGTTGCCTTATTCCCGAGCGGGTACAGTAACTCAGGAGCTTTGCGTCTTAGAAGTTAACTTTTATTTTATTCAAAGTAAAAACAGCAATTACAGTTTCGGAGAGATCTATACTGCTGGGCGTTCGGACTAATTCTGTCTTGAGAAATTGAGACGCGCTTTGCAACGGTGTACAAGGGGCTGTTCGAAGAATGTTATAAGGGAGAGTTACGGGTCGTTGCGGGGTGCGCGCTTTATGGTAAAAAGGCTCTTGAGGCCCACGTGCTGGCCAGCAGAGTTTTTCGGTTCCCAGGAACCACGGCCGTGGCGAATTTGATGAAGACACTTTCTAGTCGCTGGGAAAGCGCTGCGGACGGTTCACGACACTGTTAGATGTCTTTTACTACATCCTTTGTAATGCTATACCTTTTCCGGCGACTGGAAAATGTCTTCACTAAGTTCATCACGGCCGAGTTTCCTGGGAACCGAAAAACTCTGCTGGCCAGCACGTGCGCCTCAAGGGCCTTTTCACCATAAAGCGCGCTCCCCGCGACGACCCGTAACTCTCCCTTATAACATTCTTTGAACAGCCCCTTGTCCACCGTTGCAAAGCGCGTCACAATTTCTCAAGACAGAATTAGTCCGAATGCCCAGCAGTAAAGATCTCTCCGGTACTGCAATTGCTGTTTTTACTTTGAATAAAATAAGAGTTAACTTCTAAAACGCAAAGCTTGTCAATTACTACTTGCTCGGGAACAAGACAACGAAATTGCCGAACGTGGAAAAGTGTATTCGGTAGTAGCAGCGGCTGTATCCAGCCCCTTCATAGTTAAAAACAATCGGCCCCTTTCGGGGCAACCAATTATTCATACGTGGGAACAACTTATTTCGTAAATTCAAATCTTGAAGAGCAAAGTGACAGTGATCGTGCAATGATGGAGATTTTGTGAAACGAAGTTCTTTCACTGTTCCAACCGAGACATCGGCTCTTGTGCACCATGTGTTTGTTCTTCGAGTGGCCAGGATCGGTAGAATAACCCAGTGATAGTTGCCGTGCAGGTAGTAGGTTTTGTCAAATAAAGTGAGTTCGCTGACCTGGCCGTAACATCAGCTGTCTTGCACTACGGGATACCTACTTGCAATGGTCAGGATCGGTAGGATGACACAGTGACCTATTTTCGTCGAAGCAGGTTCATTTTTGGAGAAACGGGTAAGTCTAATTTTAGTTGTTGACGAATTGTTTAAAATTTAACGTACGTTGTACTGGATAGGCACGTTAGTTAGTCCGTTCTAATACTTTTTTCTTCAATTGATAACGGCAAATTAATTTCATTTATATTTTAGTTAATTTCCATTAATTAATAATGAATAATTCGATGTTAACTTTTGCTTCGTGCTATACCGGCGCGTACTATTCGGGGCGCCGGTCGAACGTCGGTACCTAGCACGATGCGCCGTGGACCGTCCCTGAGCGCGGGCTCTACGCGCGCTCTGAATGGCCAGTGTTTTTCGTTAACAATTCAAAAACAAAGCCTCAGCCGACATTTTGGCAAAGGAAAAAGTTGTTCAGTTTTGCCTCAGGAATCACCCATTTCCGGCTCCTACACCTTTTACGTTACACCCTGTATATGGACAATTTTTTAAAAGCAGTACTATGCACGTTAATTAAGGGTACAGAATGATTTTAAAACTAGCAATTAGAGTGCAACTACATCGGTGTGTAAAATTAAAGAATCACCAAACTTTCGATGAAATATTATGAATTTTTAAACGGTTGTAACCTCATGAAAAAATTATACAGCAATTTACCCTGAGCTCATTTTAAAGTGTGAAACCTCTACTTTCTCAGTCTTTAATTATTAAGAATTTCGGGTATTGGAATTTAATGTAGTATGTACTTATAAATGGTTTCGAATAAATTATGTAAAGGGCACAAAGGTACATATCAGCGGCCTACAAATCTATTAACTGTTAAATCATGTGTCAGCTTAAACAAGACGCACGACGTTAGTCTTCTGAACGCCAGCTTCTGTTTCATACATTATACGGGGTTAAACTGGGAACTGGGACAGGTTACTGCTCTTTTTAAGTAAAAATAGACACAAATGATACCGGAAAAAGTCATTAGACATAATACATCCTAACTTCCTATGACTAATGCAACCCAATTTTTTTTATTAAGCCAACCGATCCCTTTTATTATCCAACGTATAAAAGTACTAACCCAAGATCATCGAAATGTCAATACTTCACGAGATATTTGATATTCTGTGTCAGAAACGTACTTTGCTATAATAAGTGTTTGAATATTTATTACAATAAATTTGTCAGTGTCCATAGGAACATTTAAATTTGCGAAACTTTCAAAGAGAAAAAGTGCCTTCACTTTTCCAGCCGTTGCATGTTGCAAAAACATTTTCGAAAACAAATGAACTCAACACTGAGTACCAGTCTTTTTCATGAGGTTATAACAGTTTGAATTCCGATCATTTTTGTGATCCTTTAATTAGGGAAATACTGGGAAAGTACCATACAAGTATAAGTCATCAACATCGAACGGAGAATAATCATCTACTGAGATTAACAGAACGGCATTTCCCGTCGGTTTATAAATCGGTAGGAAAAAAAACTTAAGAAGAAGGTGTGTCATTTGCCATGCGAACGACAAAAGACGCGAAACTGTGTATGAATGTAAAAACTGTAATGTGGGATTGTTTGTCGACCCTTGCTTCAAAATTTATCACTGTGAATTAAATTATTGAGAATTTTAATTTGTTATTGGAAAGTGTTTGTTGTTTGTTATTGTAAAGTGTAATTTTGAATTTTTAAATATATTTTTATTGATAATAATTGCAAAATCTCCAAATATGTTGTTGTATAACACTTAAAGAATCGTACGATCCGGATAATGACGAGGCTGCACCGAAAGATGTAAATCCGAACACCAGTTTACCTAAGCGCAACATGCACACTTTCCGGCACAGTATTCCGTTCAGTACCGCTACTCTGGCGGCACGGTGGCCCGTTCAGCGGTGTCACTCCGACGGAGCATACTGCCGTTGCGAAGGGGTTACATCAAGTGACCCTTTAATTTCATGTGTTTTGTATAAGCAATTGAAATTACCATTACCCGCAATCTCATTTTGGTATGTTATATGGCTTGCGAAATAGTTGACTACTGACAAAATATCGAAATTGTCTTTAGGCGAGATACTCGGACGCAACAAAGAAAAATGAGTAAATGGATAAAAAGGACAAAAGTTATATATGCCTATGAGAAACGTATGTTAACAGCCTTCAGATAATTGAAAATCTTTTATGGTTCACTTACATTTATTGTACAAATTATAACAGTATTAAAAATGTGACTCTTTTCCTCCAGTTACCCTGTTTTTTCTTTTTATTTAATCAGAACAGACTATTTTAATAATTCGACAGGTGCGTGTGGAACATTTTGAATCAAATTCTATGATCACATATGTGCTTTGTAACATCTGTAGAATAATCATTTAATCATAGTTGTATCTACAGTCTCCATATTTCGGTGCAAGGACCATCATCTACCTTTAATTCTTATTCAACCCTTATTCGCCGTTATGTCTGGCACGCGATTTTCTCGCGGTCCGCGATTAATTCACTATAGTCGTGGAAAAGGATAATTTATCCCGTTGTACCATATCTCTAAGGTATACTTCATATTGTTAACACTTCAGTGTGTATATTAATGATAAAGCAATTGTATGCTTCTTGTTAAGGTTATTACACGATGCTTGAACAAGCAATTTTCCATTGCAGCACTTTGTTTGCGACATTGTTATCGGCATTAACATTATCCAACATAAATCTAAATGTATAATACACAACGTACAATTAAATTTAAAATAATCAGCACTGCCATGCACATCAAAGCAATATTACTGAAAGGCTTACAGATTACACTTCATTCAAAAGAAGCTTCAGATTCTATTTGTTAAAAGTTTTCTATAAGAATTTATGCTATTACCTTTTGAAACAATTGTGTTTAATAAGTTGAGGTCGGAATAATCGTTATCTCATTGTTAAGACATCATTTTGCATTCATAAATGTTAGGAAATCATAAGAATATATTTACAGAGCTAACTCGTCCAGATAAAACTAACTAATTAATAATAATTCAAGATATTGAATACTTAATTAGAACACGTCAACTACTAACCGTTTCAACCAAGCAAAACTGCTTCAATGAAAACAATCGCTCTCCGCCATCGGTTTCATCGAATGCTCCTTAACCAATCAAACAGTCTTCCGATTCAACAGAGTTCCGTGGTCGAGCCGATAATCCCCGCGAGTTATTCGGTTAGTTGAACTTCCTATTCCGTGATTGCCATCCAATTAATGTCCGGCAGGCATAATTGCTCGCGAGATTCTTATCCGGTCGTGGTCGTTGCTTAACACAATCAACAGACCTTGGGCGCAGAGAAGAATCGTTTTCAACCCTTAACTACCGTAGTGGCGACCGCGAGTGTTAGCCCCTCGAGGTTATCAAGGGATAAACTCCACCCCGTACCGTGGAAAAACAAACGAAACTGCGAAGAGAAAGACGAAGTTCGTGTTGTACCAGTCAGAATTGGGCAAATTTTTATTTAAATAATAAATAAACGTGTGCTTGTAACTGCAAATAATAACAGAATTTTTTATTTAAATAAAAGTCATTTAAATAATGCCAAAAGTGATCTATTTATTATATCTTATGTGCAAATAAAAGAGTATTTCTTATTTGGATTTAAGTGGAAAGCAAATAAATCATTTTTTGTCTTCTTTTATTTCTTGTATTTTGTGCATACAATAAAAACGCAATAAATACAACTATTTTTTGCACTAATTTTCTTTCCCAATAAACAGTCCGTAATTCATGTTTGCCTTTAAAACTACTCTTTTTTCAAACATACTGCCCGAAACAAGCCTTCGGACAGTATACAAACATGAACTACGAACTGTCTATCGGAACAGAAAATTAGTACAAATAGTTATATTTATGCAAATATTATCCATATATGTAATAATGATATCAATTTTGCCACGTTTTTATTGTATGTGCAAAATACAAGAAATAAGGGAAGACCAAAAAATGATTTATTTGTTTTCCACATAAATCCAAATAAGAAGTACTCTTTCATTTGCAAATAAGAAATAATAAATACATCATTTTTGACATTACTTAAATAACTTTCATTTAAATGAAAATATAGTTAATAGTTGTAATTATAAGCATACGTTTACTTATTATTTATTATTTAAATAATAATTTGCCCAACTCTGTGTTGTACTAACATGCTCAATTTAATAATATGTTCAGCTCTCTACACGTGAGAGTAACTTAGGGTATGAATTATTTGAGCTGTTAGAAACGAATTATTTTCACATACAATTTTTTGTGGCACCTATTGTCAGTCATATTTTTGCTTGTGGAAAATACTGATTTTCTTTAAGTAAAAAGTTACTCTTACGTTTTACCGCTTCCAATTTCAAATGTCAACACTTCAAAATTTAAGGAATCTCAATCTCCTCAGAAATCTTACTTAACCTTTTCATTGCCTAAAGCTTTCAATTTCCTCAAGAATTTAAAAAATTGCCCAAAAATTATGCTACACAAGTACGTCGTTCTGTGCTACCACCCAGAGCTTGAAAACTGTTATGATATGGATTTCAGTTATTTTTTAGGCCCCATGCACGTTCCAAAATGGTTACAGAACAAATTTTTGTATCAATTCTATGAAATTTTACAAAAATATTGTAGGAATTTTTGAAAAGTTATTTTGGGAAGTTTTTCGAGTCATGACACCACCACTAAAAGTTAAATAAACCCCTGCAAATGCATTTTCAGAATCGCCCCCCCCCCTCACCTATGTTAGTAAAGTTATCACTGACAGTGCACAATAATATACCGTCGCTCACAGGTTTGTCCATATACAGGATGTTTCGCTAAATCATGCAAATATTGTAAGTAGCGATTGCTGTGGCAGTTTTGAACAACTTTTTCTTTTGCCAAAATGTTGGTTAAGGCTTCATTTTTTAATTATAACCGAAAAACACTGACCAATTAAGGCGCGCGTACAGCGCGCGCTCAGCCGCGAGAGTTTTCAAGGCCGCGGTCCAGCGTATCACGATCTTTTTTCGGCTGAAGGCGCGGTCTGATTGGTCAGCGCTTTTAGTTAATAATTAAAAAACGAAGCTTTTAACCAACATTTTGGCAAAGGAAAAAGTTGCTCAGGATCGCCTCAGCAATCATCCCTTAAAATATTTGCATAAGGTAGCGAAACACCCTGTATTGCCAAATCTTAAGAATAATACAGGATAGCTCAGCTAAAGGAGGCTAGCCAAATATCTCCTTACTTTTTCATTAGATGAAAAATATTAATGGCACAAATTCAATGGCTTCAATGAAGGAATTCTACTGCATCTTCCAGCAGATGGAAAATACATTTGAGTATGCAACAATCGTAAGTTTCATACGACCTTCAAAACCAATAATGTGATGAAACTGCCGCGGTGGTATGTGAACTTACGGTTTATGTTAATAAATGTTGTATGTGACGATTCGTCGGCAGGGAGACACTTTCTGGCACGAGTAAGTACGGATTGTGCTGTTTTTTCTATTGTTTTCGGTGGGATAGCAGCACAAATCTAATTACGCGGTTCACCATGTGTTCTGGTGCAGTCAGTCGATGTTGATAAACTTCAATTGGGGTCAGATCTGGTAACATTGCTAGCCCACGTTATGGGCCCACAACAACCAATCCAACGGTTTGGGAATTTCCGATGTAGTATAACAGTACATTCTCATAACATAATTGTATCACATTATAGATCTTCAATCATTATAGATCTTGCTTCAGGTACACTCAAATGTATTTTTCCATTTGCTACAAGATGCAGCAGAAAAAAACGACACATTCCTAGTATAAAAACTTCCAACGACCTTCAAAAAGAGGAAAAATGGGCTGACAAAAAGATTTGTTCCTCAAGATACTCTTTAACTGAAGCCGTTCTAATTGTGACTAATTCTAAATGTGACTGTATTATGGGTTTCCGAAAAGGTCAGGAATAAACTTCTGCCATGTGTTAATGAGATCAAGCAGATCGAGAAAGTTCATATAAACTTACGTCCGAAAATGATTAATTCAAGTGTTACAAGCGTTTAAAAATTTTTATTAATTGTTTTGGTAGTTATAATAAATGTTCAAAATTTCTTCCTTCGACAATGCAGGTATGCAGGCTCCCATTCGTTTAATTAATGACTGTCGGGCCCTCAATATTTCTGCACTTGTAGACATAGTAGTATGTGCATTTTGAGAGCATTCCTAAAGCTGGTCTTCTGCTTCTATCATATTTTCGTAAACTAACTGATAATAGTGAGACAATCATGAATTAACAGACTAAAAGCGTGCATTCTTGCAGAAGGGAGGCATGTTGGACATTTACTATACCTACGAAAACAACTAATAAAAGTCTTTGAACGCTTGTAAGTCTTCAATAAATCGTTTTCGGACGTAAGTTTTTATGAACTTTCTTGACGTACTGAACCTCGTGGTATAGCTTGGTCCTGACCTTTTCGAACACCTTCTATATTTAATCAAGACTTGTATTATGCTTGTCTAATAGGGTAAACACTCTGAATACTGTGAACACGGTGAATACTTTGCAAGTAATAAATATTTATATTGCTCTACATGTGAACAAATTTGTAAGTTACTGTTATTTTACAGACAGCACACAACTACCAAAAATCATGCTCATATAAGACTAGTGCTTTTATCATGTTTCTAAAGATTATAGTTTGGAAACGTACCCCGTCCATAAGACGAATTCAATTCCTTCGCCGCGATGAGAAGTCATTGCCATCGCTGCTGATTCAATCAGAGCCCAAGGTGAGTTGCAGCTGTAGTCACCAAATACCCCAGCCGTCTTTCGACCATTGTTCACGCTATTCCTCGTGTTCCAGCACACTAAAGAACAAGAACACGTAAGCTACAACAAGAACAGCGTGGAAGAAGCGAAGAAGGAATGAAACAGGAGTAAGGAAACGAGCACGTGGTAACGTTGACGAGTATTAAGGGAGCAGCGCAAAGGTCAGTCACGTATTGCTTCGATAACGTCCAAATGATACGAAGTCGGGCCTGGGCTCAAGCCTGGTATGGGACGCAATTTTAGATAGCGTTATTTCATGCAAACCCAGTGCCAGCTAGACACGCCAGGTACTTTAAAACGATCGGTAAATACAGACGGGAACGGACGGGCTGTAAGCTCCGGAAAATAGGGATGGAAGCTGAATACACGTTGTTCTTGAAACGTTTGACCAAACTTGGAGGCGGTTTCGAAGGAGGAATGTACTGCTGAGGAAAAATGTTGCCAGGTATTTGCGTTCTAATATGTGGAGAAGGAGGACTCACTTTTTGTTCGCGCAATTATTAAATATATAATGAAGTTGTGTTGAAGATTCTCGTAAAAATGTTTGCAAGTTATTCCAACTATGTCAGAAGGATCAGTACGGTAATGTTATAGCTGATTGTACATGTGAATCAAAAGTCAGTTTACTTTTAGTTAAGTATTATGAGTGTAGTGTGACTTACTACTGACTTACAAAAGTATTCGCTCACGTAGCACAAATCGAGAAACTTCATTCACTTATTCTTCATTTATGTTGTAATATATTTTTAAATATAACGTTTTGTAATCGTATTAACTTATCTTTTTCATCGATGTGAAAAATTGATTACGAATTACTTCTGTTTTTATTGACATACTATCCTGTATAAAAATGACTAAAACGTAACTTTTGTGAGCAATTGTATCAGTAATTACTTTAATTACAAATACGAAGCATAAAGTTATATGCCACCCCACAAATATATAAATTAAACAATTTTCATAAATATTGACAATAAGGGACCCAGCTTCAATCACTTTGACCTTGAAATATGTTGTCAAGGACATCATTTTGAACAACTTTCTCCTATACATATTGTTACCGTTACTCGGCTTTAGTTTTCGAGATATTTGAAAAAAATGTACGTAGTTATGCAGTTTAACGGATTTCCTTTGTTTTGACTATTACAATATAGTCTTGTGTTTAATAGCTTCATTTTATCACTAAAATGACAGATCAACTGGAAGAGACGATAGAATTACTCTCCTGTTTTATATTGTTTTTAAAAAAAGTCAAATCAAGGTTCTTTTGGAAATGATATAGGTGGCCGGCTCATGCTACCGCCAAAAAAACAACTACCTCCAAACCTAACTCTAATTGTAAGGTACAGGCGCAGTATAGGAATAACCAGTAACGACACTCCCTCCACATCGTGTTCGAGAGATGCTACAGCGCATGCCCCACATTGCTACTGACAAAATGGCGTCAGTTTCCCTCCATAGCGTCTATTGTTTGTCCCATGCGAGATGCCGTCCAATTAAATTTCGGGCCCCACTTGCAGTAACACGCTCTGTCATTACTGATTGAATCTGTTACCTCCTAAGACTGTCGCATAACATAGCAGTGAAACAGACAAATGGAGATAGAAAGAGATGAAACCTATGTTCATACGTATTTATTGTAAAGGGTGTAAAAAAATTATATGTAACAACCACCACAGTATGATTCTACGATCATTCACCTTCGGATCGATGGACATTTGTGAAAAAAGACCCGTGCAAAATTGTCCTAGACCTTGAAAATTAAGGTCGAATTTTTTTCGGCCTTCGGGTTTTACTCGTCATAAGGATAAAAAGTGTGAGAGGAACCATGGGTCGCAACTCAATTGGTTTTTTTTGCAGTAAATAATGTTAATATTTTGCATTGGTTAGCACGGGTTAGAGCGAGAGAGTGAGAGGGAGGGAGCAATGGTCTTGCGCGACGCTCGGTTACTAGAGCGACGGCCGATGAGACACTAGATCAGCCGGTGCGTTGCGACGGGGCGCAAGACTATAGCTCCCTCTTTCTCAATCTCTCGCCCTAACCCGTGCTAAGAAATGCAAATTATTAACATTATTTACTGCACAAAAACAGTTGAGCTGCGACCCATGGTTCCTTTGACACATTTTACCCTCATGATAAGTAGAATCCGGTGGGGTAAAAAAATGTCGACTTTATTTTTTAAGGTCAAGGATAATTTTGCACGGGATTTTTTCCAAATATCCACTCATTCGAAGGTGCAGAATCATGCTGTGGTAATCGTTACATACAGGGTGTAACAAAAAAAGTGTAAGAGCCGGAAACCTGAGATTCCTGAGGTGATACTGAACAACCTTTTCCTTTGCCAAAATGTGATTTGGGGCTCCATTTTTGAATAATTAACCAAAAACACTGAGCAATCAGGGCACGCGTAGAGCCCGTGTTCAGGGACGGTCCACGGCGCGTCGTGCTAGGTAGCGATATTCGACCGATGTCCCGAACAGTACGTGCTGGTATATAGCACGGAGCAAAAGTTAACATCGAATGATTCATTATTCATGAATGGAAATTAACTAAAATCCAAATGAAATTGATTTGCCGTTATCAATTGAACACTAAATAATTAAAATGGACGGACTAATGTGTCTATCAAGTACAACGTAAGTTTAATTTTAAGCAATTCGCCAAGAATTAAAATTACACTTAAATTCTTTGTAATACTATACCTTTCCCGGCGACTGGAAAGTGTCTTCACTAAATTCATCACGGCCGCGTTTCCTAGGAACCGAAAAACTCTACTGGCCAGCACGTGGGCCTCAAGAGCCTTTTCACCATACGGCGCGCCCCCCGCGACAACCCATAACTCTCCCTTATAACATTCTTCGAACTAGCCCTCATCCACTGTTGCAAACTGCGTCACAATTTCTCAAGACAGAATCAGTCAGAATGCCAAGCAGTAAAGGTCTCTCCAACACTGTAATTGCTGTTTTTACTTTTAATGAAATAAGAGTTAAGTTCTAAAACGCAAAGCTCACGAGTTATTACCTGCTCGGCAACACAACAATGAAATTACCGAACGTGGAAAAGCATATTTGGCAGTAGCAGCGGCCATATCGAGCCCCTTCAAAGTTAAAAACAATCGGCCTCTTTCGGGGCAACCAATTATTCATACGTGGGAACAACTTATTTCGTAAATTCAAATCTTGAAGAATAAAGATCGTGCAATGACGGAAATTTTTTGAAACGAAATTCTTTCACTGTTCCAACCGAGACATCGGCTGTTGTGCACCATGTGTTTATTTTTCTAGTGTCCAGGATCGGTAGAATAATCCAGTGATAGTTGCCGTGCAGGTAGTAAGTTTTGTCAAATAAAGTGAGTTCGCTGACCCGGCCGTAACATCAGCTGTCCTGCACTGCGGGATACCTACTTGCAATGGTCAGAATCGGTAGGATGACACAGTGACCTATTTTCGTCGAAGCAGGTTCATTTTTCGAGAAACGGGTAAGTCTAATTTTAATTGTTGGCGAATTGTTTAAAATTCAACGTACGGTGTACTTGATAGACACGTTAGTTAGTCTGTTCTAATTCTTTTTTGTTCAATTGATAACGACAAATTAATTTCATTTATATTTTAGTTAATTTCCTTTCGTGAATAATGAATAATTCGATGTTAACTTTTCCTCCGTGCTATACCGGCAAGTACTGTTCGGGGCGCCGGTCGAACGTTGCTACCTAGCACGACGCGCCGTGGACCGTCCCTGAGCGCGGGCTTTACGCGCGCTCTGATTGCTCAGTATTTTTTGTTAATTATTCAAAAATGAAGCCTCAAACCGGATTTTGGCAAAGAAAGAGGTTGTTCAGTTTCGCCTCAGGAATCTCCCATTTCCGACTGCTACACCTTTTACGTTACCCCCGGTATAATTTCTTTACATACCCTGTACATACAAGGTGTTCTGCTACTGATTGTCAATATTTTAAGGGGTGATTTCTGAGGTAATTCTGAACAACTTTTTGGTTTGCCGAAACGGTGGTTAATGCTTCGTTTTTGAATGATTAACAAAAAAACGTTGACCAATCAGAGCGCGTGTATAGCACGCGCTTAGCCGAGAAAGCGTTCAAGGCTGTAGTTCAGCGTATCATGATCTACTTTCGACTGAGCGCGCGCATTACACGCGCCCTGATTGGTCAGCGTTTTCGCTAATCATTCAAAAACGAGGCTTTAACCACCGTTTTGGGAAAGGAAAAAGTTGTTCAAAATTGTTTCATCAATCGCTTCTTAAAATATTG
This sequence comes from Holcopasites calliopsidis, assembly GCA_023838395.1. NCBI lineage: Eukaryota > Metazoa > Arthropoda > Insecta > Hymenoptera > Apidae > Holcopasites > Holcopasites calliopsidis. Next base: position 328,857 of record JALHAQ010000018.1, on the reverse strand, counting down.
ACATGCAGTAGCAGAACACCCTGTATGTGATATTATGTATGTTTGTGACTGCTATGACGCAAGCGTTGGAAATAGAAGGCGCAAAAGGCTTACCCCCTTGCCCCTGTATTGTTCAGTTTGTGGAGGCTCGGTGGAGCTCGGCATCTCGGTTGGAGCAAATAATATGTTTTCCTCGTGAGCACCCACGCCACGCAGCGTCATTCTGAATCGTAGCAACAACCAATCAGAACATCCCACGTCACTACATCAATACTATGGCCGCCTGTCACATGACCTCGAGCACCAACATCAAAGGTACTGACACGAAGTGCCGCTATTGGTTATTATTATACTGTGGCATAGGTTAGGTTTGGTAGTATATTTCTTTGTAGCCAACGTAAGCTGGTCGCCTACGTTGTATCTTCCGGTAAACGTCTATTTGGCATTTTTAGAAAAAAAAGAACACCAGAAACTATAACACTTCCATCGTATATTGCGATTGACTTCTCAGTGAGGACCTTGGGATCCTTGGCAGCGTACACGTTTGGGTTGCCAGCAAGCAGTGCAGACGCACGAGCTACCACAGATGCACAATTGTATGTAAAATTCATTGCAGTGGTAACATTGTTTTTTAAAAGTATCATGTAAACTAAGGCCAACCGACGTCTATACGTACAGGAAAAAATTGTTCAAAACGTTGATTTCTGTAACATAGGCAACCGCTTACTCTAAATGAAGGGCATTTGTGATTTAAGTTTAATCAACATTTTCTGCTAATGTCTCGGAATCTGAAGCCGAGCAACGGTAACATGTTTGAGAGAAAGTTGTTCAAAATTATGTCCTTGACAACATATTTCAATGTCATAGATATAAAGTAATAAGTAATAAAATTTTTTAATGAAATTTTCCACGACAGCACTTGGTACATTTCTTTTGAAACATACAATGTAAGTGTAGATTTTAGTGGTACAAATAATTCGCTAGTCATAGTTACTGTGTGTATATGAAATAACGTGAAATCACGTCAGTAGCAACCAACTACTTGTACGTATCAATTTTACAAGTCACGAAATGAGAGTTTTCAATCTCATATGAGCCACCCTGCCCACCACAATCTTCAAACTACTCAGACAACCGATTTTCCTCGGCATTCTCAGAACAACGAAAGCAAAAAAAGAAAGAAATGCATAAATGTTCGAAATAAAACGGAACTACTTACTGCTCGCTGTGTTTCCCTGTGTGGAATACCTCGGGTCATAGTGGATGTCGGTGATGTGCCAGAAATACCCTAAAAGCAGAAAGAGCGGGGTCGTCGCACCTTTACGTTTAAGCCTCTATTTGCATCCGTTCCGTCACATTTGCATTCACCGTTTCTTTTTCCAGCGTTCCCGCGAGTCAACGTAATATCGTGGACAGACAAGGACGCGAAATAACAAAGCCGACACGGAGCGTTTTCGAGCGGGCTCAATACCCGTCTGGGCGAACTCGCATTTTCCAACGTGTCGAATCGAATCCCGACGAACCGGGAACCTTTCTATATAGGCTGGATCGCTTTAAATTAGCTGCACCTGTTTCCTTCGCGAAAGCCGGGTTACTTTGCAAGGTAATTAGAACCGACGATCGATCCGGGGCGGCGAGGAGATTAAATTAATCAAAACGAACGGTAAGTGTGGTTGAGTTACGGATGTGACCAACGCACGCGACTGCTTGCGCTGCTGTCTAGGCTCGAATGTTTGCAACGTGGAGGAATTAACTGGTATTAATTTATTATCATGACATTCTAAAATGAGGTATTTGTTTGGAATTCGAACACCGGAGGTCGTAGTGATTGTTTGAAGTTTCGGTTTTTACTAAAGTTTAAGAATCTTGTTCCGTTGTGGAACACGTCGCGACTGATAGCACGGTTTGTTTCCTCGGCAGAGTTGTAAATTCTGCCTTAACCAAGAGGTATACTACTTCGCGACGTTTACCCGCCAAATTAATCTTGGGTAATTGTTTCGGTTATGATAAAATCCCGACTGATGGACTTGAATGTTTCGACTATAACGAAGTCCCGACTGATGAACTTGAATCACGATGTTCGAAACCTTTAACTATTCTCTTGTGACGTTCGAGAAGTTAAGACTGGTCGATGTGTATCGTTCGAGGTTTTGAAATATTATAATTTAGTTTTCGGAAGGAAGTCCGGACGACGACTTCCTTAATTTTTGGTGTACGCTGATTGGCCAAACGAGACGGTAAAATTTGCCAATCAGCGTACTGGTTCCAGGTCCACCACTCTTCCGGTGCGCCCGAAGCACGGTATTTCCGGAAAAAAGTGGGGCGATACCTGGAACCGCGAGGGTTGTGGAAATTTTTGGCTGCGGCAGGAAATTCCTCCAGGTCCGCGGATCGGCTTCGTGTACCGTTACAATACGATCGAGACCCTTCGGAGTTCCAGGTTTATGACATGTCGTTGACTATTGAGGATGGCGAAAACAATCTAAATGACAACGTTTTGTCCAGCATGTGAAAGAAATTGCTTGCAGACGGCAAGCAATTCTAGGAAGTAATTTTCCTCAAAAATAATCTGTTCCCAAGATGCGCGCCATAAACCTTGCCAAAAATTCCCAACGTACTGTTCCGTGTCGGACGGAACAAATCTATTTGGTATAAAAACAGTTATAATAATGATTAGGGGAATTTAAACGATCTAATACAAAATTTGACTTTACTATTTGGAAATATAGGGTAAATAATTATTGTTTTTCATAAGCTAGTTCTTGGCGAAATTGAAGTCCTTTACTTCCTCTAAAAAGGATAGTATTACTTTCCTAGTTTGTCCAAAGTGCTCCCTGTAATAAATTGGATGTTACATATAAGAAATGTGTTCTACATTATAAAAAGATTCATATTTGTTGTGAAAAAATGTATACATGCGTATTCATCATCTCGCTCGAATTTGAATGCAATTTCATAAAACAGAAAAGGGAATTGAAATACACAACGTATGCTTAGACCGCTATACCTAGGGATTGTCATAATGTTTAATAAGAGAAATGCAGCTTCTACACAAACGTATTGTACAACTTTCGTGCAAAATTCAATCTAATATAAAAGAAGCCGATTGTATGAAAACAAGTATAATTTTAAAGTCATTTTTAGGCTTGTGCGAGATCTCGATATCTCGGGAATCCTCAACTTCGAGTCAAGTCGGGACAAGTCGGAAAGATCGGTCGAGATCCCGATGCATTTCGAGATTCTGAAAGAATTCGAGAGCCCGATACGTTTTGAGATGGACTGCAACCAGTTGAGATTGGGCTGCGGCCGGCTGTAACCTGACTGCGACCGTGCTGCAACGGGACCAGTTTCTACGGGGTCACAGCCTGGTCGCAGTCCGATCACAGCGCGGTCGAAGCCTTTTCGTCCTTCTTTACGTTTCGTCTTCGATATACCATGGTTCGTCTTCTTGTCTCTCTATTTCTTTCTGCTGCAAACGAAATGTGCTCAAGCTTGTTATAAACAACAACAATAAGTACTTTCGTATGTAGAAACACGCATATGCAGTCACATGCTTTACCGGTGGCGAAATGTTTCAGGATTTCGGAATCTATACAGGGTGTCCCAGAACTCCCCATAGAGCCGGAAAGGGGTGATAGCTGAGATGATTCTGAACACCTTTTTCCTTTGCGAAAATGTTGTCTGAGGCTTCGTTTTTAAATGGTTAATGAAAAACATTAACCAATCAGAGCGCGCGTAGAGCCCGCGCTCAGCCGCGGGAGTGTTGTGTTCGAGCCTGGCGCTCGGCCGAGGCCGTGAATGTGAACAAGTCGTTCGGTCTAATAGGAAGCGCTTACCAAAGTTATATCGAATGAGGAATAAACAAATTACGAATAATATTAAATTATTCGTTGAAGAAGGAATAAACTAATTAGTCGTAATTCGTGTAGAATTAATGAATCGATTGACTAATAAACCTATCAATTGCAGCCCACGTTAAATTAAAAAAGATTGACAGAAGATTGAAATTAGAATCACCCATGCATCCATAAATGAACCTGCTTCGACGAAAATGAGTCACTGTGTCATCCTACCGATCCTGACCATTGCAAGTAGGTATCCCGCAGTGTAACACAGCTGATGTTGCGGTCGGGTCAGCGAACTCGCTGCACTTGACGAAGCTTACTACCTGACCCATACTGTCACTGGGTCATTCTACCGATGCTGGCCATTCGAAGGAGTAGCACGTGATGCACGACAGTCGATATTATACGGCCAGGTCAGTGATTTCACTTCACTTCTTGAATTTTACTTAATTGCACGACCACTGTCACTTTTTACTGAGATATTGCCGAAACGTGTTGTTTCTCTACGTGTAAAGTTGACCCCGAAAGGGGCCGATTGGTATTAATTTAAATGGGGCTCCACCTGCCCCGCTGGTGCCGCTAACCGCGTTCTGCAGTTTCCTTTTGAGTAGAATTTACTCTTACGTTTTAATTTTTGGTGGCCCCCTAAGGGGCCGATTGCGGTTAGTTTAGTGTATGTTCAAAATGTGTCCTTCTGGCCGCCAGGCATACCCTCGCACGCTCCTCAACACTGCGTTGGACCCCCCGCAGCGTGTCTCTACTTATCCTTGCCACGGCGCCGTGAATTTTACCAATCACCTCATCCGGGGTCGTGACGGGCTGACGGTACACCTCTCCCTGAAACGATTAATAAAGGTACACGATGTTATTGAAATGTAACGTATTAATTAATATTTTTAAATCAATTAAAAGAGAAGCGTAAACACGAACGTACCTTCAAATTCCCCCAGAAGTAAAAATACAACGGATTCATATCCGGCGACCGCGGGGGCCAGGCAACACAACCGCTGCGGCCAATCCACGTGTCCTGGAAGGCTTGATCTAGGTAGGTCCGAACATTTGCGGCATAATGGGCGGGTGCACCATCATGTTGGAAATACATGTTCTTCCGGATCTCTAACGGAATTTCTTCCAAGAGTTCCGGAAGAACATGCTTCAGAAAGTGTCTGTACGCTGGGCCGTCCAATCTACTAGGTAGAATGTGCGGCCCAACAACAAACTCCCCGCAAATGCCAGCCCACAGATCGATTGACCAGCGCTGTTGTGCTGCTCTTGGGCGAGTCGCAAACGGATTCTCATCGTTCCACACATGCGAATTGTGGGCGTTGAAGCACCCTTCCCTTGTAAAAAGTGCTTCGTCCGTCCACAAAACGTATCTGCAAAACGACGGATTCCGCGCGATTTGCCCCAACAGCCACGTTGAATATTGAACCCGTTGGATCTCGTCTCCTGGGTGCAAATTCTGTACTCGCACATACTTCTACGGGTGGATTCCGTTGCTTTGTAGCGCACGATGTACCGTCGACCGATTGATGCTGAAATGAAATACAGAAATCCATTATTTTAAGAAGAATTACATTTCCATTTTCAATTTTTGATCTGTTTCACTAAAATACTTACTTTAAATTGCGACTCACATCGCGTATACTGAGGGTGCCATCCCGATGAAATTCTTCCAATACATCCTCCTCGTTTCTATTGGAAGATCGCAATGAGCGCCCTGCCTCCCGCCTGTCAGGGTGGAACGAGCCAGTTGCGTACAACCTTGTTGCCAAGGACCGGAATGCTTGCGCGCTTGGCGGTTGCTCTTCATCGGGATGCACCTCTCGGTATCGCCGGGCAGCCAATTCTGCATTGCAATGGCACTGCGCAAATGTTACAAACATTGCGTAGTATTCTGCGTTGGTGCGGAGCGTGTTGGGCATCGTTGCTGTTTCGTACAAAACTGTTGACTGTTTCTCAGCTTTTTCCCCAAAAACCTCCCTCGCCTTTCCCACTCCGTGGCCAGACCTTTTATCAAAAGTGTTCGTATTCTTTAACGAAATGCAACGTCGGGTTGCATGCCATCTCTTAAAATTCCCACGTGTATGCCAAACAAGCCAGACCTATGACAACCGACACTTACGTGACTAGGAATGCCCAGGCATCGACGTCTGGGTTGCCTATTGTCACAAGCACTTTCTCTAGGCAGTCGCAGGGTTATTTTTTTGCGCCACATGTTCTTCCGTCAAGAGCTGTATCGTCAATCTGGCGAAAGGAAATAGCGCCAAGCTAATTTCCTTCGATGACCCTTAAAAATACGTCCTAGGCGCCCAAAGTACAATATCTTTTTACAACATGCTCTCCCGGGTCTCTAAAAGAATTTCTTCCAAAAGTCTCAGAAGGCAAAGTTTAGGACAAAGACATAGCTCTTGGCGGAAGAACATGTAGCGGAAAAAAATAACCCTGCGACTGCCTAGAGAAAGTGCTTGTGGCAATAGGCAACCCAGACGTCGATGCCTGGGCATTCCTAGTCACGTAAGTGTCGGTTGTCATAGGTCTGGCTTGTTTGGCATACACGTGGGAATTTTAAGAGATGGCATGCAACCCGACGTTGCATTTCGTTAAAGAATACGAACACTTTTGATAAAAGGTCTGGCCACGGAGTGGGAAAGGCGAGGGAGGTTTTTGGGGAAAAAGCTGAGAAACAGTCAACAGTTTTGTACGAAACAGCAACGATGCCCAACACGCTCCGCACCAACGCAGAATACTACGCAATGTTTGTAACATTTGCGCAGTGCCATTGCAATGCAGAATTGGCTGCCCGGCGATACCGAGAGGTGCATCCCGATGAAGAGCAACCGCCAAGCGCGCAAGCATTCCGGTCCTTGGCAACAAGGTTGTACGCAACTGGCTCGTTCCACCCTGACAGGCGGGAGGCAGGGCGCTCATTGCGATCTTCCAATAGAAACGAGGAGGATGTATTGGAAGAATTTCATCGGGATGGCACCCTCAGTATACGCGATGTGAGTCGCAATTTAAAGTAAGTATTTTAGTGAAACAGATCAAAAATTGAAAATGGAAATGTAATTCTTCTTAAAATAATGGATTTCTGTATTTCATTTCAGCATCAATCGGTCGACGGTACATCGTGCGCTACAAAGCAACGGAATCCACCCGTAGAAGTATGTGCGAGTACAGAATTTGCACCCAGGAGACGAGATCCAACGGGTTCAATATTCAACGTGGCTGTTGGGGCAAATCGCGCGGAATCCGTCGTTTTGCAGATACGTTTTGTGGACGGACGAAGCACTTTTTACAAGGGAAGGGTGCTTCAACGCCCACAATTCGCATGTGTGGAACGATGAGAATCCGTTTGCGACTCGCCCAAGAGCAGCACAACAGCGCTGGTCAATCGATCTGTGGGCTGGCATTTGCGGGGAGTTTGTTGTTGGGCCGCACATTCTACCTAGTAGATTGGACGGCCCAGCGTACAGACACTTTCTGAAGCATGTTCTTCCGGAACTCTTGGAAGAAATTCCGTTAGAGATCCGGAAGAACATGTATTTCCAACATGATGGTGCACCCGCCCATTATGCCGCAAATGTTCGGACCTACCTAGATCAAGCCTTCCAGGACACGTGGATTGGCCGCAGCGGTTGTGTTGCCTGGCCCCCGCGGTCGCCGGATATGAATCCGTTGTATTTTTACTTCTGGGGGAATTTGAAGGTACGTTCGTGTTTACGCTTCTCTTTTAATTGATTTAAAAATATTAATTAATACGTTACATTTCAATAACATCGTGTACCTTTATTAATCGTTTCAGGGAGAGGTGTACCGTCAGCCCGTCACGACCCCGGATGAGGTGATTGGTAAAATTCACGGCGCCGTGGCAAGGATAAGTAGAGACACGCTGCGGGGGGTCCAACGCAGTGTTGAGGAGCGTGCGAGGGTATGCCTGGCGGCCAGAAGGACACATTTTGAACATACACTAAACTAACCGCAATCGGCCCCTTAGGGGGCCACCAAAAATTAAAACGTAAGAGTAAATTCTACTCAAAAGGAAACTGCAGAACGCGGTTAGCGGCACCAGCGGGGCAGGTGGAGCCCCATTTAAATTAATACCAATCGGCCCCTTTCGGGGTCAACTTTACACGTAGAGAAACAACACGTTTCGGCAATATCTCAGTAAAAAGTGACAGTGGTCGTGCAATTAAGTAAAATTCAAGAAGTGAAGTGAAATCACTGACCTGGCCGTATAATATCGACTGTCGTGCATCACGTGCTACTCCTTCGAATGGCCAGCATCGGTAGAATGACCCAGTGACAGTATGGGTCAGGTAGTAAGCTTCGTCAAGTGCAGCGAGTTCGCTGACCCGACCGCAACATCAGCTGTGTTACACTGCGGGATACCTACTTGCAATGGTCAGGATCGGTAGGATGACACAGTGACTCATTTTCGTCGAAGCAGGTTCATTTATGGATGCATGGGTGATTCTAATTTCAATCTTCTGTCAATCTTTTTTAATTTAACGTGGGCTGCAATTGATAGGTTTATTAGTCAATCGATTCATTAATTCTACACGAATTACGACTAATTAGTTTATTCCTTCTTCAACGAATAATTTAATATTATTCGTAATTTGTTTATTCCTCATTCGATATAACTTTGGTAAGCGCTTCCTATTAGACCGAACGACTTGTTCACATTCACGGCCTCGGCCGAGCGCCAGGCTCGAACACAACACTCCCGCGGCTGAGCGCGGGCTCTACGCGCGCTCTGATTGGTTAATGTTTTTCATTAAGCATTTAAAAACGAAGCCTCAGACAACATTTTCGCAAAGGAAAAAGGTGTTCAGAATCATCTCAGCTATCACCCCTTTCCGACTCTATGGGGAGTTCTGGAACACCCTGTAGGTACCCGGACTCTTTGGGATCCTGACCAATCTCGCCCGACTTTTCCCGACCCGATCCAATCTCGAAATCTCGGGATTCTGCACAGGCCTAGTTAATTTACTGTATCACTGATCTCTATCACTGAACCACTGCATCTTGGATTCAGGGCATAAAAACGTAATTACGTCAAACAGCGCACGGTCGCAATCCCTATTGTCGAATATTGCATATTCCTAAGTATATAAGCATATTTCTAAGAATTAAATAAATAGTGGGTCAAACACATTCTTCATTCTTAATACCTCCCCCTACAAATTAACAAAGTGCAATTCTCGCGCGACCAAACAACTGTATCCAAATATGTAACTCTTTAATACAGCACTCAATGCCGCGTAGCGTGGAAACTTGCCGATGTATAAAATTCGCTGCTAATTACTACATGTAGCGGCAAGAAGCAGAATATGTTCAATAATTATACAGGGTGTAACGTAAAAGGTGTAGGAGCCGGAAATGGGGGATTCCTGAGGCGAAACTGAACAACTTTTTCCTTTGCCAAAATGTCGGCTGAGGCTTTGTTTTTGAATTGTTAACGAAAAACACTGGCCATTCAGAGCGCGCGTAGAGCCCGCGCTCAGGGACGGTCCACGGCGCATCGTGCTAGGTAGCGACGTTCGACCGGCGCCCCGAATAGTACGCGCCGGTATAGCACGAAGCAAAAGTTAACATCGAATTATTCATTATTAATTAAAATATAAATGAAATTAATTTGCCGTTATCAATTGAAGAAAAAAGTATTAGAACGGACTAACTAACGTGTCTATCCAGTACAACGTACGTTAAATTTTAAACAATTCGCCAACAACTAAAATTAGACTTACCCGTTTCTCCAAAAATGAACCTGCTTCGACGAAAATAGGTCACTGTGTCATCCTACCGATCCTGACCATTGGAAGTAGGTATCCCGTAGTGCAAGACAGCTGATGTTACGGCCAGGTCAGCGAACTCACTTTATTTGACAAAACCTGCTACCTGCACGGCAACTATCACTGGGTTATTCTACCGATCCTGGCCACTCGAAGAACAAACACATGGTGCAAAAGAGCCGATGTCTCGGTTGGAACAGTGAAAGAACTTCGTTTCACAAAATCTCCATCATTGCACGGACACTGTCACTTTGTTCTTCAAGATTTGAATTTACGGAATAAGTTGTTCCCACGTATGAATAATTGGTTGCCCCGAAAGGGGCCGATTGTTTTTAACTTTGAAAGAGTTCGATATGGCCGATGTTACTGCTAAATACACTTTTCCACGTTCGGCAATTTTGTTGTCTTGTTCCCGGGCAGGTAGTAACTCACGAGCTTTGCGTCTTAGAAGTTAACTCCTATTTTATTCAAAGTAAAAACAGTAATTACAGTTTCGGAGAGATCTTTACTGCTGGGCGTTCGGACTAATTCTGTCTTGAGAAATTGTGACGCGCTTTGCAACGGTGGACAAGGGGCTGTTCGAAGAATGTTATAAGGGAGAGTTACGGGTCGTCGCGGGGAGCGCGCTTTATGGTGAAAAGGCCCTTGAGGCCCACGTGCTGGCCAGCAGAGTTTTTCAGTTCCCAGGAAACTCGGCCGTGATGAACTTAGCGAAGACATTTTCCAGTCGCCGGAAAAGGTATAGCATTACAAAGGATGTAGTAAAAGACATCTAACAGTGTCTTGAACTGTCCGCAGCGCTTTCCCAGCGACTAGAAAGTGTCTTCATTAAATTCGCCACGGCCGTGGTTCCTGGGAACCGAAAAACTCTGCTGGCCAGCACGTGGGCCTCAAGGGCCTTTTCACCATAAAGCGCGCTCCCCGCGACGACCCGTAACTCTCCCTTATAACATTCTTCGAACAGCCCCTTGTACACCGTTGCAAAGCGCGTCTCAATTTCTCAAGACAGAATTAGTCCGAACGCCCAGCAGTAAAGATCTCTCCGAAACTGTAATTACTGTTTTTACTTTGAATAAAATAGGAGTTAACTTCTAAGACGCAAAGCTCGTGAGTTACTACCCGCCCGGGAACAAGACAACAAAATTTCCGAACATGGAAAAGTGTATTTAGCAGTAGCATCGGTCATATCGAGCCCTTTCAAAGTTATAAACAATCGGCCCCTTTCGGGGCAACCAATTATTCATACGTGGGAACAACTTATTTCGTAAATACAAATCTTGAAGGACAAAGTGTCAGTGATCGTGCAATGATGGAGATTTTGTGAAACGAAGTTCTTTCACTGTTCCAACCGAGACATCGGCTCTTGTGCACCATGTGTTTGTTCTTCGAGTGGTCAGGATCGGTAGAATAACCCAGTGATAGTTGCCGTGCAGGTAGTAGGTTTTGTCAAATAAAGTGAGTTCGCTGACCTGGCCGTAACATCAGCTGTCTTGCACTACGGGATACCTACTTGCAATGGTCAGGATCGGTAGGATGACACAGTGACCTATTTTCGGCGAAGCAGGTTCATTTTTGGAGAAACGGGTAAGTCTAATTTTAGTTGTTGGCGAATTGTTTAAAATTTAACGTACGTTGTACTGGATAGGCACGTTAGTTAGTCCGTTCTAATACTTTTTTCTTCAATTGATAACGGCAAATTAATTTCATTTATATTTTAATTAATAATGAATAATTCGATGTTAACTTTTGCTTCGTGCTATACCGGCGTGTACTATTCGGGGCGCCGGTCGAACGTCGCTACCTAGCACGACGCGCCGTGGACCGTCCCTGAGCGCGGGCTCTACGCGCGCTCTGAATGGCCAGTGTTTTTCGTTAACAATTCAAAAACAAAGCCTCAGCCGACATTTTGGCAAAGGAAAAAGTTGTTCAGTTTTGCCTCAGGAATCCCCCATTTCCGGCTCCTACACCTTTTACGTTACACCCTGTATTTCGCAACGAAACGAGCCCCGTTCTGAGAATGATTTTCCATGACGATACACCAATGAAAATGCAACGTTCTGAATTATAGAACCCCCAATCCCAAACATAGTACATACAAGGAAACATTCTCGTAGATACAGTCGTTTGAAACATTTCAACTCAAATGGACTATGTAGCAGAACCAAGATTAGCCTGATGACTGATTCAAAGCAGCGTTAAAACGAAACTCCATGCGAGTATTAAAATTCAATTCAGCCTGGAAACCGGGTCAAGGAATTTTCGTCAGCTTGACAACTCGGCTCCGGAATTTTATGCACGTAAAATATGCGAAAAACGTATGTAACTTATGCACGTAGCATCATAATAATATTATCTGAACTGCTAGGGGAGATGGTTCAAATATGGGTTAGGGTCTAAATATGGGCTAATTCTCAAAAATAGTTGACACATTTTTTTATCGGCAATCCCGCGAGTGAAAGGTGTGAACACCCCCCAAAAGTTGCGGTTGCGAAATCGATTTCGACGAATATATCTCAAACTACTAAGGATAGAGCAATTACGTAAATAGATGAAATTAGTATTTTTTAACGATGAATTTAACGGTGTAAACTATTTGGCTGAAAATCCATTTGTTTAAATAATATACCGAAAAATTACATATTTCTAAGTTTTTTTCAGTTGAATGTGAATAAATTTTCAATCATAGCGCGCAGCCGAGAAAAGATCGTAATACTGTGATTCCTTAAAATATTTGCTTGAAGTGGCGAAACGCCCTGTAGAATACTGTTTTATCATGCATATATTGTATCTATTTACATCGCTTTTACACAAACTTCAATGTTATGATTTTGTAGGAAATGTTATGCACTTTTGATAGGTAAGAGACAAATTAAAAATATAATGACGGTTTAGACAATATTTATTATTTTTACTTAAGTTCTCATTTCCCATATTCGATTCATGGTGCTACTAATATGAAATACTGTATTGGAACTAATATCGAATAGAACATTATATCAAGTTTAGTCTTTAGGAGAAGAAAAGTAGGATATAAATAAGTAAATAGTGCATCTGATAATTATTTTTATTTAAAGAATAACACCTTAATCATACCTTGATAGGTATAATATCAGTTTAGACGTTCCTACAGTAATCTTCCGTAAGAAGCGACTTGCTTCTGGCTCGAAAGAAGCAAGTCGCTATCCCCACTTCTTTGCTTAAAGTCGCCGCACTGAGCGAGAGATCCGAGAACGAGAGGGAGGTCTGTAAAGTCGTAAATATTTACGGTCGAGTGAATAGTGACGTTTTTTAGTAGAAGATTCTCGCGAATCGCTTAGTGTTAAAGTGAGAGGGCATGTAATACTTTATCCTCTAAAGTAGAACATTTCGCCTCGACGGAAGCCTTTATAGTCTACTACTATCTCGAGTTTCTCGCTCGTTAACCGTGCTCGCCCTTGTCTCGTTCGAAAAGAAAGTCACGCCGAATAGTATACCTGTCCCGTAAGAAGCGACTGGCTGGTTCTGAGCGAGTCGGTTCTTACGGAAAATGACTGTATTCAAAAACTTGGTCATTGGATTTTGCTTCAATATTCTTTTGCGAACACGTGCTTCCTTATGATTCCAACATATGCTCACTAGTTCAAGTAAATGACAAACGTAACCGATTTTATTTGTCGTCAATGAATGGAAATGTCAGGACTATTTGACATCGTGGTATTTCATATTAGGCACGTGTACCATACTAAGGCAGGTCACTTCTACCTGATATCGCCTAGTAAAATTTTAAACGCTGTTAACTGAATAGTAACTGATATTTTTGGATGCACTTCATTCCAGATTAAAGAAAAATTATTTATGTTTCATGCAACATAAGCTAGAGTCCTTGAAACCGTTTCATTTCTAATTAGGACTTCAGAATCTGAATCTTTCGAATCAGAATCGAAATCTCTGGATGGGATTCTGAAAAAAAGTGTTCCTAATGTTGCCTACTCTACTATTCTATATTCTATCATTGATTAATTCATGTATACAGGGTGTAACGTAAAAGGTGTAGGAGCCGGAAATGGGAGATTCCTGAGGCGAAACTGAACAACTTTTTCCTTTGCCAAAATGTCGTCTGAGGCTATGTTTTTGAATTGTTAACGAAAAACACTGGCCACTCAGAGCGCGCGTAGAGCCCGCGCTCAGGGACAGTCCACAGTGCGTCGTGCTAGGTAGCGACGTTCGACCGGCACCCCGAACAGTACGTGCCGGTATAGCACGGAGCAAAATTAACATTGAATTATTCATTATTCATGAATGAAAATTAACTAAAATGTAAATGAAATTAATTTGCCGTTATCATTTGAAGAAAAAAGTATTAGAACGGACTAACTAACGTGTCTATCCAGTACAACGTACGTTAAATTTTAAACAATTCGCCAACAAGTAAAATTAGACTTACCCGTTTCTCCAAAAATGAACCTGCTTCGATGAAAATAGGTCACTGTGTCATCCTACCGATCCTGACCATTGCAAGTAGGTATCCCGTAGTGCAAGACAGCTTATGTTACGGCCAGGTCAGCGAACTCACTTTATTTGACAAAACCTACTTCCTGCACGGCAACTATCACTGGGTTATTCTACCGATCCTGGCCACTCGAAGAACAAACACATGGTGCACAAGAGCCGATGTCTCGGTTGGAACAGTGAAAGAACTTCGTTTCACAAAATCTCCATCATTGCACGATCACTGTCACTTTGTTCTTCAAGATTTGAATTTACGGAATAAGTTGTTCCCACGTATGAATAATTGGTTGCCCCGAAAGGGGCCGATTGTTTTTAACTTTGAAGGGGCTGGATACGGCCGCTGCTACTACCGAATACACTTTTCCACGTTCGGCAATTTCGTTGTCTTGTTCCCGAGCAGGTAGTAATTGACAAGCTTTGCGTTTTAGAAGTTAACTCTTATTTTATTCAAAGTAAAAACAGCAATTGCAGTACCGGAGAGATCTTTACTGCTGGGCATTCGGACTGATTCTGTCGTGAGAAATTGTGACGCGGTTTGCAACGGTGGACAAGGGGTAGTTGGAAAAATGTTATAAGGGAGAGTTACGGGTCGTCGCGGGGAGCGCGCTTTATGGTGAAAAAGCCCTTGAGGCCCACGTGCTGGCCAGCAGAGTTTTTCGGTTCCCAGGAAACTCGGCCGTGATGAACTTAGCGAAGACATTTTCCAGTCGCCGGAAAAGGTATAGCATTACAAAGGATGTAGTAAAAGACATCTAACAGTGTCTTGAACTGTCCGCAGCGCTTTCCCAGCGACTAGAAAGTGTCTTCATTAAATTCGCCACGGCCGTGGTTTCTGGGAACCGAAAAACTCTGCTGGCCAGCACGTGGGCCTCAAGGGCCTTTTCACCAGAAAGCGCGCTCCCCGCGACGACCCGTAACTCTCCCTTATAACATTCTTCGAACAGCCCCTTGTCCACCGTTGCAAAGCGCGTCACAATTTCTCAAGAGAGAATTAGTCCGAACGCCCAGCAGTAAAGATCTCTCCGAAACTGTAATTACTGTTTTTACTTTGAATAAAGTAGGAGTTAACTTCTAAGACGCAAAGCTCGTGAGTTACTACCCGCCCGGGAACAAAACAACAAAATTGCCGAACATGGAGAAGTGTATTTAGTAGTAGCATCGACCATATCGAGCTCTTTCAAAGTTAAAAACAATCGGCCCATTTCGGGGCAACCAATTATTCATACGTGGGAACAACTTATTTCGTAAATTCAAATCTTGAAGAACAAAGTGACAGTGATCGTGCAATGATGGAAATTTTGTGAAACGAAGTTCTTTCACTGTTCCAACCGAGACATCGGCTGTTGTGCACCATGTGTTTGTTCTTCGAGTGGCCAGGATCGGTAGAATAACCCAGTGATAGTTGCCGTGCAGGTAGTAGGCTTTGTCAAATAAAGTGAGTTCGCTGACCTGGCCGTAACATCAGCTGTCTTGCACTACGGGATACCTACTTGCAATGGTCAGGAGCGGTAGGATGACACAGTGACCTATTTTCGTCGAAGCAGGTTCATTTTTGGAGAAACGGGTAAGTCTAATTTTAGTTGTTGGCGAATTGTTTAAAATTTAACGTACGTTGTACTGGACAGACAAGTTAGTTAGTCCGTTCTAATACTTTTTTGTTCAATTGATAACGGCAAATTAATTTCATTTATATTTTAGTTAATTTCCATTCAGGAATAATGAATAATTCGATGTTAACGTTTGCTCCGTGCTATACCGGTACGTACTGTTCGGGGCACCGGTCGAACGTCGCTGCCTAGCACGACGCGCCGTGGACAGTCCCTGAGCGCGGGCTCTACGCGCGCTCTGATTGCTCAGTGTTTTTCGTTAACAATTCAAAAACAAAGCTTCAGACGACATTTTGGCAAAGGAAAAAGTTGTTCAGTTTCGCCTCAGGAATCTCCCATTTCTGACTCCTACACCTTTTACGTTACATCGTGTACATGAAATTTTAAAATCATTTTCACACGTGTTTTTATTATATCTTGCTATACAAATGTTCCTGATCAAACTTTTAATTAACATTAAATGCAGAAAATAGTTTTAATATAAAAACGTAAAAATTCGATTTTTTAAATATTCCACTTTTTATTATAGGACGAACGAAGTTAATTTCGGTTGCTAAGGAGATCGCGTGATCCGAGCTGTCGCAAACGTTGCATCGATATCATTGTATTGGGAATTATTTGCGAATACCAAAGGCAGGCAGTATTGGGAACGCACATTTTGATAAAAGGAAAATGCCGTTTTTATTAACAAAAACATCTGAATCCATTAAATTCTTTAAGCATATCATTAATTAGGCATTTCTAGTATGTAGATATTCATGCATTCATAGAATTTTTAAGTTTGCCTGCTCCGAGTGTCGTGTAAAATTGGCGCGGCACAATAACTTTTTACACTATTAAGGTTCATTGAGAAACCTACTTCCCTTTTCGACCTATATTCGGCGACGAAAGTTTCGCCCGTTTTAATAATACAAACAGGTTCACGAGCGGCGTATGCAACGCGAAATATCGCATGGAATGCAAATGTACAGAGATTTGTGCAATGAATTTACTGTCATTCAATGAAAAACACTGGCTACTCAGAGCGCGCGTAGAGCCCACGCTCAGGGACAGAACGTTGTCGAGCGCTGGGTGGTGAGGTTCGGCCAGTGCCCCGATCCAAACGCGGCGGTACAGCAGGGAGCAAAAAATTCTATTGAATACCGAATCAATGCAATGAAGAATAATGTCGAATTATTCATTATTTGTGAATAACAAATAAAAACACTGTACCAACGCGTGCTCTAAATGGCCGGTGTTTTTCGTAAATAATTCAAAAACGAAGCTTCAAACGACATTTTGCCAGAAAGAAAACAGTTGTTCAGTATCGTCCCAGAAATTTCCCATATCCGGCTCTTCTATGAGTTAGGGGACACCCTATATACAAACAACAACAAATATGTGATCAAATTACTACAGGTAGATCCACAAATGATCAATTCTGAAGATAATTAATTTATTAATGAAAGCTTACTATTTCTTTTTCTTGTAAAGTGTAATGTTTCCAAATTGAAAATGCACACTTACTAGCACCGTAAGCAACATTACCTGTCATATATTTACAAAACATATTTTTCGTACTGTGGCTCTAATAATTTGATCACCCATTGCATGTGAACGCAGGCATACATTTACCTATTTTCCCTTGTACCGCGCACAGCCACGACAGTAACATCAGATAGTCGCGAATCATCTTTCCGCAATCGGATCTGGAATCATATGAATCAGTAATTAAAGAGGTGATCAAAGACTACTACAGTCGACGCGAAATTTCACGGTAATGATCCTCGATGTTGAACCACAGGACATTGGTAATTCTATCCTCATCGAAATTGCCCGTTTCGAATTAACATAATTGCGGGCGCGATGGGGAAGTTTGGGGGAGGTAGTGACTTATGAAATCTCATGAATCCCCAGATGAGAATCTGCTCTGACACAGTGAACAACGTCAGCGGGACTAGACTTCAATTTTAATCTCGAATTTCATTTCCAATATCGTGGCTGACTATACGTCTTGCAATGGAATCATGAAGCAGAAACGCATATCGTAAAACACTTTACAAGGCTCTTTCGACTGAAACGAGTTCTCATAAAAAGGACGACAAACCAATAACCGTTGCTGGTGGATCGTGTGACGACGTAACAAAGAACTGCCGCTCGGCTTGCAGAGTATAGATACGCAACGTTCATGACGCGTAGTGATGGAAAATGATAATGGACTTTTCAGGGATGATCAATTAATTGACCGCTGGTTTTTCTTGGTGAGAGTGCAACAGATCGCTGGGAGGCTTCGGTCGTTTTTAATTCGTTTTGGAATTATTCGTCGTAAAATTGACAAGTGCTTCCATTTCATCTTTTTTTAAAATTTGATTCTTTATATTTGTAATTTTTTAAAGTAAATTTGTCAGTAGGTGTTCAAAGCGCGTGATTCTCGAAGATCGAGACCTGAGTCTAAACCATAGCGTACGATGGAAATCATTTTTGATTGGATACGCACGCTGTCGGGGCGTGCCCACAGTCCGGTAGTATTTATTTATTCTCTCAAACGTCAAAAAGGAAAAGAACAAATACAAAAAGGTTTCGTGAATCGGAGGGTAGATAAGAAATATATCGGTAAAACAACACTAATGCAACAGTGAAACCTGTTTATTTTTAACTGTTTTTGGAATAAAACTTTCACCAACATATTTGTGAACTTTTTCTTATTAAAATGATATCAAACACGACATAATTTGGAACACATTAGGTCGTTTTGTAATCTAAGATTGATGTGGGCCAAGAAACCAAATACAGTGATGCACAGATGAATGTCGCGAATTCTGCACGCCTGAATGTCGAGCATCATTCCCACCAAAGTGCCTTTGAGCTCCACATGATCGCTCGACACACGAACCTCTACCTCTTTGACAGTTGTTGTCCTTTCTTACTTAGAGTAAAAAAAATTCATATACCTATACGGATTAGTTTTGCGATCTGGTTCAAAGTGTGAGACAT
This sequence comes from Holcopasites calliopsidis, assembly GCA_023838395.1. NCBI lineage: Eukaryota > Metazoa > Arthropoda > Insecta > Hymenoptera > Apidae > Holcopasites > Holcopasites calliopsidis. The sequence goes on along the minus strand of JALHAQ010000018.1, from coordinate 310,167 downwards.
TTGTCTGTGCATCACTATACAGGGTGTAACGTATAAGGTGTAGGAGTCAGAAATGGGAGATTCCTGAGGCGAAACTGAACAACTTTTTCCTTTGCCAAAATGTCGTCTGAGGCTTTGTTTTTGAATTGTTAACGAAAAACACTGGCCATTCAGAGCGCGCGTAGAGCGCGCGTAGAGCCCGCGTTCAGGGACGGGCCACGGCGCGTCGTACTAGGTAGCGATGTTCGACCGGCGCCCCGAATAGTAAGCGTCGGTATAGCACGCAGCAAAAGTTAACATCAAATTATTCATTATTCATGAATGAAAATTAACTAAAATATAAATGAAATTAATTTGCCGTTATCAATTGAACAAAAAAGGACTAACTAACGTGTCTATCAAGAACAACGTACGTTAAATTTTAAACAATTCGCCAACAATTATAATTAGACTTACCCGTTTCTCCAAAAATGAACCTGCTTCGACGAAAATAGGTCACTGTGTCATCTTACCGACCCTGACCATTGCAAGTAGATATCCCGTAGTGCAAGACAGCTGATGTTACGGCCAAGTCAGCGAAATCACTTTATTTGACAAAACCTACTACCTGCACGGCAACTATCACTGGGTTACTCTACCGATCCTGGACACTAGAAAAATAAACACATGGTGCACAACAGCCGATGTCTCGGTTGGAACAGTGAAAGAATTTCGTTTCAAAAAATTTCCGTCATTGCACGATCTTTATTCTTCAAGATTTGAATTTACGAAATAAGTTGTTCCCACGTATGAATAATTGGTTGCCCCAAAAGGGGCCGATTGTTTTTAACTTTGAAGGGGCTCGATATGGCCGCTGCTACTACCGAATACACTTTTCCACGTTCGGCAATTTCGTTGTCTTGTTCCCGAGCGGGTAGCAACTCACAAACTTTGCGTCTTAGAAGTTAACTCTTATTTTATTCAAAGTAAAAACAGCAATTACAGTACCGGAGAGATCTTTACAGCTGGGCATTCGGACTGATTCTATCGTGAGAAATTGTGACGCGGTTTGCAACGGTGCATGATGGCTAGTTCGAAGAATGTTATAAGGGACAGTTACGGGTCGTCACGAGGGGCGCGCTTTATGGTGAAAAGGCCCTTGAGGCCCACGTGCTAAACAGCAGATTTTTTCGGTTCCCAGGAATCTCAGCCGTGATGAACTTAGTGAAGATATTTTCCAGTCGCCGGAAAAGGTATACCATTACAAAGGATGTAATAAGAGATGTCTAACAGTGTCTTGAAATGTCCGAAGCGCTTTCCCAGCGACTAGAAAGTGTCTTCATTAAATTCGCCGTGGCCGTCGTTCTTGGGAACTGAAAAACTCTGCTGGCCAGCAAGTGGGCCTCAAGGGCCTTTATACCATAAACCCCTCCTCCCATGACGACCCATAACTCTCCCGTATAACATTTTTCCAACTACCCCTTGGCCACTGTTGCAAAGCTCGTCACAATTTCTCAAAACAGAATTAATCCGAACGCCCAGTAGTAAAGATCTCTGCGAAACTGTAATTGCTGTTTTTACTTTGAATAAAATAGGAGTTAACTTCTAAGACGCAAAGCTCGTGAGTTACTATCCGCTCGAGAACAAGACAACAAATTTGCCGAACGTGGAAAAGTGTATTTAGCAGTAGCAGCGGCCATATCGAGCCCCTTCAAAGTTAAAAACAATCGACCCTTTTCCGAGCACCCAATTATTCATACGTGGGAACAACTTATTTCGTAAATTCAAATCTTCAGGAGCAAAGTGACAGTGATCGTGCAATGATGGAAATTTTGTGAAACGAAGTTCTTTCACTGTTCCAACCGAGACATCGGCTCTTGTGCACCATGTGTTTGTTCTTCGAGTGGCCAGGATCGGTAGAATAACCCAGTGATAGTTGCCGTGCAGGTAGTAGGTTTTGTCAAATAAAGTGAGTTCGCTGACCTGGCCGTAACATCAGCTGTCTTGCACTACGGGATACCTACTTGCAATGGTCAGGAGCGGTAGGATGACACAGTGACCTATTTTTGTCGAAGCAGGTTCATTTTTGGACAAACGGGTAAGTCTAATTTTAGTGGTTGACGAATTGTTTAAAATTTAACGTACGTTGTACTGTATAGACAAGTTAGTTAGTCCGTTCTAATACTTTTTTGTTCAATTGATAACGGCAAATTAATTTCATTTATATTTTAGTTAATTTCTATTCATTAATAATGAATAATTCAATGTTAATTTTTGCTCCGTGCTATATCGGCACGTACAGTTCGGGTCGCCGGTCGAACGTCGCTACCTAGCACGCCGCTCCGCGGAGCGTACCCGAGCGCGGGCTATACGCGCGCTCTGATTGCTCAGTGTTTTTCGTTAACAATTCAAAAACAAAGCTTCAGACGAAGTTTTGGCAAAGGACAAAGTTGTTCAGTTTCGCCTCAGGAATCTCACATTTCCGGCTTCTACACCTTTTACGTTACACCCTGTATATTTCAAACAACGCCTGTTTCGTCTCATTTGAATTAGAAACAACTTGACAAATACGTTAGTGAAATATCATTCCAAACAAATTAAAAACAAAAATGGTTCATTGTTGCATTACTCTTCTCTCACCGATACGTTTATTTTGATCTTGGCGATTGCTAGACCTCTTATTCTTTCACTCGTTGCATCCTTCGTTCGTTCAGCAAGGGGAATCGAGCATGAGATGTGTTCGAGCGGGTATTGGGGATCGAGGGATAAAGAGGAAAAAGTGGTGGGATGACTTCTGCTGACATAGTGTGCAGATGGTTTCGCGCACATATCGAACTTTTACTATATTGAATACATACAGCTATTCACATATGGTTGCAAGCTGAATTAACAACTATGACTTTAAAGTTTTTTCTTAGTAAATATTCCAGTTTCAACTTAACTTCAAAATCGTAAGTAATAAAATTTAAATTCGAATATAAAATTTACGAATTCAAATTCAAATAAAATCGTACAATTCGAATAATTATCTCATTCATGTACCTTAAAATTTGTCCGTGAATGCCTAAACCGGTGATAATGTGAAACAAGAGCCGAATCAGATTCTACTCACGGCGCATCGGCCTCTCACGACAGCGATTTCCGGCTAAGCGAAACTGTAACGAAGCCTTGGAGCTTTCACGACCGCGTGCCGCCTCTTTATTTCAAATTTTCACTTCAGATGAATTCCAGTGTTAAAGTCGAGATAATCGAACGAGATCATCTGCGTTTACTCTACACCAACTCGCTATAACTTCTGGCTAATTTACCTGATCCTTATTTAAGGCTCGTCTTTATGTGCGCCCCTGGTTAATGTAGGTATCGTGTTCTATGATGCTGAGTGTAACCATTCGACGTATTATAACCTTCCATACTTCTTTCTGCGAATTATTACTTTGTTTATGCATTTCTGTTCCGACGGTAAAAATGCACAGAGTGTTATCAACTTTGAATATGGAATGAGTTGATCCTTTATAAAAGTAAAAAAGGATGTACTGTAGTAAGTATTTTTCGAGAAATGTTTATTCTACATCCGTTTGTACAATTTTGTAAATTGGACACACAGAGAAAAAGTGCAATATTTAGAAAATGGTGAAAAATTATCTCTGTTCATATCGTGGACACAACAGAGAGCAAGAATAGGAATAGTAATATATAACAATATGGGATTTGTTGCTCTGAGATCTGCAATGAATGCGTGCAGATTGAATAGTGTACATGTTAACAATTATCTTCCTTACAAATGGATCTTTCGATTGTTTCGCGTGATCATGATATAATTAATGACCAGTAGTATTGTGATATATTCTCCATATTTAATATACTTAAGAAATGTCGACTTTAGTTTTGTAAAAATATCAGAAGTTTTGCATTTTCTAATAAATACATGTCCCCTGATAGCCAAGTCAGGCAGGTCAACACGTTGTACCGACTGAAATTCAGCCTAGTTTGGATGTCGACATGCAGCGCCACATTAAAACCTAAATGGCGGCTCGCAATTTGAGGTTCGTGCAAAGGGAAACTGGTTCCAATAAAGTGAATATGTAAGAAGACGTTCTGCTATGTTCTTCTACGACTTTGAGAAAAAGCCGCCAGTTCGATAGCCCCGATTCAAACAGTTAAAGTTGATTACGTTTTGGCAACCAACGAAAGTCTGCGATCAATTAATCGCTATTTAGGTTTTAATGTGGCGCTGCATGTCGACGGCGAAACTCGGCTCCATTTTGTTCGGTGTTGCTGCCATTAGTCTAGCTAATAGCAACCTAATGGCTATTAAGGTTGTTCAGCAAAATATTGTATACGATTTTTAAAGCACTTCCTATAATCTAATAAACAAATATTTCTAGCAAAAGTTGATCAGTTTTAAATCAGCTTCAATTTTCAATATTTCAAATTCACAAAAAATGCTTCCCTTAATAAAAAAAACTACTATCACATTGACTTTTTTTTAATGGCAGTATGTATTTTCCATTGCATAATGTTGTGGCCAGATTTCTTAACTCAGTTATTTGATGTTCAGAATATTATGCATCGTCGAATTCGTGTTGAAATCAGCTGCAATGATATAAATTCGAAAATACATTGTGCCATTTAAAAAAGTCAAAGCGACTTTGATTTTTTTATCGAAGGAAGCATCCTTTACTCAATTTAAGTATTGCATCTTGTAACTGACTAACTTTTGTTAGAGATATTTTTTGTTCAGATTATCGAAAATGCCTAAAAAATGTTGTGCACTGTTTCGCTGAACACCCTATATACTGAACTCCTTTACATTTGTAGTAAAACTAAAGAAGTGTCCTAATTATAGGGACGTTTAACTTTCTACAACACAGATCTACATATGATGCGCATAAGGTAGAAGGATATTACATTGCAGTCAAATATTTAACTATGTATAAAGAGTGTGTTAAATACAGAGTAGGAAATGACTAAATATAGCGAGCAACTAGTAACAAACAGTATACGATATTGAGGAAGATATTTTTAAGAGAAATCAATACGGTGCATATACATAGTCATTGCTGGGATCCTTGGTGAATTGAATAAATTGCTTTTATCCCTCGAATAATTAGTTGAACCTATTCTGACTTACTGAATATTTAACAACGTTGTCTCACTTTGAGTTGAAAACGACAATTCAGTCAATAATAGAAGAAATTTTGTGTTTATTTAAGACCTAAGTGACGATGATAGTAATCAAATAAGGTGACGACCTAAGTGATGATGATAAACTCGCTACTGCATATGTAAAATACCGAAAATTAAAACCATGCTCATTAAAGTTTAATAAATTTCCCCTTGTGAAATGATTGATCGGCACAGCAAGAAATTCATAATAACGAGTCAGACACACCTGCTGCGTTTTATACAACGATTTTGTGAATATCAACGGCATTAAAATTTCAGGGGGGAAATGTCAAATTTGTTTTGCATGGCCAAATTCCATTATGAATCGTTACGATGCATTACGTGTCTCAAAAGCATACCACGAATCATTGTCATTTATTAAAATTGTCATGACGTTATGAGTTCGTTGCTGAACCAAGTATTATTCATTTAAATGAATAATATCAAAAATACTTTGGAAACTCTGAAATTGAATATAAATATTGATACGCCAAGCGTTCAGGAATAAAATGAATGCAGAACAATTGTCAAAGGGTCCCTGAATTAAACTTGCTCCATTCATTATTACATGCAGTTAATACCATAATGGCAACTTGAGTGCCGTTTGCTAGCCAAATGGCAGCAACGCTGGTTAAAGTCGAGCCAAGCAGAGCGTGTTCATTTTTAATGTATCAACCAGGACCGTATAACGTAGCGACACCTAACAAGGGGACCGGACATGGGGTAACCAAAATTCAATATGGCGTGTGGCACATGGTATCACATCTTTAAGTAGCTCCAGACCACGCTCCAGACAAAATAGACGTTATGGGCAGTGGGTGGAGTTTGTGTATTTTCGAGATTAAAATTTATGTGAATTTTTAAGAAGTTGATGTAAAAATTTGTTTAGGGTGTTTACACATTAAAGAATAAATGGTTAAGTTATCTTTATGTAATTATTCTTGAATGAAAAGTTTAAAGTGGATATTTTTATCTTGATATTTATCTTAATAATTTCTTCAATGTTTCAGAAAGTGATCGTGCAATGATGGAAATTTTGTGAAACGAAGTTCTTTCACTGTTCCAACCGAGACATCGGCTCTTTTGCACCATGTGTTTGTTCTTCGAGTGGCCAGGATCGGTAGAATAACCCAGTGATAGTTGCCGTGCAGGTAGCAGGTTTTGTCAAATAAAGTGAGTTCGCTGACCTGGCCGTAACATCAGCTGCCTTGCACTACTGGATACCTACTTGCAATGGTCAAGATCGGTAGGATGACACAGTGACCTATTTTCGTTGAAGCAGGTTCATTTTTGGAGAAGCTGGTAAATCTAATTTTAATTGCTGGCGAATTGTTTAAAATTTAACGTACGTTGCACTTGATAGACACGTTAGTCAGTCCGTTCTAATTCTTTTTTGTTCAATTGATAACGGCAAATTAATTTCATTTATATTTTAGTTAATTTTCATTCATGAATAATGAATAATTCGATGTTAACTTTTGGCGCGTACTGTTCGGGGTGCCGGTCGAACGTCGCTACCTAGCACGACGCACTGTGGACTGTCCCTGAGCGCGGGCTCTACGCGCGCTCTGAGTGGCCAGTGTTTTTCGTTAACAATTCAAAAACAAAGCCTCAGACGACATTTTGGCAAAGGAAAAAGTTGTTCAGTTTCGCCTCAGGAATCTCCCATTTCCGGCTCCTACACCTTTTACGTTACACCCTGTAATAAAGAAACTGACGTGTTAGTGATGAAGAACAAAACTCAAGTGTAAGGTACATACAGGGTGTTCTGCTACTGCATGTCAATATTTTAAGGGGTGATTGCTCTGACCAATCAGAGCGCGTGCAGAGCGCGCGCTTAGCCGAGAAGGCGTTCAAGGCTGCAGTTGAACGTATCACGATTTTCTCTCGGCTGAGCGTTGGTCAGCGTTTTTCGTTAATCATTCAGAAACGAAGCTTCAACCACCGTTTTGGCAAAGGAAAAAGTCGTTTAGAATTGTCTCAGCAATCACCCTTTAAAATATTGACATTTTGTAGCAGAACACCCTCAATGTGACTCTTCGCAATATTATATATTACAATGAAATATATGCATTAATGATTTACATTTTTGCTGAAACAACAAATCTTTAATTGGCAATATCATTAAACTCGCCTGTTTTAATAATTGCCTGACAATTCTAAATTTACATGTTACAAATAGTAATATATGGGCATAACTGTAAGTCCAAATTTATAGAATTTGGAGCTAAATAAAATCGTATTTTGTAACATTGATATGTTGATTTGTATTATATAGCTATCATTCTTATGTATAAAATGTTGCATTACAATAAAAAATATATAAGGCTGAAACGAATCATCCAGTAGCGTTTAAAAATGTGATAAGTCCTTTTTTATTCGGTAAAGTCTTATAAAAACTTATCCACTTGATTACTCCTAATCACAAGCCTGAGAATTATGAACATCAAAATTCTGAACCACCTATCTCATAAGATGTACACACCCCTATTTAGCATCACTATCTAGCCTCTTATAACCACCAACGCAACACATGCAAGGTGTACATACATGGTGCCCAGAACTTTTGTAGGAGCCGGGAAGGGTTGATTCTGAGGTGATTCTGAGTAATTTTGTTAATGAAAAACAACGCATCAGAGGGTGTGACGCATCGCCGAAGTTCTGGAGACACTCTATTAGTACGGAGGCCGGTACTTGACATTCGACGCCTACGAGGCCAATAGCGAAGACGGTTGTAGTAGTTACGTCTATATAGGGAGAATTCTATGTACTATACAAAAATTTCTAATTAATATCTCGGAAACTATTAAATACCCACGCCTACAATTTTTTGTTTGTGGTCCTCACCCCTTCCCCTCAATCCCCTCCAAATTTCATGTCGATCTGCGAATGGTGCTCTTCGGAACAATATCTCAATCATGAAGTATTACAAAAAAATATTCTATTAAATATCACCTCAGTATAATGTATTAATAATAATACAATAATAAAACAATAATACAATACCTTCGAGTAACAGTACATTGAATGACCCAATCGGTTGCATTGTTTCATCTCCCTGGCTGTCCTTTTTTTCTCAAAGCTTATCGGCGATAATTATCTTTTGTTTGGGATTTGGTTAGACCACTAATTCGCCAAAACTATGGTGGCACGATTTAATTTTACCTGGGATATGTTATAGAACGATTTGATTCTGCTGCCAATACATTTCTTTCGGAGGTTGTGTCAAGAATATTGACACGACAAGTCCTGGAAACCAGAAACGACGAAGTTGATTTGAACGTGCCCCGGGGAGAGTCATTATATTGGCTTTGTGACTATCCGTGCCCGTGTAGCCGCAATACATTAAGCAGCGGCCCGATATGGAGCACGCATTGCGAACAATTAATGCGCGGTTCGTTCATTCTTCTCTTTTTCACTTCGTAAGTGTGATTGGTTTTTTGCACGAACGCTGTATTCTGCCGGGGTGAATGGTAATTTCATTTGAATGTTATCGGAATACAGGGCTTGCCACTGAGAATTGATGTATTGCGAAGGGAAATAATAACAATTTCTTTATGAAGAGTTGCTGGAACGGAAAAAATATATAACAGAATGTTCTCTGCCTCTACTATTATAACTTGAGTTAATTTAATGTTGTTAAAAGACGATAAAGTATGAGAGCTTTTGAGTAGTAGGGTAATGGTACTGAATATGAGGCATGTGCCTAATATGAGACCCCATAAAATCCTTGCAAGGAAGTGTTGCAATACTTTGGTAAATATTACAACGGGTAAAACAAACGTCAAACGTTGCCTGCAAGAGATTGCCGTTTACAGAAACACGGTTATTTCAGCAATATGCCATTAAATGTTTTCGTCATCGTTGCGAGGTTTCATATTCATTTACAAAGAAGGCTTGTATAGTACTAAAGATAAGTTATTTGATAAATTTTTCCATTAACTTCGACTCTTAGCATTACTAACTATAGTTCTCCTATCATCTAATTATAAGTAAAACGTTAAGAACGTGTTCTCACATTAATTGAACCTCTCCTCTTGAATTCAGCATGTTCCTAATATGACGCCATATGCTATTCTTAACATGAGGTACGTCTGTTAAGGCAAATTGACAGGAGTGGCACTTCGGAATCTGGAAACGGTCGAATATATCACGAGGCGTTGAGGCTATAAAGAAATGTTTTTACAAAAGTCGTTTGTAATTTAATTAAACAATAATTTTTCTGTAAGAGTGCCTTTAGAACGAATGCTAGTTCACCCCCTCCCCCCGTCACTTCAAAAAATTCGCTTTCGCTTGTCCAAACATATGGTCGTATGGTCTCCAATTTTATCGAAGAGATGTGCGAGCGTATTCGTTAGTTCATTACAATTCGTTCGTTCCATCTAAATGCACCCTAAGTATAGCAATGCGGGAATTTTTAAAATCTGGTTAATTTTTGTAAACAGAACTCTGAATTTTTTCATTCATAATGTGATAGCAGTCATTGAGACGAATACAGTGAAATGCAATATGATATAATTCCTTACACTATAATGTCATAAATCAGGTCCGAAGGAAATGAGAGCACCAAATTAAAGTCTTGCTGACTATGTAATTGATCAGATACGTCTAACTGATACAACCATGTAGAATACAGCTAGCGCTTGTTATTAATCTGACTCCATCGCAAAATCCAGTCAACTACTCCTTGTATCGTTTTCTTTTATTAAAAAAGAGATTAAAAAGATTTTTAATTTAAAAAGTATTATTCTGTTTTGAAGCGGGACCAAATCTTTTCGGGAGTCACTGTACATCATTATATTCGTCTTACCAAAATCTATTATATCTTTTCCACTACTACACCTACCGCAAAATTAGTTGTATCACGCAATGCCCCGTCAGTATCAAGCAACTCTTCTACGATCACTTTTTTTTATATCTTCAACCCCTCGAGAAATATTCCACCGTGTCCAGTTAATAGAAACACACTGTATACTTCTTAATTTATACCATCAAACTTATTACAAAAAAGCAACAATACGTTCAAAAAATTGCAGTTCACAAAATAATCACCCAGTTTTAACATAAACATTTTGCAGAGCTTCCCTGATAACCAGGTCAGGCAGGTCAACACGTTGATCCGGCCAAAATCGAGCCAAGTTTCGCCATTGACATGCAGCGCACGTTAAAAGCCTAATGACGATCAACTTTTCGCAGCGTACGTTGTATCGAACTGGCGGCTCGCGATTTTGGGGTTCGTGCAAACAGAAATTCGTCTAAGTGAAATGGGTATGAAAGAAGACGTTCTCCTACAGCTTTGAGAAAAAGCCGCCAGTTCGATAGCCCTAATTAAAATAGTAAAAGTTGGTTGCGTGTTTGGCTACCAACGAAATACTGTGAAAAGTTGATCGCCATTAGGCTTCTAATGTGGCGCTGTATGTCGACGGCGAACCTTGGCTTGATGTAGGCCAATTTTATTTTACACGATACTAAAATTCTTCGATATCAAAGTACTGTTCATTCTTTTGGCGTAAACCATGCCTGGAAGTCTGTATTTACTTGCTCACGTATCGTCGCGGTTAAGAACGATTTACGAGGCAAACATTAAATTTACCAATTGAATAACGAGTACGATGCGGTTATGCGTCAAAAAATAAATAACGCGTGATGTATGTACGTTGGCCCGGGTGCATTACCGCCGCACGGGAGCATTTCCGGTGAAAAGAAATTACCGGCCGGGTACGACTCGGAAATACGGACATTAGCGTGAAACGTGTCAACGATAAATACGCAATTTTGCGAAATTTTCACGTGTTTCGAGCACACACGGTTGAAATTGGAACGATCGTACATTTTGATGACACGATCTGCAATGGACGTTTGCGCGTACGTAGGTAACTTGTCGGAGTAATCGAGCAGAAATGAAAAATTGCGGTCTGGCACAGTGGCCATAACAGCTCCAGTTAGATTTTTTTCTAATCTCGTCTGTGGTATTATTCGATCGCTGTCGAATTAGGAAAATTGGAATTGGTGCCATAGTGAAAGAAAATATATTTATGATAGGAGAAAAGTCAGACCATTTGGTAAGATTACGAATTGATTTATTTGGAACTGATTTTTCATGAATGGTACATATAAAATATACACATCTAACTTGTTTTTGGAAATAATTTCGATGTGATGATAAAATAAATTGAGCGAGATAGTTAAATTGGTGATTATTCAGTTTTAGTAAAGGCAGATTGGTATTATCATGTAATTTCTCACTACACAGACTATTTATGCAACAGTAAATTATTAAAATCAATGTTAACGCACATGCTATTAGATTTATTAAACAGACATAGTAATTATTTCTTTCGCCTATCTAATCATCACATTTATGTATCAAACAAAATCAAACTTAAATTGTTCATAAAATTACACTGCAATGTTTAAACACAAATAATATGCTATTAATTATGCTGTAGCAAATATAAAGTATGATAAACTTAAAACTAAAATACGGATCGATGTAATTAAAAATTACTATTAAATTAGGTAGTCCAACTTACAATCTCGTAACTTGTTCGCTGAATATGCTAATACCGATATTATTTATGAAACATCCACAATGAAAATACAGGACCGAGGTAAGTTATAAAAGTAAAAACTAATCGGCTATAACGCGCTTACAGATTATGTCTTAATGTACGACGCTGTCCATATTAAACAGAAAATTAAAGTCCCGGAAACTTGCGAAGTTTAATATAAAACACTTTTTTTCGTGAAGTAAGCAAGCTGAGTAATATTAAGGTTTTCTCTGTAGTAGGAAGTAGAGAGATGCAAGTGTATCATAGTTACATATCGACACAGGAACGTAAAGGGTTAAGAATAATCGTAAATGTCATGCAGTATTAATTGCTCTTTCGGGTTTACGATTTCGCATGTCTCCGCCAAAGGTGATAATATTTTTCTGCATTGCGTCGCATTCCCTGGTTAAACGAGTTTAATCGATCAGTCAAAGTTCCATATGTTTGAGCAGGAATTGTAGTTTCTAGAAACAGAGTGTCTACAGAGTGTGCGATTTATCTGGAAACGCGTGTCTCGAAAAATATCAATGATACGGAAAAATGTTTGAGAAAAAAGTTGTCGGATATAAAAAGACACATAATGCCTATAATTATTTTTAATTTAAAGATAAACAATGGCAGTAAAGGACCCAGCTTCAATCAATTTGACCTCGAAATATGTTGTCAAAGACATCATTCTGAACAACTTTCTCCTATACATGTTACCGTCACTCGGCTTTAGTTTTCGAAATATACGCAAGAAGCTTTAATATTGTAGTTATGCACTTTATCGGCTTTCCCCAATTTTGACTATTTTAGTATAGTTTTGTTTTTAATAGATTCATTTTATCATTAAAACGACAAATCAACCGGGGGAGACGATAGTAGTCCTCTCCTTTTTTATATTGTTTTCTAAAAATATCAAATCAAGGATTTGTTGGAAGTTACGACATACATAGGCGGCCGGCTCGGCTAGCCGCGAAATAACTACAAACATAAATGTAATTGTAAGGTATAGGTTAGGTTTAGTAGTGTCTCTTTTTGCAGCCGGCGTAAACCGACCGCCTACGTCGTGTATTCCACGAAAACCTTAATGTAACATTTTAAGCAAGTAATACCAGAAACTACAATACTTTTATTGCTTATTGCGATTAACTTCTCGGCGGGGACCTTGGGATCCTTCGCGGCGTACACGTTTGGATTAGCAGCAAACAATGCACGAGCTATCACAGCCCTAATAGCTCCTAGGTTGCCATTAGACTAATAGCAGCAATACTGGTCAAAATCGAACCGAGTTTCGCCGTCGACATGCAGCGCCACATTAAAAGCCTAATTCCTTATCAACTTTGCGCAGCATTTCGTTTTACTTTTGAATCACAGAATTTGAATTTTACTATTTGAATCACAGCTATAGAATCGGTGGCTTTTTCTCAAAGCCGTTAGATAACATAATAAAGCGTCTTCTTTCATACCCCCTTCACTTGGACGACTTCTCTTTATACGAACCCCAAAATCGCGAGCCGCCAGTTCCATGCAACGTATGCTGCGAAAAGTTGATCGCCATTAGGCTATTAATGTGGCACTCTATGTCGACAGCGAAACGCGTTTCGATTTTGGCCGGGTCAACGTGTTGACCTGCCTGATTTGGTTATCAGAGAGACACACAATTAAAGGTAGAATTCATTGTAGTGATAACGATAGGTTTTTGCAAATATCTTGAAAACTAAGGTAATCGCTGACGCTAAATGAAGTGTGCACGTGATTTAAGTTTAATAAAAAAGCAAATATCTCGGAAACCGAAGCCGAGCGACGGTAACATGTATAGAAAACAGTTGTTCAAAATGATGTCCTTGACAATACAGGGTGTAACGTAAAAGGTGTAGGAGCCGGAAATGGGGGATTCCTGAGGTGAAACTGAACAACTTTTTCCTTTGCCAAAATGTCGGCTGAGGCTTCGTTTTTGAATTGTTAACGAAAAACACTGGCCATTCAGAGCGCGCGTAGAGCCCGCGCTCAGGGACGGTCCACGGCGCGGCGTGCTAGGTAGCGACGTTCAACTGGCGCCCCGAACTGTACGTGCCGGTATAGCACGGAGCAAAATTAACATTGAATTATTCATTATTAATTAATGGAAATTAACTAAAATATAAATGAAATTAATTTGCCGTTATTAATTGAAGAAAAAAGTATTAGAACGGACTAACGAACGTGTCTATCCAGTACAACGTACGTTAAATTTTAAACAATTCGCCAACAACTAAAATTAGTCTTACCCAAATTACCGTTTCTCCAAAAATGAACCTGCTTCGACGAAAATAGGTCACGGTGTCATCCTACCGATCCTGACCATTGCAAGTAGGTATCCCGTAGTGCAAGACAGTTGATGTTACGGCCAGGTCAGCGAACTCACTTTATTTGACAAAAACTACTTCCTGCACGGCAACTATCACTGGGTTATTCTACCGATCCTGGCCACTCGAAGAACAAACACATGGTGCACAAGAGCCGATGTCTCGGTTGGAACAGTGAAAGAACTTCGTTTCACAAAATCTCCATCATTGCACGATCACTGTCACTTTGTTCTTCAAGATTTGAATTTACGGAATAAGTTGTTCCCACGTATGAATAATTGGTTGCCCCGAAAGGGGCCGATTGTTTTTAACTTTGAAGGGGCTGGATACGGCCGCTGCTACTACCGAATACACTTTTCCACGTTCGGCAATTTCGTTGTCTTGTTCCCGAGCAGGTAGTAATTGACAAGCTTTGCGTTTTAGAAGTTAACTCTTATTTTATTCAAAGTAAAAACAGCAATTGCAGTACCGGAGAGATCTTTACTGCTGGGCATTCGGACTGATTCTGTCGTGAGAAATTGTGACGCGGTTTGCAACGGTGGACAAGGGGTAGTTGGAAAAATGTTATAAGGGAGAGTTACGGGTCGTCGCGGGGAGCGCGCTTTATGGTGAAAAAGCCCTTGAGGCCCACGTGCTGGCCAGCAGAGTTTTTCGGTTCCCAGGAAACTCGGCCGTGATGAACTTAGCGAAGACATTTTCCAGTCGCCGGAAAAGGTATAGCATTACAAAGGATGTAGTAAAAGACATCTAACAGTGTCTTGAACTGTCCGCAGCGCTTTCCCAGCGACTAGAAAGTGTCTTCATTAAATTCGCCACGGCCGTGGTTTCTGGGAACCGAAAAACTCTGCTGGCCAGCACGTGGGCCTCAAGGGCCTTTTCACCAGAAAGCGCGCTCCCCGCGACGACCCGTAACTCTCCCTTATAACATTCTTCGAACAGCCCCTTGTCCACCGTTGCAAAGCGCGTCACAATTTCTCAAGAGAGAATTAGTCCGAACGCCCAGCAGTAAAGATCTCTCCGAAACTGTAATTACTGTTTTTACTTTGAATAAAGTAGGAGTTAACTTCTAAGACGCAAAGCTCGTGAGTTACTACCCGCCCGGGAACAAAACAACAAAATTGCCGAACATGGAGAAGTGTATTTAGTAGTAGCATCGACCATATCGAGCTCTTTCAAAGTTAAAAACAATCGGCCCATTTCGGGGCAACCAATTATTCATACGTGGGAACAACTTATTTCGTAAATTCAAATCTTGAAGAACAAAGTGACAGTGATCGTGCAATGATGGAAATTTTGTGAAACGAAGTTCTTTCACTGTTCCAACCGAGACATCGGCTGTTGTGCACCATGTGTTTGTTCTTCGAGTGGCCAGGATCGGTAGAATAACCCAGTGATAGTTGCCGTGCAGGTAGTAGGCTTTGTCAAATAAAGTGAGTTCGCTGACCTGGCCGTAACATCAGCTGTCTTGCACTACGGGATACCTACTTGCAATGGTCAGGAGCGGTAGGATGACACAGTGACCTATTTTCGTCGAAGCAGGTTCATTTTTGGAGAAACGGGTAAGTCTAATTTTAGTTGTTGGCGAATTGTTTAAAATTTAACGTACGTTGTACTGGACAGACAAGTTAGTTAGTCCGTTCTAATACTTTTTTGTTCAATTGATAACGGCAAATTAATTTCATTTATATTTTAGTTAATTTCCATTCATTAATAATGAATAATTCAATGTTAACTTTTGCATCGTGCTATACCGGCGCATACTATTCGGGGCGCCAGTCAAACGTCGCTACCTAGCACGACGCGCCGTGGACCGTCCCTGAGTGCGGGCTCTACGCGCGCTCTGAATGGCCAGTGTTTTTCGTTAACAATTCAAAAACAAAGCCTCAGCCGACATTTTGGCAAAGGAAAAAGTTGTTCAGTTTCGCCTCAGGAATCTCCCATTTCCGGCTCCTACGCCTTTTACGTTACACTCTGTATATTTTAGGGTCAGATTGATCGGAGCTAACTACTTACAATATAATGAACATATCCAATATTTTTTATTATACATATTTTATTGTTCCAGTAAAAATCATCAAACCATCATATACATGTATATTCGAGTTCTTTGTCGCTTTTAGTATAGGGGTATAAAGATATCTGCCCATTGGGAAAAGGATTCGGTTAGTCGAGGGGTAAACGTAGTGTAGATCGTTGAATAGGCCGTGCTGTGGCACGCGGTACGTCCCCATAATCCGACAGACTTCTCAATTGAAAAGCCGTAAAGCGCAACTGAGGCGATCGCGTTACTCTATTATTAACTTCATTCTGACTGCTTATGCAAGCCAGCGTGTAACGTCCTGAATAAAACTAGGCGAAACTTGACAAAAGTCTTTGTTGGCAGCACGACAATAAACTTATTGAAATTATGTTATTGACACCGTTCTTCTATTTTTTAGATCCACTTTTGAAGTTGGAACATGGAAATTAGAACAAGGTTATACCACTCCTTTTCATCGTAACCAAAAATTTGTTGGGTACCTTATCACGAGTAAACAGCGAATATCGTTGACAGGTTGTGATACAATAATCAAAAGCTTCTCAGGTAAACCACTTTGCTCAACTAATTAACATAAACTGTAGGCATACGTAACGAGTAACGAGTCTTAATACCACAAGAACTGGTAGAATCACCGCGGCGTTGGGCTGATTGACGTTATAATGAGCTCGTAAATGCTTTTACGCCCAGCATGGAGTCAAAGTGTTATTAGGGAGCCATCTTGCGGAAAATAATCGTCTATTCTACAGTTGACCCGAATGAAATATCAGCCGAATGGCTTCGTATTAGGGGGGAAAGGGCGGCGATTAAAGCTTTTTGTAAAGTGTATCGCGACGATACATATGGGGAATCTATGATAACTATCGTTGCTTGCAGCTGACAAAGCTTTATATTTGACGCCTGCAATTGGACATAATAAATTAGATAGGTACCTAACAGCATGCTGCTAATACTTTGGGTTTAAATATTGTACGGTGTGTATAATTTGGAGTATTATAACATGTTTTCAAAGAAATTCTGTTACATGTAATTCCACTATACGGACTTTTATTTGTGTGCCAAGAAAATCGAGATTTCTGAGTAAAGTCCATGAAGCTCTTATGAATTAATGTAAGGTGTGGAAATTAACTGGAATGCAGGGAGACGAATTTTTACGAGGTGAAACTTATTGGGCTTCTCAAACCCTCGTTATCCTCTCTTTGAATCGATCGTTTCTTTTTTAGTCCTTGTAATCTTCTTAGCAAATTGGCGACTCGATCCTGGTTTGCTACTTCGGTGAATCTCTTCGTATCGAGCTGTTGCAAGGCAACGTGTAAGAGGTATTATATACCCTTTTACAAGTAGAGTCTGTAGTTTCATATTAATTTTGCAATTACTACGAGCGATTGCAGAATATGTATTTTTGTCATATTACAATTTATACTTTTAATTTATCGTGACTTTTATTATTGTTATGGTTTTATTAGAGGCTGAGCATCTATGAGTGCTATCTCAGCATTTAATACACTAACATGCGGAGAAGCTGTAACATCATGTACATATCCTTAATTGCACATATGAAGAAACAAACGAGCTGTTGTAGCTGAAAACTTTGGCATAACAGTATTAAGAATATGTACCCCGATAGTCAAGTCGAACCTGTTGCGTGCCAGTCGACAGCCAACAGTTGTAATATAACCTAACCGCCAATTTGCTGGCCACTTATTTCAACAGGCCCCGCTATATTTTTGTTGTCAATCTATTAACATCATTGAATATGTCAAATACTGTATCCAGTTTGTAGCCATTTTGCCGAAAAAACTTTGTAGCAAGCTTTAGTAAAATCTTGTCAGAACAATTTGGCTATCAGGGTATATACATAATGGCGAGGAAGTCACTAGAGGATTAAAGAGAGCAGCGCTCGTGTTTATAATTGCCAATGGCTCTAAAATTTCCACACCTGCAGGTTCATCAGTCATACCTTAAGCTCACAATTACTTTTCCATGCTGCAGTAACTGTGCTAAGTAGCAGTATTATCGTATGACTTAAATACGGGGTGTCTCAGAACAAAAAACATTGACCAATCAGAGCGCGCGTAGAGCTTGTGCTCAGTCGCGACAGTGTTCAAGATCGCTGCCGAGCGTATCACGATCTTCACGCGGCTGAGTGCGGGGTCTACGTACGCTCTGATTGATCCTTAAACTGAAGCTTCAAAGAAATGAAGCCTCAAACAGCATTTTCGCAAACGAAGAAGATGTTCAGAATTACCTCAGATACCCTGTATAGAGGACACCCCATTTTAATCTCTCAGGGCAGATATCTAAAAAGTACGGAAGATATGAAGAAGTGTTTTAGGCGAAAGCAGTATGGTTTCGAGGGGAACAGATTATGCTGTAATATATTTGGCCTTGCGATGACCTTGCAGAGTCCTACGAATGTCGCCCTAACATTTTTAAATTGGACCCTATATTTCTTATTGCATATTCTTACAGCTGACATTAGAACGTTTTCGAAACACTACCTACAAATGTATTTTGCGTAACCGGTTAAATTTGGTGTATCGCCAGCATTTTTCACACTAATGTGAAAGTTTGTTACATCTACCCAATTGGCTACAATGTGGGCTCAAAACAATCAACATTTGCTCCATGAAACAAACCACCAGCACCAACCGTCACAGAGTGGAATTTATTCAATGCAAATCCTGGTCAAAAGAGAAATTTTTCGTATACTAAAGATTTATGTAAGGTATTTCATTTATGAATTATCAAAGTATGATTTTTCACTAATACCAGTTTCCATTGTACAATCCTCTTCAAGGTATACGATTTCAAAGATACTAGCTTCTAAAATCTGGAGTTCTTGCGGCGGAGTTTAAAGTAACATTCTTCCTAGTATAGAACTGCAATCCTCTTCCCTCTTTGTTAATAACTATCTAACATGCTTTAAATTAATATATGTCTTGGTTTTATTGCTCTCCTCGACTTTTTAAAATTGCAATTTAGAAGAATACATGGCCTATATACTTTTTCTCTTCTCTTAAGAAAATAGTTATGTATGAAATGAAATCAGGGGGCAGTTTTTTTCATAAACTGTTAAAGGTTCCCGGAGAAAGGCCTGTTGATTTTTCTGGCGATAAATAGCGATATTATGAGTTATGTCTATTTGAGTTATTTAATTATTCATTAAGATATAATTATAATAATTAATTATGATATTGATTTATGGTAATTACTAACTAATTATAATTAATTAGTAGAACACGATTCTGTTAACTATTTCTATGTATAACGTCAATTTCATAATTATTATAATTAATTATTTATAAAATCAGACTCTACGCCACAAAATATCTTTCAAAACGTTTCTTTCGTAATGATTAATGTAGAAATAACTGTGCCAGGTATTTTGACTGCGTTTGGACTTTTTAGGCCATTGTGCATCAGTTATAATATCATGTAGCATATTTAAGCCACTATTTTTTCGGCGTCGTACTTTACCGACAAAAATGCTTGCTCTTCCTGTAAACGTACTGAAGTAATATTTTGATCAACATACCGTTCAGTAAAAGAAAAACGTAGGTAAGTGCTTAGTACTAACTGCCGCCAAGATGGCGCACCTACAGATTACACTTCAGCGACGTCTCCAAGGTGTACATCGGACCAAGCTAATCACGGTAAATCACCAACATTGAACCCTAATAACTTAAGAAGGGTTTAAGCGAAATTCACGTTAGGTATTTTTATAAAATGGAAGCTCGATTCTAGGAAAAGGCGATCTATGTTCCAAGAACCCCCTGGGGTAAATGCCGTGTGGTCCAACACTGTCCTCTTACTAGAAGGCACCCCTGCCTTCCTCACTTCCGTGGCCAGTACTTCAAGAGCAATAAGCAAAGGCAAGGGAACGCTGCGTTGCTTGCCACCCCCAACTGACTCCACATTGAATTGCCTGATCATCACCGAGTGACTGGACTATGTTTCGTTAGGCAAATAGCTGCAGTTATCTGCCTTCGATGACCCTTAAAAATACGCTGTCGCTAACATGTATGTATAACTGTGTTTCGAAAATCGTTCGATATCAGTTACAAGAATATGTAATAAAAAACGTTGAATGTCGTTCGAAAATTTTAAGGCGTTTTTCACAGGACACTTGAAAGTCATCCCACGGTCAAACAATTGACAGTATAATCTATCCCCGCGAAACCATGCAACTTTTGTATAAAACAGTTTTTCATATCTTTCGTATTTTATGAAATATCTGCCCTGAGAGATTAAAATAAGACACCCTGTATGTGCCTCTAAAATTCTGGCAGCGTTTCATTCATTTTTCTTACAACCTCCTCACAATTTGTATCGCCAAAATTTTTATAATATATCTACATTAACGAATGATAAATCACAAAAATGAATTAGATTTTACAATCTCATTCCACAAATTACACATTCACTGTCTGCCACACAGTCGCGCCAGGGGCTACTCTGTGTCAAAAACGTTGACCATCGTTATATAAGAGCAGTGACCCCCTTTCCTCTTTGGATCTGTGTGATGTTGTGGTAATCCTTTGGCCGTGAGTACCGTGAATCAGCAAAGGATCCTCGGTATTCGTGCAAACGAAAATGCAGATAAATCCCCGCTTGGCCTGCAACCGAAGCCCGAAATCGAGCTTTTAAACCAATACTTTTATCCCGCGATAGCGGCGTACATATGTATGTCGAATCTCGAATCTCTCTGGTAATCGCGGTGATGCGGTATCGATGCAAGAGGAAGAGGAATGGAACAACGCTGGCCGTCATTTGTGTCCGTTTCAACGAAATTCCGGTCGAGCCTCTGTTCCGGCTGCTGAAGTCGTTGGTAAATTTGTTCGATGGTGTTTGTGTTCCGTTCGCCAAGAGCCGAGACTGTTGGAAGTGCGGTAGGGTAAAAGCGTTGTTTGATATTTTGGACTTTGTCGGCCTCGGAACAGACGGAACTGCATAGTAAATATGTACGTCCTGTGAGAGAAGTAGAGAAGCTGGATGGAGAATTCAAAAGATCCCAAAGGCTTGAAAAGTAAAGCGAACGTCCGATTTTTCATCAATGCACACGGTATAGATGTTATAATTTATTCCTACAAAAAGAGACATATACAGGGTGTCCCAGAACTCCCCATAGAGCCGAAGAGGGGTGATAGCTGAGGTGATTCTGAACACCTTTTTCCTTTGCGAAAATGTTGTTTGAGGCTTCGTTTTTAAATGATTAACGAAAAACATTGACCAATCAGAGCGCGCGTAGAGCCCGCGCTCAGCCGCGGGAGTGTTGTGTTCGAGCTTGACGCTCGGTCGAGGCCGTGAATGTCAACAAGTCGCTCGGCCTAATAGGAGGCGTTTGCCAAAAGTTATATCGAATAAGGTACAAACAAATTAAGAACAATATCAAATTATTTGTTATTTCTCAAGAAGGAATAAACTATTTAGTCGTTATTCGTGTAGAATCAATGAATCGATTGACTAATAAACCTATCAATTGCAGCTGCCGTTAAAGTAAAAAAGATTGACAAAAGATTCAAATTAGACTCACCCATGCATCCGTAAATGAACCTGCTTCGACGAAAATGTGTCACTGTGTCATTCTACCGATCCTGACCATTGCAAGTAGGTATCCCGCAGTGCAGGACAGCTGATGTTAGGGCCAGGTCAGCGAACTCACTTTATTTGACAAAACCTACTACCTGCACGGCAACTATCACTGAGTTATTCTACCGATCCTGGCCACTCGAAGAACAACCACATGGTGAACAACAGCCGATGTCTCGGTTGGAACAGTGAAAGAACTTCGTTTCACAAAATTTCCATCATTGCACGATCACTGGCACTTTACACTTCATGATTTGAATTTATGAAATCAGTTGTTCCCACTTATAAATAATTGCTGACTCCGAAAGGGGCTGATTGTTATTAACTTTGAAGGGTCTCAACTTGGCCCTTTCTACTGCCAAATACGCTCCTCCACGTTCTGAAATTTCATCGTCGTGTTCCCGAGCGGGTAATCACTCGCGAACTTCGCGTTTTAGAACTTAACTTTTATTTCGTTGAAAGTAAGAACAGCAATTACAGTGTCAGAGAGATCTTTACTGTATGGTTTTTCAGACTGATCCTGTCTTGAGAAACTATGACGCGGTTTACAACGGTGGACGAGGGCTAGCTGAAAAAACGTTATAAGGGAGAGTTTCGGGTCCTTACGGGGGGCACGCTTTAGGGTGAAAGGCCCTTGAGGCCCACGTGCTGACCAGCAAAGTCTTTCGGTTCCCAGGAAACACGGCCGTGGCGAATTTAATGGAGACATTTTCCAGTCGCCGGGAAGGCACTGCGGAGCGTTCAAGACACTGTTACATTCTCCGAGATGCTACATCTTTTATTACATTCTTTGTAATGCTATACCTTTTCCGGGGACTGGAAAATGTTTTCACTAAATTCACCATGACCGTGTTTTCTGGAAACCGAAAACTCTGCTGGCCAGCACGTGGGCCTCAAAGGCCTTTTCACCATAAAGCGTGCTCCCCGCGACAACCCGTAACTCTCCCTTATAGTATTCTTCGAAGTAGCCCTCATCCACCGTGGCAAACCGCGTCACAATTTCTCAAGACAGAACCAGTCCGAACATCGAGCAGTAAAGATCTCTCCGACGCTGTAATTACTGTTTTTACTTTGACCGAAATAAAAGTTAAGTTTTGAAATGCGAAGCTCGCGAGTGATTACCCGATCAGGAACACGACGATGAAATTGTAGAACGTGCAAAAGCGTATTTGGCAGTAGAAAGAGCCAAGTCGAGACACTTCAAAGAAAATAAGTGGCAATTATTCATAAATGGGAACAACTGATTTCATAAATTCAAATCTTGAAGTGTAAAATGACAGTGATCGTGCAATGATGGAAATTTTGTGAAACGAAGTTCTTTCACTGTTCCAACCGAGACATCGGCTGTTGTGCACCATGTGTTTGTTCTTCGAATGGCCAGGATCGGTAGAATAACCCAGTGATAGTTGCCGTGCAGGTAGTAAGTTTTGTCAAATAAAGTGAGTTCCCTGACCTGGCCGTAACATCAGCTGTTTTGCACTACGGGATACCTACTTGCAATGATCAGGATCGGTAGGATGACACAGTGACCCATTTTCGTCGAAGCAGGTTCATTTATGGATGCATGGGTGAGTCTAATTTGAATCTTCTGTCAATCTTTTTTAATTTAACGTGGGCTGCAATTGATAGGTTTATTAGTCAATCGATTCATTGATTCTACACAAATAACGACTAATTAGTTTATTCCTTCTTGAGGAATAACGAATAATCTAATATTTTCCTTAATTCGTTTATACCTTATTCGATATAACTTTTGGCAAACGCCTCCTATTAGACCAAGCGACTTGTTCAAATTCACGGCCTCGGCCGAGCGTCAAGCTCGAGCACAACACTCCCGCGGCTGAGCGCGGGCTCTACGCACGCTCTGATTGGTCAATGTTTTTCGTTTACCATTTAAAGACGAAGCCTCAAATAACATTTTCGCAAAGGAAAAAGGTGTTCAGAATCACCTCAGCTATCACCCATTTTCGGCTCTATGGGGAGTTCTGGGCCACCCTGTATACAGGGTGCTTCGCTACCTCATGCAAATATTTTAAGAGCGATTGCTGAGGCAATTTTGAACAATTTTTTCCTTTGCCAAAATGTTGGTTAAGGTTTCGTTTTTGTGTCAACCGCAAGAGTGTTTCAGACCGCGGTTGAGCGTATCACGACCTTCTCTCGGCTGAGCGCGTGCTCTGATTGGTCAGTGCTTTTTGTTATTAATTAAAAAACGATGCTTTATCCATCACTTTGGCAAAGGCAAAGGTTGTTCAGAATCGTCTCAGCAACCATCCCTTAAAATGGTTGCATGAAGTAACGAAACACCCTGTATATCTCTCGCCGCTATCGGTAAAGATCATTTCTGTGAATAATATACGCTATATTTATGGAAAGGATATGTACGTTCAATATTTTTTTCGGTTTCCTTAGCTGGAAAAGTGGAACAAATTAAAGGGAATGGTATCGCTCCAAACCCTTAGAGCTCAATTCAATTTAACACTTATTGGATAATATGGATGAAATAATTAAAGCTATGTTTCTTAAAAATAAGGAAGCAAGGTTATTGATCTAAAAAGTAAAAGATAATAGAAATCTGAACGAGATTCGCTCCCAGTGATGAAAGGAAAAATGCGCCTTCTATCTGTGCTATTTTTTCGCAAGCAAGAGTGTTTCACTTTATTGTTGTCTTAAGTCAAGAAGGTACAAAGCTTGACTGTCCTCTGGTGCTTTTCCAAAAGCATCTACGGCTCGTGGTCCTTGCGTGCAGAGAAAGTTTTATTACCAAAAGGGGAGAATGGCATAAGCGTTCGACCTATCCTTATGATCCCTTGGTCAACTTCGTGTCAGAAATGCTGTCTCCACCTACCTGAACATACATATGTACGTACGCATTGGTACACCTTGCTGAGAAGTTTGTTATGTACTTTCGCTCGCGTCATAAATTTTGCTGATAGGCTATAGTTCGAATGGAACATAAACGAACGACGAATCTTGTTGTGCGAAATGCACTGTGATAATCATTACAGAGTTCATAGAGTAAATAAAACCAGGATAAACTTGCATAAAAGCTGTCCCCTTTCCGATTCCAATGATTTTTAAACATGTTGTAGAAACCAACAGTTTGAACAAACTTTCCCTCTCATGGAAATGTCGGCCTCCCTTGGCTTCCGGGATATTCGCAAAGAAACGTCAGTAATACCAGATTTAATCATAACCATACAGCATACCAGCGTAATCTAGAGTGACTGGGTTGAATAAGCTAACCAGAACCCAAATCCCAATCAATGGATATCCATTTTTAATTGAGCTATAATGGTCATTTCTTGCAGCCTCGCATGTGTTGTTGTTCATAGGGTAACGGTACCAAATATGAGGCACCAGTTATGTTTGATTAAATATCGGGCAATAGAAAGTGAAAAAGGTCAAAACCTTTATATTCCTACATTCATAATTTGTTTATAAATACTTAAGAAAAGGATCAGTTGCATAGATACTGTTACTCATCTTAAAAGTATAAAAAATATAAGAGTGCAAAACTAACAGTCTTAAAAAAGTGCTTCTGTTATGAGAGCCTATTTAAAATTAAGATTAAAAGTTAAGTGTCACCCAAAATTAGAGCCACTTATTTTTTGTCTTTATAAGATAATTTTGGCAAATAAATATAGCATCAGTAACACCACAATGTTCAGGGACCTATCTGTAGTACTTTATGCATAGATCCCCTTATTGACCAGCGTGGTCTTTAGAATAGAAACACGAACAAACAAACACTTCCAATTCCGATTCGGAAGCGCCTTCCGTGTCAGTTTGCCCCAATAGAAGTGTCTCCTGTTAAGAACAGCGTAGGGCCTCATATTAGGATCATCCCAAATTCGAAAATACAGGTTCAGTTAATGTAAAAAGGGGTTATTAATGTTTCACTTACAGTTAGACGATAATACAACTACTTAATAATGTTAAGAATCGAAACTAATAAAGAAACTGCCCGAGTAACTTATCTTTAGTATTATACTAAATCATTGCCACATTTCCTTGTAAGTGCTAGGTTTGATCTATAGTTGCCGTCATGAGAGTCCATAACTGCAAAAGGACCGGTTTTCGTTCTGCGCATTGTTTTGGTGATACTCCCACTCCATACACACCCCAGCGCCATCTGAGCAGCATAAGGGGTGGTCCTCTTTGTAAGCATTTGTACACCAAAAGAGATTATAATATTAGGGATTATTAGGGATTATTAGGGAATATTATAATATTAAAGAGAAGATTATAATATTTATATTATTATCTGAAATTAATTTATCAAATTAATGGTAGTCCTAAATCAGTCTAAGGTCATTCCATGCCGAATCGATCACTTTTTGACGTCGACATCAGGGATTTTGTTCTAACTGAAATATATTGTAGTTCATATGAAATTAGGGGGGGGGGGGTTTAAGTCATCATTTAGCTTTCTTCGAAATTGTTTAAAAAATACGGACCTTTGAATTTTGCAATTTTTGACCATTTTGGGAAAAACAGGCTGTGCTTTTGAATTTTTATCTCGGAAACTACTCAACCGATTGGATCTTCTTTTTTTCATTTTAAAGTGCAGGCTTCGATCTATCGCAGTACATTTTTTGTTTTTTGGGACAAGCAATTTTTCATTATGAAAATTGTAAACAAAATCTTTTTTTGCAAATTTCTCCTTGAATGAGATGACTGACCTAATCGTGGAACATCAGCTGTTGTACATCACGTGTTAGTACTTCGAATGATCGGTAGGATGACAGTGACCCATTTTCATCGAAGCAGGTTCATTTCTGGAGAAACAGGTAAGTTTAATTCCAATCGTTGGTGAATTGTGTAAAATGTAACAGACGTTGTACTTGATAGACTCGTTAGTCAGTCCACTCCAATTCTTTATTGTTCAATTGATAACGGCAAATTGATTTCGTTTGTATTTTAGTTCACTTCCATTCATGAACAATGAACAATTCGATGTTAACTTTTGCTCCGTGTTATACCGACGCTTTCTGTTCAGGGCGACGGTCGAACGTCGCTACATAGCACGATACGCCGTGCGCCCGTCCCTGAGCGCAGCCTCTACGCGCGCTCTGATTGCCCAGTGTTTTTCGTTAACCATTTAAAAACGAAGCTTCAAACAACATTTTCGCAATGAAAAAGGTGTTCAGAATCACCTCAGCTATCACCACTTTTCGGCTCTTGAGGTAGTTCGGGGACACCCTGTAGGTTACGCTTTGACGCATAGTTAGATGCAGAATTCTCTGCAGTGGTAACTCTAGTTTTTTTGTGAATATTCAGGAACTAAGAGAGCCTGGCATTGTCCTATTACAACATATTATAATACAACATATACAGGGTGTCCCAGGTTTTAACAGCCAAACTTTATCAGTATACTCTACGGGGCGGAAATAAGAAAGAAATATTATATAAACCCTGATAGCCAGATCGAACCTGTTGCGTGCCAATCGACAGCCAACAGTTGTAATATAACCCAACCACCAATTTGCTCGCAACTTATTTCAATAGACTCTGGTATATTTTTGTTGTCACTTTATTAACGTCATCGAATATATCAAATATTGTATCGAATTTCTAGCCACTTTGTCAACAAAACTTTGGAGTAAGCTTTGGTAAAATCTTATCTGAACAGCTTGGCTATCAGGGAAAATAGTTCGTTTAAAGCTTTGTTAAAAGGGTACGAAAAAAAATAAGAATTATCTAGGGAACAGTAACGGATATCAGTCTTACATGAAGCTACTGTGATACAATGTAGAAATAGATCAGCAGTATTTGAATTTAGTCTGTTTACGATGTGCATACATACCTGCATACTCGCGATTCGTAAGTAATTGCGACAATTCGGTATGCAGTTTAACAACTTAATAGTTTACTAATGGTGTAGTGACAGAATTGCCTTCAAAGACTTTGGCGACCTCAAACAGTAAATACTGCTCGCATAAACAGACTTAATGTAAATATTGCTGATCTATTTCTACATTGTATCGCAGTAACTGCGTGTCAGCCTGTTGTCCGTTACTGTTCCCTACGTAATTCCTATTTTTATTGTAACTTTTTAATAAAGCTTTAAACGACCTATGTTCATATAATATTTTTCCCCTGAGAGCCAAGTCAGGCAGGTCAACACGTTGACTCAGCCAAAGTCGGAACGCATTTCGCCGTCGACATGCAGCGCCACATTAAAAGCCTAATGGCGATCAACTTTTCGCAGCGTACGTTGTATCGAAGTGGCAGCTCGTGATTTTTGAGTTTGGGAAAAGAGAAATTCCTCCAAGTGCAGTCGGTATGAAAGAAGATATTCTCCTACAGCTTTGAGAAAAAGCCGCCAGTTCGATCGCCCTGATTTAAACAGTTAAAGTTGGTTGCATTTTGGCAAACAACGAAAAGCTACGATCAGTTAATCGCCATTTAGGTTTTAATGTGGCGCTGCCTATCGACGGCGAAACTCGGTCCGATTCTGGCCGGTGTTACTGCCATTAATCTCGCTAATGGTAACCTAGTGGCTATTAAGGTTCTTATTTAGACCTATAGAGTACATTGACAAGTTTTACTGGTAAAACTTGGGACATCCGGTATAAGTATAAGATATTCTGTGTTATATAAACAGTTTTAAAGATCCATGAGTAGAATACTGTGGAGTTTATACCAATCGTTCATTACACTATCCTGTAAAACGAAGACTCTTCTTTATGTAATTCCCCTAATATTCAACCTTGCTCAGCTGCTCCAGAATTTTTTATTTGTAACTTTCGTAATTTCCTCGACGAAAGATACAATGACATATTTTTTCTTACTTAAATAACTACTTTCGACGCTTTCACTAAATAGGTTAGCAGACTTAAGTTTCTCAGGGTCTGAGATTCAGAGATCAACAGGACTTAAGCAATTCCAAATCGCGTGGGATGAAAGTCATCAAAAAATCAACACGTACACCCAATAATAAATCTTGTTCCTTATCCCTCATCGATCCTTTGTTTCTTTGCAACAATATGCCCGTACATAGTTATCCAACACCGGTGACAAAAGAGCAGGAGGTGGGAACAAGATAGAGATAAACGTGCCGAAAATTTCTTGTTCCTTTGCGAGGTGATCGCGTGTCGTCGTGTTGTCACGTGAGAGCCTATCGAGGAACGCGCGGCAACACGCTCGGGAGTTAAATCTGCAAATATCAGGGGCGGACAGATTTTCTCACCTTTACAGAACCCTGTAAATAGACTATCGTCCACTCACGTGACAATTTCTTAACTCGCAGCGGCGTACGACTATTTTACGACAGATCCTGCAGTGGTTGTATTTCCCTTCCGCTCTTTACGACTTCCCCCTTTTCTCTTCTCTCGCTTCTACCATTCTAAAACCGTTGCCCTCTCTGCCTCGCATCGTACGCTCACCCCCTCGATCCGGAGTCTTTTATGCACCACCGGCTTACGTGCCACCCAAGTTTATCGGTAATTGACCCTTGCACCCTGCTCGAGGAGTCGCACAGACACGCGGTTCATTTGCAACCGCTCGCCTCCATAGGCTGAAAGCATGGAAGATTGCGCGAAACCGGGAAAATCTAGAAGGATATAAATTGAGACGCGGTTGGTACGAGGTGATCGATGAACTTCGAAGGGTAACGGCGATAAAGACGTTAAGTTAATTCGTCTGTCGCCATTGGAATTATTATTCGATTCTGAATAAGGCTGAACAAGTTGGCGAACGATGAGTTCTCCGAGACCCTTCTTCATGTGGAAGATTTATGGTTTGAGGTTCATGCCTGGACGATCTTGCGTTTATGATGATTTTATGATTTCAGCCTTGTTATATTTAAGCATGGTCTATAACATGAAACTTTACTCCAATATAAGGATAATTTTTCTTTTATAACGTTTGATAACGTTTCTGGGCTAATTATATGAAATACTGCCATACATTCTCGTCTATGTATCATGCTGTAATTAATTTGATTAACCTGAAACACTGTACATTGCATCTGTAAAGCTAATTTTGAATATCAAAGTTAGACTCATCCGAATTTCGAACATTGCGTTGGAGAAAATTAACCGTTAACGATGACATCATATAAGTTAAATTATGATACATAAAAAAACATTATTTTTGCAAATAACAAGTGTAAACGAAGGAAGGTGCGTATAACAATCAACATATAAATAAGCAAATATTCTGTTATTCACAACCCTATTTTATTTGAACTAATTTGGATTGAATTAATTCTTCTGTGTAAAATGAAACTTACTCGTTACTCTTTCTCGCTATTCAATATATATATATAAATACATTGTGACGTAATGTTATAAGTGTATCGTATTTTATGGAATACTCTCTTTGCAAAGATTTCAATTATTTGTTGAAACCCTTAGAATTCAAATTCTCCTTCCCTTGTCTATGTTAAGTAGCAAACTGGTAAGAACCTAAAAAAGTTAACAATAAGTGGGAATTAGATTTTAGTAGCTTCCGTGATCAATAAACTGAAAAACAATTCGAAAGTTGGCGAACGCTTTACTAAAGTTCAATTTGTTGCTAAAGTTCGTTTGGAGCTTTCTCTTGAAGAACAGAAAAGCTAGATATACAGCAGTGAAGAAAATCAGGTATCTTAAGGACAATAATTTGCACTAAAGTGTAGTTCAGTAACTAGTTGAATTAATATTCCTCCATTGAGGTTAATTTGAAGTGCAAGCTACAATTTAGTAGCAGGTTTAATCTTTGAAATCTTACTCTATTTCTTGAAATACCTTTATTAAACGTGTAACGGGTTAATCCCGACGGGGAAACAGAGCGCGAATACCGAACCCGACCGATAGAGGGCTACTACCGCGATCGCGGTTCTCGCTACCGATATGGTATACTGATGTATACAAAACGCGAAATCGGCTAGCTAAATCGCTTCCGACCGAACTGCCGGTGACGCAACGCTTCTATACCGAAGTAACGCAGAGGCATAGTAGAGAGGAACGCCCGTATCCGATCCATCTGGATCAACACTTTTTGGTACCCTTTCCGCCGCCCTCTCCTTCCGGCTGCTTAGACCGCGGGTTGCCGGTACGGTCTAAGGGACAACAGCTTTCGGTGCCACTCTCAGGACGGGTTGCCGGTCTCCTGAGTGCTGGGATACACCACCTTCCCAGACCTCCGCTGGCACGGGTTGCCGATTACGCTAGCGGGAGACAGGTCTTCCACCCCTCTGTGGCGGGTTGCCGGAACCACAGTTGCGGGAGCAAATCCTTCTCCCCACCATTCGCTACCGGTCGCACCGGCGACACGCGATACCGTTGAACCGCGCCGCGCCGCCGAGTCGCACTGGCGACACCGCCGATGTAAATAAACCGCCTAGATGTAAGTCCGTTTAGCCGATAAGCCTAGTTTGTAAGCCGACCGCCGATCGCGTCAGGGGATAACCGCCGATCCCGTCAAAGGGATAACCGCCGATTCTGCCGGGGAATAACCGCCGTGTTGCTACCGATTCCGCCGGGGAATAACCGCCGATTCCGTCGAAGCTTTAAGCCGTAGGACTAAGACCTAGATATAAGCTCTGTATAAAAGTTCCTTGAATAAACGTAATTAAGAAACAGATCCAACCGACTCGAAGATTACTTCCTCATTCAGTCCAAACGAACCCCGGCTAGCCAACTGAGCCGGCACCCGCCTCCAACCAACGGTCCCACCGCCGGTACGACCGTTACAAACGTAAACTTATTATCACGTTCATTCTTGAAAATTTTCCATCACGGAACCTACAATTTTCGAACAATAATAGTTCACCACGAAAAGTGTGACCGAAGAATTGCCCGTTTTTGGTCCCACGATTTTGGAACTGAGTTTTGTGCTAAATGATATCTCGTGACAAGACATTAATCACAGCGAGTTATCCAGTTCAGCCGACAATTAATTTCAGGGATATGGAAGGTCAAAGAAGTCAAAATTTATTCGCGCATTCACCCAATCTGATAATTTAAGCAATTGTTAATGGTGGTGCTGCTGACTACTAACAATGAATTTGATTCAAAATTAACTTAGATTCAAAATTCATAATGGCTGCTTCACTGTAGCAGATCGTATTAAAAAAAAAAATGGACAGGCTTAACGCAGTTAACCCGCAGTTCGAGAGCACACAATATCAGCACCAACTCTTTCATCGCCAGTGTCGATGGAATCATCTACACTTTGCACAGATATAAGGGCGAATAATTGCGATTTCGACCTTTTGAACAAAAGTAATTACAAGACAGTTCCAGAATAACTAATCAGGGGCTGTTCACTACAATGTACCAAAAATGACCGTATACTGTAGCACCACCTGGCAAGGGGACGGGACATGGGGTAACTAAAATTCAATATGGCGTGTACCACGTAGCACCATATTTTTAAGTAGTTCCAGACTACGCACCGGACGGAATAGACGCTATGAACAGTAACTGGAGTTTGTGTATTTTTGAGATTAAATTTTATGAGTTTTCAAGAAGTTAATGTAAAAACTTATTTAGGGTCTTTATACATTGAAGAATAAATAGTTCAATTATTTTTATGTAATTATTCTTGAATGAAAAGTTTGAGGTGATTTTGTTTTATGATGATATTTATCTTAGTAATATCCTCAATGTTTTAGTTGTAATGAATTGTTTTTTGTCATTTATTCCCATATTTTCTTTTACAGCATTCATAATGAGTGGTTCCCTGTGTAAGGCCAATCGTGTGGTTCCTGGTTGTCCAGGTAAACGTAAAGATCCCGCATAAATTTCTTAAAGACAAAGACAGAACAAAGGAATGGATCACTGCAGTTATGAATGACCAACTACTTTCATCGAGCTATGAGGAATTGGTAAAACGAAAAGTTCTTCCGAGAAATTTTACAGAGGATTATAGATATTCAAGCCATTACAGATTATTGAAAAGTGGGGTTATCCCACATGCTTTTATTGTTTATCGTTGTTACTGTGTATTGTTTTTACCGTTCATTGTTGTGTGGCTTTTAAATATATTTTCATGTAATATGAAAGCGAATATTCGCGTTAAATCAATTCATATTATTTTAATTCCAGTAAAATTCGTGATTTCTCATGTCGTTTGAGTTCACTGAGAAAATATGAAAAAAGCGAAGAGACTTTTCATATTTTCGCAATGAATTTGGATAATATGAAAAATGGGGAAATTTTGACAGAGAAAACGTTGGATATTACTTTCGTATTTGAAACCACCGCTATAGTACGCCATATTGAATTTTAGTTACCTAATTTCCGGCCCCCTTGCTAGGTAGCGATACGGTATACGGTCATTTTTGATACAGTGGAGTGAACACTCCCTGTAACTAATCACGTGACTAATTAGCTCCTTAATGTACTCTCATCCTCACTACTCTGAGCAGCGTAATCCCCAAGCGCCATCTAGCAGTATTTTTATTTATTTACTTTCCAGCGTTACACATTTTCGTCACATCTTTCGCGTGACATTTTTTTGCGGCCAAACGAGCCGTATAACATTTTCTATGTTAAAAAATGTTCCAATTGCCTGAGTGGCCACTGAGTGACATTGTGATTCGGCCACTGTAAGTTTTGAAAATTCAAGTTCAAACTCGTTGTTAGCCGTCAGCAAGATCACCATTAGCAATTCTTTCAATTAACACGTTCCGTACCAAGCCGTTTTTGCTCAACTTTTCATACAGGCCATTTGATGTTTTGATTAAAGATTAATATATTATCACACAATATTTCATTACATCATCAGTCGACAAGTCTTTAGCTTGTTTAGAGTAGTTATCACATCGTGTATCATTTATGGTACACGTGGCCTGAAGATCAAGTTTAACGTGTACGACAAATGGTACACGTGGCACGGAACGTGTTAACAGATGGATACAAAATGTTGTACGTAAAAGGTAACAAAAGACCAAAGCGTATCGGCTGATGCGTAATAGAATTTTGTCTTCTTTGACCTTCCTTATCTCAGAAATTAATTGTTGGATTAACTTGAAAATTTGCGATTAGTGTCTCGTCATAAGGTACCACCATTAGATACAAAATTCAGTTAAAAAATCGTGAGACCGCAAACGGGAAAAAAGACCCTCTCTTTTCGATCATTCTTTCCACTAAATTCTATGTGGTAGGCGGTTCCTTGTATGATGCTTCCCTCTTCTGGGTTTTGAGATTATTTTGCCACGGCTGTGTAGTGATTTATTTTGAAACTAGTCTTCATGGCATACACATTTCATTTCACATTTTCAATCTAGGTACGTATAAGTTTATACACATAAGAATCAATGTTTGATCTTGTCCTTAAATGACAATCTTAACTACTTTATCGCATATGCACGTTTTTCTTTTCAAAATCAACTGAATAACTAATACAAGCTTCATATTAAATCCAAATTCACTTTTTTGCTTTGTCGCATGAAATCCTTCAATGCAAATGCAAGTACAAAATGCACCCATGTTGTTTTATTATTGTTCTCCAGAACTGTTTTTGCAGCGATTCCTTCCAACCTAGTAATCAGATCCACGGAATATCGAGTTTAACTCAGGGTAATACATTTGAACAAAGTTGGGCCAAAGAACAAACTAGTTGTTTATTTCATCACGTGGAACTGTGAAACCAACAGGCGTTGCGCGGGAATCTGGGACAGCTTTTTATGACAGGAATGCTGTACGCTTGACTGCTCGCTCGATTTACACAAATTAGCGGATCTCTGCAAGAAAGAAGTTTCTTCCCATTTGTGATCCATTTCAGAAAGATATGCGGCAAAATTCAAATACCACCGTCTTCTCCTTTTCGAGTCACTAAAATTTTACAATCTGCCTGAAATTCTTCTCACATCCCAACCAAAATTATCGACTCGCCTCCCTTTCACTTCCCTCTGCCCTCTGTTGAAATTCTCCAACTCTAAGACTATTGAGTCAATCCCGGAAATCGTCCTTTATTAAAATTTCATCAATTTCCAGCGCGTCTGGTCGCAATTCTACTTAGTCACAGAGGAGCATCGCTGTCGGCAGTGTCATCGTTTCCTTCGTACGAGTCTTCGTTCACCTTTTGTGATCCTTTCCTCCAACTCCCAGTCCGCTTTACAAACCAAATCATCTGCATTTTCTGGCGAGGAGAAATCCTTACGCTGCCCGTGTGCTTCTTATCGACGTTGTGACTCTCACGCTCGTTAAGTTGGCCTCTCGCCAATCAAAGGCGTACATATAGCACGGCGTCAGGCTTTGTGCGGAAAACGGAAGTCATCAGAAACTTCCAGTTGGCACTGATCGGTCGAATATCCTGCATGCAATTACCTGCTCGTGGTGCAAGCGGAACCGCAGCGCGAGTTGTTGATATTCGCTGTTGTCGTCGTTGTTTGCCGGTGTAGCTTTGAAAATGATTCCACGGCGGGATCTCAAGCGGTGTTAAATATGTGACGCATAGTGGCGGGCATGGCTCAGGTGCGCTTGTACTGGTTATTGGTTTGATAGTGGATCGATTTACAGCACAATGGAATCTCGATTAACCGGGTCGTGATTATCCGCCGTCTCGATCACCTGGCGTTTTGAGATTATTAATCACATGTTTATAATTGTATAGAAACGCAACATCTACAACGTACAACATCTACACTGACTTATATTTCTACCATTCTAGTTTCTAGATATTTTTCTTAATTTTATTTTATAACATTAAAAGAAAAAGGTTTGATTAATTTCGATTATCTGTTCGCTTGTGATATTTTTTATAATTATTGCCCTATGTGACTGCATTCATATTCGCAATTCGCAGTATTTAAATATTTGCTTGTCATTATATGTATATGTATACTCCATTCAAAGGGTGTCGATGAAATTGTGCGAGAGTGCTAAGTAATTAGTAACTTTCCAAGAAGGTGAATACGTAAGCTATGAAAATTTGTAGCGCTCATATACGGCTCAAAAGGAAGTTGTGCTAACAACGTGCACTGCATCAAGTTGATCTATGTTTATGGTTTAACTGTTCGCATACACTAGAAACTCTCAAGGTACGCTGTAATGAACTAAGATTAAGGGGTCAGGTAAATATGCACTTACACATAAGCCTGTTCAGAACTATTTGTTACATAATTCTATTGATAGAAATTTCTGGCAAATTGCTAGGGGCAAGGATTAAACTGCATCAAGAAAATTGTGATATATTCATATAGCTGAGAACAGAATAGAAATATTTGTGTCATTAGGTTATATATAGGAAACGGACAAACGAAGTTAATAACATTGCAAATATAAGAGACCAATTATTAATAAGTATTGCTAGTAGGCTTACAGTATCCATACTTTTCAACTAATTCAGAATGTACACAATATTAAAAAACGGTAAATTAAATATATATCATCAATATATTTTTCCTTATTAGTGGATGTACCGTCATCGAGTGAAAAAGGAGTAAGTAAAAAAATTCAACACCGCGTTAAAACAAAATATACATTCAAAATACTATGTCGAAGGGATAGATCAAGCGTTGCAACCAAAATCAACAAAACCATGTATATAAAACAATGTTAATTCCTCACGTTGAGTTTAACGGGAGGTGGGAAGCTCAATGGTGCACTGATTTCCCAAAATGATGATAGTGCAGATGTACAGGTCGTACATGCAACTTAATATATTTATACAAAATTTTACAAAGATTTGTACAAGGGAAAACGGTTCGGCGACTATTGCGAAGTGCGACGGTTGTCAGTTTGACTCGAGTTTTTGGGGTTGTTTCTCCTCGACTACTATTGATGCTACTGACTTATATTTTACATTCTAAAAATTTGTTTTAGGCGCGATAGATATGCGGAGGGGAATTTTTGGTTATTCGAAAATTGGTAGAGGGGAACTATAGGTGTTTATTGGCAGGAAGTGATTAGGAAGGAGTTGGAGGCGTGTATCAAAACGTCTCGCGGAAGGGGCGAATTTTAGGGGGTGTTCGGATTCGGGTTTTTCCCGACCCTCAGGTACGCGAGTGGCATCGGCCTTGTCCGCAATAAATGTATTTGCTCGGTTTATCGTCTGCAGCTAGCTGCCGAAATACAATGTTTTTTATGGTAGACTATTCCCATGCTTAACTTCGTTGAAATTACGAACCTACGGACTGTTTATAATATAATTGCTGCTACCCAACAAACAACATAAAACCATGTATATAAGACAACATAAAAATCAGCCCAAGTAAAAGAAGGGAAGATGGAATACAACTTTCACAGGATTCATCGGCTCTTCGAGTTTGGTCTAAAAATGATTTCATGCAGGCGGTGACTGTCCTCGATTCATCACAGGCGCCTCACCACCGTCATTCTATTTCTCTGCAGAAGTTGTCATAGTGAACTGTTCAAATAACAAATAGTAGTTTCGAATAAGGGCCATTGTCGCATTAAAAGAAGCGATGAACGTCGCGGTGGTAGTCACGGTTATTGTCCAATTAACCAACGGCATTGTAGTAAATATTGACGAAGACTGGAAGGAGAAAGAGGAATACGAGAAAAGAAAGGAGAGACGTAACAACGTAGCAAGAACAAGAAAATAGGCAATAGCAGAGGTGTACACGATCCAAAAGAATCATGATTAGAAGACGGAATCGTCGCAACGACGGTTTACGACGGAATACCAGCAAACGGGCTGGAAGGAGGAGCGTTGCGGGCAGACCAAAGAATTTCCTGCGCCGCATCCTAACACTTCGGAATCTCTATCCATACCGTCCGTTTCCTCTTAATGTCCAACCGACCGTTAACACGCGGCCAAAAGTGTACATTTCAGGCCTGCAGTTCAAACGGAAACGAAATCACTTTCCGTTCGTATCTCACCACATTTGTAATCACTCGTAATCACCGATTTTAATGATTTTTTAGTATTTCGTCAAGATTATGATTCTAAGCAATTTTTCCCTTACATATAACCCTTGCTTGGCTTTAGTTTTCTAGATACTCATAAAGAATTGTCGGAGCGGAATCCATTGCCGATACGATTCGGATGTCATCATGGGTCGTCGCATCACGTGGCTAAGTCCCGACCGCAACGCACTCGCACGTCCGAGTTAGCTGGTCTTGATCCATCCACTATGTTTGACTACGTCCATAATAATTTCATCTGTATAACCTCAACCCTTTATGTTATACTATGCGTGCTCTTAACTTTGTTTAATTACTGCTGGGCACGGATCTCTTATCTTTAATTCATCAAAAACTGACCATCTTACGGCGACCAGATGGAGTAAAGTGGCCCGAGCCTAACTCAATACAGACCACGTCGATTAACACTTAAATGAATTTTGATTTGAGGTGAAACTAAACTTAAACTTGACACAAATGAAGTGAAATCAAACCAAAACTAACTTGTTAGCCAGCTAGATGACCTGTATTGGGTTGTTTGAGTTTATATCGAATATTTTTCCCAATAAGTTGAAGTAAATTGAAGTAAAATGAAACTTTCGGTAATACTCTGGTATTTATGAAACTTGAGAAATGAGATGATAATACTGTGTCTATGGTACTCATAAAAATAATAATTAAGGAAATAATGTTCTATGTTAATATTACCTGTTCTGTAAGAGTTGGGTGTGACTATTACAACGGCGTGTGAGGTTAAAGCCGATGCATAGAAATGCATATTAACATGCGATGCGAAAACAAATGTCGGTGCGACGGACCTGCGAAGCAGGAATCGAATGGGAACCAGTGATCGCCCCATTGCAGTCTGAGAACTCGTTCTCTTTAATAAACGAACTATTATATTTCACCATAAGGAGTTCTGTTCTATTGATAAATATCCATGTTCCGTTCACACAACCAATTTATGAAAGGGACAAAGTACACTTTTGTGAAAAGTAAAATGTAGGACAGGTAAATACACAGTGGAGCTTATTATCTAATAATACCAAGCAAAAGTGAAAGTGTTCTTTGAATCGATTTTTCTCAGGTCCCAAACGAAAATGTCCCTTTCTTCTCACCTCACCCCTCCCTCGAAAATCATAACCGAGCGGACATTACGTGTATAGAAAAATATTGCTCAAAATCATGATCCTGACAGCATATAAAAAAATCATTGAAATCGGTGAGGTGAACTTTCATCTGATAATCACCTTTCTGCCCCCCCCCTTAACTTTATAGTCAATGTCACCTCTTTCCTACCTGTTCCTTCCTTTTCGCTCGACTTTTCAGCCCAGCTGTTTTCTTTCGGAAAATTCCTGCGACTGTAATAGCGTCGAGCAATCCGCTCAGGATATTCGGCGGACGGGTGTCGACGCGGATTGGAGGAAAGCGATTCGGCTGAATTGAATCCCTGGATCGTGGAACTTCCGTAACGTGAGATTCTTCGGACTACTCTAGTGACGCGGCACGGACGAAGGAATCTTCTCGGATGCAGTTTGCTGGCTGTGTGAACGTAATCGTGTTGCGCTCGGAGTGCTTGCGGTTAGTGGTTCCGATGACGTTACGGGGTTGTACTAGAAAAGCGTGGCTGAGAGCGAGCACGCTGTTTTGGTGATGGAAACAAGTATGGTCTGGGATGGCCATTGAGTTGAAATGAAAGTATTACATTGGTGAGCTAGTGAAGAAATGGTGAAAAGATAGTAAAAAAGGATAGTCTCATAGACTAAAAAAAAGATAGTAGATGGCAGACATATTCTTATGCACTTATTCTACGCATCCCGGCTTTTGCATGCCTCGTGTTTTCGATAGCGTTTACACTAATGTTCCGAAATAATCGACTGGCTTCTGGCTCGAAATAGCCGAATCGCTATCCTCACTTCTTTGCTTAAAGTCGCCGCGCTGAGCGAGAGATCCAAAAACGAGAGAGAGGTCCTTTTGTAACTCTTTGCGGTCGAGCGAACAGTGACGTTTTTTAGTCGAAGGCGCTGCGGAATCGTTTGCAATTAGTGTTAAAATGAGAGGGCATGTCACATTCTATCCTCTGAAGTATAACATTTCATCTCGACAGAAGCCTTTATGGTTTACCGCTATCTCGGACCTCCCGTTCGTTGACCGTGCTCGCTCTCGTCCCGTTCGAGAACAAGGTCAAACCAAATAGTATATCTGTTCCGAAGGAATCAACTCGCTCGGAACCGGCTACTTCGAACAGTATGCCTACTCTGAGGGCATACAACATTACTGTATCATATTTAACGTCAAGAAAACAGTCAGGACGGAAAGTTGCGCGCAGTTACAGAGCTAAATGGCGTAAAATATGTATATCTCGTCCCTGTATTATGGTCCTTATCATATACTTTTTGCAATGGCATATCCATTTCAGTCGTGGAAACTAATATTTCAAATTTAAGCTTTGATGCATACCTTCCACCTATATTTATGCAATATCGTTTAATTTAAACTTCTGTCCGCATTTACCCCAATGGCTACGACTAATTACAGACAACAAGTATTTCGTTTTTGTTAACATTGTTTTTGTTTGGTTACTTCATTCCGAATACGCTTCAATGCTGATTTTGTAGATATATAGCTAAAGTTTT
This sequence comes from Holcopasites calliopsidis, assembly GCA_023838395.1. NCBI lineage: Eukaryota > Metazoa > Arthropoda > Insecta > Hymenoptera > Apidae > Holcopasites > Holcopasites calliopsidis. The sequence goes on along the minus strand of JALHAQ010000018.1, from coordinate 270,093 downwards.
ATTATCAGTACATGAAAATTAATTAGTATTAATACTGCCGTTAATACTACTTTACTGGTTTAATTTATTATTACGCTTAAGCATCCGCAATTACCCCATTCTCCCCTACTTATGCCCACAATAATTTTATGTATAATAGTTTGGTACATGGGTTGCGATTTAATTTTTTTTTTCTTTTCGGTTAAACTAACATTTATTTTAATACTTCTGTTATTGCACAAGTGCACATTTTTTCTACTTTAAGAAATATTGTTAAGACTAACGCAAAAATATGTTCCAATTGTCCTAAATAGGTAGAGTGCTTATATTTTTCCTGCAGTTTCAGCAATATGTGGATATACTCTTTATTTCGCGGCTAAGTACCTTCATCCTTCTGAATATACGTCCATGCAAAAACTGCAAGCTTCGGAATATTACATACTTCATGCGGTTACACAAACCATATCCCAAATCACCTGTTAAGTATGTGAGTACTATGGATACTATTTTACTGTTGCACGAAGAATAATGTTCAAGATCATAATAATTTTTATTATTGCTGCTAAAAAATATATCACACATTTTTGTGGCTGATAGTTCTGAAACAATGATGCAATGATTGAGGGTTACATTGCGAAATATACATACTTTTTATTAAGTATAACTGCTCATTCCTACCCACGGAACCAAAATGAGCACGGTTTGGTCATTGAACGCGAAACAGAATATTGCTGTTATCATCGGAATATTCATGGACATAAATTATTATACACAGAATAGAGCAGAACAGAAGACATTTCATCTCCTAAGCCAAACCAAACACACGGTGGTTCCAGTGGCATCCAATTTCCAGCAAGTGAAATAAACAATCGAGCACGGCAAATATTGCGCCTCGTAATATTTATGCAGCGTGACGCACAGGTGCGTCGGATCAAGAACAACGCGATCACCGTTACTTGGAAACCCTCCGAAGAGTATGTGAAAACACACCCCTTATCAAAAGTTTGCAAACATTCTACACTTTCAGGAAAGCGGGAGCTTTCAGAGTGAAAATTGACAGTCTTATAGGAGATCTGTTAAAACTTGGATTTAATTAAAGGTTGAAATTTAATTCTTTAAAATTTTAAAATTTGAAATTTAATTCTTATCTACAGGGTGTACCGCAACTCATAGAAGAGCCAGATATGGTTTGAAGCTTTGTTTTTGAATTATTAAAGAAAAACAGTGGCCACTCAGAGTGCGCGTAGAGCCTGCGCTCAGGGACGAATGTCGTGTCGCGTTTCAAATGCGCCAGTATAGCGTTTTTATTCATCTTCCAAGAATAACGAATTATTCGACATTATTCTTCATTCAATTGATTCGATATTCGATACAACTTTTGTTCCCTGCTATACTGACGCGTTTGGATCGGGGCACCAGCCAAACGCCACCATCCAACGCAATGCGACATTCCATCCCTCAGCGTGGGCTCGACGCGCGCTCTGAGTGGCCAGAGTTTTTCGTTAATAATTCAAAAACAAAGTCTCAAACGACATTCTGCCAAAGGAAAAGGTTGTTCAGTATCGCCTCAGGAATGTCCCATATCCGGCTCTTCAATGAGTTACGGGACATCCTGTATATGATATAAGATGTATAGCTTGTTTGGTGAACATGTGTTTCATAGATTTAACTTATGCTGTATACAGACTTGCTTTTGCTTTCCATTAGTTCCTGTTATTATAACTTTGTGCATATAGTTTTTTTTAAAGTATACTGTAACTGAAGGGTTGGATACAAGACCAATGGGGCTCCATTTTTACTAATTTTATAGCAAGTAAAAGAACTGTTCAGAATATTTAAAAAATAAATATACAATAAAATCCAAATTTCTTAATCGTTTTTTAAATCACTTGTACAGAATCTACAGTTTGTTTTACAAATGATGTATCTGTAATCCGTAGCTATCATAGGATCGGGCTTTCGCGGCATAAAACACATCGCAAGTAAAAAAATCGACAGAGTGCTCGCCATGCTCGTTCAACAGCCTGGCATTTCTAGCTCATACGTGCACCAATGACTGCGTCTTGCGCTTACGATTCTTTTTCCTAGTGAATTTATTCCTCGAACGTGGCCAGCCACAGCGACAGGTGTACACTCGAGATTTACGTGACCCTCCACGCAGAGCAACAATGACCGTACGCGCCACGTTCGATAATTAATGGTTACTTTCAAGGGGAACTGAAATGCGTCAAAAAGCCGGCGGGGCTTTCGTTATGATTTACGACGTGCAAAACGTGGCCCCGGTTACTGGCTGGTTCCGTGACGTGCGTGTCTCCGTCTCTCATTTGCATGCGTCCGCGTATTCGCACCTGTACTAGAATCACCTATAAATATACGAAGCTTCACGTACCGTGGTGCGTTAATGTTCCGGGGAATTGAAATTTCTGGAATAAAAGAGGAAACACATGAGTAGATTACGTGGCACGATAGATGGTTGAACCTGAGAGATCGATGGTTTTCAAAGATTTCAACTGATATGGAAAGATTCCCATTTTTTATATTATAAATTACCAACGTAAAGACCTACAATATTATAAAAGGATGAAGGAGAGCCAATATATATTGTTGTAATTTAAACACAAATATTATATTTAGTAATAAAATAATACGATACACTTATTATATTTAACCATAGCGCAATAGGAAACTTTCGTCGCAGATCAAACTTTCTATCTCCAATTCACTCTCCCTCACTCTTTCTCTCTCCCTCTCCCTCCCTCTCTCTCTCTCTCTCTCATCCTTTTTTTCTTTTCCAAGCTACCAACATTACATTCATAAAACAATCCCACAAATATTAAGTTGATGTTGGAAATTCTTTGAAATTGATAGGAAATGTACATACTATGTAATTTTGTATATCTTTCAAGTAATACTATGATTTGGAGAATTATTTCTTTTAACCCGAGGATACTCTTCACGGGAGAGATTCGTTAAAATGTCTAATTGAACATGTCTTCATATTACTATGTTTTGCAATTTGGAAAGTTTTGATAACAAGGGGCTGAAAAGTGACACTGAAAATTAAATGACTATATACCAAGGCAAAATACGATTATATTGTTCGATATCCACAACAGATACAAAGAAATGGAGCGAACAATTTACAAAATTTTTTCGCAGTTTTCATCCGTTCCGATAATTCAAGACATATTTCATTGACAGATAATGAACTTCAACTTTGCTCTGTGACCCGAATTTAATGAAATATTCGACTTGGCGGCCAATAGAGTAGAATTATAGGAACCGCTGAATGTTGTAACAAAACAATACATGTTGTTAATTCCTCACGTTTAGTTTAACGGAGGTGGAAGCTCAATGTTACACTGATTTCCGAAATTGATAAGACCGAAAATGTACAGGTCGTACATACGGATGAATATATTTTACAAAGATTGTACAGAAAGGAAAGAAACGGTTCGGTGAATAATTTGAAGTTCGGAGTTTGTCAGTTTGACACGATAAGTTGAGTTCGTTACTCTTCGAGTACTAAAATGTTAATAATCTTATTTCTACATTTTTTTAATTTGGTCACGACGCGATAGAGAGGAGGAGGGGAATTTTTGAGGATTTGAAAATTGGTGGAAGGAAACTATGAGTTTTAATTGGTAAGAAGCGAATACGAAGGAGCCGGGGGGCGTGTAGTCAAGTGTCTAGTGGAAGGGGCGAACTTAGGGGGTTGTCGGGTTTGGGTTATTCCCGATCCCCCGTCGGCCTCAAAATGTGGCCGACCGGTTTATGGTCTGCAGTTGGTTGACGAGATGTGTACAATGGTTTTACGATTACTGCGACCCAACACATGTACATACAAATGCAACTGTAATTGCTATTTTATGTTTTCTTTTCATTTTAGTAACTTGTAACTCAAATCGTCAGCTGTCCTTTTATCCTTTAGGCAGTAGCAATAATTATTTTACCTTCATATCTCATTAAATCTACGTCCTTTCTCTTAAATCACTCGGTTGCTTGCTTGTTCGTAATTACACTTTTTCCTGATTACTCTTTTCAGCTTTCCACACCGAACTCTCCGGACCGCCCCTTTTTTTACCCTCTTTTTCTCATTGTTTTATTTTCGTGAAGGAAACAATTGCTTCCTCAGCTGCAGCATGAAATACATGCAGCCATTGTTTGCCATATACAGGGTGTAACGCAACAGTATGCAAATATTTTAAGGGGTGATTCTACAGGCCAAAATAAAACGAAAATCAAGAATGGCAATTTTCCGTTTGAGGCTTTGTTTACGAGATATCGATGTTTAAAAAAACGGCGTTCGAACGCCTGCCGATGGGGAATCTGACGCGTGAGGCTCGAGTCAAACAGCTGTGTTCAGTGGTAGTCATTCGCTACGACGCCGCAGGAACCATGACGTACCGCACCGTGAAATCTGGCACTCAGAAGGCACACGCATTACGATGTATAGCATTCAATCTGCTTACTTGTAAAAATCCACATGGGCATATCGAAACCCGCCCAATGGGATTATCAAGTAAAAAGGGTGACGGCAGCCTTCAATACTCAATTTTGTTTCCAAAAACCAAGTATGCAATTGGCCCGTCCTCGATTGTTAACAACACATCCATCAACACAGAAATTTGCAGCACACAAGGATCACGATTCCACGATTTGCACTAATCTAATTATTCCAGGGATGTTCCTCGTGTCCACCACTCGCTTGAATGCAATGATTCGGTATAAGCAAATTAAGAACAATATCAAATTATTCGTTATTCGTGTAGAATCAATTAATCGATTGACTAATAAACCTATCAATTGCAGCCCGCGTTAAATTAAAAAAGATTGACAGAAGATTCAAATTAGACTCACCCATGCATCCAGAAATGAACCTGCATCGACGAAAATGGGTCACTGTGTCAGCCTACCGATCTTGAGCATTGCAAGTAGGTATCCCGTAGTGCAAGACAGCTGATGTTAGGGCCAGGTCAGCGAACTCACTTTATTTGACAAAACTTGCTACCTGCACGGCAACTATCACTGGGTTATTCTACCGATCCTAGCCATTCGAAGAACAAACACATGGTGCACAACAGCCGATGTCTCGGTTGGAACAGTGAAAGAACTTCGTTTCACAAAATTTCCATCATTGCACGATCACTGTCTCTTTACACTTCAAGATTTGAATTTATGAAATCAGTTGTTCCCACTTATGAATAATTGCTAGCTGCGAAAGGGGCTGATTGTTATTAACTTTGAAGGGCTTCGACTTGGCCCTTTCTACTGCCCAATGCGCTTTTCCACGTTCTGCAATTTCATCGTCGTGTTCCCGAGCGCGTAATCACTCGCGAGCTTCACGTTTTAAAACTTAACTTTTATTTCGTTGAATGTAAAAACAAAAATTACAGTGTCAGAGAGATCTTTACTGTATGGCGTTCAAATTGATTCTGTCTTGAGAAACTATGACGCGGTTTACAACGGTGGACGAGGGCTAGCTGGAAAAACGTTATAAGGGAGAGTTACGGGTCCTTACGGGGGGCGCGCTTTAGGGTGAAAGGCCCTTGAGGCCCACGTGCTAGCCAGCAGAGTTTTCGGTTCCCAGGAAACACGGCCGTGGCGAATTTAATGGAGACATTTTCCAGTTGCCGGGAAGGCACTGCGGAGTGTTCAAGACACTGTTACATTCTCCGAGATGCTACATCTTTTATTACATTCTTTGTAATGCTATACCTTTTCCGGGGACTGGAAAATGTTTTCACTAAATTCACCATGGCCGTGTTTTCTGGGAACCGAAAACTCTGCTGGCCAGCACGTGGGCCTCAAGGGCCTTTCACCCTAAAGCGCGCCCCCCGTAAGGACCCGTAACTCTCCCTTATAACGTTTTTCCAGCTAGCCCTCGTCCACCGTTGTAAACCGCGTCATAGTTTCTCAAGACAGAATCAATTTGAACGCCATACAGTAAAGATCTCTCTGACACTGTAATTTTTGTTTTTACATTCAACGAAATAAAAGTTAAGTTTTAAAACGTGAAGCTCGCGAGTGATTACGCGCTCGGGAACACGACGATGAAATTGCAGAACGTGGAAAAGCGCATTGGGCAGTAGAAAGGGCCAAGTCGAAGCCCTTCAAAGTTAATAACAATCAGCCCCTTTCGCAGCTAGCAATTATTCATAAGTGGGAACAACTGATTTCATAAATTCAAATCTTGAAGTGTAAAGAGACAGTGATCGTGCAATGATGGAAATTTTGTGAAACGAAGTTCTTTCACTGTTCCAACCGAGACATCGGCTGTTGTGCACCATGTGTTTGTTCTTCGAATGGCTAGGATCGGTAGAATAACCCAGTGATAGTTGCCGTGCAGGTAGCAAGTTTTGTCAAATAAAGTGAGTTCGCTGACCTGGCCCTAACATCAGCTGTCTTGCACTACGGGATACCTACTTGCAATGCTCAAGATCGGTAGGCTGACACAGTGACCCATTTTCGTCGATGCAGGTTCATTTCTGGATGCATGGGTGAGTCTAATTTGAATCTTCTGTCAATCTTTTTTAATTTAACGCGGGCTGCAATTGATAGGTTTATTAGTCAATCGATTAATTGATTCTACACGAATAACGAATAATTTGATATTGTTCTTAATTTGCTTATACCGAATCATTGCATTCAAGCGAGTGGTGGACACGAGGAACATCCCTGGAATAATTAGATTAGTGCAAATCGTGGAATCGTGATCCTTGTGTGCTGCAAATTTCTGTGTTGATGGATGTGTTGTTAACAATCGAGGACGGGCCAATTGCATACTTGGTTTTTGGAAACAAAATTGAGTATTGAAGGCTGCCGTCACCCTTTTTACTTGATAATCCCATTGGGCGGGTTTCGATATGCCCATGTGGATTTTTACAAGTAAGCAGATTGAATGCTATACATCGTAATGCGTGTGCCTTCTGAGTGCCAGATTTCACGGTGCGGTACGTCATGGTTCCTGCGGCGTCGTAGCGAATGACTACCACTGAACACAGCTGTTTGACTCGAGCCTCACGCGTCAGATTCCCCATCGGCAGGCGTTCGAACGCCGTTTTTTTAAACATCGATATCTCGTAAACAAAGCCTCAAACGGAAAATTGCCATTCTTGATTTTCGCTTTATTTTGGCCTGTAGAATCACCCCTTAAAATATTTGCATACTGTTGCGTTACACCCTGTATTTAATGAGAAATGAGTAGCAAGTTTCGTTAACTATTCTATTTATCGAATTAGTAAATGCAATTCGAATTTATCTATAATAAAATTACATGCTGATTTATTATCAAGGTGTCATGAATCTTTGAAATCAGGCATGATGTCATAAACTTCCAGGCATCCAAGGTAACCTTCACTTTTTTTTCTAATGGAATGATGGTTCCCACCTTATTGAAATTTATTGCGCCCGCCAGTGGAATTCCGCTGAGCACCCTTTAGAACGATATAAACTTGCCCCCTTATTGCTCGGAACATTAGGGTCCCGAAGAAGGCTTGAAATATGCACTACTCGCACAGCTTGATATTAAACAAACTTCGCCTGGCAACACTGATAGATTTAAACCGATCTATTATGGTTCACTGACTTAAAATGTTTTAGTCTTTTCATAATGGAAACTTTATAAGTTATTATTCGAAGCAACAGGTTAGTCTTAACCCCAATTCCGTTAAATAGTGTTCTTTTTTACAAAGAAACAAATTAAGATAGGTCTTAAGCAATGAAGAAATATATAAATTATGATAGATACAAACCCATTGCTCCAGCCTTCCATTCTTTTTTTGTTTGATTACGACTTTGTGTAAATGATTATAAAAACTTTCAACAAAAATTATGATGCTTGATTCACATATATTCTAAAAAGAAAAAATGCTGTCAGTATTAAAATTATTGACATTCGAACTTTGTATTGATACACCTAATGTAATAATTTTTACAATACAGTTCAGGATAAAGTGAAATGCCACGAGACTCGAAGTTTCCGTGTTTTCTTATTAAAATTACTTTAATTAACGATTGAGTATAATTTTAATATTGTTATGTAGCACGGTTTGTGTTTATCAATAAAAATAAGTTACATTCTACTTCAGTTTTATTTACAAAACCTTTCGAAATAAATTCTCGCGAGACAGTTTCCTGTGTGCGTACATCACTTGTATGTGAAGTGCTCAGCTAACCAACGACGATTCTCACCTTGCGGCAGCAGTCACCGTGAATGCCGACTATTTCGGTACAAACGGTTTAATTATCCCACTGTCTTACGTACAAATTTAACGCGATAGAATTACATCGCAAGAGGAATGTAACCGAACATAATTCGCAGATGTAACGAGAATCGTGCAGGAGAAACGGAACCACGCACGCGGCTCATACAATAGAGGCGTGCAGGAAATCACGCAAAGCCGACTCGTTATTCCACCATCGTGTTCAAAATTTCCCGTTGAACGGTTAGTTTTACTCGTAAATATTTGTGATTATTTTTTTTCGGACAAACATCAGACAAATTCACATGGAGAACCGAGGCTCGCGTCGCATTGGTCTTAATGGAAGCGAAGGCTTTCGAAAATCGCCGAATTTAATGGAAACGCTCATTGCACGCATCGCTTCCAACTCGATTTCCCCTCCTTTTCAATACTCGAATTTCAACGGGTGCATTAAATAGTGCAAACACCGTCGAGAGTCTACGTGCCAGCGCAGATAATTCGGCGGCATTAGTGGAAAGCGTGCAGGCATCGTGTTCGTCACGAACTACAAGAGAGCATCGAGAATGGTTTGGAAAATTCAGCCTGTAAATCACTTTCGCTCGTGTTACGCGCGAATTAAGCCCGGCCACGGGCCTGAGATAAGGCTGACGGCAAGGTAATCACGAAAATAGTTGCCACGAAGTTGGTCCGAAGTTATCGCACGGTTATATGGATTTTTTAAGCACCTTTGCCGCGATTACCGGGTCACGAAATACGGGGGAACGTTGGCTCGCACATTTTCCTCTCGAACGAGGAGGAAATGATGGATGAAAATGTTAAGTTCGCTAACCTTCGAGATATATGAGATGGAATAAGTTTAAAACCATTTTTTAACCTTTCCTCGCTGAACGAGTAAGGAGTGATAAACTGGTCACAACGAAAGTTGAAGTGTGTTATCCTGTGTAGAGGCTTGCGACAAAGGACATTATTTCTAAGGATGGAGGGTGAGGGAAGCTGGAAAATACTGAATATTAGAACATTTATTCTTTTTCTATGTAGGTATTTCAGCAGATTCGGTTCGTTTTATACGGGGTATTCCGCTACCTCATAGCGAATATTTTTTTATCAGATATTTTGATAACATTGACGTTGAATCAAATGTTCTGGAGAGCGATTGCTGAGGCAATTTTGAACAATTTTTTCCTTTGCCAAACTGGTGGTTAAGGCTTCGTTCTTGAATTATTAACGAAAAAGACTGACCAATCAATGCGTGCGTAGAGTGCGCACTCAGGCAAAAGAAGATCGTGATACGCTCAACCGCGGCCATGAACACTCTTGCGGAGGAGCGTGCGCTTTATGCGCACTCTGATCGGTCAGTGTCTTTCATTAATAATTCAAAAACGAAGCCTTAACCACGTTTTTGGCAAAAGAAAAACTTGTTCATGATCGGCTCAACAGTCATCCGTCAAAATATTTGCATGAGGTAGCAAAACTCCTTGTATAAGCTGTCTGAAAAGTTGTTCAAAATGTTGACTTTGACAAAATATTTCAAGGTCATTGAAATCGACGAAACCGCCCGCTTTGTAAATTACCGAATCTTCTTGTCGCCTGTATAACTCACACTTCAGTTAATTAGTATAACTTAATTAACTGTTTCGCGTATCTGCAAGATGCCAATGAATTTTGGGGACACCGTAATTAGAAGATGTAGATCAAGAAATTAATTATTTTATAACTCTAAACTATTTATCATTCGTGCTACATAAAGATTGCTGCAACCCTTGTTCCCCTTGTACAAAAAAGGGTACATATAATCAGTATACAGTGCAACTGTGAAAAGGTAGGAAATATTCCGACATAAAAGTCCGATCCCTTCACAGTTTTCCCTGTGAGGAAAATAATTTTTTCGATAGAGGAGAGGAAACTTCAATTGTATTTGTCAAAAAGTGAAAGAGATTGTTGAGATCTTTTCAAGCGGAATTACCAATTCTACAAGGTTATCGACAAGCTGTCTAAGTGCGTGAACCTGTTTTTGTTAATTGGCCCATCTAGGGTCACTTGAGCACCAAATAATGACTTGGAACACAGACGTTGGACCTGCAAAGCTGCCTAGTATATTCATTGTAGTGAAAGTGAAGAACAGAGCAAGGACTTCGCAAGTAACGTCACTATTTCAACGTGATTGGCCAATGTTTTACGGACTTGAAGGCGCACGGCTGCCTCCATGAAGTTTAATATTTCAAAGGAGACGGAGATTGGTGCGAATCTTGGAGGCATAGATTATTCTGCAAACACTTGGCTGAGTTTCGTTCTCTTTGCAGAACATTGTTTCGAAAATGCTATAAAGAACGTTCACTTAACTTATCAAAACATTTATTTCACCCGTCGCATTTTGCACCCCTGGCAACGAGGCCATATTTAATTATAAAGTAATCTGTGTGTTGTTGATTAATCGCTGCTTATGTTGTAAATATCATGCATGCAATAATATATTTGTCCAGAGTTAAAAAATTTTAATAGATTTTATGTTTGCGAAATGAAAATTAATTTATTCATGGAAACTCATGTGCAATTTCGTGTTCAAAAAATGTTTGCAGAGATCACAGGATATTATTGATAGCTACGAATTTATAGAGCAAAGTGTTTCAAGAAAATTATTCGTAACAAGCTATATTGCATTTAGTAAAAAAAAGTATAATACTGAGCATGAATATTTTGTATGATCGTTATAGAAGTTTCGGTATAAACTTTGGTTTGATAACCGAAATTATTGCTTCATATCATTACACCGTTAAGTTACTTACTTTTTCTAGTAAATTAGGTTAAAGGAGAATTGGTAAATACAGGGTGTAACAAAAATAATGTAGGAGCCGGAAACCTGAGATTCCTGAGGTGATACTGAACAACTTTTTCCTTTGCCAAAATATGGTTTGGGGCTTCTTTTTGAATAATTAACAAAAAACACTGAGCAATCAGAGCGCGCGTAGAGTCCGCGCTCAGGGACGGTCCACGGCGCGTCGTACTAGGTAGCGATGTTCGACCGGCGCCCCGAACAGTACGTGCCGGAATAGCACAAAGCAAAAGTTAACATCGTATTATTCATTATTCATGAATGGAAATTAATTAAAATACAAATGAAATTACTTTGCCGTTATCAATTGAACAAAAAAGAAACAGAATGGACTGACTAACAAGTCTATCAAGTACAGCGTACGTTAAATTTTAAACAATTCGCTAACAATTAAAATTAGACTTACCCGTTTCTCCAAAAATGAACCTGCTTCGACGAAAATAGGTCACTGTGTCATCTTACCGATCCTGACCATTGCAAGTAGGTATCCCGCAGTGCAAGACAGCTGATGTTACGGCCCGGTCAACGAACTCACTTTATTTGAGAAAACCTACTACATGCACGGCAACTATCACTGGGTTATTCTACAGATCTTGGCCATTCGAAAAAGAAAAACATGGTGCACAACAGCCGATGTATCGGTTGGAACACAGAAACAACTTCGTTTCACAAAATTTTCATCATTGCACGATCACTGTCACTTTACACTTCAAGATTTGAATTTATGAAATCAGCTATTCCCACGTATGAATAATTGATTGTTCCGAAAGGGACCAATTGTTATTAACTTTGAAGAGGCTCGATATGGCCGCTGCCACTGCCAAATATGCTTTTCTACGTTCGGCAATTTCGTTGTCGTGTTCCCGAGCGGGTAGTAACTCACGAGCTTTGCGTTTTGGAGCCTAACCCTTATTTTATTGAAAGTAAAAACAGCAATTACAGCGTCGAAGAGATCTTTACTGCTCGGTCTTCGGACTGATTCTGTCTTGAGAAATTGTGACGCGGTTTGTAACTGTTCCGTCGCACGGAACAATGCGCGTGGAAATTTTGGTACGGTTTATGGTACGCACCGCGGAAAAAAGATTATTTTTTAGGGAGAGAATTTCGCTCAAATTGCTTGCTGTCTGCAAGCAATTTATTTCACGTGCGGGCAAAACGTTGCCACTTAAATTACTCTCTCGCCATCCTCAATAGTCGACAATTACCATAAACCTGGATTTCCAAAGGGTCCCGACCATATTGTAACGGTACGCGACGCCGACTCGCGGGACCTAGAGGAATTTCCCACCGCGGCCAAAACTTCCAGAACCCTCGCGGTTCCAGGTATCGCCTCACTTCTTCCGGGAAATACCGCGTTTCGGGCGTACCGGAAGAATGGTGGACCTGGTACCTGTATGCTGATTGGCAAAAATTACCGTTTCGTTTTGACCAATCAGCGTACACAAGGAAGGAAGTCGTCGACGGACTTCCTTCCAACGACAGAACTTCTTCGACACGCGAGAAGTAAAGATCGAACGCGATCAAGAAAACTACTTCGAGTTCCGACGAGTAAAGATCGAACGCGATCACACGACATTATCACCCGAGAGCATCTTCGGCTCAAATTGGAAACGCCAGAGGTCTGTTCGACGCGGGACCTAATTCTACCAGTGGAATCGGCAGCACTTCGCTCACCTTTAAACAACTGCTCAATATTAATTTGGCGGGCAGTGTCGCGAGTAAACGTTACGCCCCTAAAGGTATCCAGGGACTTACACCCCCTGGCAGGACTAATCCACGCAGCGGCGCTCGCGACGTATCGTGTTCGACAACGACGAGGCAGGATACAATTCAGTAGCGATGGATGAGAGCTGGCTGGAAAAATGTTATAAGGGAGAGTTACGGGTCGTCGCGAGTGATCATATCGAGCCCCTTCAATGTTAATAACAATCGGTCCCTTTCGGGAGAACCAATTATTCATACGTGGGAACAACTGATTTGATAAATTCAAATCTTAAAGTGTAAAGTGACAGTGATCGTGCAATCATGGAAATTTTGTAAAACGAAGTTATTTCTCTGTTCCAGCCGAGACATCGGTTGTTGTGCACCATGTGTTGCTTCTTCGAATGGCCAAGATCTGTAGAATAACCCAGTGATAGTTGCCGTGCAGGTAGTAGGTTTTGTCAAATAAAGTGAGTTCGCTGACCTGGCCGTAACATCAGCTGTCTTGCACTACGGGATACCTACTTGCAATGGTCAGGATCGGTAGGATGACACAGTGACCTATTTTCGGCGAAGCAGGTTCATTTTTGGAGAAACGGGTAAGTCTAATTTTAGTTGTTGGCGAATTGTTTAAAATTTAACGTACGTTGTACTTAATAGACACGTTAGTTAGTCCGTTCTAATACTGTCTTGTTCAATTGATAACGGCAAATTAATTTCATTTATGTTTTAGTTAATTTCTATTCAGGAATAATGAATAATTCGATGTTAACTTTTGCTCCGTGTTATACCGGCGCGTACAGTTCGGGGCGCCGGTCGAACGTCGCTACCTAACACGACACGCTGTGGCCTACCCTGAGCGCGGGCTCTACGCGCGCTCTGAGTGACCAGAGTTTTTCGTTAACAATTCAGAAACAAAGCCTCAGACGACATTTTGGCGAAGGAAAAAGTTGTTCAGTTTCGCCTTAGGAATCTCCCATTTCCGGCTCCAACACCTTTTACGTTACACCCTGTATATGCAAAGAATTTTCATACAGAGAAATAAGTAGGAGACATTTTTTAAATAAAATCGTGCTATTTGCTGGAAATTAAATATAATGTATTTTTATTCATTCCCCATATGACTATTGAAGAATTTCGAATGCGTACTTTTAAAGTTTACCACAGCTGATACATAGAAAAATGATTTTTTCAAATCATTCAATTCAACCTTTCAAAAATGACCAAAAATTGCAAAATTCAGAGGTCCATATTTTTTAAACAATTTTGAAAAAAGCTAAATCATGACTTAAACGTCTCCTAGTTTCACATGAACTACGATATATTTCATTTAGAACAAAATCCCTGATGCCGAGGTTAAAAAGTAAGCGATTAGGCATGGAATGACTCATATGTAAGTACGTTCTAAGCATTTGCTTCATCGAGGAACGCTAACATCAGATGCAAGAAGGTAAATAAATGCTTTACTTGCTCATTAAGAAACGCACATATAGATCAATTGACGATAATTAAGTTGAGTACAGGACTGGGAATAAGATTTTGCTAATTTGAATTTCTGCAAACAAGACAGCAATTTCATATGGACCAACTTAATAATAATCTTCCATTATTGAACCCTAATAATGTGAGAAAGATTGAACACATCTAATCTTGAAAAAAATAGTACATTAATTTTCTTTTATTAACTTCTATCTTCAAAATTTTTATCTCAAATCACCCTTTTTTGGGTACTCTGAATTCGTTGCTAACTTCATTGCTTCATGGGAGAAAATGGCCAGCTAATGATAAGTGCGGCATGTATAACCCTGTATATTATGTGGCAATATCTGTATGCTTCTGAATTCTGGTGTAGCATTTCGTTCGTTCGTAGCTCGCAGTCACTCGATTTTGTATGAAATTTTTAAGAGAGGACATACGTCAGTCTCGCACGAAATAAAACTTTATACGGCTCCACGTTCGTGCACGCGCGTCCGCAGGCTAACGTGAACGAATGCGTGCAGATATTGAAAACGGACTGCAGAAAGCAACTTTTCACGGTTTACATCAACAGTCCGCACCTCGGTGTAACAGTGGATGCTGTATATGCCGCGCTTTGTACGATCCGAGCATGCATCGCATTTTTTTTCATGGATATGAGTTGCTTCCGGGAAACTAACTGTGCTTGGCAAAAGTTTATGGTGCAGGGCAGAAGTTGAGTATGGACGTAAATGTTTCAAGCATATTATATTAACCAGGTTCAAATGTGGCTAGGAAGATCCCGAGACACAGTTCAAGATTCAGCCCCAAAAAGTTATACTATTCAAATTAAACATTTCTTCAGCGAACGTTGACAATAAGTGACCCATTTCTGATCAGTCTGACTTTGAAATATATTGCCAAGGTCATCATTTTGCTCAACTTTTTCCTATACATGTCACCGTCGCTCGGCTTTAGTTTCCGAGATATTTGCAGAAAATTTTTGTTAAACTTAAATCACGAGTACACTTCATCTAGCGTAAGCGGTTGCCTATGCAATAGAAATCAATGTATTGAACAACTTTTTCCTATACATATAACCGTCGGTCGGCCTTAGTGTTCAAGATATTTGCAAAAAACTATCGTTATCACTACAGATAAATTCTACCTATAATCATGCGGCTGTGGTAGCTCGTGCATTGTTTGCTGCTGACCCAAACGGTTACGCCGCGGAGTATCTCAAGGTCCTCGCTGAGAAGTCAATTGCAATAGATGACAAAAGTATTCTAGTCGGCTTTTTCCGGCCGTAAAGAAGAAAAAAATACTGCCAAACTTAACCTGTACCTTGCAATTAGGTTTGGAGCATTTTCCTGAAAGGGTGAGAGGAATGCTTGTCAGTCATCTTGAAACGCTAATCTAAATCAATAGTGCTACTATATGTATATCTACCAAACAATAGATAAATGAAAATTGTAAACAAAATCTTTTTTTCAAATATCTACAAGAAGGCAATCACGGGTTTAAATTAAAAAAAAAATATTTTCATATTCCTTGAAGTTTTAGCTACGAAATAAGCTCTGGATCAAGATGGACACTTGAAAATTAACAGTACAACGAGCTGTACAAGGACCGGCGTGCCACCGTTTTGGGTAAGTGGGCGCGTTAGCGCGAGTCTGCTACTACGGTCGGCTGCCTGTACCGCGCGCATCCCATAATAACTTCGATTCGGCATGGAATGACCCAGTGGCATAATTTATAAAGGTCCTGCTTCTGTAGATATTTTACGAAACCATGCATAAATGGAAATCAATCAGAGATGCATTTATTTACTAAAATTGCCGATCTTTAATTAATAATAATATTTACTAACGACTGCAATTTTAATAAATTTCCATAAATCATTTATGGAATGTACAGACAATCAATATGTATTGTCAATATTTCAAGGTTCTCAACATCTTTGTAATATCGACAATATTATATTGACATTGATCGTCTGAACGCTCCATTACATTTTGGTGCAATATTCATTAATTTTTTATTTCAAAACCGAGTTTTGCAAATTAGAGACGCTAAAAAGGCTGTAGTCGCTACCTTTAATATTTTACAGAGAAATAAATTCTTACTGTTCATTGCTCCCACCCTGTATATTCAAACAAGTTTTCGCGCTCGCCTGTATCTTCTTATACTATTTCCCGCCAATGAGACGCAATTCAGAACTCACCGTACCGTACTCGTTCAACTTGCAAACGAATGAAATGAAGGAACATACATAGATATCACGAATTTCTATTTCTCCTCCTTGCCTTTAATTCTCTTAATTACAGAATAGTTCGGTCGCGGTTGCTGCGATCTTCAATATCGCTTGGCTCATGGCAACAGTCGAAGGAGAACTTGCAATACCGAGGCGACACCATCATTGTGTGCCTAGTGGAAAGGAAAGGGTCACATCCGAGGATACAAACGCGTTCGCGAGGGTTACTGCGTCAGAGATATATGTACGACGCTTAATATCATTACGTCGAATCGCAACATTCTATCCGTGACGGCACTGCTGGCTGGTTCGAGCATTCGATGTCGCTCGTTTTTCCTCAGTTTCTGCGCGAACGACGAGAGGAGAGGTCGAGAAAGATGGCAGGGTAGGAGGCAGACGCAACCGTAATATCCGAGGGAAAATTTGTTCGGTAAAATGAAATTATCCAGCGACGATCTTGCATTATGCTCGGCGTTGGACGTGCCTGGCATAACGCGTCGAACCACCACGTTTCTCTAATGTGATGGAATACGTACGTATTGGACAGTCGTATCGTAATTTCAAATCGTTTTCGGATCGCGAAGACGTCTTAGTCGAATCTACCTACTCTGGATTATACGGTTCCTTCGTACCGTAACTGGAAAGGGGAGTTGTTGAGAGATGAAGAGAAACAGAGATATTGCGCAGCTCGAGATTAATACTGCACACAGGGGGATTGAATTTACTTTGATCGAAGGGAAGTTGCCCTGGGTGACACAGGTCGGTGGATAATTAAGCGAGTCTAAGGACGAGTTTGAACAACGAGACACGGAAGAAATAAGATTAATGAGAAAAACTTTGACTCGACGATGCTGGAACGGTTTTAATTAAGGCGATACGATGTCGCAAACCCCATGTGTTCTGAGTAATAATTGTACGCGTCCTATTTTTCAAACATAATACTAGGAGCGATCCACTTTCCTTCTTCTTATGCGTCTGTCGTAGTAGCTACTTGAATTAATTTCTCGAGTCGATGAAATAAACAGGAGTGTATATTTCGCTCACAGATGCGCGGAAAATATTCATCCCTCCTGAAGCTGGGGTCGCGGGAACTCATCCCGAGAGACTGATAACGCGAGCAGCACATCGAAATGATCGGTGGCGTACTTATCCCTCGATGTATGCGTGGAAATTACATTTTCCCAAGCCCTGCGTGTGGTTGTCAAATATTTTCCAGTGGCGCAACAACCATTCTCTAGAACTCGCTGCCTTTCCGCATCCTCGGTCATTAGCAAAGGACTCTCGTGAAACAAGTATCTACAGGCGACGAACACGAGAAGCCCATCCATTCTTGAACAACTTCGCTACCTGACGGCGCTAAAGAAACGTAGATAACAACAGAAGGGGGCAGGATGGGGTATAAAAATATTATCCACGCCTACGTTTCCCCAGTGAGGGCGAGGCTTAAAGTTAACAGCTCCCGGGGAAGGAAGAACTGTAAATTCTAATATCCCGTAACGCGATATGAACGCCGGAAGTCTCATTTTCATCCGCCGACTAAGAGATTCCGTAAAGGAGACCACCGTGTGGATATTTCGATGTACGGGACCCAAGCCCGCAACCGAATTACCAAGCGTCGCGCCATGACAAAGACACCGAGGATTTCAATGTAATGCAGAAAGTCGGAATTAGTATAGAAGAAATCGGCACTTACGTACTCGTAGGGATGATTACAATAACGTCGCACCGGGGACTCAATTGTCACTGGCCATACCACGACTAACACTCCTGCGCGTTCGTTTTCAATCCCTCGATGCTCTTTTCTTCAGCCAAGAAACTTATGATCCGCCAGAGACGGATGTGTAAAGCCAATCTGACGGCAGTAAAAACTCACTCTGCCGTTGGGATTGATGCGTTCACGAACAGCCACCGATCCAACCTGGCTGGATCATTCTTCCAAGAACAATTAAATCCCTTAACACTGTCCTCTCATTTGAAAACGCGCCACATTGATACACCAGTCTCCTTCGCAGTCGCGTGAACGATTTGTTGCGTCTTATCATAAGACTTGGAACAATGATTAAATTCACGATATTTATTGAAATTAAACGTAGACTTGTCCAAAACAGGTATTATAAGAAAAAGGAACAGTTCGATTTATGATCGATCACCCGGAGAACTACTACCACCGAGTCGAACACTCCTCAGAAGCGCGCGTTCTCTCCGAAGACGAGTACCGCGAAGAGGTTCAGTAACCAGTGTGCGACCCGCACCCTCGCACGAGACGAACTCAGCGTCTCCTCGAGCCGGTAGGGACGCCGGCGCCTCTACCCCCTACCCGCCAGGGGTCGAGGACGGCTCAGGTTTCGCGACTGCGCGTTCTCGGCTCCCTTCAACCCATTATGGCTCTTACCGTTCGCGCGCGCAGGCATAAATACACGTACAGAGCCGCCAAGCCTTATCGCACCGGGGGGGGGGGGGTGCAAGGTAGGCCAACACGTTGGCATTCGCGCGCTCGAGCTTGCCCTGTAACAACGTTTACCCCTTTCCGTGGGTGTGCTGCCTCTTCCTCGTTCCCGCCTCGTCTTGCCTGTCCTACGTTTCACCCATGTGGCCTCATGCCGGGTTGGATCGCTACTCCTCTCGTAACGCATAGCCGAACCAGATACTCGACTTTCCTTCGCGTACAACGCACGATGCATCATCGTATCGCCTTGTGTCTTGCGTGACATTTTATTAATCAGATATCTTTAGCTTATTTCTTACGCTTCCGGTTAGATGGTGGGGATCAGTGGGGACACAGTGGCTCTAATGTAAAGTGGGGAATTGGAGTGGGAGATAATTGAGTTTTTAGTGGCGGATTTTATAGGGGCAGTCGTGCTCGTTGATTAATGTGGGGAGGGGGGTGGAAGAAGGGCGGCCAATTGCAGAGTTGTCCTTTTCCCTTGGCAATTGAGGACAGAATCAGAATGTTCCTCGTAACTGTTGTCTTAGTCTGGTGGCGTTGTTTGTCTAGACCGAATCCTTTATCGAGCGCCTTATTGTTTTCGTGTCACGTAATTGATATCAAGACAATGGGAGTGAACAGATGTGGGGGTTAATCGTCGTGAACTTGCGATTTCAGTGTTTCGAATAATACGATTGGGGTGTATTTGGAAGAAAGCTGGGAAAGTATCTTCAGAACAATGGAAGCTTTTAAGAGAGAAATCGGAATTGGCATTTTGAATATCTCAGGAAAGAGAATGGGCTTATCTGGTTCAATTAATGAGGAAATCATTTAATAAAAATTAAAGATTTAAAATTATAATATAAAACAAATATATGAATACTCCAATGTGTGGTAATTAATTCAATTATCGTATGCAGAGTATGCATTGTTGAATTTCTTCTTTAAACAAAGGTATTTTATACCAATGAAGAAATTACTATAATAGTTTCAGAAACTCCACATTTAATTTGCTATTTATTATACCTTTCTAAAACGATTAGATTTTTTAATTCTAAGGCACTCATATTTAAAGTACATTATATTTTCAAAAGCATATAAGGATAATGAAAAACCTTTATCTACTCGTATGTATATTATATGTTCAATTAAAAGAGAGCTTTTCATCTACAAATCTAGCTCGTTGAAAATGGTGTAGATGGGCCATTTATAGCCACTGAAAGGTCTATAATTTCTAGAAAGTGCTAAAATTTCTGTACCATTTACCGATACATAACTGAAAAAAAGTACGTGCATAAACTTGCTAAATGCGCTAAATATAAAAAAACTCTGAACATTATAAGCTGAACAATGTTATAAACATAATTACTTAAAATATCATTATATCATACAAATCCTTTCTTCCTCAATAGTGGCCACACGAATAAAACCATAAAATAAAATTGAAAAGGGAACAGACAATACTGTGAACATAAACCACGTTTAGATTACGTCCTTAGTCAAATGAAAAGAACTATGAATATTTCATTTATTGGGTTAAAAAAAAACAGGTGGACGTCTATAGTACAAAGCCAAAAATGGGACGTCTGCCCTATTTATCTGGAGACCCGTCAGTTGCGAAGTTTTATTTCACTGGACATTGCTTTTTAACAATTTTTAATATTGCACGATCCGAGAGTGGCGTGTAAAAGTATTGCTACGGTGAAAATGTCGAATTCACTTTCAACTAAATTGTTTGTCAAAATACGAAAAACTGAATCATCGGAAATAGAATTATAGTCGAGCTGTTTGGAGATTGTAAAACGAAATTGAATAGTAGAAAGAGTTTTAGAAATGGTAATGCGTTTCTTCACTCGAATATACATATACCTACAATACGTTTCCCTCCATTCTAATTACCTCCAAATTAACTCTATACTATCAGACATTATAAATTGCAAGCAATAAATTAAAATTGTTTAGCCAAGAAATTCTATAGGTAATTAAGGAGAGTTGTTCTTTAATTGTTTTTAAAATTCTGCAGAGCTTCAACGAGATTTTCCTCTTCAGTAAAAGTATGATAAAGAGGATTTACCTAAAAAAGTGTATCTCGATGGACAAAAGAACCTGCGAAGAATGGAGAGGAGCTTCAAGCCCTTAAGAGGTGCTTTCAAGAAACATGTAATTATATTAATACTACAGAAAATTAACGAGACTGCTTCGTATAAGATGAGAGCAGAATATAAAAATCAATTTTTATTTGGACAATACTTTTTTTAACGCTGAAAGTACCGACAGTTAAGACGAAGCCATTTCTACCAAAACTAGTCAAAATGACTGCTCTTTCAAAAATACTTAGTAATAGAATATTTTTATATCTATTGATTTATTACTTTCTTACAAAAAGAGTTTCATGTTACGTAGTACATTTTTGGTACCATTAACCCATCTGGAACCATGATCCCTAAATGAGGGTTGGCACATTTTGTCTCTTACACATCAGTAAGAACAATAAGTATAATAAAGAATATACATATGGTTTGGTAACAAAAGTATTAAAATAAATTTCCATTTCAAAGTTAAGTTATTCTTGTGGTATAAAGTAAATTATTAGGTATAAAAAGTAATAATTTGTCACATTTCTAACAAACGTGGTTTTTCAATTTTGATGGATCTATGTTTCGATCTCAATACAACAATTTCCTTCTTCGGCTTACTTTTGTAAATTGTAAGAAAACACCCATTTGATCTATGTATAAAGTAATTATGAAAAATCAGCCATAGTATCAAGCCCTCTTTGTTTTACAAATTTTTTATTTTGAGAGGTTTTCGAATGATGCGATGTGGGGCGCAATAAAATTTCATAACAACATCATAACAAAAACTTCAATTCACATTCTACGTCTTCAGACCTAAATGAACGACTAAAAACATTTTCGAATGAATACATTATTTTCGCATTAGCATCATTATCGATCTGGAATTTCCCTGATAATTATCACCATCATATTGAATGATACGCAGTACAAACTCTAAAAACGTGTGAGCGGTTGTACAAGACGACGAAACTGGTTAATTCCAGTTCGGTAAACGCATTGTAGGACCGTTTTACACTTTGACAAGTACCAGTCATTTTGACTGGTATTGGTATAAGTAGCCATAATACAAAATTATTCTGATTTTGAAATACGAAAAATAAATAAAGTTCATTATATTATTTATTTAGTTATCGCTGCAAAAATCATTACATCATTGCGGGAAAGAATGTAACATGAAGTAGCAATTTTAAAGTAAAATTGTAAAGCCAGTCATTTTGACTGGTGTGGTAGTTCTATTGTTAACTATAATAGCTAAATTTCATTTTTTAGTCCAACACAATCTATGGCTCACATAGCAGGTATAAATTATTATTAGACGATGGAAATTTTCATTCGTGCAGTGCACCTTCGCTCAATTATTTATTTTCATGGTACGTTCATGAATAACAACGATATACATAAATATAACAAGTGTACTGTCTTTGACTGAGTTACCTTTGACTTGTGATGCAGAAACTTATGGAAGTGAATTTGAACATACTTACTTGGAATTGCTATAATTAGCATGTAATTGACTAAAATTATACATCTATTTCATTAAGTGCAACTAAATTCAAAGAATCAACATTTTAATTTAAAAAATAGTGTGCATGGTCACCATGCGCTTTAGGGTGCACTTAGACCAAGCGAAGGAATGCTCGTTTGCCCCGCATGCGACAAAATTCAAGTGTATACAAGCATACGTTTGGGCAAATGAAAGAGAATTCGTAGAAGACGGAGGGGCCGGGGCGACCGAAACTTTTGTTCGTGCGGTCTGAATGC
This sequence comes from Holcopasites calliopsidis, assembly GCA_023838395.1. Taxonomy (NCBI): domain Eukaryota; kingdom Metazoa; phylum Arthropoda; class Insecta; order Hymenoptera; family Apidae; genus Holcopasites; species Holcopasites calliopsidis. The sequence continues at coordinate 247,406 of JALHAQ010000018.1, read as the reverse complement.
ACCTTCACAAGTGAAACTTGTGACGATTGTATGGAGTGATCTAAAAATCTATGTCACCACTACTATGTATAGTGCGATTTCACACCTTCGGATCGGTGGACATTTGTGAGGTGTAGAAATATGTTCGTGCCCGAAATAGGCAGTAGTCGATTGTTTTGTTATTGGTTATTAAAAATAATCACAGTAATCATAATTATTATTCAAGTAATCGATCCTGGAATAAATCAGTGATCATGATTAAATCATGTATTCTGTAATGATTAATTTGCAGTTTGTAATCGCTGAACGAATGATTAATTGATGATTAATGATTGAATAAACAATTTTGCTTCGTAGAAATATTCAATAAATGCACATCTTCCAAAAATTGCTGACAATGAGTATCATTATAACTACCATTATGCTAAATTTCTATGAATATTGAGATAAACATATGTATTGGTTATTTCAGTTATTCGTTAATCACGATTATTATATTACTCAGTAATCGTGGTGAATATTGTCAATAAGGGACTCAGCTTCAATCACTTTGACCTTGAAAAATGTTGTCAAAGACATCATTTTGAACAACTTTCTCCTACACATGTTACTGTCGCTCGGCTTTAGTTTTCGAAATATTTGCAAAAAAACTTTTAAGTTAACGACCTTCCTCAATTTTTATTATTTCAGTATACTTTTGTTTCTAGTAGATTTATTTTATCACTAAAACGACAAATCAATCGGGGAGACGATAAAACTACTCTCCTTTTTTATATTGTTTACTAAAGATGTCAAATCAAGGATTTTTTTTAAATTATGAGATAGGCGGTCGGCTCACGCAGGTCATTCTAATTGCAAAGTACAGGTTAGGTTTGCTAGTATCTCTTCTTGCGGCCGGCGTAAACCGGTCGCCTACGTCATATACAGGTTGTAACGCAACCCTCTGCAAATATTTTAAGGGGTGATTCTAAAGGCCAAAATAAAGCGAAGATCAAGAATGAAAATTTTGCATTTGGGGCTTTGTTAATAAGATACCGATGTTTAAAAAAATGCGGTGAAAACGCCTGCCGGTAGGCAATTTGACGGACAGCGGCTCGAGTCCGGCAGCTGCGTTCAGTGGTAGTCATTCGCTACATGCAAGAGAAACCATGACCTACCGCACCGCGTAATCTGACACCCAAAAGGCACACGTTTTACGATGTACAGCATTCAACCTGCTTACTTGTAAAAATCCACATGGGCATATCAAAACCCACCCAATGGGATTATCAAGTAAAGAGGGTGATGGCCTTCAGTCAACAATTTTCTTCTCAAAAACCAAATACACATGCACCACGATTGTCGCGGCCGCGAATGTCTATGCGTACACGCGACTGTCCCATCAGCGAGTGTCCACGATTTGCACTAAACTTATTATTCCAGGAGATGTTCCTCGCGTCCACCATCCGCTTGAAGATAGTGGTTCAACTCTTTCACGCAAGTCGTGTCACAATTTCCGAAAGTCTGTTATTATTGTCAGAGGACATTATCATGTTAGCGTATTTCGCAAATGTACACGAACCTTTGGACATCTGGTACCACTATCACCGCACATAATCAATTGCAAGAAAAAGTAGTTTTAAGATTGGCATTATGTATCTAGAAATTGAAATAATCAAGTTCTAAGAACCAAACTAAATTAAAAAACGAAAGTAATAACAATTGAAATAAACGCAATATTAAATACTAGAACTTAAAGTACAACTGGAATGTTTAAACCGTTCCGTATTCAACGTCGTACAAGCAGCAACTGTCTCGATCGTCTAGAAATAACGATCAACCGATGCGTGCCGAATCGTCGCGAGTCGTATCTACGGAAAGTGTTTGGAAGTATTTGTTATTCTTTCGGCCGTAGAAAGGGGCAACAGTGTTGCCCTATCGACGACTCGTGACGATTCGGCATGCATCGGTTGACCATTATTTCTATCCGATCGAGGCAGTTGCTGTTTGTACGCTGTTGAATACGGAATGGTTTAAACATTCCAGTTGTACTTTGAATTTTAGTATTCGGCATAGATTTAATATTGCATTTAGTTCTATTGTTATTACTCGCGATTTTTAATTAAGTCTAATTCTTAGAACTTGATTATTTCAATTTCTAGATACGCAATCTCTATTTTAAAGCTACTTTTTGTTACAATCGGTTACGTGCGGTGATAGTAGTGGTGCCAAGTGTCCGAAGGGTCGTGTACATTTGCGGAATACGACTACATGATGATGTTCTCTGACAATAATAACAGACTTCCGAAAACTGTGACACGATTTGCGTCAGAGATTGAAACACTGCATTCAAGCGAGTGGTGGATACGAGGAACATCTCCTGGAATAATAAGTTTAGTGCAAATCTTGGAATCGTGATCTTCGTGTGCTGCAAGTTTCTGTGTTAAAGGGTGTATTGTGAACCATCGCGGACGGGACAATCGCGTGTACGCATAGACACTTGCGGACGGAACAATCGCAGTGCATGTGTATTTGGTTTTTGAGAAGAAAATTATGGATTGAAGGCCGTCACCCTCTTTACTTGATAATCCCATTGGGCGGGTTTCGATATGCCCATGTGGATTTTTACAAGTAAGCAGGTTGAATGCTATACATCGTAACGCGTGTGCCTTCTGAGTGTCAGATTTCACGGTGCGGTAGGTCATGGTTCCTGCGGCGTCGTAGTGAATGACTGCCACTGAACGCAGCTGTTTGACTCGAGCCTCACGCATCAGATTGCCTATCGGCAGGCGTTCGGATGGCGTTATTTTAAACATCGATATTTCGTTAACAAAGCCTCAAACGCAAAATTGCCACTCTTGATTTTCGCTCTATTTTGGCCTGTAGAATCACCCCTTAAAATATTTGCAGAGGGTTGTGTTACCCCTGTATTCCGTCGTATATATTACGTCGTAGAATACTTTTATCGTCTATTGCGATTGACTTCTCGGCAAGGACCTTGGGATCCTTCACGGCGTACACATTTGGGTTAGCAGCAAACAATGCACGAACTACCATAGACGCATAATTATGGGTAGAATTCGTTGTAGTGATAATGATAGTTTTTTTCAAATATTTGAATACTAAGGCCGATATTTCGCGACCGACAGTTCTATGTATAGCAAAAAGTTGTTTTAAACGTTGATTTCTATAACATAGGCAACCGCTTACGCTAAATGAAGTGTACTCGTGGTTTAATTTTAACAAAAGTTTTTTGCAAATATCTCTGAAACTAAAGCCAAGCGACGGTAACACGTACAGGAAAAAGTTGTGAAAAACAATAACACTGGCAACATATTTCAAGATCTACAAGAACTAATCGGAAATGGGTCCCTTATTGTCAATATTTACCCTAATCATAATCATTAATCATGAAAACGATTTCATGTTAGTCATAATCGTTAATCACATTGCTCTGATTATCTTGCTTAGTGTTTTGTTCATGTACATTACCGACAGAAAGTTTGAAAGTAGTATGATGACTTGAGTGGTAGTCCATCAATAACAGGATGATAAATAACCTTTGCTTACCAAAGTATGTTAACGAAAACGACTAGATTAGGCCAACTAATGCAAAAATTTTCCATTAGGAGATTGGAAACGCATTCTATAGATAAGGTTGTGCGTGTCATAAACGGGAAGTCTGAAAATTTTATGAAAAAATCTACTGCTTCCAAACTTCTTGTCGGCAGTGTATACACACTTATTTCTATGTTTACTCTGTTCGTCGCTCCAGGTGGGGCTCCTCTCCGTGTTGCACCTTTCGTTTCATTCCGATTCCTAACCAAATAACTCCCACTACTGCACTTCGAAAATAATACCAATATACTTAAGAATAAATAAAAGTTATTCACAATTTCAAATGATGCAAGATTTTCAACAATCTTCTCCATAAGAAAGAAAAATTAAAATGAATAATCATGCGATAGAAGGCTAACTAGAAAAAAAGATTTCGGTACAGGGAGAAAGTACACATTTGCACACGGGCACGAACAGCTCCTGGCCGATCTAATCGCAATCAAATTTCGTTGTTGGCAGTATTCCGGTAATGCTTGCGAAGCCGGCCCCAAAACGCGAAATGGGGATTCCCCCTAAGGGGAGTTAGTATTGCGAGGGCGAAAAATTTATGTTTTTTGACAATGTATCCTCATACTGTTATAATATGGGTAAATGTAGTCATTTCTATGTACACTGCATGCATCTGCGAGGAAAAGTAACATTTGAACCTTGAATATTCTTTCAATCCTCCCTTGGGTCTTCCACGTTTGAAAAAAATTTGAAAGAGACATCACTACATGCACGATGCATTCCCCGATCCGCCTCAATAAAGCATCTCCTTCATCCCGTACACGATCTTTCTCCCTCGTCAATAGCAAATTGCACCACTTGTTAATCGTAACGCGTGAATACGCAAACAGGCGGGCAATCGCTCGTACGTATATCGGTAAATAAGAAAGCTGTATCGGCTATGCAGGAAAACAAGTGCAAAGATGTGCCTACGTACTAGCGACTAAACGACAAATATACACTTGTGACGCTTCTACAAATGTCCGAAGATCTCCGCAGTAGCAAGCCAGATGTTTACACGATCTAGGTGATGTTCTATGGCTGAATTCTGCTCCTCCCTGAAACCTGAAACAAGGAAATCCGAAGCGTCGTTCGGTCCAGAAGCATTTCCAGCCAGGTGACACTCGAATTCGTGGAGGAACGAAATTCAGACGAAGATAGTTTGAATGGCGCCGGAAGATCTAGTCAGCCAGGAGCAGCTCTTTCAAATTGTTTTCCAGTGTGAACGATTCTGTCCGAATGCGGCACGCCAGAGCGAACATCGCGCAAATTCCAGGTAGAATCGTGTCGCGGAGGTGAGCTGGATCGATCCTTTTACGGGAGACCCGGTTGTTCGTGCAGAAATCAAAATCATTCGGTGCGACGGGTGCGGAGGAATTTCATTTGCCAGATTCTAGAAGCAAGGCGGACTTCCTCGACCGACTAATTCACGCGACGCTCTGGATACGGGCTACAACTTTGCATCACGAGCAACCGCCTTTCCCCCTATCAGCTATTGATTCCTGCTAGAGCAACCTTGTGCGACCAGGCGACAGAAAAATCGACTGCTGGAGCAAATGTTTCTGAAACATTGGTTATTTTGCAACGTTAAATGTTAACGTTGCAACGTTAAAACGTTGGGAATGTTCGGTCTCTTGGTTGCAAGTGGTTGAAAGCTTACTAGATGTAGACACGCTAGTTTATAGACTGTGGTTTGCTGATTGAAATATTTTACAATTTTGGACAATGTTAGGGTACGATTAGTGGTTTACATGTGATTATTAGGACTACAGATGGTGTGATGCATTTGTTGGCTGTTTGAAAGGGGGACATTCTTTTAAGGCTTTGTTAGAACTGCGACTGGTAGTCGCAGTATAAATGTTGTTCAAAGTATTTTACAGTATCATTAACGCTAAATTTTATAAAATACTTTAAAACACTGCTGAGTACTTAGTAAGAGTAATACAAGGTGTCCCGTAACTCATAGAAGAGCCGAAACAGCCGGGTTGGATGCCAAAACAGGTTGTATACAGTTATATACATTGTATGCCCCGCTTGATACCAAACGATTTTCGTTTGAACATTTTTGCATACAACAAATAGCTTGCGAGTAAATTTAAGTGGTCTAGTTCAATGACTCATCCTGTATATCCCTAATACTTTTTTTAACAATTGACAAACTATATTAAATACACGCACTTTAATCAAAATAATATAAATTGATTGTGGTTGGAAATAAGCTAACCCATGACTGGTTATAAAAACAATTTAGTAAACGAACTGTAGAATGTATGCAAATGATTTCAAGAACGATTAAATAAAGGGTTGGGTGCAAAAACCAGGCAGCTCCAATTATTGTCGAAATTTTGATTTTATTACATATTTGTTTTTTAATATTCTATACAGTTTTTTAGTCTCTATAAAATTATTAATAAATGGAACTCCGTTTCACTTGCATCCAATCCTTTAGTTACAGTCTACTTAAAAATTGTATGCCCAATGTTGATCTAACAGGAACAAATGGAAAGCAAAGCAATTCTGTAGACGGCATAAGTTTAATCTATGAAACACGTGTTTACCACACAAGCTATACATCTTACATATATGCAGGATGTCCCGTGACTCATTGAAGAGCCGGATATGGGAGCTTCCTGAGGCGACACTGAACAAATTTTTCCTTTGGCGAGATGTCGTTGGAGGTTTCGTTTTTGAATTAACAACAAAAAACATTGGCCACTCAGAGCGCTCGTAGAGACCGCGACCCCAACTGTCCGACTTCGATTTGAACGAATTTTTGTGAGATGACAGCATAGACGTCCCTAATAATGTATGTGAAGTATTATCCGCAGTTACCTGATAGTTTTTAAAATATAAGCAGTTAAAGGTGCCGTCCCTGCGGTAGGGACGTAAGATGATTGCGTAAATTGTAATCCAGAAGTTCTGCGATCGATCCCCGACGTACGATTCTTTTTTATCATTGCATTTGCATTGTGCACGATACAGGATGATAATTGTCGTACATGCACGAAAAACACAACACAATCCAGCACTAGGAGTACATTATAAAACCCTGCTTGTTACATGAACACTTTTGGCTCTTCACTTCGTCCGGGAATGCAATTTGATTGACGTTGAGGAACAATTCTCGCGACGAAGTTAATTTTGATGCAAACCATGCATATTTTATCATTTGCGTATATATCGGTGCTTGCAATTGATTATGGATGACTATGGATGAGTCTTGATGCAGTCTGATCTTGTTGTAATATCGCGACCGGTTGCAAAAAGTTCATAGTGGTTTTGAAAGCGTGCTATATAAGTTCTTGATTTGTCTGTAGAAATATACGTCATATGGTTGACAAAGTGGCGTGCATTTCGGTGGAATGATCTTTAGCGTACAGGTGGATGTGTTATTCTCGTCTATGCATTTTTCGTCGTATAACGCAGGGTTTGTTTGACCTCCCCAAGAGCCAATAATCAGTAAGAATTTATTGCTGTTCACGTATAGATGAATTATATTATCTAAAAACATTTCGTGGGTATCCTTTTGCAGTTTACCAGATTTCGTGGCAGTTACATAAACATTACTGAATTTTGTGCACACCTGTCGAACTTCTTCAGTAACTTGCGGTCCAAACCTACCACTTCTCTCCTGCAGGCATAAAAATACTTTTGGGAGCAGTTGTCCAGATACTGTTATACTATATTGCGCTGTATACGAATAGTTGTCTTTGGGTGCGTCTTTGATGTAAACTTCTTTGGACTTCTACCCTCTATCTGATAGTGTTCGATGTATATTCACACGGTATTCACAACCGGTTTGGTCAGTGTTAATTACAAAGTCTGGATTGTAATTTTTAATTAAATCTGCGGTTTGATTTTGGAAAAGTTCTGCTAATGCCAAGATATCTTCGAGCGAATTACGGTCTCCACTGTTTACATATTTTGTAACATGTCTTTGTCGTATTTTATGCTCTTTTTTTAATTTCGTTACCCAATGCTTGGATGCTACGAATGAAAACTTTAGTGATATGAGTTGGAATGCTGCTTCCATTGCCCACTGCTGTAAGGTTCGTGTGGTAACTGCATGTTTTGCTGCACGAGCTTCAACAAATCTGGCGTATACCCATAAATTAATGAATTTATATTTATCAAGTCGGCTTCCATCTTCTTTGACTTGATCCTTCTACCGTGCCAATTGACGTTTACTTGAGAGAGCTTTTGTTGTCTTACTTCGTAATGTAGCTAGTGACCAATTCGAATGCAATACTTCTAATGAAACCATTTTTTTCTTCATTTCAAGTGATACCTTATTAGTTGCTGATAGGCATGGAGATCGGGATCGATATGGTCCTCCATTGTCAGGTGAAGATGAATATGTTACATCGTCACTGTTTGTACTAGTATGTTCTTCGTGAACACAATCTAACTCAATCTCATTGTCAAGTAACAATTCTTCATTAGTTATCACTTCAGGATCCGAAAAGAGAGATATAAGTACATCTGCTATTTCATTTCCCATCACTTGTGACCGTTCTGATATATTTGCACTTCTTACAGTAGTAATATATTCTTGTACACGCAACAAATCCATTGCATGATGTAATGCATCAGTAAATTCTTGCATTTTTCCACAATCAGATTAGCTTAAGAAGTCAATTCACTTCAAGGGAACAGTACGAGAAAACTTTCTCACTGTAACGCTTCGTTTCACCGTTTGAAATTAATTAGCTTCTATGCAATTCTCTATTGTTGTGAAGTTACCTTCGAAGAAATGAACATCGCGCATGCAATTTTTGCGATGGGCGCGAGACAGTTGACAAACGCGTATATAATTGTTATCATTGGGGAAAAATGCAAGAATATCATGCGCGATGTTCATTTCTTCGAAGGCAACTCCACAACAACAGAGAATTGCATAGAAGTTAGTTAATTTCAAAGAAGTTTATATCAAAGACGCATCCAAAGCCACTCATTCCTATACAGCGCAATATAGTATAACAGTACCTGGATAACTGCTCCCAAAAGTGTTTTTATGCTTGCAGGAGAGAAGTGGTAGGTTTGAACCGCAAGTTACTGAAGAAGTTCGACAGGTGTGCACAAAATTCAGTAATGTTTATGTAACTGCCACGAAATCTGGTAAACTGCAAAAGGATACCTACGAAATGTTTTTAGATAATATAATTCATCCATACGTGAACAGCAATAAATTCTTACTGATTATTGGCTCTTGGGGAGGTCAAACAAACTCTGCGTTATACGACGAAAAATGCATAGACGAGAATAACACATCCACCTGTACGCTAAAGATCATTCCACCGAAATGCACGCCACTTTGTCAACCATATGACGTATATTTCTACAGACAAATCAAGAACTTATATAGCACGCTTTCAAAACCACTATGAACTTTTTGCAACCGGTCGCGATATTACAACAAGATCAGACTGCATCAAGACTCATCCATAGTCATCCATAATCAATTGCAAGCACCGATATATACGCAAATGATAAAATATGCATGGTTTGCATCAAAATTAACTTCGTCGCGAGAATTGTTCCTCAACGTCAATCAAATTGCATTCCCGGACGAAGTGAAGAGCCAAAAGTGTTCATGTAACAAGCAGGGTTTTATAATGTACTCCTAGTGCTGGATTGTGTTGTGTTTTTCGTGCATGTACGACAATTATCATCCTGTATCGTGCACAATGCAAATGCAATGATAAAAAAGAATCGTACGTCGGGGATCGATCGCAGAACTTCTGGATTACAATTTACGCAATCATCTTACGTCCCTTCCGCAGATCTTGTAGTGGGGGTAACATTTCTAATATATCCGGAGGTCTGTATCTTTAACTGCTTATATTTTAAAAACTGTCAGGTAACTGCGGCTAATATTTCACATACATCATTAGGGACGTCTATGCTGTCATCTCACAAAAACTCGTTCAAATCGAAGTCGGACAGTTGGGGTCCTTCCCTTGTCAGGGACGGAATGCCGCGTCGCGCTGGATGGTGATGTACGGCCGGTGCCCCGATTCAAACGCGTCGGTATAGCAGGGAGCAAAAGCTGTTTCGAATACCGAATCAATGCAATGAAGAGTAATGTCGAATTATTCGTTATTCGTGCATAACAAATAAAAACGAGTAAAATAGATTAGTGCTATTATTATAAATCAAATATAAGTGAAAGTAAATCCGATTTTGGATTTATACGAATAATCCGAATTGAATTCATTAATCTGTAGGAAGGTCGAGAGGGGTTCCAACAAATTACACTCTGTCAGGTTTGACGATTGAACGAGGTTGTATATATATTGATCTCGTATCGTAAGGATCAGTGGCGATCGGTTCTACTAGTCGCGGAGTTCTTTCGTAATCGCTACAACAATTCACCGATAGATCGATATGTCGCTGGTATATATCTATAACTCGGCTCGCTGCATCTACTTATACCTATTCTAAAGTGGGCGTTTTTCGAAGTCACCCAATCGCGACGCATTTCTATTTAAAAATCCGCCCTCCGAAGTCCGCGGAGTAAGGGAAGGTTTTTGGCCGCGGAAAACCCATCGTCTCTCGCTTTCTCCGATTACTTGGGGTTTTCCATCTGTGAGTTTATGGTGCGTCTATCAGTATAGAAACTTGGAGGGCTTTTGACAAATTTTTGAAACCGTTGCTGTTTCTTTAAGCCCTCCCATTCACTAAGTGACACGTCTGCACCATAAACTCATCCCCTTTGTTTGGATCTGGGACTCGAAAATTTCCTACAAATCCGATAATATTAACTTCCTTTGATCTCTCCTTACTTTAGTATTTGACAATAATTCTCAGACATAGGAAAATAGAATTAACTTTTATATCTTATCCAGTAACGTACTGTGAGTAATCTCTATGATATTGTGTATATTAAATATTTGGTCATTGATATGTTTACAATTACGATGAAAATATCACAGTGACTAAATTCTACATTTCTGAATGTCCTTAGTGAAACTTCATTCAACTAGATTAAATTTTGGAAAAACCCGATTGTCACAGTATTACTATTGACAAAAGTCTGCTTAGAATTTTTCGTATACAACGTTATGCATGCAACTCTCATTAATGCCAGTTCTCTAGTATTACCGACAACGCTTCACAAATAGCTGTTTAATATTGACAGTTCCGCGAACTGTATTGAAGGATAATTCCTCGACAGCAGAGCTGATAGAAGCCATCACAGCTGAACGTACACCGCTCTATGTATGTGTATACTCATGTGTCCTGTACGTGTGATAGCGACGTTCTTATACAGGGTGTAACGTAAAAGGTGTAGAAATCGGAAATGGGAGATTCCTGAGGCGAAACTAAACAACTTTTTCCTTTGCCAAAATGTCGTCTGAGGCTTTCTTTTTGAATTGTTAACGAAAAACACTAGCCACTCAGAGCGCGCGTAGAGCCCGCGCTCAGGAACGGTCCACGGCGCGTCGTACTAGGTAGGTTAGGTTAGGTTAGGTTATAAAGGTATTATAAAGAATGTAGTAAAAGACATCTAACAGTGTCTTGGACTTTCCGCAGCGCTTTCCCGGTGACTAGAAAGTGTTTTCATTAAATTCGCCACGGCTGTTGTTCCTGGGAACCGAAAAACTCTGCTGGCCAGCACGTGGGCCTCAAGGACCTTCCCACCATAAACCGCGCCTCCCGTGGCGACCCGTAACTCTCCCTCATAACATTTCTCCAACTAGCCCTTGTCCACCGTTGGAAACGGTGTCACAATTTCACAAGACGGAATCAGTCCGAACGCCCAGCAGTAAAGATCTCTCCGACACTGTAATTGCTGTTTTTACTTTGAATCAAATAAAAGTTAACTTCTAAGACGCAAAGCTCCTGAGTTACTGTATCCGCTCGGGAATAAGGCAACGAAATTGCCGAACATGGAAAAGTGTATTTGGCAGTAGCAGCGGCCATATCGAGTCCCTTCAAAGTTAAAACCAATCGGCCCCTTTCGGGGCAACCAATTATTCATACATGGGAACAACTTATTTCGTAAATTCAAATCTTCAGGAGCAAAGTGACAGTGATCGTGCAATGATGGAAATTTTGTGAAACGAAGTTGTTTCTCTGTTCCAACCGAGACATCGGCTGTTGCGCACCATATGTTTGTTCTTCGAATGGCCAGGATCGGTAGAATAACATTCATTATTAACAAATTTTTTAAAATGAGAATTTGCTTATTTTAAATCATTCATGAGGTTTTGTGTCGATTTTGAAAACACGGAACGCAATACCAAATTTTACAAAGAAAGTGAAATATGTCCTTTCTATGCGATTTTCTTTAATACAAATTTCTGTAGAAGATATCTAACGCATAAAAAGATAATTGGGTGGTTAATTTGTTTTATGGTTCTTACTGCTTGTATTTAATATTAACTGTATTTTCCTATAATTTTAAAAGAGATGTATGCATCATAAATCGAAACGGTTGACCTTAATCTAATCAGATTAAATTAATGAAGTATTAATCTTGAAATTACATTAGCAATAGTATGAAAATTTCGATAATGCCGAAAATAATTTGGGTTTAATTTGCAAACACTAAGGCTCTTAATGCGTTGGAATTGATAGAAATCGAATTATCCAAGCTAACGTGCAAAATATATTTATTTCAGTATATACAGGATGCCCCAATTAACTCTGCCACCCGTAATCATTTTGTAATTTGAAAAGTTACAAAAAGATGCTTCGAACAAAAGTTATTGTGTTTCGCGGAGAGAATTTGGCTATAGAGTCTAAGGTTATTTCAATGTCCCAGTTTTTTAGATTTCGTAAATAGTAACATTTTTTCAAGTGGAATGAGTTATTTTCTTGTTCGACATGGGAAGATACAACTATGTATAATAACATGACCTTCAAGTACGTCTGAGCTAAACTTTTGCGAGTAACTGATTAACTTTGGAATTTACGGGTAATCAATTGCAATAACAAAATAAAAATACTTATACTTGCATGATTTGTTATATTTAGGTATGGTTAAAGTGCGCACGGCCAAACGCAATACGCGAACATTGAGAATGTCATAGAATTTGCACTAGACCAGTTACGCATCAGCTGAGTGGTCGCGGAGTGGCCTGCATATCGTGAGCCCATGAAAACCTTTGGTTTGTACACCTGCAATAAGCTATTAAAACCGCTGATGAAAAGCTACTCGAAAAAATATATGTAAGAAGGACAATATAAAAATGGCTTTTTTAAAAATATGGAATGTATTTTTTCCGATGGACGAGGCATTAGTTATTTGTGAGATTTGAAGCTCAAGGTCATGTTATTATACGTAGTTAAATTGTTCTCGAGCCCACCTTCCTCTTAGCGAACAGAGAAATAATTACTCCGCCTCAACAAATGTTACTGTTCGCAAAATCTCGAAAAATATGACCTTGAGATGATCTTCAACTACACACCCAAATTTCTTCCTTGAAACATAATAACTTTTTTCTGGCGCGCTTATTTCTATCTTCATAAAAAGACTACATAGTTAAGGATGGCAGAGGAATTCGGGACACCCTCTATAAGCTGTTTTGATGTATCCAACGCTTGCGAATTTTCAAACCTACCCCCTTTCAATGATGATCCTATTATTACTGCATCATCGTTAGTATTAGTCGGATCAGCAACCTTGTTATTAATAACAATAATGAACCCCATGTGAATATCAGAATATTCTACAGTATTCTGCTTTGCATTACATAGTTTCCGTTGTCCTAAACATACATATTTCGTTCACATTTTCTACAAAATTTTACATGTCTACCATCAGACGCATATTAAAATTTTCCACCAAACAATGACCATTACTTTTGCGAAGCAATAAACCCACTCTCCCCAAACAATCAGCTCACACAACCTATTAGAAAAGGGTTAACGCCTTCTCCCCGTCATTTGCAGCAGCCTACCAAGCTCGCAGCACCATGGAAACTGCGTGCACACACAACGAGCAGCGCACTTTATCATCCGTGAAAATCGCGGGACAAATGGGGCCAGACTTTCCAACGGGGTCAGTTAAGATGTTTGCGATAAATACAGCAGTTACCGTCGAGATTATTATCCCGAAATCCTCATTCATTCCGGACCATACGCGTTTGCTTCCTCCTTTGTTAATTTCTTTCGTTATCTATGCGGATAGCATTAAAGCGAGCAATGAGTCAAACGGAGGGTTACTTCGCTCTAGCCACGTGTTTGGCTTTGAACCCGCTAGAGAGAGTCCGAAACACACAGAGCGTGCTCAAAGCGTTACTTTCGAGGTAGCTGGTCAACTCCTGCTAGAATTTAAAACACGGTACACGTATAATCTTTCTAGCTCGGCTCACTCCTCTTCGCCATTGGATTCTGGGTGCACACGAAACGCACAAATACACGATCCATAAACGAATGCAAGCAAATGTATTTGCCACGCGTTTTGTGCCGTTTCCGAGCACTACGTCTCTCAACGTAATTCGAAGCGCCGGTGTAGAGCGAACGGCTGCTGGCAGGAATTAATACCGATTCATAGTAGTCCGCGTTTGTTACGAACGAACGGACGCAGCGGCGGGAATAACCCCGCCTTCACTGGTGAACGAGCGAGCATCACTCGTAAGGATTAAGCTGAGAGGGGGGGGGGGGGAGACAGAGACAGAGGGAGAGCGAGCGTTAAGCCGCGACCGATTGATATAGCTAGCGATCGGCGAATGCTAATAGTGTTGGCATGGACAACGCAGATAGGTATAATCGGAGAAGCAACTAAGATGATTACCGCTTATTGTTGTATTATGAGACGACTGCTGATGAATCGCCATTATCTGTTGAATGAAGGATGATCATACCGTATGGCTGATATACAATATCCCTATGTTTGATTCCTTGTGTTACGCACTGACAGGGGCTCCAAAGTAATATTGTAGGATAGAAAACCGTGCAAGCGAATAACTATATCGGGTAATGTGGTGGAATTATCCGTGATTCTGTTTTGGGGGTTGTTTGTTAAAGGTATGGAGATTTGTACATACGTGTTAAAGCTAGTTCCTTTAAATCCGGTGTAAAATTTAGGTAATTAGGATTTCTCGCCAACGTACACCTGCAAAATAATTGTGGTACAAAATTGTTTACGGAATTAAATTATTATTTGTTTGTTTGAGGGATACGTGTATAGGCTAATATGCTGTATAGGCTTATTGGTTATTATTATTACGATCATTATTGGGGTGAGGGTTCTCAGCAGCCACTTCAATGATCTTGAAATGTGTTGTCAAAAATAATATTCCAAACAACTTTTATCTATACTTGTATACAGGGTGTAACATGAAAGGTGTAGGAGCCGGAAATTTGAGATTCCTGAGGTGATACTGAACAACCTCTTTCTTTGCCAAAATCCGGTTTGAGGCTTCATTTTTGAATAATTAACAAAAAACACTGAGCAATCAGAGCGCGCGTAGAGCCCGCGCTCAGAGACGGTCCACAGCGCGGCGTGCTAGGTAGCGACGTTCAACCAGCGCCCCGAACAGAACGCGTCGGTATAACACGCAGCAAAAGTTAACGTCCAATTATTCATTATTCATGAATGGAAATTAACTAAAATACTAACGAAATCAATTTGCCGTTATCAATTGAACAAAAAAGAATTAGAATGGACTAACTAACGAGTCTATCAAGTACAAGGTACACTAAATTTTAAACAATTCGCGAACAATTGAAATTAGACTTACTCGTTTCTCGAGAAATGAACTTGTTTCGACGAAAGTGGGCCACTGTCCCTAGATCATTGTACCAATCCTGACCATCGCAAGTAGGTATCCTGCAGTGCAAGATACCTGGCGTTACAGTCGGGTTAGTGAACTCACTTTATTTGACAAAACTTACTACCTGCACAGCAACTATAACTGGGTTATTCCACCACTCCTGGCCTTTCAAAGAATAACACGTGGTGCACAATAGCCGATGTGTCGGTTGGAACAGAGAAACAACTTCATTTCACAAAATTTCCATCATTGCACGATCACTGTCACGTTTCACTTCAAAATTCGAATTTGTGAAACCAGTTGCTCATACGTTTGAACAATTAATTGCCCCGAAAGGGATCGATTGTTATTAACTTCGAAGGGGCTCGATATGGCCGCTGTTATTAATTTCGCTAAACGGTTGCGAGAATAAGTATAGCCGTGTAGGATAGATTTCCGCCCCGTCGGGTCGTAACAACCATGTTGAAATAGAATATCTTTTCAGAGAATAAATTTATCATTACACAAGACCGGTGCTACGTGAATTTCTACGTAACTTATTAACCTTGGGGAGATCATTCTGAAACACTTTGTTAACGTCCCTCGTAGGCTTCTTTTATCTGGAACTAATGGGGTAACATCAATAGTTCGCGCTGGTTTTTAAAAGTGCCATTGACATCATAGTATATTATTCCTCGTCTCTTTTTACAATATACATGACGTGCAATTAAAAGCTGTCACGATCAATTGCAAATACAAGAGAAAGATTATTTTCATGGCAGTATAACGTATAAAAACCTAATGTTTCGTTAAAAATTTTGTACGAAGAATAATAAAAATTATATCTTTTTAAACTTGATACGCAGCCATTACATGCATTGACATTACGACCCGCTAGTGCACAGGGGTGCTGCTTTTTATTCGAACCTCGCGGTTGAACTGTTACGATTTGGCAAACTGGGTCATCGGGTGGGATGTATTGATCGTAAATTGACATTTCATTGAACGCACTTTTTGCAATGTGTACTGCGCGAATGGAAGTGGCAAAGATTTATGAGCAGAAAAGTTCTGTGGGAGTTAGGCGGGACGACTTTGAAGTGGACGTATTGTTGGGTTTCACTGAATCGATGACAGTCCCGAGAGGTAAGGAATTGTTACATAAAATGTCGGGAAACGCGTTTGTAAAAATACTCCCTATTCATGCCACATATTTAATATTTCACTCAAATAATTGGTAATTATTCTGTTGATCACAACGATGACTTTGCAGATCGCCAGTGCGAATTCTTGCGGGGAACTCGAAAACCAAAATAGTCTGGTGGCAATTCAGTATAGAGCATTATTGACAATTTCTCTATAGAGAAAATTTTCTTAAAATATTGGCCTTGGCAACAAGTCAAGGTCATTGAAATCGGTGCTGAGAACCCTGTTCTCAATAATTATCGAGTACTTTTCTTTCCTATTGATAAAAACAGAACATTAACCTTTTTAGTTTCTTGTAAATTGCACTTTACTACTAATTTTGATCATATTTATAAAATGCTCACCGAATATGAAATTAATTTTACACACAATTACAAATATTAATGTTAACTCGTTACAAAAGTGTTCTGCAAAATTTGTGCAAAACATTTTTACTGTTCTAAGCAGAGTTAAGCAAATAAATAATTTTTTTTCTTCTCTTATTTTCTGTATTTTGTTCATGCAGTGAAAACGTGGGGAAATTAATATCGTTATTACCTATATGTATAATATTTACATAAATACAACTACTCTTTTTTTCAAATATACTGTCCGAAAGTTTGTTCGATTTTGATAGATTGGTCATAGTTGCCAAAGAAAATATCCGCTCGACTGGAGCCAACGATGGCATAGGCATGTTACATTTTACAATTATTATTGGCAGGAGTCGTGAACGCAAGTGTAACAGCGTAATTAGAATCGTCTCTTTATTATTTTTAGAATAAAGTACAAAAAGAACTTAATGAACATAACATAAAAGGTAGCGACCGACAATACAAAACGGAACAGAATGTATGCAGTAAGACAAAAGAATATCAAGTGGCGACACACACGCCATACGCGGATCGTTCAAATCTAATAAGTATACATTTTATTGCCGGGTGCGCAATATTAATTTAGCGACTATGAGTAGTAAATAATAATTGACAAATAATAAGTGGAACTGTATTTGCAAATAACAATTAACTTTATTATTTTAAATAATTTACTTAGACTTGCTCAATTATTTTTGCTTTTTATTTGAATGTCCAAATAACAAAAAACTTATTTAAATAATTATTTATTTAAATACTGCCCAACACTGGTTCTAAGTTTTTCACAAGCAAGTCCAATTTCGATTTAGGAGTATTCAATAACTTGATGTAATACTCTTAAGTACATAATTGTCGAAATCAACAATTTTATTTTAAAGGCAGAAATATTTTTCATTTGCCAGTACACAAAACTATTTTATAAAGCAATAATATTGATATCACAATGTACGGTGACGGTACTAAAAGCGGCGATTGGCGAAAAGGTCTGGAGGCGCCTTGCCTACATCATTCTCGTTGAAAGACCCAGGCACTACGCTTTTCATGTTATTTCGTAAAAAGTTTTAAGTTGAATCCGCGCAGGAAACATCTTAATATTATTTCAGTAACGGCTTCTTTGCAGCGGTATTTTAATTAAAAATAATGTTATGTAGTTTTTGAATGGCTTTACTATTGTATTTTCTAATGCAGAAAATACCCAATCTTTTATTTTATTCCTGTCCCTAACAAATATTATGTACATTTTGTAGATTTAAAAGCATTACTTCCATTGTGTCTTCCCTTTTTGCTCCTGACAGGCTCTTGAACAATAGAAGACATTGCTCGACCTGTCGATTCGAGGAATATAGATTTATTGTTTAGTGGAGTAACTCCTAGATAATATTTGATTTGTGTTATTTTCTACTAGACGTTTGATAACAACTTCTTTCCATTAACGAACTTTCCAAAAAAACTCAAATCATGATAATTAATCACATTAAAATCAGTTTATTATTAAGAAATTATCGATTTCCGTGCAAGCAGTGTTTTCGTAAAAATTGAACGCGATAATAAAATTTCACATTGACAGACAAATTCACACCAATTAATCAGCACTTCACAAATATCATCAGTTGCTTCAATCCTCCAAGTTTTTCTTGTTACCTACGGGTCTTTATTAATCGCACACCGTGTAGACAGCCAGTCGTAATCGAGGAACTTCGAAACTCCAGTTGGCAGCTATACTCCTGCATGGTGTAGCCGGCTCAAAGAGTTTCGGCCGCACTCGTGGATCAAAGTAGCGCGCCGAGCATATTCAAAAACTTATGAAATTCCAGCTGTCTCTTTTGTGCGCGAACCGTTGCGCGCACCGCGGTCGTTAGCGAACGAATCCGTCAATCTTTTTTTTTTCTAATTAACGACACGGAAAATATGGCCCTTCCAGTCGCGAACCATTTCTATGCTGAGGCAGCGCGCAAACTCGTGAACGGGGGTCCGTGGAAAATGGAAAAACGTGGTTTAACGTTTTCCACGTTCTAGCTAAAGGAAGAGGAACTGAACTGCTAGTTGTTGGTCAAATTATTTATCGGGACCTGATGATCAACGGGCAAGTATTTGCGTATAGCTGTTAGGAAAAATATAGAATGCTTCGTGTTACTGAGGCAAATTGTAACTTCTAATTTTTTATTTGTACAGTTATGTTGTGCAAATTGTTTGGTTTTAGACATACAGGGTGTACCAGGTCGCGTAGTACAAACCGATAGCAGGTGATTCTATGGACAATAATAAGCCAAGAATGTGGTAAAAATGTTTTTCAACTACAACTTGATATAACCAGAAATCGTAATACAACCGAAAAGAATGGGATTCGTCGTGTTAATTAATTCGAAAATAAAGAATATATCTTTCACGGGACGTTTTGTTCTCAAGAAAGAAAACGGAGTTTGGAATACCCAGGATAATCAGATTCAAGTTCATTTTCTAGAAAACAAAGCGTGGTACGAAAAAATGATGTCCTTTAAGTTATGCTCAGCCCTTGGTGGCACTACACGTCAACACATGATACCACGTCAGGCAGCATTACACGTGACATAGCGGGTGATGCTCACACTTGTATCATGGTCAGCAACAGCAGTATGTATATGCGCTCCGAGGACACTTTTCTGTCACCGCTGGTATTACCCGGGCCACGGTAACTTAGCCCACGAGTGGTTGGGGAAGGGGTGGTAGCCATATAGACCCCCGGAATTAATAAGAATTTGTCTCGAACGGGAAGACACAGGTTTTTATAAAATTTTGGGGAAATTAACATTTAAAAAATTTATATCACACAGAGCGTAATATTAAAATGATTATACCTAAATAAGTGATATACTTTGCATTCGAACAAAATTTAATTCCAAGTATGTGTTCTAAATATTATCGGAATAAAATTGTATTCCAACTATTTATTCTAAATTTCCTACGAATAAATTTTTATTACAATAAGGCCAACCTCTGCAGCCAATGCATTATTTCGACCGCAATATAGTAGAAATTCTCCGAATGGATGGATTTGCCTGTGTGACACAGGTACCATTGGCAAACTGTTGCAGGCCATAAAATCGTGAAACGACTTTGACACGTGGAAATACATGAAATCTGTGAATGTATGACGTGTCTGCAATGTATCACCAACAGATTTAAACCCATGGGAATATGCCGGCTCACACTTCTACAACGACACGTGAAAACGCATGTCACGTGAAACAGCATGCCACGTGACGCAGGTCTGAACTTAGCTTTATTTTCGACTTATTTTTGCATGAGGAATCACATTCTTGCCGATTGTGTCACTATTTCCGGTTGCTTCAAGGTATGGCTACTTGAATACGTGCATACCTAACGAAATTGAAATCAATTCTCGAAGACAAAACTTGAAACGAAGAAAATGTTTGGATAAAATCTTTTGAATAAAATAATTGATTTAACTTAATGCGGTTTATATTGTAGTAAAATGTATGATCCTGGATTAGGATTGAAACCAATGTGTTCGCTCTCATAAATTTTTAATGTTGATGAAAATTTAATAAAATTTCACTTTCCTGCGCACTATGTACAGCTGTATCACTCACATTGCGTTCCTTTTTATTTTATAAGACCGCTGTATTTTAGATATACCATAATAGATACAGCTTTGTAATCACTAAAATGGAAGATAAAATCCTTTGTTAATATATTAACATTAACCAAATATGAAAGGAGGTTTCGACAATGATTTACATGGATTATTGCGATTATGTTTAAACATATTGCGTCATATGTACCCTTATTATCACATTTATACAGGGTGTAACGTAAAAGGTGTAGGAGCCGGAAATGGGGGATTCCTGAGGCGAAACTGAACAACTTTTTCCTTTGCCAAAATGTCGGCTGAGGCTTTGTTTTTGAATTCTTAACGAAAAACACTGGCCATTCAGAGCGCGCGTAGAGCCCGCGCTCAGGGACGGTCCACGGCGCGTCGTGCTAGGTAGCGACGTTTGACCGGCGCCCCGAATAGTACGCGCCGGTATAGCACGAAGCAAAAGTTAACATCGAATTATTCATTATTAATTAATGGAAATTAACTAAAATACAAATGAAATTAATTTGCTGTTATAAATTGAACAAAAAAGTATTAGAACGGACTAACTAACGTGTCTATCCAGTACAACGTACGTTAAATTTTAAACAATTCGCCAACAACTAAAGTTAGACTTACCCGCTTCTCCAAAAATGAACCTGCTTCGACGAAAACAGGTCACTGTGTCATCCTACCGATCCTGACCATTGCAAGTAGGTATCCCGTAGTGCAAGACAGCTGATGTTACGGCCAGGTCAGCGAACTCACTTTATTTGAAAAAAACCTACTACCTGCACGGCAACTATTACAGGGTTATTCTACCGATCCTGGCCACTCGAAGAACAAACACATGGTGCACAAGAGCCGATGTCTCGGTTGGAACAGTGAAAGAACTTCGTTTCACAAAATTTCCATCATTGCACGATCACTGTCACTTTGCTCTTCAAGATTTGAATTTACGAAATAAGTTGTTCCCACGTATGAATTACTGGTTGCCCCGAAAGGGGCCGATTGTTTTTAACTTTGAAGGGGCTGGATACGGCCGCTGCTACTACCGAATACACTTTTCCACGTTCGGCAATTTCGTTGTCGTGTTCCCGAGCAGGTAGTAATTGACAAGCTTTGTGTTTTAGAAGTTAACTGTTATTTTATTCAAAGTAAAAACAGCAATTACAGTACCGGAGAGATCTTTACTGCTGGGCATTCGGACTGATTCTGTCGTGAGAAATTGTGACGCGGTTTGCAACGGTGGACAAGGGGTAGTTGGAAAAATGTTATACGGGAGAGTTACGGGTCGCCACGGGAGGAGCGGTTTATGGTGAAAAGGCCCTTGAGGCCCACGTGGTGACCAGCAGATTTTTTCGGTTCCCAGAAAACTCGGCCGTGATGAACTTAGTGAAGACATTTTCCAGTCGCCGGAAAAGGTATAGCATTACAAAGGATGTAGTAAAAGAGATCTAACAGTGTCTTGAACTTTCCGTAGCGCTTTCCCAGCGACTAGAAAGTGTCTTCATTAAGTTCGCCACGGCCGCGTTTCCTGGAAACCAAAAAGCTCTGCTGGCCAGCACGTGGGCCTTAAGGGCCTTTCCACCATAAACCGCTCCTCCCATAGCAACCCTTATAACATTTTTCCAACTAGCCCTTGTCCACCGTTGCAACCCGCGTCACAATTCCTCAAGACGGAATCAGTCCGAACGCCCAGTAGTAAAGATCTCTCCAACACTGTAATTGCTGTTTTTACTTTGAATAAAATAAGAGTTAACTTCTAAGACGCAAAGCTCGTGAGTAGTATGACACAGTGACCTATTTTCATCGAAGCACGTTCATTTTTGGAGAAACGGATAAGTCTAATTTTAATTATTGGCGAATTGTTTAAAATTTAACGTACGTTGTACTGGATAGACACGTTAGTTAGTCCGTTCTAATCCTTTTTTGTTCAATTGATAACGGCAAATTAATTTCATTTATATTTTAGTTAATTTCCATTCAGGAATAATGAATAATTCGATGGTAACGTTTGCTCCGTGCTATACCGGTACGTACTGTTCGGGGCGCCGGTCGAACGTCGCTACCTAGCACGACGCGCTGTGGACCGTCCCTGAGTGCGGGCTCTACGCGCGCTCTGATTGCTCAGTGTTTTTCGTTAACAATTCAAAAACAAAGCTTCATTCGACATTTTGGCAAAGGAAAAAGTTGTTCAGTTTCGCCTCTGGAATCTCCCATTTCCGGCTCCTACACCTTTTACGTTACACCCTGTATTGATAATTATAAGGACCCTCTTTGATGTAAGCTGCCCCTATTAAATTCGTTATGCACAGTACTAAAACATTAACAAATATAAAGACGATGCATTTCGAATTAATCCGTCATTCACAAGACATTCGATATTTGCAGAACTGACAAAATCGCCTGACATTTTTTATGAATAGTGTGTGAATATACTTGAATACAACTGAATAGACTTGAATACATTGGAATACATTGCAATACATTTGAATACATTTGAATACATTTGAACACATTAGAATATATTTCAATACGTTTGATCGCGTTTGATCATGTTTGAACAAGTTTAGATATGTTTGAACACGTTTGTATATGTTTGAACATATTTGAAGAGGTTTAAATATGTTTGAATACAATTGGTATTCGAATTAAAAAATGATATACGAAATGCAACTCATTTGCTTCCACATCTTTACTGGGCTTATTGTTACAATATTTTCATGGCGGATGCATTCGAGATTTACTGTGATTACTGCATCCGACGAATGACATCCCGCGTTCTCGCTTCAATGCCCAGCACTTAAATAATTACCCGATACCCACGCATCTCTTTCCCCTTTATCCATCCAAGTAGTATAATTGTGTCACGGATCCGGCTCGATGTAGAGGCGGTTTAAACTTCCAGCAGGCCCGACAAGCCGGATACAGAATAATGAGCGTGTCTCGAAACAAGCAATTCCCTTGACAGAACCAGTTCCGGGAAGTAGACGGAAACCAGCGCGTTGCTTGCAAGACGGTTCGTAACTCTGCAGAACTCGTTGGAACTCGTAATATTTTTGCTACTTCTCCAGTGACAACGAAGGGAACAGGTTACTAACGCGTAGAACGAGGACGAAGCTATCTACCTCCGGCTGTTTTCGTTCCTATATACACCTCGTACTTACAGTAGTCGTTACCCTCGTTGACGTCTTCGTTGTCATAGCATTGCCGGTGGCCGTCGCCAGTCAACGAAAGCCTTTGATATTTTACCTTCGTCCATTCGCATCGCAGCCCGCTGCTGCTTCTCCTTCGAACGTGAAATATGGGAACACTGTAGAAGCTGTGATACAACTTTCATCTCAACACCTTTGATTTCATTAACTCGAAAATCTTTCGAACACCGAGGGGCGTGGGTTCAAGCTTTCGACCGTGCCGCCGGAATAGCATACAAAAACTTATCTTGCATCAAGGAAATTTTTTGGTAGAAAATAGCAGCGAAAATGGTTGGTCCGATAGGATGAGAAGGGGAGTGCCGGGGAAGATAGAGAAAAGAGGGGGTGGAGCTTGGTTGTATAATGGATGCTTGGTTGGTTTTAAATTTATCACTTTTGGCTAGCGGCCAGGCTAATAAAATACAGGTGCCTTTAAACGGGATACCGATGAAAGCGATCAGCATGTGTTTCCGGAGAGAGCGGTGGTCGACCACCATGTGTAAATTGCCCCCCCCCCCCCGTGGAATGCGTTATGAAGTGGATCAATTAAGGCGGGCTACGATGGAAATTTAAATGTTAATTAACCTCGCGGCCTAGAATATGGATGGTGTTTGAATGTAACGATGGATTAATATCGTACAAACGCTTGCCTCTGCTTAAGCGGAAGAAGAAGAATTGTGGTCGAAGCTGTGCCCGCTAATTAGACCGGGAAAATATCGCGCGTAACCACTACTTCCACGTGGCAATGCATTTCGGGTGCCGTGATGAATGCGACGTGGAAAGAAAGAGGAGGGAATCGAGCTTTAATTATCTTAAGGAATCTGTTAGCGTTTTAGGGAAATAATTGTTGCCCTTTTATCAGACGCACAATGAAATTTTCAGCGCCTCCGAGGTAGCAGTTTATTGATGATTACGAATATATCACTTTTCACGTGGTACATTTGGTATACACAGGTGGTACATTAAATATCTTGCCACGTTAGCTGTTTTGCACATTTTATACAAAATTCTGTGCCATTAGACAAGAAACTAAGAAAAAGATTTAAAAAAAGGTTCCATGCAGAATTCTGTATCATTAAATAAGAAAATAAATCGAAATATACTTTGACATCGATGAGGGGCTAGATTAATATGATTATGAAGGGTTGCTTATTTTTTAATTTACTCTTATTTTTTAAAGCAATGCATGTAACGGCCTTTTCGGCCATAGATAAGTGCTCAACTGTAATAATTATTTCAGCAAAATTTACATAGTACTTGATTACTGCTTTCCACGTAGCAATTATTTACAAAAGTATAGACTATACAGGGTGTTCCAGAACTATCGGAAGAGCCGAAGAGGGGCGATAGCTGAGGTGATTCTGAACACCTTTTCTCTTTGCGAAAATGTTGTTTGAGGCTTCGTTTTTAAATGGTTAACGAAAAACACTGACTAATCAGAGCGCACGTAGAGCCCGCGCTCAGTGACGGCGCACGACGAGTCGTGCTAGGTAGCGACATTCGACCGTCGCCCCGAACAGAACGCGCTGGTATAGCACGAAGCAAAAGTTAACGTCGAATTATTCATTATTTATTAATGGAAATTAACTAAAATACAATCGAAATCAATTTGTCGTTATCAGTTGAAGAAAAAAGAATTAGAATCGACTGACTAACGAGTCTATCAAGTACGACGTATGTTACATTTTAAACAATTCACCAACAATTGGAATTAGTCTTACCTGTTTCTCCAGAAATGAACCTGCTTCGACGAAAATGGGTCACTGTCATTCTACCGATCATTCGAAAACGTAACACGAACTACACAACAGCTGATTTTACGATCAGGTCAACGAACTCACTGCACTTGACACAGCTTACTACTTGAACGATAACCGTCACTGGATCATTCTACCGATCCGGATCATTCGAAAACGTAACACGCGGTTCACAACAGCTGATGATCCACGGCCAGGTCGGTCATCTCACTTCACTTCCCGAATTTTACTTTGCTGCACGACCGTTGTAATTTTTACGAGGGCGTAACACAACCTTCTGCAAAAATTTTAGAGGGTGATTCTACGGGCCAAAATAAAGCGAAAATCAAGAACGACAATTTTGCATTTGAGGCTTTGTTAACAAGATACCGGTGTTTGAAAAACCGGGCAGCTGCGTTCAGTGGCAGTCATTCGCTACATGGAAGAGAAACCATGACCTACCGCACCGTGTAATCTGATACCCAAAAGGCACACGTTTTACGTCGCACAGCATTCAACCTGCTTACTTGTAAAAATCCACATGGGCATATCGAAACCCGCCCAATGGGATTATCAAGTAAAAAAGGTGACGGTCTTCAATCCACAATTTTTCACGAGGGATCCAACTACTAACATCCAAATACTATGCGTACACGGGACTGTCCTATCTGCGAGTGTCCACGATTTGTACTAAACTTATTATTCCACTAGAATGTTTAAATCGTTCCGCATCCGACGCCGTACAAGCAGCAACTGTCTCGGTCGACTAGAAATAATGATCTACCGATGCATGCCGAATCGTCGGGAGCCGCGTCTAGGTAAATCGTTCGGCGGCATTTGTTATTCTTTCAGCCGTAGAAAGGGGCAACAGTGTTGCCCTTTTCTACTGACGACGCAAATACGACTCCCGAGAAATTTTAAACAATTCGCCAACAACTAAAATTAGTCTTACCCGTTTCTCCAAAAATGAACCTGCTTCGACGAAAATAGGTCACTGTGTCATCCTACCGATCCGGATCATTGCAAGTAGGTATCCCGTAGTGCAAGACAGCTGATGTTACGGCCAGGTCAGCGAACTCACTTTATTTGACAAAACTTACTACCTGCACGGCAACTATCACTGGATTATTCTACCAATCCTGGCCACTCGAAGAACAAACACATGGTGCACAAGAGCCGATGTCTCGGTTGGAACAGTGAAAGAACTTCGTTTCACAAAATTTCCATCATTGCACGATGTCCACCGTTGCAAAGCGCGTCACAGTTTCTCAAGACAGAATTAGTCCGAACGCCCAGCAGTAAAGATGTCTCCGAAACTGTAAATACTGTTTTTACTTTGAATAAAATAGGAGTTAACTTCTAAGAGGCAAAGCTCGTGAGTTACTACCCGTCCGGGTACAAGACAACAAAATTGCCGAACATATGGAAAAGTGTATTTAGCAGTAACATCGGCCATATCGAGCCCTTTCGAAGTTAAAAACAATCGGCCCCTTTCGGGGCAACCAATTATTCATACGTGGGAACAACTTATTCTGTAAATTCAAATCTTGAAGAACAAAGTGACAGTGATCGCGCAATGATGGAGATTTTGTGAAACGAAGTTCTTTCACTGTTCCAACCGAGACATCGGCTCTTGTGCACCATGTGTTTGTTCTTCGAGTGGCTAGGATCGGTAGAATAACCCAGTGATAGTTGCCGTGCAGGTAGTAGGTTTTGTCAAATAAAGTGAGTTCGCTGACCTGGCCGTAACATCAGCTGTCTTGCACTACGGGATACCTACTTGCAATGGTCAGAATCGGTAGGATGACACAGTGACCTATTTTAGTCGAAGCAGGTTCATTTTTGAAAAAACGGGTACGTCTAACTTTAATTGTTGGCGAATTGTTTAAAATTTAACGTACGTTGTACTTAATAGACGTGTTAGTTAGTCCGTTCTAATACTTTTCTGTTGAGTTGATAACGGCAAAATAATTTCATTTATATTTTAGTTAATTTCCATGAATTAATAATGAATAATTCGATGTTAATTTTTGCTTCGTGCTATACTGGTGCGTACTATTCGGGGTGCCGGTCGAACGTCGCTACCTAGCACAACGCGCCATGGCCGTCCCGGAGCGCGGGCTCTACGCGCGCTCTGAATGGCCAGTGTTTTTCGTTAACAATTCAAAAACAATGCCTCAGCCGACATTTTGGCAAAGGAAAAAGTTGTTCAGTTTTGCCTCAGGAATCCCCCATTTCCGGCTCCTACACCTTTTACGTTACACCCTGTATACTTATAAGTATACACGGTGTCCCAGAACTACCTCAAGAGCCGAAAAGGGGTGATGACTGAGATGATTCTGAACACCTTTTTCTTTTGGGAAAATGTTGTTTGAAGCTTCGTTTTTAAATGGTTAACGAAAAACACTGAGCAGTCAGAGCGTGCGTAGAGCCCGCGCACAGTGGGCCAGATCGAAGAATTAGCTGTTCATTTGGCAAAAAATCAGATTCCTCATAGCGATATTTGACGAATGTATATTGTTTTCCAAATGTTCATCACATTAAAAAATGATGAAATTAATGGGGTTTATTAAAAATTGTGGTTAAAACAAGCATTTAAAAATCACACTTTTATAAATACCATTTTTCACTGAAAAAATTACTTTTCTTCATACTGGTGCCCTGGAAAACCTATTAAACATTACTTACCCATTTTATTTAGGAACAGCATACGTCTATATTGTGAACGCACCTGAAATTAAAAATTATTGTTCTTAATTTATTTTAAAAAGATAATAGTCAGGGAACTAAAGGCAATCATCAAATTTTTTCACCTTTGACAAGAGATATGTAGATATGTAAAATATATCTTTAAAGTTTTACAGAGTAATGCGTTCTATCAAAGTGGAATATTTGCGGCGTTAATTTCTCTATAAAATCATGCAAGATTCACTTCCTCCTTCGTCCCACCCGATAAATTATTATTGTTTGAAGCGTCGCGTGACACGCACTTCAGCGACGAGTTGCGTCGCGCGAGACGCAATAACCGGCACGCTATACGTTTTCCATTAGCGTTAATGTATGTATACATCTGCTTTTTTACTTTCGCAGCATTTCGTTTACCACTTATACATATATAAGGAAGAACAAGCTGCATAAGTCAACTCCTCAGAAGAAAAATTTTGTACAAGGGGTTCGATGCTTCTTCTTTTGGAACTTATTGAAAGATTGCTGAATTATTAAACGGATAACCTTTGTGTATTAGAATTAGCCGAACTTGCGAATGGAATATTTGCTAACACTGTATTTGGGTATACAAAATCATTTTGTAACCACACCTGATTCTGTTTAAAAAACCTTGATTCCGTATAGTTAGTTTTCGTCCATCTTTTTTTAAAATAGTGGCAAATACTTTT
The DNA here is from genome assembly GCA_023838395.1 of Holcopasites calliopsidis. Lineage (NCBI taxonomy): Eukaryota > Metazoa > Arthropoda > Insecta > Hymenoptera > Apidae > Holcopasites > Holcopasites calliopsidis. The sequence continues at coordinate 218,676 of JALHAQ010000018.1, read as the reverse complement.
AATTTTTTCCCTCAATTCTTTAACACACGTTATTGTATACATCCGATATTTTTGTATCCTCAATTTCGGCGGAAAGCCGCAAAAGTGGTAAAAAAACATACACGTTCTGATATTTTTAATGATGAAATTGAAAGACTAGTGTTAAAAGAGGACCTCCAAGGCGATGATGATTCTTTATAGATAATAAATTTTAGTTAGATAAATTAATTATTCTATTGATTTTTGTTTATTGATAGATAAACAATAAATAAAAAATTTAATAATAAAATATAATAAAAATAACAATGACTTTTTTCTTTGTAAGCCGAAAATCCACATGGTTCATTTATTATATTCACTAACTTTCTAAAATATAAAGCTTATTTTTATTTGAATATATTTAATTTTTCTAATAACAAAGTAGTCACACATTCTTCTTATATGATTAAATGTAATAAAATTCATTGATTCAAGAATTATGAACTATTCTACTTGTTTCAAAAGACTGAACAGCTAGTTTTTATTTATTGTTCATTATTCATATGTCATCACGATTTTTCAGGCATTTCTGATGTTCTGACAAAAAATGTTTTCAACGAAAAATTAATCAGCGCTGATTATGAAATATGAAAAATCAAAAGATTTTTTTTTTCAATAAAACATTTAGGTCTCCTTGATTTTTTAATCGTCACTATATATTTTTTACTTAATAATGTTATAGCTAACGTCAAGACGAACTCAGCGACCTATATACTGCGACATTTAAGTCTTGAAATAACGTTAAAATAGTTGTGAACAGCTAATTCTTGGATCAGGTCCACTGCGCATCGTACCAGGAAGCGACGTTCGACCTGCGCCTCGAACAAAACGCGCTGGTATAGCACAGAGCAAAAATTAACATCGAATTATTCATTATTCATGAATGGAAATGAACTAAAATACAAACGAAAACAGTTTTTCCTTGTCAGTTTAACAAAAAGGAAGTAGAATCGACTGACTAACGATTCTATCAAGTACAACGTATGTTACATGTTAAACAATTCACCAACAATTGGAATTAGACTTACTTGTTTCTCCAGAAATGAACCTGAAAAAAAAGTCCGTGCAGAATTGTCCTCAATCTTGAAAATCGAGGTCAACATTTTTTTGTTGCCCTTTCGGTTTTTACTCACCATAAGGGTGAAAATTGCTAAAGGAACTATGGATCGCAACTTAATCGTTTTCTTGAAAAATAATGTTAAATGTACCGTTAGATAGCACGGGTTGGAGCGAGCATTCTACTTAGAAATTGTATCTGACCGCATGACATTGCAGTGAGAATACATATATCTTGTCTGTGCTACTTTATTCTATTCAAGGAGTTACGCCACTTTGCCAGGGTCAAAAATAACATTCCTTTTAAAAGCTTATTACTGCAAAACTATTAATACGATTAAAATGATCTCTTCTTTGTTAGACAGTGCGTACCTTGCTTAAATAGTTAAAAAACTGTCATATCTAAAACAACAAACTTGACGTATATCCTGGATGTATCGCCCATGGCTTTTTATTTTATTAACTAGTTTTTGAGTTACAAATGCAAACATGAAAAAAAGGAATGATGGGCCAACTTCAACACTCTTGCACACAGCATTTCAAGGTCATCGCGAAGTCAAAAGAATTTCAGTACAATCATTTCCTCTCAGCACTATGGCACATCTTCTAGTATCTTGTATACCTTTCGAAATATTTAGCCGTTCGAAGATAAACCGGACACATTGTTGGGGAAAGGCGGAATAAAAGAAACATTTCTGTTTGGGACAAAATGACAAACAATTTAAAGAACAATTCCACCTTTGATTGGTAATATTAGAAAGACCAATTGTCTTGCAATAACAATACATAGTTGTAATAGGGCAATCTCTGTAGTTAGTTGCACCATATTTTACTTTTCAAAGCAATAAATTGGTTGTGTTGGGAGCGCAATAAAACAAGGTACTATTAAAATTATTTCTTTAATAATTATTATTTCCGTAGGTATCATAGTCACAGTATTATCGACGTATTTCTTAAGTTTCATAAATACCACAGTATCGGCGAAAGTTTTATTTAATTTGGATTTATTTCAGCTTATTCGGAGAAGTATGCGATGTTTGAGATCTTTAAGGATAAAATAAGATTATATTTATCTTGGATAATGTTAAAGATTTGGTTGGACAATTCGTGGAGAAGATTCTCTGTATAAATTATGCTGTCCCTTTCATAAATATGACAATAAAATTGAAAATCTATTCTTTGCACTTATAATATTAAACAAGAAATGTCTAACGTTTCACATTACTGTTCTTCTATAAATATCTGACGAAATGTGCTAATTAAAATATCAGTCAACAGTAACCTTTTGAGAAAACATTAAATATTTTATTTTGAAGTACGGAAAAATTCAACTGTGCACCACCGCTATCTCGAAAGTTCCAACGACTTGAAGTTAAATGCAGCTAGGCACGTATTAGCTACAAAGTAAAAATACTGTCTTTGTGAAAAAAGTCTTTCACCCCATGTTCACGATCTTTGTTGGGAAAGGGTTAAGCAAAAGGCAGGCATCTATTTGCATCGAGAATGAAGTCTCCTGTAAGGAATGCGGGTCTGATTGGTCAGATTCTACTAGAACCGAATTCGAACCAATTAGATATCTGCATCCATCACGTATATCGCCAAAGAAAGTGTACGTAACTTATGAGGCTCAAGCTTGCGACGTCATACGTGGAGAGCACTGCGTGCCTGTCTTACCACTGCGCTGTCTCAGGGGACTTCATGCTGGACGCAAATAGTACCCTAGGTTTATAACTTATAAATTATACATTATTATTATATATATTATAAATTATAAATTAATCAACACGCATATACATTGAATAAAATAATACACTGTTTGGCCTCGTCAAATAGCCGAACCTGATTTAACCTGTCAATAGCCGCGAGGAATGTATATTACGTAACAGGCTTTGAAGCGTGTTACCGCTGTCCAAACGATCCCCGCCTATGTGCAACGGCGAACGTCATAAAAATTAAACCGGACCCCCATCAAAGTCGCCGAATTATTCATAACCTATCGAACAAAGCTATTTCTACAAGTAAAATATTCATGATTCGCCATAGGATTTCGAAGCAATACCTCCACAGACGGTAGACAGGTTTCAGCAGCGTTACGAGCGCGTTGCTGACATGCCTGCTTCGCACACATTTTGTCCGTTCGGCCCTTGATTGAAAGTCAACTGGGACATTTGATTGCATACACATAGAAGAACAATGCAACGATTATATCGCTGTGAGCGAATTCTTGTTGCGGGAATTGAGCAGTATTTTTAGCAGATATAGTTTAGACTGATTGTATATCGATTATATATTTCGGAGATTAGCCCAAGCTTTAGAAAAACATTTTTTTGTACGGATTTGTTTTAGGTTATCTTTGTTATGCAGTGCAGAAATACTTCGTTCAGCTTCGACCGCTTTAAAATCACAGTTAGCAGCACAAGTTCACTTTTCTGTTAATCTTACACACTATACATTAAACTTATTCCACTGTTAGCGAAATACAACACAATTCACAGTAGCTTTGAAATAAAATGCTGAATCTATCAGGTTCAGTGCAATAAACAAATACATATTAGAACCAATTCACCGCGGAATGAAAACAGCATGAACTTATCTGACAACTTAATTGAACGTTGACGACAGACCAGTTATTTCATGTAGTAGACCGGACGGACGTGTCTATCGTCGACTGGACACGTCTTAATCGGGACGATCAGAAAGGACATGCAGAGATGGAGGATTCGGCATACCTGGGAGGGAGCAACGGACGCGTGGGCAATTATCGTTGAACTGGTGTCAGGTGCGAGAACGAGTATCGAAACGAAGGTGCTATCTCGATGAAGCGCGGCATTTCCATGACGGCGTCAATGAGTCGAGAACGATCGCGGCTATTCCATTTTCCATTCGAGTAGATCCGCTCATCTGATCAATAGTTACACCGGAGACACGCCCGGCGCTCGCCGCGATAACTCGGCCACGCCAGCGGGTCGACGCTAGCAGATGCAAAATCATTTCGCGACATTATCGACCGTCGGCCAGACTAGATAATGGTTATCAGTGCTATTTCGCAGATTTAATGGGCCACCTGGAACGATCGCGCGAAACTGTAGAAATCTCGCGGACAATCGGTTGACTATCGAGAAGCTCGGTAGTTTGTTTGCGTCCGCGTTATCTCACGAGTTTCTATCCCAAGTCGAACAGCCGCGGAAGTTGTACGTATTAAGAATTTAATACGTTGTACGTGTTAAGAATTTAAGAAAAGAGTTCTTCGCCAGTGATCGAAGGATTATGGTACCAGCCGTGGGTACGCGTGATGTAGCCAATGCTCGCGGCTTTATCACTCGTTCCGTCTCGTTACGCTTCCAACGAATCAAGCCCTGCGGCATTCATTAGCCGTTCGAACAGCAGCGCGCGAATAATTGATGGAGCCTAGAGATTGGCACATATTACATGTGATATTTGGGCTGTTGTGTGCCAGGGTTCGTTCAGCGATCACGAGTTGTCGGCGATTTCGGGTGCAGCGGAGGCAGGCTGAAGCAGCTCAACTAGCTAAAACGTTCGGAACGTCTTCTAGTTTTCAGAAATTGGGCAAACTTTGGCAATTATACAGGGAGTAATGTGTGGCGTGATTGTGGACGGGTGATTGCAGGCTGAGAGTAAGTCGTAAATGTGCGATAGCTGTTTCGTGCTATTGCAGAGAAATGGCAAAACTTTTCTGGAGAAAAAGTATCGTAAATTGCGGAAGCTGTTCTTTTTTAAACCAGGTTGGTATATTTAGGGTTCTGCAGAATGTGGGAAATATTGTTGGACGATGAAAATGAGTTTGAGCAATTTTTCAGTAGGCTTTTCAGGATATCGTTGCTTTAACGTATGGTGGCCCGTGCGACGACGGCACGGTGTCACATAAAATAAACACGTGTGGACCACAACTCTCCAGCGATGCGTTAAAATTTGCACGCTGGATGAGGGTACCGATTTCGGCGATGGTTGTCAGAAAACGGCTCTTGAGATCCGTTTCCAGGACAGTCGTGGCACGCAAACAACGACTACAATCGATTTCTGGACGTTACACGAGCAACAGCGATTACGTGTCACGAGACGTATCGAATAATTGAACAATAAATTGATTTTCCGAAATAAACGTGAGATTCTCCCGATCCCCACAAACGCTTGATTTACAAACATTGATTTCAACGTTGCTTTCCGGAAAAATAGATACACAGAGTGTTCTGCTACTGAACGTGAATATTTTAAGGGGTGGTTCTATGGGCCAATATAAATCGAAAATCAAGAATAGCGATCTTACGTTCAAGGCTTTGTTTGCAAGATATGGATGTTTTAAAAAAACACGCCTGTAGACAGGCAATCTGACGCTCGCCGGAGCGAGTCAGAGGGCTTCGCTCAGTGGTACTCATTGACTACATGCAACGGCTACTTATCGACGTCGTAACACCGTGACCTACTTTACCCTATGACCCAACAATGCGTTCTTGTGAGAAAAATACACATCTCATGCTGTATGGCGTTCAACTAGCTTACTTGTAAAAATCCACATGGGCAAATCGAAATCCGCCCGATGGGATTCTCAAGAATAGAGGGTGGACGCTCCCCATTATGCACAATTTTTTCACACGCATTTTACCCCTCGCTTCGCCGTAACACAGGAGCATGCCTGTTTACTCAATAAATGTAAATTGTCTGCCGCCCATTGTCCCACACCACACGCGTGCACAAAATTTAAATGATTTAAATAAAAACTAAGTGAAAGAGAATTAAAATAAAGTTATAAGTTAAACTAGCACTAACCCTACACTAAAAATAACATTAAACTTAAAAATAAAATTAGCATACGAACTAAAAAAGACTGAAACTATGAATAGTAATAAAAATAAAAGGATAATTGAAACTTTAAAAAAGCTTAAGCTGGATGCAAAATAAGCTACAGAAATATTTCCCGTGACTGCGATTCGTTTTCGTTAGTGACTGCGACCGAACTGAAACTTTTGAGAAAACCTTTGTGAGAAAATGCCGAACGTGACGCAATTTTTGGGACTTATGTTCTCATCGTTTTCTTGTAGCTTTATTCATCCGTGGACATGTGCTTCCGAATTGTTGAAAAGTTAGTCTACTTCACTCTCGAAGGGTTCATGGCCTTTTCAGCTTGCTTTTCACGTTTAAGACCCATTTGGTTCTTCTTGCATAGCTTTAGAGGCACATGTGGCAGCCAGACTCGTTTAAGCGCAGGAGATTCAAGCGCCGTGGCACGCCGCAAGTGATTTCCGTTTAACCTGCGTCTGGTACAACTTTTCGCCCGTTACACAATCCTACCCGTAACATTCTACATTTTTTTAAAGTCAATTCTTCTAGCGAAACAGCCAAGACCCACAGTGGTATATTTTAATTTTCTTAAACCATCGAGAGCATTAAGGAGAATGAACATAATGTTAAATAACATTCATAATACCATGCCATGCCTAGGAGGGACCAGGGTGTAAGATTTCACTCCTATTCACAACCTCCACTGGTATGTCCCATTTTTAACATTATCATTAACGTCAAATTAGTCGAATATCGCGCAAAGTAGGAAACTCAATTTTTACATTCCAATTTCTTGATGTTTTCAATAGATGCACCGAGTTTAAAACTACTATCACCATGATTCCTGTAGGATTCGACGTGAAGCTGTGCGTCCGCGAATGTTAATTCCACATTGTGCGATTTAAATAAAACAGAAACTGTTATTACATTTCCAAACTTACTGTTCCGTCGCACGGAACAATGCGCGTGGAAATTTTGGTACGGTTTATGGTACGTACTGCGGAAAAAGGATTATTTTTTAGGGAGAGAATTTCGCTCAAATTGCTCGCCGTCTGCAAGCAATTTATTTCACGTGGGAGCAAAACGTTACCACTTAAATTACTCTCGCCATCCTCAATAATCGACAAATACCATAAACCTGGATTTCCAAAGGGTCCCGACCATATTGTAACGGTACGCGACGCCGACTCGCGGGACCTAGATGAATTTTCCACCGCGGCCAAAATTTCCAGAACCCTCGCGGTTCCAGGTAGCGCCCCACTTCTTCCGGGAAATACCGCGCTTCGGGCGCACCGGAAGAGTAGTGGACCTGGTACCTGTATGCTGATTGGCAAAAATTACCGTTCCGTTTGACTAATCAGCGTACAGAAGGGAGGAAGTTGTCGACGGACTTCCTGCCAAGAACAGAACGTCTTCGACGCGCGAGAAGGAAGGATCGAACGCGATCACGAAAGAGAACTTCTTCGACACGCGAAAAGTAAAGATCGAACGCGATCACACGACATTGTCACCCGAGAGCATCTTCGGCTCAAATTGGAAACGCCAGAGGTCTATTCGACGCGGGACCTAATTCTACCATTGGAATCGGCAGCACTTCGCTGACTTTTAAACAACTGCTCAATATTAATTTGGCGGGCAGTGTCGCGAATAAACGTTGCACCCCTAAAGGTGTCCAGGGACTTACACCCCCTGGTAGGACTAATCCACGCAGCGGCGCTCGCGACGTATCGTGTTCGAAGACGACGAGGCACGATACAATTCACTTACAGAGAAATTATAAAGTGGAGCTTGCAGACAAGGGAATTTACTCATTTAAGACCGTTCACGTCGAGCAATGATCATTTGTTCCACGGAATAAATGTTGATGAGGTAAAATTGTAGACCATCGTCGGATGACCACCGGCGAGGGGGCATGGCTTACGTCAGGGCTCTTTTCTGGGCCCGCGCCGGCCACGAACCCTTCGAGAACGAACTAGCGTGGAGCTGTCTGGCTTTTTAACCATTCCGGAACACGTGTTCGCTCATGAATAGAGCTAGAAGGAAACATTTTCGGCATTTTCTCGAAAGCGTTTTCTCAAGAGTTTCAGTTCGGTAGCAGTCACTAACGAAAACGGACTGCAGTCACGGGAAATATTTCTGTAGCTTACTTTGCATCCAATTTAAGCTTCTTTAAAATTTCAATCATCCTTTTATTTTTATTATTATTCACAGGTTCAGTCTCTTTTAGTTCGCATGTTAATTTTATTTTTACAGTTAGTGTTATTTTTAGTGTAGTGTTAGTGCTAGTTCAATTTGTAATTTTATTTAATTCACTTTCACTTAATTTTCGAATGGCCAGAATCGGTAGAATAACCCAGTGATAGTTGCCGTGCGGGTAGTAAGTTTTGTCAAATAAAGTGAGCTCGCTGACCTGGCCGTAACATCAGCTGTCTTGCATTGCGGGATACCTACTTGCAATGGTCAGGATCGGTAGGATGACTCAGTGATCCATTTTCGTCGAAGCAGGTTCATTTATGGATGCATGGGTGAGACTAATTTGAATCTTCTGTCAATCTTTTTTCATTTAACGCGGGCTGCAATTGATAGGTTTATTAGTCAATCGATTAATTGATTCTACACGAATAACGACTAATTAGTTTATTCCTTCTTGAGGAATAACGAATAATTTAATATTGTTCTTAATTTGTTTATACCTTATTCGATATAACTTTTGGCAAACGCCTCCTATTACACTGAGCGACTTGTTTACATTCACGGTCTCGGCCGAGCGTCGAGCTCGAACACAACACTCCCGCGGCTTTGTGCGGGCTCTACGCGCGCTCTGATTCGTCAATATTTTTCGTTAACTATTTAAAAACGAAGCCTTAAACAACATTTTCGCAAAGGAAAAAGGTGTTCAGAGTCACCTCAGCTATCACCCCTCTTCGGTTCTATGGGGAGTCCTGGACACCCTGTAGAACCATCCCTTAAAGTAATCACGTTCAGTAGCAGAACACCCTTCAATTTCTTGATATTGCAAAACCATCGAAGTTTTTGTTAAATGGAGCTACATATTTTTGATATGGCGATACGATAGCTAAGGTAAAGGCGAGTCCAACGATCTAGGATGTTATCACCTTCACGTGACCTTAAGTACGAAAAATTCACAAGACTTGGATTATTGATGCGAATGGTGAAGTAACTGGGATTACATGATTAATGAGGGAAAATTTATTTTAAAGTATTGAGGAAAACAGTGCAACATGAGTTTCTGAGAGGTAGAAGTAATAACAAGTCTTTCTTATCTTTCTTTCCTTCTTTAATATTAGTAGACACGTTTCCAGTAGCCTGTATCAACACTGCTCATCGAGTTGAATTGCAAGCATTGATACATTTCTTTCTTCCTTCGTTTACTACAATCAGTTTAGAATTTCACTTTGATGCATTCGTGTTTACTAATATTAAGCAAGGAAGGAAACATAATAATATTTCATCCTTTTTCAATCTTCATGTTGCACTGTTTTCATCGATATTTTAAAATAAATTTTTTGTCGCTAATCATCTAATCACAATTATTTCACCATTTATATCAATAATCCCAGTTTTACGAATTTTTCGTACTCAAGGTCCGGTGAAGGTCATAATATCATAGGTCGTTGGACTCGCCTTGTCCTTAGCTATAATATCGACCATGACTCTACTGCAATCGTACAGTGACTATTACGCTTTACTTTTAGAAAGTTTATTGGTTGATACTATTGTTTTTTGTTGAGTGATGTCACAAAATGTTTGCCAATAAAAAATGGTAAATTAAGGAAATTCCTGACATATTAAACTAGCTTTTGGTGTAATATAAGTAATAAGTTCTATACCTTATTACTTATTATGTTTATAATTTAAACCCAAACGCATTCGTTTTGGAAAGCGATTGAATCGAAGTACAGAAACTCTACTACCAATTTAGGTTAACAGACAAGGCATCGACTAACAACAAAGGATCCACCCAGAGTGTCGCCTCTTGTATTCCTACTCTTTGTCATTATACGATGTGCATAAAAGATAACTAAAGTGCGAAAAATAATACTTATGATTCCTGTAATTTTAAGCATGAAAACTAAAATGCATCAAACTGAAAGGCTCCGTTTTGGTTGATAATTGAATAGGAAAATCTGTTTAACAAATAGATGGTAATCAGAATAAGAGTGGACTACAATTTCTTACACAAAGCAGGCGGCTTATTATACATTTGAATGGGCATTTTTATTAAAAAGCAGGTTTTACCAAGTTATTATCAGAAACCTTTGCTAGAAAAGTATTAATTACATGAACCGTTTATTTTGAATGTTGTGTAAGTCCTTTAAAAAAATGAGGAAATGATATAAATAAAAAGTTCACATTATAATATATGGAAATTTGTCCTTTTCTAAATTAAAAGAAAGTTGGACTTACACCACTTTTAAAATGAACGGTCCATGTACTTGTTACACTTATCTGTACGGATTTATCATAAAACTGTTAAAATTGTACAATCTAATAGAAAGTACAATCTACTGAAACGACGTGGTGTCACTTGCAATAAAATTACTGTAATAAACCGAATACAATAGCATTCGAGACAGCAACGAAAACGAGATAAGTGGGCTAGTAACGAGAATTGAAACCGATCGTGTTTGGTGTGCTTCGATTGTTATCATAACCACTTGATTGAGCATACTAAAATTATTGTAACCAACTCTACATAACATTTAATACCTGTCAACGTCCATTCGTGTATTCTCGAAACAATGCTCTCCCTCGGCTACCATTTGCAAATTTTACACATATATTGCGCACTCGACAGCCAATAACCAAATCGTCCGTGTAGCTTTTAGAAATCCGATATCACTGTAAACTATGGTGCAGCTCATTTGTTTTAGTTACTTAGCTTCTTGGTAGAAAACAACTTTGCGAGTAAACTGTATTATACAAATTTATCTTGGTTGCATTATGCCAATAATACTTTTTGCTTTCTTTCACTCCGAACACGTGAATATGTAAATGAAAGAAACTCTCTAATGGCAGGGAAGCAGGGAAAAAGCAATTTTATTAAAGTCGAAGATTTGTATTACTATTAACGGATATCTGCATCTTCAATGATGTGTAATGCTGACAAATTACAGGGTGATTCGCCCGCCAGGAGACTTGAAAGAAGTGCTGCCTCCTAAACGCCTGGAACTCTTATCCCATGCAACTCCATGGAAAAATTACGGGCAACATATTTTGTCCTTTTCTGTTCCACGCTATCATTTGGCATGACTCTGTCGATCGCCAGTTATTTAGGTTACTGCAGAGCGGACGACTAAGTGTTGTTTCCAAGTGAAAGCGAGAAACAGAAAAGGACACAATACGTCGCCCGAAATTTTTACATGGGACTGCAAGGGATAAGAGTTCCAGACGTTTAGGCGACGGCACTTCTTTCAAGTCTCCTGGCGGGCAAATCACCCTGTAAAAATTACAGGGGAATGGATGAGTGATCGATGATATTTTGGGTAAAATGGTCCTGTAAAGTTATACAATTGAAGATGCATTCAAGTGAATTGTAATGCAATCAGTACTTTAATCGCGACAAAGTAAGTTCTTATATTTATTATTCACATATTTATAATAATTCCTTCTATTTGAAAAATTAACGGCGACATACAGTAAAACTTCACTAAACAATTCTTCTTCTTATTATTGTTATGCAAGATGTTCGCCAAAATGTTCTTTAAGGCTTCGTTTTTTAATTATTAACGAAAACCCTGACCTACTACAGCGCGCTCAGTTGAGAGAAGAACGTGATACGGTCAACAGTGTCACGCGCCTTGAACACTTGCGCGGCTGAGCGCGTGCTCTGATTAGTCAGTGTTTTTCATTAATAATTCAAACACGAAGCTTTTAACCACCATTTTGGCAAAGGAAAAAGTTGTTTAGGATTATCCCTTAAATTTTTGCATAAGCTAGCGAAACGCCTTGTATTATCAATAGTACGTAAAATTAACAACTATGATTTTCATTTAAATACGTTCCCTTAAAAATAGGTATGCACTATAATAAACGGCATCCCGGAAACTGAAACCGTTAGATTGCCATAGTTAAAAACTGGGTTCAAAGCTCGTAGTCGCTACTTTAAATAGACGTGCCGCGCGAAACAGGGAGAAACATTATCAATTCGCGTAATGAACACAAATGGACGGTTGCTTTCGTTAATAGAAAATATCGCCGGTTTCGCTAACACATACCGGCGCAGCCATAATTTACGATCGAGAATCGGTTGATAATCGTTTAAATGGTGATTAAACAAAAAGCTCGGGGACCGGTCGACGGAACTCGGCGTGGCGCGCGAATAAATTGAACGAGGTCCCGTCGACGTGCGGACGCATTCATTCACAGCCAAATTACATGCTCGTTCGTCGAATAATCAGTGTTTCCAGTTGTCCGTGACACCGTTAAAGCGTCGCATTTTACTGAAGCCTCAACGGAGAAATAATTGACGCGCGAGCGCGTTTCTCTATGAATTTATTAACAGTCTGGAACGGCGCAGCGCACGTGGCCGCTCTTCCACGTAGACGGGATATACGTTTTCGCAGCCAACTAAAATTATATCGCAGTAACAAGTCATATATTGTCCGGGGAAATGAGATCGCACCGTGGGCTCCCAGGTGACGACGGTAATGAAAGAAATTTATTGAGATGAATGAGCGCGAACGTTCACCGGATGTCCATTACAATTGCACGTATCGTACACCGACGAATGGTAAGCATCGTCGCTTTAAAAATTGCGTTCCGTGAATCTGCTCGGCCATGTTGCAACGATGGGGAAAATTCTGGTTGCATTCTTCTACATTTGCCTACGCTCTGTCTTACTTCTTCTTGTAAGATGCAACCACGACGATGGGGTGGAAAGAAAGGAAAGGGCGAGAAAGTTCTGTACATCAGTAGGGTTGGTTAGGTTAGGGTTGGTTTGGTTAATCAATGCAATAGGTTAGGGTTGGTTCTTGTTTGTTTAAAGTGGTCGACTATGTGTATTTTTAATCGCCCCCAGGCAAGCCTATGAATTTGATCAATTTGGAGCTGATGGTGATAAATGTGCTTTTAGTAAAAATACTAAATCTAAAAGTACAAAATGTACTCAGAGAAGTACATATTGATAATGGTTATGACGGAATTATACGTATATGATCGCGTATACGTGTGTAAGGAAAAATTATTTTATTGCAAAATTATTCGAACTAAAAAAAAACATTCGAAAAACGGTTGAAGAAGGGTAAACTGTCTACTTGAAAAAAAATAGACAAACCGTTAAACTGTAAATATCACTTACAAATAATTTTATAACAAAATAACCGTTAAATTAACTGTTTTGTAATAAAACAAACCGTTAAACTATAAATATCACTTAAAACTTATTTTATAATAAAATAATTGTTTTAAGTGATATTTAAAACTTATTTTATAATAAAATAATTGTTTTAAGTGATATTTACAGTATAACGGTTTGTCTATTATTTTTCAAGCAGATACTTCAATTCAGAATATTCTGCTAATTTACTGTACTCTATTTGACTGTTCGTGGAACAGTGAATCTTTTCTCAGAAGCTCCTCAAAATCTCTGTTCAGTCTCCGGTAGGACTATATGCCTGATCGAGTAATTGGGAAGGGGTACTTGCTAATCAGGTTTCCATTTGCCTAATCACCGCCTACTCCATACGCTCTTAGCGTGCTATTTTTCAGAGCGGCGAGGTGATTAGATAGGGGGAAGGTCCGCCGGAGTAGGGTTGGCAACGCAGCGGAATTTTCTCAAGGACCGTTACTTTTTGCCTGCGTGGTCACCAACCTTGGGATAGCTGCTAGCCTTGGGACCACGGGCCGTTCGGAAATCCGCAGTTTATGGTTACTGCAATTTGCTATTGAGGTCGTATTAGGAAACTACTAATAAACAACACTGTGCAAATTGTAGAAACAACTTTCTCAAAAATAGCTAGATGGCTTGCAAACCATAAACCGAGCTAGCCGTTTGCACAAAAATCTTTCCGTTTATTGCTACAGCTCGCCGCTACAGACATAAAGTTATAGCTTGTTGAATGTAATGTGGTGGGGATGAAGCTAGTTAATCGAGGTTCCACTATACTTGTACATATACAGGGTGTAACGTAAAAGGTGTAGGAGCCGGAAATGGGGGATTCCTGAGGCGAAACTGAACAACTTTTTCCTGTGCCAATATGTCGGCTGAGGCTTTGTTTTTGAATTGTTAACGAAAAACACTGGCCATTCAGAGCGCGCGTAGAGCCCGCGCTCAGGGACGGTCCACGGCGCGGCGTGCTAGGTAGCGACGTTCGACCGGCGCCCCGAACTGTACGTGCCGGTATAGCATGGAGCAAAAATTAACATTGAATTATTCATTATTAATTAATGGAAATTAACTAAAATATAAATGAAATTAATTTGCCGTTATCAATCGAACAAAAAAGTATTAGAACGGACTCACTAACGTGTCTATCCACTACGACGTATGTTAAATTTTAAACAATTCGCCAACAATTAAAATTAGACTTACCCGTTTCTCCAAAAATGAACCTGCTTCGACGAAAATAGGTCACTCTGTCACTCTATTTGACAAAACCTACTACCTGCACGGCAACTATCACTGGGTTATTCTACCGATCCTGGCCACTCGAAGAACAAACACATGGTGCACAAGGGCCGATGTCTCGGTTGGAACAGTGAAAGAACTTCGCTTCACAAAATTTCCATCATTGCACGATCACTGTCACTTTGCTCTTCAAGATTTGAATTTACGAAATAAGTTGTTCCCACGTATGAATAATTGGTTGCCCTGAAAGGGGCCAATTGTTTTTAACTTTGAAGGGGCTGGATACGGCCGCTGCTACTACCGAGTACACTTTTCCACGTTCGGCAATTTCGTTGTCTTGTTCCCGAGCAGGCAGTAATTGATAAGCTTTGCGTTTTAGAAGTTAACTCTTATTTTATTCAAAGTAAAAACAGCAATTGCAGTACCGGAGAGATCTTTACTGTTGGGCATTCGGACTGATTCTGTCGTGAGAAATTGTGACGCGGTTTGCAACGGTGGACAAGGGGTAGTTGGAAAAATGTTATACGGGAGAGTTGCGGGTCGCCAGGGGAGAAGCGGTTTATGGTGAAAAGGCCCTTGAGGCCCACGTGCTAACCAGCAGATTTTTTCGGTTCCCAGGAAACTCGGCCGTGATGAACTTAGTGAAGACATTTTCCAGTCGCCGGAAAAGGTATAGCATTACAAAGGATGTAGTAAAAGACATCTAACAGTGTCTTGAACTGTCCGCAGCGCTTTCCCAGCGACTAGAAAGTGTCTTCATTAAATTCGCCACGGCCGTGGTTCCTGGGAACCGAAAAACTCTGCTGGCCAGCACGTGGGCCTCAAGGGCCTTTTCACCATAAAGCACGCTCCCCGCGACGACCCGTAACTCTCCCTTATAACATTCTTCGAACAGCCTTTTGTCCACCGTTGCAAAGCGCGTCACAATTTCTCAAGCCAGAATTAGTTCGAACGCCCAGCAGTAAAGATCTCTCCGAAACTGTAATTACTGTTTTTACTTTGAATAAAATAGGAGTTAACTTCTAAGATGCAAAGCTCGTGAGTACTGCCCGCCTGGGAACAAGACAACAAAATTGCCGAACATGGAAAAGTGTATTTAGCAGTAGCATCGGCCATATCGAGCCCTTTTAAAGTTAAAGACAATCGGCTCCTTTCGGGGCAACCAATTATTCATACGTGGGAACAACTTACTCCGTAAATTCAAATCTTTAAGAACAAAGTGACAGTGATCGTGCAATGATGGAGATTTTGTGAAACGAAGTTCTTTCGCTGTTCCAACCGAGAGACATCGGCTCTTGTGCACCATGTGTTTGTTCTTCGAGCGGCCAGGATCGGTAGAATAACCCAGTGATAGTTGCCGTGCAGGTAGTAGGTTTTGTCAAATAAAGTGAGTTCGCTGACCTGGCCGTAACATCAGCTGTCTTGCACTACGGGATACCTACTTGCAATGGTCAGGAGCGGTAGGATGACACAGTGACCTATTTTCGTCGAAGCAGGTTCATTTTTGGAGAAACGGGTAAGTCTAATTTTAGTTGTTGGCGAATTGTTTAAAATTTAACGTACGTTGTACTGGACAGACAAGTTAGTTAGTCCGTTCTAATACTTTTTTGTTCAATTGATAACGGCAAATTAATTTCATTTATATTTTAGTTAATTTCCATTCATTAATAATGAATAATTCAATGTTAACTTTTGCATCGTGCTATACCGGCGCATACTATTCGGGGCGCCAGTCAAACGTCGCTACCTAGCACGACGCGCCGTGGACCGTCCCTGAGCGCGGGCTCTACGCGCGCTTTGAATGGCCAGTGTTTTTCATTAACAATTCACAAACAAAGCCTCAGCCGACATTTTGGCAAAGGAAAAAGTTGTTCAGTTTCGCCTTAGGAATTGCCTATTTCCGGCTCCTACACCTTTTACGTTACACCCTGTATATTAAAAGATCGTAAGCTCAACACGCGATCATGTCAGAAAACTAGCATGTTAGAAACAATACAGTTCTTACTAGAGAAACGAATTAACAATATATGTATTATCATCATTATATTATCATTTATATCCATGCTAAGTGTCCAAGTCTATTCTAGGTCCACACTGTTCGATCTACTATTTTACTGTGTCCCTATGCGGTTCTTCGCACCCTTAAGTAATAAGTAGGCCTGTACGAGATACCGATATTTCATGACCAGGTTGAGTCGGGAAAAGTCGGGAGAGATCGGTCGGAATTCCGAAACGTTTCGGGATCTCAGCCGATTACAGCCAATTTCGAAACGTCTTGGGCTCTCGAACTCTTTCGGAATCCCGTCCGATCTCGACCGACTTGTCCCGTCTCGACCCGAAGTTCGGGATTCTCGAGATTTCGGGATCTCGCACAGGCCAAGTAACAAGTTGTATTCTCTGTTTAGAAAATAATGGGGATGCGATAAACCAGCTGGACCTCATCATGAGAATAGAAAGTGTCAAATGAACCATGGGTCGCAACTCAACCCTTTTCGTGAAATAATGATGTTGACATTCCATTGATCAGAGACTAATATTTTGATGCTCGTTCCTCTAATAGATGCTACGTCACCCTGCTCCCGACGACCGGCAAGCTAATGCCAGCTGGGGAGGTCATTGATAATCGAGAACGGGCTGACGCGAAAAAACGTCTAGTGGAAGAAGGAGCTCCAGGATATCGCTCTCTAACTCTAACCAATGAAGTTTTAACACCGTTATTTAAAAAAAAAGGTTGAGTTACGAACTTTGACACCTTTTATCCTCATGATCTGTAAAATAGGATAAAAAAATTTTAATTTTAAGTTTCAAGGTCAAGGACAATTTTGCGGAGACATCTTTTCACGAATGTCCACCGCGCGCTGTAGTAGTGATAACATATATTTTTAGATGATCCTATACAAAATGTACAACTATTGTTTCGAGTACAATTAAATTATGAAAGATTATGCACCCCCGAGAAACCAGCTATTTCATATGCAAAATTCTAAATTTGCCTGCGACCTACTTACACCTACATGCAAATCGATTATAATAGAACATATTTGCTATATTGACTTCCAAACTCAAGCGCTTGCAGTCCAGCGAAACATTGTTCCCGAATTAATACGATTTTCTCTGTTTTGGCCCTGAGTGTTGCTTGACAACGTGTACTACCCCCCCCCCCCAACCGATGCAATAACTTTTCAGTTTCAATCGTAGCCATTCGAGGGTTGTTCTTATATCGATCGTGAAACCTTCGAACACGTTCCATAATGTCATCGTTACACTTTGACGCTTATGTTTGGCGTTACGGCATCGCTATGGCAACTCGATGTACCGTTCTAGGGCTTTGAATTTGCGTTCATTCGTGGTGCTTACGATTTCCTGTCCCTAACCGGGCTAATCGACTCGTGCTCGCAATACACCGGTGCCTGATAGCTCGTTAATCGGTTAATCAATTAGAAAATCGGTAACACGCGCGTGTAACGCGTGCACGTGTGTAGAATCGTGAGAGATTAAACATAAGGGTGCGAAAGCAGGACATCACTTCAGACATTATCTTATTCAGGGGTTCGGATTTTAATCAAGCCTTTCTTTCGGGAAATGAGCTAAAAATTAATGCGTTTGAATTATTGCATTTTTAAATGAAGATTTCATCAAGCACTCGTAAAACGCATGTAGGGAGGCATTGGATATGAAAATGGTTTTCAAGAAATCATTTGGCACGTTTAAAATATTGGCAAGCTGGATGACCAGACAACCCGTCTTTCGTAATTGACAGTTTGAGATGTGTTAGATGGTGGACGGCGAGAAGTAAAACGAAGAGGAAAAGGTTTGTCACGTTACACGAAATGATAATTTATTAATTAGTCTTCATATCGACTTCTTAGACGAATTGTTGCCAGGAGACTTTCGCAAGAATCAAAGAAACATTTCGCTTACTTTATTTATATCTTTCATTCTTCTGTGTTATTTTTATGTTTTTCTTTCTGCTTAGTAAGAAGTAGTAGGTCGACGTTTTAACGAAGTTTTCTAATTTGTACTTCTTGTAACACCCCTGACACTCTGCACAATCTAGAAATTCATTTCTCAATTGATAGAAGTTTGTAATGATGCATCATTAGCGCGATGGAACAAGAAACGTGAAACTGGAAGAAGGTGAATGTAAGTTTGATTGCACTTTGCAAGGAATCGGTGATTGTAGCTAGGACTTTTTGCGGTACTTGAGATATACCTCTCGATGGTTTCGCCTTTGCGATGTCAAACACTGTTTCATTCTGAAAAAATATTGAAAAGTTTAATATACAATGTGGGGCTTTTAAAACAGGTCACCTAAAGATATACACGAATGTTAGTTTATGTTCTGTGATTTCTATTAGCGATTATAAGAGCGATATACCAAAACTATTCAGACAATTTATTTTCCATTGCAGTTGGCTTCAAGTAACTTTCGTATAGGTCATTGTGTTCGTCTTAAAACGCTTAATCAGAATCTAAATAATAAGCCAAATCATCCCATTTAAAAATACAGGGTTGCATTTTATATTTCATCTACGACTCCACCTATGAAAAAATTAGTCAGATCGCATTATGTGTCCTTCGAAACCAAGCAAGTTTAGGCTGAACCATTTTTCTCTATCATCAAAATTAAGCGAGTTATTCAAATGACCTGTTTTAAATGCTCCACTCTGTATGCAGTGTGTTCATCTTAACTGGACTCACTGGGAGATCTCGGAAGAAAATGAGGATATAAAAAGATATTTTTGCACAAGGTATTTGGCATCAAGAGGGCATTGCGTGACATAAATAATTTTGCTGTAATTGTAGTGACGGGAGAGATACCTAACTATGTTCATTTTTTTAAATGGAAGCCTGTATTTTTTCACTCATAATATGAGAGCGATTGTCGGGACAAATAAAATGATATGCACCACATCATTCCATGCAGCAGAATTGTCATAAATCTGGTCCGAAGTAGTGTGTTATATGTCACAACTATTACAATAATGTTGATTATTCTGTCATTTCAGCTTCATCTATAATATTTTTGACTTAAAAATAATGCAGATTGAAATGAGTAAAACATTAGTTATTTTTATTCATTTAAGAAAAGGGTAAATATTGACAATAAGGAACGCAGCTCCGATCAGCTTTACCTTGTAATATGTTGTCAAAGACATTATTTTGAACAACTTTTTCCTGTGCATGTTACTGTCACTCGGCTTTAGTTTTCGAGATATTTGCAAAAAGTTTTTGTTAAACTGAAATCACGAGTGTAGGCTTCTGTTTGAGAAAACTCCAAGCTACGTTCTTGTGAAGGTTAATATTAAAAGAATTTATTCTCTGAAAACTAATTCTCCAAAAACTCTTTTAAGAACAATCTTCTGCCAATCTTCATGCACAACAACCCTTTCGTGTTACCGTTGTGTTGACAATGCCGTATCAACCAAACCTCGGCGCGGATCCTATGCGAGTACACTTCATTTGGCGTAAACGGTCGCCTATGTTATAGAAATCAATGTTTTGAACAACTTTCTTCTAGACCTATAACCGACGGTCAGTTTTAGTTTTCACGATATTTGCAAAAAACTATCCTTACCACTACAATGAATTTTATTAGCTTCCCTGACAACCAAGTCAGGTAAGCCAACACGTTGAGTCGGCCACAATCGGGATGAGTTTCGCCGTCGACATGCACCGTCTCATTAAAAGCCTGACGCAGCGTACGTTGTATTGAACTGGCGGCTCACAATTTTGGGGTCTGTGCAAAGAGCACAGACCTTCCGCGGCCGCAAAAGCCATATTGTCAAACCTAACCTGTACCTTGCAATTGGAGTTAGGTTTGGAAGTAGTTGTCGTAACTCCCAAAGAAAACTTGATTCTACATTTTTAGAAAACAATATAAAAAAGTAGAGTACTTTTATCGCCTCTTGCAATTCATATATCGTCTTAGTGATAAAATGAAGCTATTAAAAGAAAACTATACTGAAATAGCCAAAATTGAAGACAGTCGCCAAACTTCGCAATTACCAATAATTTTTGCGAATATCTCGAAAACTAAAGCCGAGCAATTGTAACATGTATAGGTGAAAGTTGTTCAGAACGATATCTTTGACAACGTATTTCAAGATCAAAGTGATTGTTGGATGGCAGCAATTATATTATAAACAGTCCGTAGGTTCGTAATTTCAACGAAGTTAAGCATGGAAATAGTCTACCATAAAAAACATTGTATTTCGGCAGCTAGCTGCAGACGATAAACCGAGCAAATACATTTATTGCGGACAAGGCCGATGCCACTCGCGTACCTGAGGGTCGGGAAAAACCCGAATCCGAAAACCCCCTAAAATTCGCCCCTTCCGCGAGACGTTTTGATACACACCTCCAACTCCTTCCTAACCACCTCCTGCCAATAAACACCTATAGTTCCCAACTACCAATTTTCGAATAACCAAAAATTCCCCTCCTCTTATTTATCGCGCCTAAAACAAATTTTTAGAATGTAAAATATAAGTCAGTAGCATCAATAGTAGTCGAGGAGAAACAACCCCAAAAACTCGAGTCAAACTGACAACCGTCGCACTTCGCAATAGTCGCCGAACCGTTTTCCCTTGTACAAATCTTTGTAAAATTTTGTATAAATATATTAAGTTGCATGTACGACCTGTACATCTGCACTATCATCATTTTGGGAAATCAGTGCACCATTGAGCTTCCCACCTCCCGTTAAACTCAACGTGAGGAATTAACAGTGATTGAAGCTGGACTCTTTATTATGAATATTTACCAAGAAACATCTTAAACGTCCGGTACTAGGAGAAATGCAGCGACATCGAACCAGGATACAACTTTTAATTTCAGATTCTTAGTTCAAAAGGCCAGCATACAATACAGGGTATCCCAGAACTCCCCATAGAGCCGAAAAGGGGTGATAGCTGAGGTGATTCTGACCACCTTTTTCCTTTGCGAAAATGTTGTTTGAGGCTTCGTTTTTAAATGGTTAACGAAAAACATTGACCAATCAGAGCGCGCGTAGAGCCCGCGCTCAGCCGCGGGAGTGTTGTGCTCGAGCTTGACGCTCGGCCGAGGCCGTGAATGTGAACAAGTCGCTCGGTCTAATAAGAGGCGTTTGCCAAAAGTTATATCGAATAAGGTATAAACAAATTAAGAACAATATTAAATTATTCGTTATTCCTCAAGAAGGAATAAACTAATTAGTCGTTATTCGTGTAGAATCAATGAATCGATTGACTAATAAACCTATCAATTGCAGCCCGCGTTAAATTAAAAAAGATTGACAGAAGATTCAAATTAGACTCACCCATGCATCCATAAATGAACCTGCTTCGACGAAAATGGGTCACTGTGTCATCCTACCGATCCTGACCATTGCAAGTAGGTATCCCGCAGTGCAGGACAGCTGATGTTACGGCCAGGTCAGCGAACTCACTTTATTTGACAAAACTTATTGCCTGCACGGCAACGATCACTGGGTTATTCTACCGATCCTGGCCATTCGAAGAACAAACACATGGTGCACAACAACCGATGTCTCGGTTGGAACAGTGAAAGAACTTCGTTTCACAAAATTTCCATCATTGCACGATCACTGTCATTTTACACTTCAAGATTTGAATTTATGAAATCAGTTGTTCCCATTTATGAATAATTGCCACTTATTATCTTTGAAGCGTCTCAACTTGGCTTTTTCTACTGCCAAATACGCTTTTGCACATTCTACAATTTCATCGTCGTGTTCCTGATCGGGTAATCACTCGCGAGCTTCGCGTTTTATAACTTAACTTTTATTTCGTTGAAAGTAAAAACAGCAATTACAGCGTCGGAGAGATATTTACTGCTCGATGTTCGGACTGGTTCTGTCTTGAGAAATTGTGATGCGGTTTGCCACGGTGGATGAAGGCTAGTTCGAAGAATGTTATAAGGGAGAGTTACGGGTTGTCGCGGGGAGCACGCTTTATGGTGAAAAGGCCCTTGAGGCCCACGTGCTGGCCAGCAGAGTTTTCGGTTTCCAGAAAACGCGGTCATGGTGAATTTAGTGAAAACATTTTCCAGTCCCCGGAAAAGGTATAGCATTACAAAGAATGTAATAAAAGATGTAGCATCTCGGAGAATGTAACAGTGTCTTGAACGCTCCGCAGTGCCTTCCCGGCGACTGGAAAATGTCTCCATTAAATTTGCCACGGCCGTGTTTCCTGGGAACCGAAAAACTCTGCTAGCCAGCACGTGGGCCTCAAGGGCCTTTCACCCTAAAGCGCGCCCCCCGTAAGGACCCGTAACTCTCCCTTATAACGTTTTTCCAGCTAGCCCTCGTCCACCGTTGTAAACCGCGTCATAGTTTCTCAAGACAGAATCAGTCTGAACACCATACAGTAAAGATCTCTCTGACACTGTAATTGCTGTTTTTACTTTCAACGAAATAAAAGTTAAGTTCTAAAACGCGAAGCTCGCGAGTGATTACCCGCTCGGGAACACGACGATGAAATTTCAGAACGTGGAAAAGCGTATTTGGCAGTAGAAAGGGCCAAGTCGAGACCCTTCAAAGTTAATAACAATCAGCCCCTTTTGGAGCCAGCAATTATTTATAAGTGGGAACAACTGATTTCATAAATTCAAATCATGAAGTGTAAAGTGCCAGTGATCGTGCAATGTTGGAAATTTTGTGAAACGAAGTTCTTTCACTGTTCCAACCGAGACATCGGCTGTTGTGCACCACGTGTTTGTTCTTCGAATGGCCAGGATCGGTAGAATAACCCAGTGATCGTTGTCGTGCAGGTAGTAAGTTTTGTCAAGTAAAGTGAGTTCGCTGACCTGGCCGTAACATCAGCTGTCCTGCACTGCGGGATACCTACTTGCAATGGTCAGGATCGGTAGAATGACACAGTGACACATTTTCGTCGAAGCAGGTTCATTTATGGATGCATGGGTGAGTCTAATTTGAATCTTCTGTCAATCTTTTTTACTTTAACGGCAGCTGCAATTGATAGGTTTATTAATCAATCGATTCATTGATTCTACACGAATAACGACTAATTAGTTTATTCCTTCTTGAGAAATAACGAATAATTTGATATTGTTCTTAATTTGTTTATACCTTATTCGATATAACTTTTGGCAAACGCCTCCTATTAGACCGAGCGACTTGTTCACATTCACGGCCTCGGCCGAGCGTCAAGCTCGAACACAACACTCCCGCGGCTGAGCGCGGGCTCTATGCGCGCTCTGATTGGTCAATGTTTTTCGTTAACCATTTAAAAACTAAGCGTCAAACAACATTTTCGCAAAGGAAAAAGGTGTTCAGAATCACCTCAGCTATCACCCCTCTTCGGCTCTATGGGGAGTTCTGGGACACCCTGTATACGTTAAAATGGACAACGTGAATCAATATTTCTCGTCAAACAAACTCATAACAGCGCGATATAATTTAACATAACATCACATGCGATACATAATAGCGGTAGACGTACATATAATTCCCTGGACAATAGCAGAGTGTCGATGCAGTTGAACGCCGATATATATCGGTAATAATACACTGGTTATCGATTATTCGACCAACGCATTCAGATAAAGAGAAACATTAACAGCGCTGTTGAGA
Source organism: Holcopasites calliopsidis (assembly GCA_023838395.1). Classification (NCBI taxonomy): domain Eukaryota; kingdom Metazoa; phylum Arthropoda; class Insecta; order Hymenoptera; family Apidae; genus Holcopasites; species Holcopasites calliopsidis. The sequence goes on along the minus strand of JALHAQ010000018.1, from coordinate 194,620 downwards.
GTTAGAAGAATTTCTGTGGACGTCAATCAATGATCGCTCGTCAGGAAATTAACGTCTGAATAATCAGCGTTCCCCTGTACAGCAGCAACGAGAAATTCACAACAACAATGCACATTATTTCCAGGCACGTAACAGCGTGTTATGTCGTGTTTTAAGGTCAGTCCATTTGTTCGCAATTCGTTTGTCCGTACATCGGGGACACAAGGCACGATCGACCATATTCATCGGATGGTATTTTCCATAAAAATCCATGCGATCTACTCAACGGCCTTCCAATCCATAGAACACCAAACGCAGAAACGAGGTAAATTCGTATGCGGTCTATGTACGGTATACTTGCGGGGGTGCAAAGTCTAGAGATTCGAAAGTTTTCCACTGTTCCGGAGGTATTGTATAAAAATCTCGTTTCCATGGCTAGGAAAAGATAGGTGGTGACGTGGCAAATCGTCGAAGAAAGTGCACAGAAGCACGAGATGCCGATCGATTTTCATTACTTTGTCTGTAGTCCGCCCTGTCGTTCGGTTATACTACTGGGCAAGGCGATCGGCGTTCACTTCAATTTGAAGACGACGTGTCCAGTGAAAGTAGAGCACATGAAGTCCGAGTTTGCGAAGGTTTGCTTCATTCCATGTATGGCCATTGTTGCATTTGTACAGTACCTTTCAAATATCACGTTAAACTTTATTATTGGTGTGATTTTCGATTTTACATTGCACCTTACAAACACCTTTTTTCTTCAGTTCATATAGCATTTGCACGGCGGAAGAAATATTTTGGAATTGTATTAAACTGTTGGAGGGAAAAAATGTACAAATTATCATGTCTTAAGAATTAATATAAGGGGAGTTGTCCTAACACCGGACGCTTAAGGTTTTTCTCAAATAAATAACAACAATTATATTTTGCTCATTTTATTCTGCGTTATTTATAAGTTAACAGTAACAGAAATCAAGCTGAAACAACAGAAGAATCATTATCATCATAATTACTTAAATTAATGAGCATCTGAAGATGAGCTTCTTACATTAACTAAACCTTGCTGTATGATTTTAAGAGACCATTAAGTGGCATCTGGTGACGGACACAGTAAATATCATTAACGTAACTCGGAGCACTTTCAATATAATTTGCAGGAGTCACAAATATAGTCAGAACATTCGGAGATTTCGGTACAAACCTTGTGTGTTCATTTTTGAGTGCTTGAACGTTGAATTCACTCTTCTTCGTTGCACTTTAATCAAACTACACAGACAGTCTTCTGGTTTGTGCGATCTTCAAATTATTTTCATCTCGCAAATTGCTTTTTTCATAGTTCATATTGTTTAGGTGCGTTTTTCAACAACTGAAACCAAAGTAGTTAACAGTAATACAAATAACAATACATAACATTAAGATTTGTAATGTCCAGAAATGGGGTGAAACGTTTTGAAAACCAGTGCACTGTATACACAATATACAGGGTGTCCCGTAACTCGCAGAAAAGCCGGATGTGGGAGATTCCTGAGGCTGTAGTGAAGAGCTTTTTCCTTTGTCAAAATGTTGTTTGAGGCTTTGTTTTTAAATTACAACGAAAAACAGTCGCCACTCCGAGCGCGCGTAGAGCCCGCGCTCAGGGACGGAATGCCGCGTCACGCCGGATGGTGTTGTTTTGTTGTTATTAGTAAATAATGAATAATTCGACATTATTCTTCATCGCATCGATTTGGTATTCGATACAACTTTTGCTCCCTGCTATACCCACGCGTTTGAATCGAGACACCGCACCGGCTGAATGTCACCATCCGGCGCGACGCGACGTTTCGTCCTTGAACGCTGGCTCTACGCGCGCTTTGAGTGGCCACTGTTTTTCGCTAATAATTCAGAAACAAAGTCTCAAACGCCATTCTGCCAAAGGAAAAAGTTGTTCAGTATCGCCAGAGGGATCTGTCATATCCGGCTCTTCTATGAGTTACGAGACACAATGTATAAAGGTATCTAAACAAATACTTTTTAAAAGATATAATGACGTAGTCTCCATCTATATGATGCACCGGTTGCCCGCACGCAGCAATTAATCAATCTTCTCAGCTGGGGACATGTAACGGCAATCTGCCGGAACGTGGTCGTTGTTTATTCAATCTCCTCTTCGGTTTACGTGAAATAACGGTTCGGTGGCATTTGAAATGTTTCAGATATAACCAATGTCAGATATTAGGTACGGCCGAGAACTAAGGACCCCCCTTCCCTCCCCCCATTCAGGAAATGGAAAAAAATTTATCATAATTTTTATTAGAAATATTAGTTTCGTTGAATTTTTTATACCAGTCAAAGTTCAAGTGCGATTTTATTTTAAGTGGTCTATCAATATAGTCAAACTATGTTTAATTGTTTATGCAAAAAGATTATTAAAATTGCATACTGTACCTACCTGATGAATATTAAAAAAGTATCACAATATTTTAAATATTTCTTGCACAAGCTTCATTATTTAATTGCATTACAATATTGTACCTAATTGCTGCTACATTATAATAATAGAAAGTGCATCTCAATAGCAGTAACCCGCGTGTAACCGTATCGCGACTGGCAATAATTAATTGCAACACCAATTCGTTTAATTAACGAGCCGCGTGAAATTACCACGGCGAAAGCTGTTTCAGCCTAACAATGAAAGCTTCACAAACTTTTGATGAGGCAAAAATCAGCATTTCAATAGAATGCTTTATTGTTTTCACGTAATTACATTTTTCAGTTGAATCCGTCGCATATAGTACCGAAAATTGATGATGGGGGATTCATCCTGTGCGAAAGGTATGCGATTACTATACATGGGTTAAGTTACAGTGTGTCACTTTTCTCTATTCATGTAGCTATACAGAGTGTAATGCAACAGTATGCAAATATTTCAAGGGATGATTCTACAGGCCAAAATAAAGCGAAAATCAAGAATGGCAATTTTCCGTTTGAGGCTTTGTTTGCGAGATATCGATGTTTAAAAAAACGGCGTTCGAACGCCTGCCGATGGACAATCCGACGCGTGAGGCTCGAGTCAAATAGCTGCGTTCCGTGGTAGTCATTCGCTACGACGCCGCAGGAACCATGACGTACCGCACCGTGAAATCTGGGACTCAGAAGGCACACGCATTACGATGTATAGCATTCAACCTGCTTACTTGTAAAAATCCACATGGGCATATCGAAATCCGCCCAATGGGATTATCAAGTAAAAAGGGTGACGGCAGCCTTCAATACTCAATTTTGTTCCCAAAAACCAAATATGCGATTGGCCCGTCCTCGATTGTTCACAATACATCCATCAACACAGAAATTTGCAGCACACGAGGATCACGATTCCACGATTTGCACTAAACTAATTATTCCAGGGATGTTCCTCGTGTCCACCACTCGCTTGAATGCAGTGATTCAATCTTTGACGCAAGTCGTGTCACAGTTTTCGGAAATCTGTTATTATTGTCAGAGAACATCATCATGTAGTCGTATTCCGCAAATGTACACGACCCTTTGCACACTTGGCACCACCATCACCGCACGTAACCGATTGTAACAAAAAGTAGCTTTAAAATTGAGATTGCGTATCTAGAAATTGAAATAATCAAGTTCTGAGAATTAGACTAAATTAAAAATCGAGAGTAATAATAATAGAACTAAATGCAATATTAAATCTACGTCCAATAGTAAAATTCAAAGTACAACTGGAATGTTTAAACCATTCCGTATTCAACAGCGTACAAACTGCAACTGCCTTGATTGTCTACAGGTATCCCAGAACTCCCCATAGAGTTGAAAAGTGGTGATAGCTGAGGTGAGTCTGAACACCTTTTTCCTTTGCGAAAATGTTGTTTGAGGCTTTGTTTTTAAATGGTTAACGAAAAACATTGACCAATCAGAGCGCGCGTAGAGCCCGCGCTCAGCCGAGGCGGTGAATGTAAACAAGTCGCTCGGTCTAATTAGAGGCGTTTGCCAAAAGTTATATCGAATACGAAATAAACAAATTAGGAACAATATCAAATTATTCGTTATTCCTCAAGAAGGAATAAACTTAAAATTAGTTGTTATTCGTGTGGAATCAATGAATCGATTGACTAATAAACCTATGAATTGCAGCTGCCGTTAAAGTAAAAAAGATTGACAGAAGATTCAAATTACACTCACCCATGCATCCATAAATGAACCTGCTTCGACGAAAATGGGTCACTGTGTCATCCTGCCGATCCTGACCATTGCAAGTAGGTATCCCGCAGTGCAGGACAGCTGATGTTACGAATAGGTCAGCGAACTCAATTTATTTGACAAAACTTACTACCTGCATGGCAACGATCACTGGGTTATTCTACCGATCCTGGCCATTCGAAGAACAAACACTGGTGCACAACAGCCGATGTCTCGGTTGGAACACTGAAAGAACTGCGCCCTTTCTACTGCTAAATACGCTTTTGCACGTTCTACAATTTCATCTTCGTGTTCCTGATCGGGGAATCACTCGCGAGCTTCGCGTCTTAAAACTTGACTTTTATTTCGTTGAAAGTAAAAACAGCAATTACAACGTCGGAGAGATCTTTACTGCTCGATGTTCGGACTGGTTCAGTCTTGAGAAATTGTGACGCGGTTTGCAACGGTGGATGAGGGCTAGTTCGAAGAATGTTATAAGGTAGAGTTACGAGTCGTCGCGGGGAGCGCGCTTTATGGCGAAAAGACGCTCGAGGCCCATGTGCTGGCCAGCAGAGTTTTTCGGTTCCCAGAAAACACGGCCGTGGTGAATTTAGTAAAGACATTTTTCAGTCCCCGGAAAAGGTATAGCACTACAAAAAATGTAATAAAAGATGTAGCATTTTGGAGAATGTAACAGTGTCTTGAACCTTCCGCAGTGCCTTTCCGCGACTGGAAAATGTCTCTATTAAATTCGCCACGGCCGTGTTTCCTAGGAACCGATGAACGCTGCCGGCTTGCACGTGGGCCCTAAGGGTCTTTCACCCTAAAGCGCCCCCCCATCCTTTAGGACCCGTAACTCTCCCTTATAACATTCTTCGAACTAGCCATCATGCACCGTTGCAAACCGCGTCACAATTTCTCACGACAGAATCAGTCCGAATGCCCAGCAGTAAAGATCTCTGCGGTACTGTAATTGCTGTTTTTACTTTAAATAAAATAAGAGTTAACTTCTAAAACGCAAAGCTTGTCAATTACTACCTGCTCGGGAACAAGACAACGAAATTGCCGAACGTGGAAAAGTGTATTCGGTAGTAGCAGTGGCCGTATCCAGCCCCTTCAAAGTTAAAAACAATCGGCCCCTTTCGGGGCAACCAATAATTCATACGTGGGAACATCTTATTTCGTAAATTCAAATTTTGAAGAGCAAAGTGACAGTGATCGTGCAATGATGGAAATTTTGTGAAATGAAGTTCTTTCACTGTTCCAACCGAGACATCGGCTCTTGTGCACCATGTGTTTGTTCTTCGAGTGGCCAGGATCGGTAGAATAACCCAGTGATAGTTGCCGTGCAGGTAGTAGGTTTTGTCAAATAAAGTGAGTTCGCTGACCTGGCCGTAACATCAACTGTCTTGCACTACGGGATACCTACTTGCAATGGTCAGGATCGGTAGGATGACACCGTGACCTATTTTCGTCGAAGCAGGTTCATTTTTGGAGAAACGGTAATTTGGGTAAGACTAATTTTAGTTGTTGGCGAATTGTTTAAAATTTAACGTACGTTGTACTGGATAGACACGTTCGTTAGTCCGTTCTAATACTTTTTTGTTCAATTGATAACGGCAAATTAATTTCATTTCTATTTTAGTTAATTTCCATTAATTGATAATCAATAATTCAATGTTAATTTTTGCTCCGTGCTATACCGGCACGTACAGTTCAGGGCACCGGTCGAACGTCGCTACCTAGCACGCCGCGCCGTGGACCGTCCCTGAGCGCGGGCTCTACGCGCGCTCTGAATGGCCAGTGTTTTTCGTTAACAATTCAGAAACAAAACCTCAGACGACATTTTGGCAAAGAAAAAAGTTGTTCAGTTTCGCCTCAGAAATCTGCCATTTCCGGGTCCTGCACCTTTTACGTTACACCCTGTATTTAACCCCTCAGCGTCGCGACCTAGTCGAAGTTTTCTTCTCGCTGTGCCATGAGGGTTCTGCGAGAATCTCTACTAAACTGCTACGTCTTTTTTCCACTAACATTGCTCGGTCTGCCTCGATACGTCGTAGACTACCGTAGTTCCGTTCGTAGCGTCATCGTTTGACGTCAGTTGGTGCTACTGTGAAAAGAGATCGAGCCCAGACGATGCGGCGTATAGGGGATGACGCTGAGGAGTTAAAAAATATTACCATTTGTAAAATCCCAAAAGCTATGACATTGAAATGACGAAGCATTTTTTTGTACCTTTACAAATGACAAAATAATGGCAAATGATAACAGATGGTGGTGATAACAAATAAACAGAGTTAATTGGGATACCTTGCATGTTGTAAAAAAAAGTAAAAACGTGAAACAGTATCCATGGCATGATATATATTTTGTTGACAGTGCTTCGGATTCGATATCAGCCGGTTCGATAATGTGTCGGCTTGGTACAATCGTTGCAGGCAGGATTTGGATAAATTTGGCTTCGAAGAGGTGCACGCACCCGGAACGAAAATGTTTACCGAGCTGTATAATGCGAATTTGCAAGAATCCTGTTAACACCGAGGCTGTAGAACAGAATTGCTCGTACACCGTTGATCGAGATTAGACATGAAACCTATTGGATCAATGTAAATCGTCGGTCTCATACACCGAGAATCTTACTACGGTGTAGATAACATTGCTAGTGCAAAGGGAACGCGCACTATCCAATCAATTATTATTTTTGTTATTTGAGGTTTGAATGTGTAACATGTTCAACATGAAAATATTAATGTAACGTAAGATTTGGTTACTTTCACGGCTATATTGAATTATTTACGAAATGGTACAATAAAAACCATTCTCATATTTTTGTATTTAGTTTATAGTATCGCCTACAGTGCTTTAAAGTGAACAAATAAAATACCTTGCACTGAATTCAGTACTGCAATTTTTGATACACTGTACAGGGTTAACAAAATGAAAAGTAAGTATTTCCCGAGCCTACGATCTATCGATTTTAATGACATTGAGATACGTTCTCAAGTTTATAATTCTGAATAACTTCTTTATATGCAATGAAGTTAACGAGGTTATCCATTTTATAAATAATTATCAAATGAGGTTGAAGCCAATATTAAAGTACAGAAATTAACCAAATGTACACAGAAGATACAAAATATAGAAAAACGTCAAGCTCTAGAAGAGAATAATTCCATCCTGATTAAACGTGTTTAGGAAACTTTAATATGAGCATTAGTTAACATTTTAGGAAGCGCATGGAGATAGCTGTTGCTCACATCTTGGCTAGCTCGTAAAAAGAAATATCGAGTCTGGAAATGTGAAAAGTGGCAAAGTTAGAACTGGATTACATTTCAATGCTAATTTTATGACAAACAAGGATATGCTAGGTGGAATTCTGCAAATTGAATAGCTCAACTTTATGCAGCACTCGAGAGTGCATAACACGAAAACAAGACCGTACTTTGTTACACGGTCCTGGGATTTACTGCTCTACAGCGCAATAAACCAAGGATCTAACTTTAGCCTCTAGTGTATCAGAAGCTGGAAAAAGCAAATTTTCTGGCTCAAAGAATTCATTATGTATTAAAAAAGAATACTAACAAATTAAATTATTAAATAATTATCGGAGGAGTGCGAGTTATGAATGCATAGGTATAAGCGTGAATCTGCGGCTGCGTGGATGTACGTGTGGAATAAAATTATAACAAGCGACGATTGGATGCACATGGCGCACATTGGGGTCAAAGGCTCATGTTTGTATAAAAATCAAAGAACTTTTTATAGAAATAAAATAGGGCTGTGATTCTTTTAATTAAAACTAGGACATTGCGTAATAGGGGAAATACAAACAAAGAATTACAAACAAATTTTGGCCCCAAAAATATGTGCGAAAATTATTTCGAGATTTCAAAACCATCGAAGTATTTTTTTAATGGGACTACTCAATTTTGATGTGACGATATGATTGCGAAGGTCAAGGCGAGTTCAATGGACTATGATATTATGATCTTCGCGTGACCTTGAGTGCAAAAAGTTCATAAAACTTGTATTATTGATGTAAATGGTGAAATAACTGTGATTAGATGATTAACGACAAAAAAATTATTTTAAAATATTGATGAAAATAGTGCGACATGAAGATTCTTAAAGGATGAATTAATATCAAGCCTTCCTTACATTTCCTTCCTTGCTTAATATTAGTAAACACGAATGTATCAAAGTGAAATTCTGTGCTGTTGAGTTTTACCCGGGAATCGTGGTAATATTAATTATTATAATCAACATATATTTAAATGATAATGAAAAAGGTTTAAAATACATATGAAAAGAAATAGAACAACACACACAAGGCATTCACGCCGCATAGCAGAAACCGGAAGAGTGGAAAAAGCGCGGAATTCAAACATCATTGTAACATGTACTGATTATAGTAAGCGAAGGAAGAAACTAATGCATCAATGCTTAGAATTTAATTCGATGAACAGTGTTGACATAGGCTACAGAAAAAGGTTTTATAAATTTTTCGCACTCAAGGTCACGTGAAGGTCATAATATCATAACTTGTTGGACTCGTTTTGATCTTAGCTATCAAGTCGGCATATCAAAAATATGCAGCCCCTTTAAAAAAACTTTTATGGTTTTGAAATATCGAAAAAAAAGTAACCTTGATAAAATTTGTTTGCCCATCATTACGTTTGCCTCTTCAAACCAAATATTTTTTTCTTCTGACATTTTTCCCTATCATAAAAAATACGTAAGATATTTGGGTTGCTCAAGTTAGGCGAGGTACCCTGTGTATGTATAACTTTGTATAGGTTTTGACACACTGAATTCAAATCTTGCAATAGAATTTACATAGCCTCTCAGAATTTTAACAAAAATTAGATTTATATTAGAAAATTAATAACCTTCATTTTTCTGGTTTACATGCTCCTACATGCAATTTTTTATTATATTTATTCATATCTAGTATAAAATATTCAACCTCAAATTACAATGGAAAAATAAAAATTTCCCTCAAAAATGTTCTGCGATGTCTTAACTTTTATTTTTTAAAAATCGTCCCTATATCTTATTTCTATCAAAAGTTCTTTGATTTTCACACAAAAATGAGCGTTTGGCTCCACTGTGCGATTGATGTAGGTGCTGGAGAAGGCGAAGAGTGCCAATCCAAAAGCGATTCGGCAGCGTGCGTGTGACATAGCTGTTTTGAGTTATTATTTCCGACCCACAGATTTCCGAGTACTTCGGAAACTCTTGAACCCACTATCATTATCCTCACCATCTAATAGTATCCCTACATTAATACTAAGCGCTTACAAAAATTATAATAGATGTTATATAAAGAATAAAGTAATTTTAATAATTTAACGAGTTGTGCTCTGAGAGGTATGCCTCGGACTGGCTGTCGGATTTGAGTTACAATTAGCTGGGTTCGTGTACGGTTAAAGGATTAGAATCCACTAGGCGATTATTCAGTATCACATCGTTTATTTTAGCTAACTTGAACTTGAAAAAGTTTACCAAATGGATAACTTTTATTCGATGTGTGTTCGGTAATGGTTAGATTTAGATTTTGTCGTTCTTACGAGATCCGATGGTTTTATTCAAACAGCTTCGGGACTGGTAAATATGCTAAGAGAAGTCACGCGGTACCATGTAGTATTCCCGTCCAGAATGAAGTCTCCTGGGACGGCATAGGAGTAAGACGGGCACGAAGCGCTCCCCACGTGTAACGCCAGAAGCTCGAACCTGATAGATTACGTACACTTTTTTTGTCAATATACATGCGCGATGCAGATATTTAATTGGTTCGAACTCGGCTCTGACAGAATCTGACCAAGCAAACCCGTATTCGTTACAGAAGATTTCATTCTGGACGCGAATGGTATGACTCCCTTAGCAACCGTTGAAAGACAATGAAATGTTCACGTTATGCTGAATTTACAGCTTAATTCGAGATTTTTCTTGACTGATGCAACAATGTTATGTATTACTACACGCATATGAATTGAAATCCAGTGCCGTTATTTGCAGATTTACAGCTTATTAATGTTGATCTGAGGATTTACGAAGATCAGTGCACCGTCCACGCTGACAGAAGGTTTGGGACAATCGATTCTGCGAATGTTTATGTGCTTGATCGCTGAAAAAGCAGACAGCATCGGCATGGCGGTTAGCAAGAGAATAAGCAAACCATGCGACTAACTCGTAACAAGTTAAACAATTATCGAGCATTCCATGGTAAGACCATTGAGAGTACGTACGTATGTAATTATGTTTGTTTTACGTACTGCATCATTCCCATCCACCTTTCTGTCTGCTCCTATTCTTCTTCCGGTTATTATTATTATCCAACTGAAGTTTTGAGCGTACCGACAAGCGAGAGAATTTCGTTGCAGTTCAGTGGCTTGCCCTATGTAATAGAGCCCGTGGATCGATTCGCGTTTGAGTATTGCATTTACGGGGATCTATTAGGCGATCGTACTGTGACAGACTTGATCAGTGAGCAGCGGAAAATCATTCGCACTACTTCGTCGTTATTCTCGTGTGACGGGAAAAATCTAACGTTAACGAAGCTGTCAGAAAGCTGATCTTACATAGCGAAGATCGACTGACAATGAGCGAATAAGTATTTGTTGAAGCGTGATTTAATCCTTCCGCTTAAAAAGATGAGATGAAACTTTAATTAGTGTACACGTTTCTCGCGAAGCTTCTCATCTTTCATCTCTCTGAGTTTCAATTTTTCATTTCTGTTCTGTGAATTTATATACTGATGTTATTCTTAACAATAAAGATCCATTTATACATTACCGTGCCGTCTCCGAGCCGTGTCCGGGATTTTTTAGAGCGACGTACTTTTATAACTTAAGAAGTTTGGTGCCATTTTAATTGCAAAAATCTCAGGAGTACATTAAAATTAATTTAATAAAGATTAAAGAAAAACTAAAAGAATGATATTCCTTGTGCACATAAAATTCTCCTTGAAACCTCTTGAAGGTAACCTTATCAAGAGGGTTTCCGTGCCCCGTCCGGGGCACGATCACAGTTTCTAACCTCCGATATTTGGCCGTGCCCCGGACAAGGCACAGAGTCCCTATTGAAAAGGTCGCCTTCAAGAGGTTACAAGGAGAATTTTATGTACACAAGGAATATAATTTTTTTTGTTTTTATTTAATCTTTACGAAATTAATTTTAATGAACTTCTGGGTTTTTTGCAATTAAAATGACACCAAACACGACAGAAATCGCACAATTTGTTCTTAAATTATAGTAGTACGTCGCTCTAAAAAATCCCGGACACGGCCCGGACACGGCACTGTGGTATATAAATGGATCTTAAATCTATGCGTGGAAGAAGCTGCTGGTTTTATATTTTGGTTAGGGAACTATACCTAATATGGAATAGTGCAATATCTCAACAAATAAGTAACAAAATCAGCCGAAAACTATGAAAGCTATTTTGTTATGAACAAAAAACTTCTTCCAGAGTTTAGTCGGAAGTCTGTCGCTAAATCCGAAGGTGTTATTATGCATTCTTTTCGGGAGACGCCTTAGATAGTGAAATTTTTAACGAAAATAAGTTAAAAAGTTCAACCTTTGCATACTTCAACCTTAAACATGTTTGTTGTTGAGCGTTCAAAAGAAGTTTACCGCGAAATTTATTTTCATCCTAAGGATAATTATTATTTTTCTGTCAAAATACGTATGTAGCTAATATGAAACACGTATAGTATTATATTATATTTTCACCATTGTAAGTATTACACATTATTGTAAGAATAATAATAGTGAAAAATAGGTCCACGGTTTTGACTACTTTTACTAGGATTACGAAGAATGTGACGCTTTAGATGCGTTCCGCGGGTATCCAAAGTACCTACAGAACATGAAGAAAATTAGTATAATGTAATATACATTTAAAAAATGAATAATATTTGTTTGTCTGTCTTTTTTATTTAAAATAAATATCCATTCTTCACAGTAAAAACAATTTTTTTCATATTTTCTTGTTTTCCTAGGTATTCCATGTCAGGTGCAATTGCTCTACTTCCGGAAAGTCGTTGAAGCTTATAAGACTGTAGGTGTTAATTAATGTTTAATTGAGAACAAATGCACCAACGCCTGTTAGATTTATTAAACACTGCTAAAGAATATTCATCTACTATTGTATCAACCTATAAAATTGTGAAAGGGCTTGTATATTCCAGTGTTATTATTTGCACCACACAAGATGCCGTTCAATCAAATTACGGGCCCCACTTCACAGTAACATATTCGGTTATTGTTGGTTGTGTCTGCCACCTCCTAAGACTGCCGAGTGATGTAGCAATAAAATGAAAAATCGAGATAGAAAGAGATGAAACCTATGTTGATATGTACAGGGTGTAACGTAAAAGGTGTAGGAGCCGGAAATGGGGGATTCCTGAGGCGAAACTGAACAACATTTTCCTTTGCCAAAATGTCGGCTGAGGCTTTGTTTTTGAATTGTTAACGAAAAACACTGGCCATTCAGAGCGCGCGTAGAGCCCGCGCTCAGGGACGGTCCACGGCGCATCGTGCTAGGTAGCGACGTTCGACCGGCGCCCCGAATAGTACGCGCCGGTATAGCACGAAGCAAAAGTTAACATCGAATTATTCATTATTAATTAAAATATAAATGAAATTAATTTGCCGTTATCAATTGAAGAAAAAAGTATTAGAACGGACTAACTAACGTGTCTATCCAGTACAACGTACGTTAAATTTTAAACAATTCGCCAACAACTAAAATTAGACTTACCCGTTTCTCCAAAAATGAACCTGCTTCGACGAAAATAGGTCACTGTGTCATCCTACCGATCCTGACCATTGCAAGTAGGTATCCCGTAGTGCAAGACAGCTGATGTTACGGCCAAGTCAGCGAACTCACTTTATTTGACAAAACCTACTACCTGCACGGCAACTATCACTGGGTTATTCTACCGATCCTGGCCACTCGAAGAACAAACACATGGTGCACAAGAGCCGATGTCTCGGTTGGAACAGTGAAAGAACTTCGTTACACAAAATCTCCATCATTGCACGATCACTGTCACTTTGCTCTTCAAGATTTGAATTTACGAAATAAGTTGTTCCCACGTATGAATAATTGGTTGCCCCGAAAGGGGCCGATTGTTTTTAACTATGAAGGGGCTGGATACAGCCGCTGCTACTACCGAATACACTTTTCCACGTTCGGCAATTTCGTTGTCTTGTTCCCGAGCAAGTAGTAATTGACAAGCTTTGCGTTTTAGAAGTTAACTCTTATTTTATTCAAAGTAAAAACAGCAATTGCAGTACCGGAGAGATCTTTACTGCTGGGCATTCGGACTAATTCTGTCTTGAGAAATTGTGACGCGCTTTGCAACGGTGGACAAGGGGCTGTTCGAAGAATGTTATAAGGGAGAGTTACGGGTCGTCGCGGGGAGCGCGCTTTATGGTGAAAAAGCCCTTGAGGCCCACGTGCTGGCCAGCAGAGTTTTTCGGTTCCCAGGAACCACGGCCGTGGCGAATTTAATGAAGACACTTTCTAGTCGCTGGGAAAGCGCTGCGGACAGTTCAAGACACTGTTAGATGTCTTTTACTACATCCTTTGTAATGCTATACCTTTTCCGGCGACTGGAAAATGTCTTCGCTAAGTTCATCACGGCCGAGTTTCCTGGGAACCGAAAAACTCTGCTGGCCAGCACGTGGGCCTCAAGGGCTTTTTCACCATAAAGCGCGCTCCCCGCGACGACCCGTAACTCTCCCTTATAACATTCTTCGAACAGCCCCTTGTCCACCGTTGCAAAGCGCGTCACAATTTCTCAAGACAGAATTAGTCCGAATGCCCAGCAGTAAAGATCTCTCCGGTACTGCAATTGCTGTTTTTACTTTGAATAAAATAAGAGTTAACTTCTAAAACGCAAAGCTTGTCAATTACTACTTGCTCGGGAACAAGACAACGAAATTGCCGAACGTGGAAAAGTGTATTCGGTAGTAGCAGCGGCTGTATCCAGCCCCTTCATAGTTAAAAACAATCGGCCCCTTTCGGGGCAACCAATTATTCATACGTGGGAACAACTTATTTCGTAAATTCAAATCTTGAAGAGCAAAGTGACAGTGATCGTGCAATGATGGAGATTTTGTGTAACGAAGTTCTTTCACTGTTCCAACCGAGACATCGGCTCTTGTGCACCATGTGTTTGTTCTTCGAGTGGCCAGGATCGGTAGAATAACCCAGTGATAGTTGCCGTGCAGGTAGTAGGTTTTGTCAAATAAAGTGAGTTCGCTGACTTGGCCGTAACATCAGCTGTCTTGCACTACGGGATACCTACTTGCAATGGTCAGGATCGGTAGGATGACACAGTGACCTATTTTCGTCGAAGCAGGTTCATTTTTGGAGAAACGGGTAAGTCTAATTTTAGTTGTTGGCGAATTGTTTAAAATTTAACGTACGTTGTACTGGATAGACACGTTAGTTAGTCCGTTCTAATACTTTTTTCTTCAATTGATAACGGCAAATTAATTTCATTTATATTTTAATTAATAATGAATAATTCGATGTTAACTTTTGCTTCGTGCTATACCGGCGCGTACTATTCGGGGCGCCGGTCGAACGTCGCTACCTAGCACGATGCGCCGTGGACCGTCCCTGAGCGCGGGCTCTACGCGCGCTCTGAATGGCCAGTGTTTTTCGTTAACAATTCAAAAACAAAGCCTCAGCCGACATTTTGGCAAAGGAAAATGTTGTTCAGTTTCGCCTCAGGAATCCCCCATTTCCGGCTCCTACACCTTTTACGTTACACCCTGTATTTATTTTACATATGTGACATTACGCACATGTGTGACTGCTACGACGCTGTCGGAGCGACTGGATGGAATTAGGAGACGCAAAGGGCCTACTCCCTTGCCTCTGTGTTGTTCAGTTTGCGGAGGCTCGTGTGGAGCTCAGTACCTTGGCTGAGATAAATAATGGATATATTTTATGTATATTTTAAATCGCGTACCAGATTGTAAATGTACAAATCAAATCCGATCAAGGAAATGAATTCATTGTCAGAACTACCCACAAATACTCTAATATTTTTTACTGAATAATTTCACAGTGACATCACATTTTTTGTCTGGCACTCACAGCTTTGAACTTCTTGGCGAGTCATTTGAATAAGAACTTTAGTAAGAACCGGAACTAAAATTGCTTTACGATCTACGTATGCACAGTGGCGGTCAAAAAACTTTTATAATTGATCTAAGACTCAAGTTTTTGCAAAAAGATAGAAGGATTAGTTTATTACATACAGGGTGTTCTGCCACTGCATGTCAATATTTTAAGGGGTGGTTCTATGGACCAATATAAATCGAAAATCAAGAATAGCGATTTTGCGTTTAAGGCTTTGTTTGCAAGATATCGATATTTAAAAAAACGCCTGTAGACAGGCAATCTGACGCTCGCTGGAGCGAGTCAGCAGGCTCCGCTCAGTGGCATTCATTTACTACATGCAACAGCTACTTACCGACGTCGTGACACCGTGACCTACTTTACCCTATGACCCGACAATGTGTTCTTGTGAGAAAGGTATGCACCTCATGTTGTATGGCGTTCAACCTGCTTCCTTGTCAAAATCCACATGGGCATATCGAAATCCGCCCGATGGGATTCTCAAGTAAAGAGGGTGGACGCTCCTCTCTATGCACAATTTTTTCACCAAACCCTCGCATACACGCACTTCGATTGTCCAGTCCGCGATTGTCCACAAAAATTACACACGCAAGCACCGCGATTGTCCACAAAAATTACACACGCACGCACCGCGATTGTCCCGTCCGCGATTGTCCACAAAAATTACACACGCACGCACCGCGACTGTCCCGTCCGCGAGTGTCCACAGTTAGCACTTCAGGAGGTGTTCGATGTATCCACCACTTTCCTGAATGCAAAGTTCAATTCTCTGATGAAGATTTCTTCTTACCAGTACGAAGTTCCCCATTATGCTTTGAACCAACGCAGATGAGTGTTGAATTCGCTCCCACAATTGATCCACCGTATTCACCGGTGTTGCATACACCAACTGCTTGAGGTGACCCCAGAAATAAAAATCCATTGGAGTTAAATCCGGGGATCGAGCAGGCCAAGGTACGGGTCCTCCTCGTCCGATCCATCTTCGGTGGAAATACGCGTCCAGGTGCGCTCCTACGTCACGGGTAGAATGTGGTGGTGCACCGTCCTGCATGTACCACATATTCCTTCGCACCTCGAGAGGAACGTCTTCGAACAGGGAGGGTAGCTCCGTTCGCAGAAAATTGAGGTATTCCGAGCCCTATTCTGACCTATTTTGTTATTTTTGCATAGCTTGAGAGACACATGTGTTAGCCAGATTCGCTTGACTGCTGGAGACCCGAGCGCAGAGAATAGGCCTTGAAAGAGAAAAGGCAAAAAAATAAACAAGTGTCCATGGCTATAAAATTTATTTGGGAAAGGCCGAGAAGGCCGGAGAAAACTATTCCGACATGGATATCAAATGACCTATTGGCATTATCCTGCGTCTGGTACAACTCTTCGCCCTTTACACAATCTTACCCGTAACATTCCACATTTCTGAAAGTCAATTCTTCCTGCGAAATAGCTCAGGAACATAGTGGTATATTTTAATTTTTTTACAGGATCGGGAACATTAAGAAGAATGAACATAATATTAAATAATATTCGTAATACCACACGGCTAGGTGAAACCATGGTGTAAGATTTCACTCCTTATCACAACCCTGATTACCATGTTCCATTTTTATCATTAACATTAACGTTAAATTACTCGAATACCGCAAAAAGTAGGAAACAAAATTTTTACATTTTGGTTTCTCGATTATTTCAATAGATACACCGAACTTCAAAGCAACCGACAATTATCACCGTGATTCCTATGCGATCCGATGTGGACTTGCGCGTCCGCGAATATTAATTCCACATTGTGCGACTTCAATAAAACGAAAATTGTTATTACATTTCCAAACACGCGTAAACTAGAAATTATAAAGTGGAGTTTGTAGATAAAGAAATTTATGCATTTAAGACCATTCACGTCGAGCAATAAGCATTTGTTCCGCAGAATAAATGTCGCTGAGGTAAAGTCGTAGACCATCGCCGGATGACCGCCCGCGAGGGTGCATGGCTTATGTCAGGGCTCCTTTCTGGGCCCGAGCCGGCCACGAACCCTTCGAGAGCGAACTAGCGTCGAGCTGTCTGGCTTTTTAACTATTTCAAAGCACGTGTTCGCTAATGAATAGAGCTAGAAGGAAACGATGGGAACGTAAGTGCCGAAAACTGCGTCATTTTCGGCATTTTCTCGCAAGGGTTTCCACAAGAGACTCAGTTCGCTTGCAGTCGCTAACGAACACGGCTAGTAGTCGCGGGAAATATTTCTGCAGCTTACTTTGCATTAAATTTCAACTTTCTTTTTTAATTTAAATTATTCTTTTATTTTTACTATTATTCATAGCTTTAGTCTTTTTTAGTTTGCATGTTAATTTTATTTTTAAGTTTAGTGTTATTTTTAGTATAACGTTAGTGCTAATTTAATTTTTTTTCACTTAGTTTTAATTTAAATTATTTAAATTTTGTACGCGTGTGTGGTGCGGAACGATGAGCGACGGACAATTTACATTTATTGAGTACACAGACATGCTGCTGTGTTACGGCGAAGCGAGGGGTAAAGCCTGCGAAGCGCGTCGTATCTACTGCGAAAGATTTCCGTGGAGACGTGCATCGGACGGAAGAGCTTTTACACGAGTGTGCCAGCGAGCGCGCGATACAGTATACTTGACGGTAGTCAGATCCGGAGGACGCGACGTACGCGATTCAGACCTGGAGAATAGGATACTGCGCCACATCGAAGAGGATCCGACGAGCAGCACAAGGAAGATCGCCGCGCAAGAGGGAATCAGCAACAGCGTCGTTTGGAAGATACTCAAACAGCAGCAAATGCACCCGTACCGTTATCAGCGGATGCATGAATTAGAAGACGGTGACTTCGATAGACGTGCTACTTTCTGCGCATGGATGTTGGAGAAGCTACGCGAAGACGATGACTTTACAGGGAGGATATTGTTCACCGACGAGGCGTCGTTTAACAGACGTGGTGTTGTCAACTTCCACAACAGTCACGTCTGGGCAGAAGAAAACCCACACGCGCGGTGGCACGCAAACACTCAACGCGAATTCTCCCTGAATATTTGGGCTGGAATTGTGGGCAATCGGATTATCGGTCCTGTTCGTCTACCGCATCGACTAACAGGCTCGGAATACCTCAATTTTCTGCGAACGGAGCTACCCTCCCTGTTAGAAGACGTTCCTCTCGAGGTGCGAAGGAATATGTGGTACATGCAGGACGGTGCATCACCACATTCTACCCGTGACGTAGGAGTGCACCTGGACGCGTATTTCCACCGAAGATGGATCGTACGAGGAGGACCCGTACCTTGGCCTGCTCGATCCCCAGATTTAACTCCAATGGATTTTTATTTCTGGGCTCACCTCGAGCAGTTGGTGTATGCAACACCGGTGAATACGGTAGATCAACTGTGGGAGCGAATTCAACACTCATCTGCGTTGGTTCAAAGCATAATGGGGAACTTCGTACTGGTAAGAAGAAATCTTCATCAGAGAATTGAACTTTGCATTCAGGAAAGTGGTGGATACATCGAACACCTCCTGAAGTGCTAACTGTGGACACTCGCGGACGGGACAATCGCGGTGCGTGCGTGTGTAATTTTTGTGGACAATCGCGGACGGGACAATCGCGGTGCGTGCGTGTGTAATTTTTGTGGACAATCGCGGACGGGACAATCGCGATGCGTGCGTGTGTGATTTCTGTGAACATTCGCGGACTGGACAATCGAAGTGCGTGTATGCGAGGGTTTGGTGAAAAAATTGTACATAGAGAGGAGCGTCCACCCTCTTTACTTGAGAATCCCATCGGGCGGATTTCGATATGCCCATGTGGATTTTGACAAGTAAGCAGGTTGAACGCCATACAACATGAGGTGTATACCTTTCTCACAAGAACACATTGTCGGATCATAGGGTAAAGTAGGTCACGGTGTCACGACGTCGGTAAGTAGCCGTTGCATGTAGTAAATGAGTGCCACTGAGCGGAGCGTGCTGACTCGCTCCAGCGAGCGTCAGATTGCCTATCTACAGGCGTTTTTTTAAACATCGATATCTTGCAAACAAAGCCTTAAACGCAAAATCGCTATTCTTGATTTTCGATTTATATTGGTCCATAGAACCACCCCTTAAAATATTGACATGCAGTAGCAGAACACCCTGTATACAGCTTTTTCCTTTGGCAAAATGTTGTTTCAGGCGTTGTTTTTTGAATTATTAACGACAAGCACTGACCGCTCAGAGCACGCGTAGAGTCCGCGCTCAAGGATGGAATGGTGATGTCGCTCTGAATGGTAACGTTCGGCCGGTGCCCTGATCCAAACGCGTCCTTATGCTAGGATCTTTAAACGTTTATAGCTCGGAGCAACGTTAACCAACTTGGGTGAAATTTGTAGGATCCATATATTTTATTTAAGTCTATAAAATGCACTTTTAAATTTTCATTAAAAGCTCAGATAAAAAAAGTTGGAAAAATGACTTTCACTATTTTCTTTGGAATTTCGAAATTCCGATTTCTTCAAACCGACGAAAACAGGGTATCTAATAAGCCAATCCTATCTTTTTGCAGAAACTGGTGTCGTTTGATTCAATTATGGAAAAGTTACCTTGTTTTAAAGAATGGTGCTATGGTCATGGTTGCCATGGTAGTTATTCTCTTAATGTTTTAAGCTTTTTTTAATTCCAATGCGGGCGCTATGCACAATTTATTAAATTTATTAGTATATCCTTTGTAAAAAATTCTTAATCAGTGTGGGCTATAAAATCATAAACATCTCGTTTAATTTCAACCTCGTTACTAGGTTTTCGATCACGTGGGAAATTTTTCAATAATCGGGTAAGTTAAAATTCAGCGACGCGGTAAGATATAAACACTGAAAATTCCTATAAACCATAATCTCTATACGATATCAATCCAAACAACCAAAGTACTGGCCAAACTGCATCTTTCTATTAGAATATAATAGTTGTCATGACAGAAGCAATAGTTGTCCATCGAAATTATCGTTCATTGCACAAGAAAGTAATATCCTACTCCTCCATCTCATTTTTTATCAAATACGTTAATATAATACTCAGAATACTCGCAATTATTGCATTACTATAAGGACTAGTATTATTTTGAGATATTGAAAATCAAAAGAAACTCAAAAAATTCAGATGAGGTCTATTTATTTTTTCCACGTTTCTATGTGTTTCATATATGTAAATTTATTTTATAACTAGTATTTATGACAATTAACTAAACTAATACCTTTTTTCAGAATCATGGATGGACTTACATCTCTTTCAAAATAAATGGTCCATACGTATTATCAATATATAGTAATTGTAAAATACAAAAAACAACCGTGATGAACGGTGACAAATCAAGCTCAAAATTCAGCACCAAAGTTATCCTCGAGTCTCAAAAATCAGACAACGAAGCCACATTTATTTACCCCTTTTCTCTCCATCCTCTATGTTCGTCCACTGATTGTTTCGTTTCCGTTCGACTTTCGTTTCACGATGTTTTTCACCGAGGCGTGCATTATTCATTCGGTCGTGCGTGAGACTACGTGCCGGGAATTACGCACGAACGATAATTTCGATGGACAATTCGACGATGAGGCAGCAGAAACTCCAGGGGAATCTTGACCGAGCAGGCTGACTGAAAAACTCGTTGCGCTTCCGTTCTCGGAATTCCTGGTCGACGGTCCAAAGCATTCTCTCCCGCTCCTGAATTTAATTAACTCACGGTCCATTTCGTGGATGTGGCCGTGCGGATCGCCCTCGAGGAATCATTGAAGGGAGGATAATGTTTTTACTAGCGAAATTGAGGACGCCTGAGAAGAAACTTTCGCTGGACAGAGAATGAACAGCCCTCGGTCGCTGAATTCTCTTACCTTTATTCGACAACGATTTTATTATGCAAACTGGAATTTTTCGTGTGACACTTCTCTATACTTCTTTGTCTATAACTATTTTTTCGGAGGTTTTAGCACATTTCATAATTATTTTTCAAACTCCACTGTTGTGAAGCTCGATTAAAATTTTAAATTCTTCCACAAATAACCTATGTGCAATTCATCTAAAGCTCAAATTTATATACTTTGCCATGACTTTTTGTCTACTATCACCTTCTTTTGGGTTCTTATTTTAACGCATAAAGTAAAGAGAAATTAAATTATACATAAATCGTTTTCCACGCTTACAAATCGCTGTTAATAAAGCAAGCCATTTAAAATGCGGATCACATGACGCTATCATTGTGTATAGAAAAAGTTGTAATCGATTTTCATCTTTTCATACGCAAATGTTTGCCCAGCTCGAAAATATTGTTATGCTATTAAACTGTATCAGTGAATTACGCGTTTGCTCAGGAAAAGTTAACCTTGTATTTCAGTAACGGCTCATTCTCGCGCGAGGAATAAATGAAAATATTTGGCAAATTATAGCCGCATAGTTGTCCAACGTAATTTTACTTTGTCGAACGAGCAATCCTGTTGTTAGTTCTTTTTCTAGGACGACGTCAGGGCGTTGTGTGGCGCCCAATTAGCAATTTAATTACATTATTACGTTGCAGTAAGTAATAAAATAATAACTGAGGGAGACGTAATAAATATTAATATCAAGCAGGAATTGAAGTAACTTGCAGTTTAATAACATGACATAACTTTTAATTAAAAGTCACTACTACCAAGGAAAAGAACTTGGTTTCTTTACTTCGAAGGCGGTTCCGCTTTTACTTTCATAATACGATGAATACTTCGGAAACTGTAATTATTCCAATATTGAAGAGGATGCCTGTGAAGAGTTCAGTGTGAACGACAACTAGTACTAATCTATTTCTAAAAGTATGTTCTGTGTATACGGATATACATACATATGTATATGTATACGTAAACAAAGTAAGAATTGTTGTGCCCCGATATTGTATTATAGCTGACAGTAGCGCATCAGCATAGAAGGTCTCGGAACAAAGCCAGATTCCAATCGTTTTGGAATCAGCACAACGTGACCGATCGATCACGTTGAAGTTGTTACCAAGTGCACTTTCATGATATCGCGTGACTACCCCTACCAATTTTGTCACACCCAAAGCTGATAATAAAACCAATGGGTCTCACCCAAAAAGGATCTCTCGTTAAAAAACCATAAGCAAATACACATCGCATTCGAGTCTCCTCTATCAACGTTCGAGAAAGCTGCAATAAACTAAGTTTTATTGAAGATCGCCTGGTGGATTCCAATCCTTTGTCCGCTCACGAACCCGACTAAGCAAATCATCCCGCAACCGCTCCGAGTTGAACCACTCGGGGCACAACAGAATGTTATTGATAGACATTTAAGTAGTACAAGCTAATTATTCTTCAGACCTCACTGGTGTGAAACATAATTCACATTTTAAATTCTTCCACAAGTAACTAACATATGTGCAATTTATGTAGAATTTATCATTATTAAACTTGAAATCCATATACTCATTCACTAATGTTAAAATTGAAATTATTGCAAGGCATGCATTAAGTAAGGGAAAGTTCCCTAAGTTGGACCGGCGCTTAAATTAGCCCACCATTTTTATTCACGCATTAATTAACTTAGGTTACATTTCTTTGTATAGAATTATAGTTCACATGTTGTTTAACAATAGCACGGAAACAAAACACTCTAGAATGAGTAATAACTGCAGCGTGATGAATGTTTGATTTAATTTCGGCTGGCGTAACTTTTCCTCCAAATTACATAAGCCGTAACTTTTGACTGGTAGGAAAATGTTGAACTCCAATGGATGTAATTTTTTACCAACATATATATCCTTAATGTTATCATAGCATTACACCCAAGTGTTAAAATTAGGTTAGTTTCTTAAATTGGACCATGTAACGGTTCTTGAATTGACCCGATCTGAATCATGCATCCTTATCTTTTTTAAGCGTAAGGATGTTACAACGTAAAAAAGATGGAAAATTGAACAAAAAAATGTGGAGGACAAAGCGAATATAAGGAATTTTCAGTCCACCAATCTTATTACGAATGCATAAACTGCCAGTCTGTTAGCAACTGATTATTTTGACCATTATATATTTAATTTTTCTTAGTATAGAGTAAACTGCTTCTCATAATTAATTTTTTATTTCTTTTATAGAATGTATGCAAATTTTTAAGCGACAATTCTTATTCAAAAAAGCGAAAAATAGGCGTGGTCCAGTACGAGGTATTTGCGATCCAATTGAGGAAACTGGTTTCCTAGTTAGAACAATTGACGTTGTTCCGAACATAGCATATCAGCCTTTTGTGTTACATATATGTATCAATTACAGTACTGACATTGTTCTCAAATTTTTGTGAAAAGAAAACTGTGAATCCGTTTCCGATTTATGGAGGTATTAAGTGGTCCAATATAGGGAACTTTCCCCTAATAATTGCATACCAGAAATGTGCAAACTCCGTTGCGCAAAAAAGTATTACCTAATATAAGGCATATTTCATTACCAAATATTATTAATGCTGTTAAACGAGTTAGTAGAGGTAAAAAGATATTGAACACGCTGTAGTACTTCTCCAATTATAAATCAAATAATCAATTTGTACAAAGTGTACGCGTTTAAGTTAATTATACATAAATTACAAATACTATGCACCTCTACTTCTGTAAAACTGTTTTGGAAAGTTCGATGACCGGCATCAAGACCTTCCAGATTGAAATACTCAAAAGTAATCGGACAGTAACAAAACTGAGTCTACTATAGAAAACATTTTCCATCTATTATTTCAGACATAACTCTCTTAAACGTTTCGCAGTTCCGCCAAATTCTAAGCTACAAGATAATTCTAACCTACGCGGTAAGTTCGACACGGCAAATCCGCTGTTTAATACCGGCATTATGCGCGACTCAACGCTGTTACGTTCGACATCACAAAACACGACTCACCAGACGAGATTTGCGTATTGCGCATTGCGAATCTTTCTAAAGCGAATCATCCGCTCGACTCGATCTCTATGGGTGAATTCAATCTTGCCGCACACTCTCTGTAATTGATCCGCGTCTCCCGAAAGAACGTTTCCTGTTCCCGTAACCGCAAACAATTGAAGGTATTTCCACTGGCGGGAACGCGTGCGGAGACGCTAAATCAAAGGATTTGCGGTTTTCTTGAACCTTCACGTCTCTACGATACATTGCGAGAATCAGCCAGTTAGCAAGGGAAATCTGGGTCAACCCGTTTGCAAGCTCATGACCAATTTGTGTGGTTTATCTGCGTACCATTGCTGGAACGTGTATCGAACCGTTTACTCGAAACAAGGTAAAGTCTTTGTCGTGTTTCATTCAGCAAGCATTAATTGAAGTTTCTCAGAAGGTAAGGAAATTCTTAATCCAGTGGAACCTCCATCATATGAACCCTAGAGTAATCGGATACCCAAGAGTTCGGGTGCGTGACGGTTCGAAGGAGTTCAGGCGGGATCGGTTGGGACCCGGGACTCGACTCGGGTAATCAGAATGGCGTGAAATCGAATTGTGGTTGGTACAGTTCTAGCCCATGGTACCATTTGTTGCTTCATTATCTTAAATCTTGTTCAACACGTTGATCTTTTTAATTTTACCCAAATGTTTTCGAAATAATATATTTACAGTCTTGGATATAAGTAAAGTTAGATAGAAATTGGTATGTTGAGTCTCTAAAGTACAGTACTGTCTCTCTATATGGCAGCAGTTAGGGACCACCGAGTGCTAGTTAGAGAGAGACTTTCGTATTTTGCGGCTTCGTAGGTTTCCCGACGACAAAGAATATAAACATGACTAGCGGTGAGGACTGTCCAGAGGAACAAAGACGAACCAAAGGAAATAGGAATGAGCGAGATGCAAAGTCCACAGTACTGTAACATGTCTAGAATAGCAATTGACAATTCGTAATACAATAAAATAGCTTTCTAACTTTTACTTCTCTAGGTCTAGTAACTTGTTCTATATGTTGGTGAGGTTCTTTCGATTAATATAAGACCAAACACTGTATTATTTGGATTATATTTACTAACTTATTTGATTAATTAACTCGGACACGTTGACCGAGTACATGTCAGAATATCTTGCTGAAAATATACCACAATTTATGCAAAAATCTCTAAACCGTTTAACAAACACCTTGTTGCACTTTTTATAAAACTGTTTTTATTTATTGCATATTTTTATGATGTATTATATATGTTGTATTATGCATTATTATATAGTTACTATTTATCAATAGTTCATAAATTAAATCGTTTTGAATAAATATTCAGTTTCAATTTTTAAGAGAGAGAGAGAGAGAACTGTTTACATTGCTCGGTTCAATCCATTGTTACTTATCGTTACACGTATTGTTAACTTAAAGTTGTCGCAAAATCACCGTGTTTGATATCATTTTGATCGGAAGAGCCCCACCAACATGTTAGAAAATATTTCGTGCAAACAAATTGGCGTTATAAAAAATAGATTTTTAATTAATGCGTCGCTTACCGCAGGACAAGTGATCGCGTTTAAATGCTAACCGCGGTTTCATTTCAGAGGAGGCCGAAGTCGTCAGTTGACTCGTCTGTTTAGATTGGAGACTGCTACCGCGGAGACCCCCTTTTTGAGGTGGGGATAGAGTTTGCACTTAGAGATGGTTACGAGATTGTCATATAAAGGAACAATACTGTAACATGTTCGATCCCGAGTACCGAACTATTATAAAATTCACAATAAGGCGAAATAATATTTTGCGCGACTAACTAGCATACTGTCAGTCCGACAAAATTATCGTTATCAGGCTTTCCGTAAAGAAGTCTGTAGAGTTGTATTTGGTTTTTATATCTTTAAGGATGCTATATCGTTTCCGTATGGAAGCACATGGGCCCTAAATATCGAAATATCAATGTCTCTCGAAATGTTTAGAAACTGTACTTCAGTGCTGGCTTTGCCATGATTCACCATAAAAGAATACTTCTACTTTCTTTTCTAGTCAATTGAGTTCTAGCATGTGACAATTATATATTCCAATAATACACGGAGATTGATGATGTCACAAACGTCAGCCGGAGTTGCCCAAAATAAGAACCGTGGGCCTTTATTTGGAAACAGCAACCCAAATGTTGGCCGAGTTGGGCTTCTATTAGGATGGACCTATGTACTGAAAAACTCGGTGCCTTGGAACCGAAGTTTTCGTACCTACTTCGGAGCTGGTTACTGCGTGTGGTTAGTTCCGCACCAAAGAATTGCGTGGTCCTAAAACGGTGACCGCGCGTAATCCTCCCTTCTATCAAACTGTCTCAGGGTTAAAATTCGTTCTCATTTCAATCCACTAATAACAAAAAACATGGAATCAGTACGAATGTTTGGGAGTGGGGACAAACGAACGAATTCATATGTTCGGTCTAACAATAAATAAGAGTGGTACAACTGCTGCTCCCGAGAATATATTTCCTCCTGGATGTATCCCCACCATAGGACTCAAGCGCCGTCTCGCTACATCCCGCATCCCAGAGTTGGGCATTATTCGAATAAAATTTCATTCGAATAAGTTTCTGAATGAATTTCGACGAATAAATACTGATTCGAGTAATTTACGAATAAAAAGTTCGAATAAAAGGAAATAAATCGACAATAACGAATAATTTTGTATTCGAATAAATTTTCATTCGAATAAAGAAGTAGTCGACAGAACAGCGAATAAAAGTATCACATGACTTCTATAATGTATGTATGTATGCACATTGTACATGTAGGGGTCCGTGGTAAAGAAAAAGGTTATGGTCGGCTCTTGCAGCCATCGGTAGATGGCGAGCGTCACACTTATTCGTCGTTTAATCGAATAAAGATCGAATAAAGTAAGAGGAAATTGGGTTCGAATAGTAGCCGATATTTATTCGTAACTAACGAATAAGTTCTCGCCGAATAAAACCGTTATTCGTTATTTACGAATGAATGTAGCATTTTCAATAGTTATTCTTGATTCGTAATTCAGAATAAAATTTGTTCAACTCTGCCGCATCCCTCAAACCGCCATAGACCGATTCGAACGTGGCCGCCTGAGCCCTACGGAGAAAGCACTGTGAAGAGGGGAAATTGCTCGGGAGCAGCATTTAGACCACTCTGGTCTAAATACACCCTGACATTTGACACTTTGTAAGGATATTCTTCCGAATGGGACCTGTTGCCGATCGACATGAAATTTGAAGGGAGAGTAGGGGGCAGAAGGAGAAACCCAGATCTAAAATTTTAGGCGCGGGTATTTAATAGTTTCCGAGATATTAATTAAAAACTTTCGTACAATACATTGAATTCTTCATATACAGACACAACTAACACAACCGTTTTCACTGGAGCAGCCGTCGTTTTCGAGTGTTAAGTGGCCGATGGTACACCGATCCTCGTTGCAGTGGCCGTTGTCCTCAAGTGTTCAGTAGCTGTTGACGCAATAAGGATACCGCCCTCAGAATCTATAGGGTGACCCACGAAAAATTGGTTACTGTAACTTCTGACGCGCAAGGGATGTTCTCTACCTGCAATACGGCTTCAGGTATACTGGCCTCAGTATTAATAGTTTGCGGCAAACAATTTCGATAATGCGACCGCTGTCCAAGCGTTTCCGACCGCCTGCCGGTAAAATTGTATGCCCAAACCTAACCAATAACCTCTTTTTCGTGTAAATAGTACGCCCATAGCTCGAATCGCATTCCGTATAGCGGATAATTTAAATTCTACGGTCAACCCGAATTGTTTATCCGGGGATTGGAAGCTGACATGGTGCTATTATATAAAATTGCAGTAAGTATGGTGTACTGCAATTCAATATTTTCCATCTGAAATTGAAATGGAACATATTTCCGGAAAAGGTACACGTATTGCAAATAAGAAACATTCCTTGGACGGCTAAAGTTACAGTAATCGGTTTTGCGTGGGATACCCTATAGATTCTGAGGGCGGTACTTATTTTGTCATCAGCTACTGAACACTTGACGACGACGACTGCACACCGAAGACGGTTGTGTTAGTTGTGTCTGTATACAAAGAATTCAATGTATTGTACCGCAAGTTTTTAATTAATATCTCGGAAACTATTAAATACCCGCACCTAAAATTTTAGATTTGGGTTTCTCCCCACGTCCCCCATCTCCCCTCTAAATTTCATGTCGATCGGCAACAGGTCCCATTCAGAAGTACAGCCCTTTGTAATGAAATCACGACCATTCTCTAATGCAAGCAACTTCAAATTTCGGTTGTACTTCCGAAGGGTAAATGATGAAATTTGGAGGGGGGGGGCGAAGGAAAAAACCTGAATATAAAATTTTAGGTGCGGGTATTTAATAGTTTCCGAGATATTAATTAAAAACTTTCGGTACAATACATTGAATTCTTCATATACAGACACAACTAATACAACCATCTTCGCTGTAGCAGCCGTCGTCGAATATTAAGTGGCAGATGGTACCCCGATTCTCGCTGCAGTGGCCGTCGTCGTCAAGTGTTTAGTAGCTGATGGCACAATAAGGATACCGCCCTCAGAATCTATAGGGTGTTCCACGCAAAATCGATCACTGTAACTTCAGTCGCCCAAGGGATATTTTCTATCTGCAATACGTACACCTTTTTTTCAAAACATGTTCCATTTTTATTTCAGATGGAAACTATTGGGTTCCAGTACACCGTACTTACTGTAATTTTCTACACGGTGTCACGCAACCCTCTGCAAATATTTTAAGGGGTGATTCTACAGGCCAAAATAAAGCAATAATCAAGAATAAAAATTTTGCATTTGGGGCTTTGTTAATAAGATACCGATGTTTTAAAAAAACGCGGTGAAAACGCCTGCCCGTAGGCAATTTAACGGGCAGCGGCTCGAGTCCGGCAGCTGCGTTCAGTGGTAGTCATTCACTACATGCAAGAGAAACCATGACCTACAGCACCGCGTAATCTGACACCCAAAAGGCACACGTTTTACGATGTACAGCATTCAACCTGCTTACTTGTAAAAATCCACATGGGCATATCAAAACCCACCCAATGGGATTATCAAGTAAAGAGGGTGGTGGCCTTCAATCAACAATGTTTTCCTCAAAAACCAAATACACATGCGAGTGTCCACGATTTGCACTAAACTTATTATTCCAGGAGATGTTCCTCGCGTCCACCATCCGCTTGAAGATAGTGGTTCAACTCTTTCACGAAGGTCGTGTCACAATTTCCGAAAGTCTGTTATTATTGTCAGAGGACATCATCATATTAGCGTATTTCGCAAATGTACACGAACCTTTGGACACCTGATACTACTATCACCGCACATAATCAATTATAAGAAAAAGTAGATATAGGAAGAATTCAATGTATTGTACCGAAAGCTTTTAATTAATATCTCAGAAACTATTAAATACCCGCGCCTAAAATCTTACATTCGGGGTCCTCCCTTAATGTCGATCGACAACAGGTCCTCTTCGGAAGAATATCCCAAACTTTTACTAACGTGACACACAGTTGTTATTAAACATAGAATTTGTTATTTGTTGACCAAAACCACGCCTCATCGCAGCATTCCTGCACTTCCAGCGTCATCTTGAATTTTTCTTAATTACGGATCACCGTTCTGATAAGCGGCAGAGTGGTTGCATTTCATGAAAAGCTGTGCATAATTCGAAATTGAACTCGATTTTCTTAAAAATTGATATCTTATGTTTTTGAGGTTGCTGAAAATTTTCCTAATATACAGGGTGTCCCACGTAACACATCACGATTTTTCAAGTACTTGCAGTAATCTGATAAAAAAATATTTTAATCAAAAGTAGATCAGTTTTCGAGTAGCTATACATTATAATAAAAAAATTCGAAAATTGCTTTTATTATTGCCAAAGGCACCTCCATTTTTTAAAAATAGCACTTTGTATATTTGACCTAGCAGTATTACAGCCCGTATCAAGACGAATTCAACGACCTAGTATACCATGACCATCGGATGACCTTGAAGGTAAAGAAATGAAAATTTCAACAAAAGGTGACAGTCTGCTTGAGTGGGTGATAATAATTTGTGTTTATTATTATAACTCGAAGTTACATTCAATTCAGGAACCTTGACCAAATGAACGCAAACAATTTCGTAAAAAAATCACGTCAAATGTTCGAATTGAAATCCAGATTCTGGTGGGCACAATTCTGCTGTACGTAGTAAGTTTGCATTGGTTGCTCTTACGATATCGTAGTAGCAAAGTTCTTCGCATGCTGTACGGATTCGCTGCTTTAAATGTTCCTCATTTTCTACTGGAACAGCATAAACTATCGACCGTAAATGGCCCCATAAAAAAGTCAGGTGGTGACAAATCAGGGGATTGCGGTGGCCAAGCAAAAAGGTATTGGATTCCGGGTAGATGAAATCGGGTGTAACACTTGATTTTGAAAAGAGGTTTTCTTTATTCTGTTACGCACGGCGAAATTATTTCATAATTTTGATTCGTTCGGGAACGTGTCACCCAGGACGACGGTTGGAATTTTTACAAATGTTTATAATCATAAGACGCGTACGCGACCAAGCCCGCACCTGCACACTTAGGACCCCTCCTAAAAGAAACTCAGACCTTGGGAGAGACAGACCAAATTCCTGGGAGGCGCCAGCCCTACAAGGAATAAACAGAAGACCACCCTCGCAGCGTTCCCACGAAACTGGAGCAACTGCAGTTACCCCTTCCACAATTACGAGCCTAATTTTCGAGTATATAAGGACCACGAAATTCAATCAAATCGGGCTAGTCCTGGTCACGCGTTCGTTGCGTTAGTTTCGTTCGTTGACACAGACATTGCAAGATCGGGTTAATCCCCTTCGAGCAAATATCTCCTTTCAGTACGTAGTTACTGCTTGGCTTTCATATCTCAATCTTCGGTGAGCCCCCGTGTAATTATTATACGTAAAACCCGTGGATTCATTGTACACACTCAATCTTTGTAACTTCCATATCATCTTGAATATACCAGACATAGTTTTCTCGTAAGTTGTTGTTCCATTGCACCTTCTTCCAATACATAGGAAATCCTCGATTTGAACGGGACCCACAAAGTACATCATAGTCGCTCGTGGTGTACGCACGTTACGAGTTCCTTTACCTGAACCCAACCTGACCATCCGTGTTTATACGGCTACCCGGCGTGTACGTCGGCTGTCCGGAAACACACACCTTCCTTGATTCTGGTGAGCCGGCTACGTGGCGCTTCACACCCGCCAAATAGTCCGGAGATCCGGAATCCTTCCATCCGCGCCTATCGGCTACCTGACGACGTCAGCTGTCCAGAGAAGCGCACTCTTTCCCTTTGCCGTGACTCTCGGCTATCCGACGCTTCACAACCGTCGGCCAGTCCTGGGAGAACACGGACCTCTTCCCAGGTCAGTCATTCAAGTTTTGACCTGTTAACCCACTACCCGGTTATCAGGTGTAACCATAACCCTTGAACCCTTTTCCCGGCCAAACTCGCCAAGCCCTGGCTCGTAACAATTCACACGAATAAGACGTGTGGGGGTGTATAATAACTTGACAATAAGACAGAGTGGTTCGTGTCCAAAAAAGATTCTCTTCTTCTCTGACATGAAATACCGCAGGGCTAATATACAGGGTGTAACGTAAAAGGTGTAGGAGCCGGAAATGGCAGATTTCTGAGGCGAAACTGAACAACTTTTTTCTTTGCCAAAATGTCTGAGGCTTTGTTTCTGAATTGTTAACGAAAAACACTGGCCATTCGGAGCGCGCGTAGAGCCCGCGCTCAGGGACGGGCCATGGCGCGTCGTGCTAGGTAGCGATGTTCGACCGGCGCCCCGAATAATAAGCGCCGGTATAGCACGAAGCAAAAGTTAACATCGAATTATTCATTATTAATTAATGGAAATTAACTAAAATATAAATGAAATTAATTTGCCGTTATCAATTGAACAAAAAAGTATTAGAACGGACTAACGTGTCTATCAAGTACAACGTACGTTAAATTTTAAACAATTCGCCGACAATTAAAATTAGACTTACCCGTTTCTCCAAAAATGTAGGTATCCCGCAGTGCAAGACAGCTGATGTTACGGCCCGGTCAGCGAACTCACTTTATTTGACAAAACCTACTACATGCATGGCAACTATCACTGGGTTATTCTACCTACCCTGGTCACTTGCAGAACAAACACATGGTGCACAAGAGCCGATGTCTCGGTTGGAACAGTGAAAGAACTTCGTTTCACAAAATCTCCATCATTGCACGATCACTGTCACTTTGTTCTTCAAGATTTGAATTTACGAAATAAGTTGTTCCCACGTATGAATAATTGGTTGCCCCGAAAGGGGCCGAATGTTTTTAACTTTGAAGGGGCTGGATACGGCCGCTGCTACTACCGAATACACTTTTCCACGTTCGGCAATTTCGTTGTCTTGTTCCCGAGCGGGTAGTAACTCACAAGCTGAGCGTCTTAGAAGTTAACTCTTATTTTATTCACAGTAAAAACAGCAATTACAGTACCGGAGAGATCTTTACTGCTGGGCATTCGGACTGATTCTGTCGTGAGAAATTGTGACGCGGTTTGCAACGGTGCATGATGGCTAGTTCGAAGAATGTTATAAGGGAGAGTTACGGGTCGTCGCAGGGGGCGCGCTTTATGGTGAAAAGGCCCTTGAGGCCCATGTGCTAACCAGCAGATTTTTTCGGTTCCCAGGAAACTCGGCCGTGATGAACTTAGTGAAGACATTTTCCAGTCGCCAGAAAAGGTATAGCATTACAAAGGATGTAGTAAAAGACATCTAACAGTGTCCTGAACTGTCAGGAGCGCTTTCCCAGCGACTAGAAAGTGTCTTCATTAAATTTGTCACGTCCGTGGTTCCTGGGAACCGAAAAACTCTGCTGGTTAGCACATGGGCCTCAAGAGCCTTTTCACCATAAAACACGCCGCTAGCACGCCGCGCCGTGGACCGTCCCTGAGCGCGGGATCTACGCGCGCTCTGATTGCTCAGTGTTTTTGTTAACAATTCGAAAACAAAGCTTCAGACGATATTTTGGCAAAAGAAAAAGTTGTTCACTTTCGCCTCAGGAATCTCCCATTTCCGGCTCCTACACGTTTTACGTTACGCCCTGTATAATTGACAAAATCATGAGTTAACATACTGGCATGCGTTTGTAATAAGATTGATGAAGTAACAATTCCTTATATCAGCTTTGTCCTTCACATTTTGCGTTCAATTTGGCATCTTTTCTAGTAATTTACATTTAAATAACATTTCTACAATTAAGAATGATAAGATTGCATGATTCAGGTCGGTCCAACTTAAGAACCATCAGGTTGTCCAATTTGAGAATCTAACTTAATTTTAACATTTAGGTATAATAAACAAAAACTAGTGTAAGAATAATATAAATGCTATGATAACATTAAAAATATGTCCGTTCTTACATTTTCACTACAACTCAAAAGTTGCTGCTCATGTAGTTTAGAATGAAAATTATATCAGCTGTTATCAAAATGAAACATTCATCAAGCTGTAGTTATTACCCACTCTACAGTGTTTTGTTTCCGTGCTATTGCTGAACAATATGCGAAATATAATCCTATGCAAAGAAATGTAGCCTAAGTTAATTAATACGTGAATAAAGACGGTTGTCCGATTTATGCGCTGATCCTTGCAGTGGTTGTCAGAACGATGGTTGTCCTTGATGGCATATTTTAAGGTCATTGAAATCGCTGGGGGGTACCCTTTCGTAAATAATTATCAAAATATACTAATATTGTTCGAACGTTTACGTCTAATAGCTATTCTAATCTCTAAACTGCGAATTTTTATGCAAATGCATATTTTTCAAAATATGGTAAAAACAGTAGAACTTCAATAGAAAATTATTTCACCTATCAGGTATTTTGAAAAGCACTGTAATTTTGATATTTTGTATATTTTTTCATATTACATGCATTTTGTGCAATTTAGCATCTTCAAATTACTTATAAATGCATACAAATCCGTAGTCTACTAATCTCTATAAACAGAAATATCAATTATCTCTGAAACGAACAGTTTTCATGTCTATGTTTACTTGATCTTTTTTTCCTTAGGAGCAGTAGAACACAATATTAAAGTTTGAGCACCTATTTCCTTGACACTCTGCATATTAGGGAAAAGTTGTTCAAAATGATCACCCTGAGAACATACTTGAAAATCTTTGAAGACG
Organism: Holcopasites calliopsidis; assembly: GCA_023838395.1. Lineage (NCBI taxonomy): Eukaryota > Metazoa > Arthropoda > Insecta > Hymenoptera > Apidae > Holcopasites > Holcopasites calliopsidis. Next base: position 160,162 of record JALHAQ010000018.1, on the reverse strand, counting down.
ATGTTGAGGACGCTATCGCCAATAGTTACCAAGATAATAATTGATAATGCAAACGATCGAATACTTTGATGTGCAACTGCAAGTGAGTTAGAGGAACACCAATAATACAAGACCTTATATTTAACGCACAGCATTTAACATTCTAATGTCTTTAAGTTACTATAAATAGCAACTGCCTCATTCCACAGACAATCGATTACTTTTGACGTCGACATCAGGCACATTGTCCCAAATGAAATACAGTTTAGTACATTGATAATATAATTAGAGGGAGGTTAAGTCAGCAGCATTTAGCTGGTGTCGAATTTGTTTAAAATATGCGGGCCTTTGAATTTTACAATTTTCATTTTAATCTAAAAGGATTGCGTAATAGTATTTTCGTTATTTGACAAACTTATTTTATAAAACTGAACATTATAAGCAAAATCACATCTCGCAGATTTCTCCTTGATGAGCTGAAAGTGTTTCAATTTGGAAAAGGAATGTGATCACATTTCTTGGAGGTTTGTCTACAAAACGAGTCTTTTTATAGGATGGATGGTTGAAAATTAACGCCAGAAGGGGCTGTAAAAGGACTGGTGTACCCACTTCTTGGTGCCCCATTCTCGGTAGCGTGCCTCTCGCTTGCCCGAATGTTCCGCAATTCACAGCTTTTTACATTATTGATCCAACAATGCATACGCAGAATATGGAAGCTTTTAATCAATATAGTGATGTTAACGGTATTTCGAGGTGAAAAACCGGAAGATGGCGGCGTTTCATATTGGTAAAAGATCGGAACTGGTCGAGATTGCGTTCTCCCACCCTGTTGGCCATGTAAACAGGAGGCCGCGGAGCAGACATGCCGGCATTATAAAGAGACCGCTTGATTCAGCCCGCTTAGAAAGTGTACGCACTTATCTTGCAGGGCGCCCGTGGAGAGCACATAGATAGAATTGCTTCGCACCCTTTCGGCTATCTGTCGTAAATCATTGTTTGTTCCGTTCGATGCGGAACAATACGCTGGGAATTTTTGGCAAGGTTTATGGCACGCATTTCGGGAACAGATTATTTTTGAGGAAAATTACTTGGTCAAATTGCTTGTCGTCTGTAAGCAATTCATTTCACGTGCGGGCAAAACTTTGCTACTTAGATTATTTTCGTCATCCTCAATAGTCGACGACATGCCATAAACCTGGAGTTCCGAAGGGTCCCGACCATATTGTAACGGTACACGAAGCCGATCCGCGGGACCTAGAGGAATTTTCTACCGCGGCTAAAAATTTCCACGACCCTCGCGGTTCCAGGTATCGCCCCACCTTTTTCCGGAAATACCGTGCTTCGGGCGCACCGGAAATAGTGGTGGACCTGGAACCAGTACGCTGATTGGCAAAATTCACTGTCTTGTTTTGACCAATCAGCGTACACGAAAATTAAGGAAGTCCTCTTCCGGACTTCCTTCTAAAAGAAAAATTAGAATAGTTACAATGATGGAACGACACGGATCAAAGTAGAAAAAATCTCTAACGACACGCAGAGATATTCATTTCACATCTCCACCGGCACTCCGACTTTAACATTCGAACTCCATAATCAAGGTCCATTAGTCAGGACTACTCCATAATCAAAAGGGTTACCCAAGATTAATTTTGCGGGTAAAACGTCGCGAAGTTGTATACCGATCGGTTAAGGCGGAATTTACGACTCCGTCGAGGAATTAATCCGTGCCACTAATCGCGACGTAATACAGCACGAAAAAACATTGTTGCTTCTCGTAAACGATGTTTCGAGCGTAACAGGTACCGTGTTTCTGCATTTCACATATTTCCCCGACTGTGCCTTTGGTACCTGAATCGTTGGCCGATTAGGTTCCAGCGTTATTTTCACCGCGCTGAAGTCGTTTCGAATTTTTTCGAGCAGTGGCTCACCGTGATTCCGATTATTTTTTGTATCGTTGATTCTGCTGGATCCTATCTGTTATTGTTGTGTGATTTGTCGTCGAAAATCAATATCGACATGCTCTTCTCCAGTACTATTATTGAATTAATGTACAGCGGGGATGCCTCGTGAATTGGTGACGCAAATGAGTATTTTTTTTAATACTGCATTTTGTAGGTTTTTTGCTTTTGAGTCGAGTTTAAATAACTTTGTCAGATCAGGCAATTTTGAGTAATTTAATTTCAGTAATTTAGTTAAACTCTGTTGATTACTGTAAACCTGGCTTAGTCTAGATTTCTTTAACTATATTACTGCAAATATATCAGGCAATCTCTTTTTATGTAGATTTTAACGAGTGCAGATTTGATGTTTGTTGAATTTCTTGAAATATTATAGTAGCGTAGTGATAAAATTTGTGACCCATCTTATATTTATGTGAATTGTATCGTGCCTCGTCGTTGTCGAACACGATACGTCCAGGGGGTGTAAGTCCTTGGACATCTTTAGAGGCGCAACGTTTACTCGCGACACTGCCCGCCAAATTAATATTGAGCAGTTGATTAAAAATGAGCGAAGTGCTGCCGATTCCAGTGGTAGAATTAGGTCCCGCGTCGAATAGACCTCTGGCGTTTCCAATTTGAGCCGAAGATGCTCTCGGGTGACAATGTCGTGTGATCGCGTTCGATCTTTACTTCTCTCGTGTCGAAGTAGTTGTGTTTCGTGATCGCGTTCGATCTTCACTTCTCGCGTGTCGAAGTGCTTCTTTTTCGTGATCGCGTTCGATCTTCACTTCTCGCATGTCGAAGTGCTTCTTTTTCGTGATCGCGTTCGATCTTCACTTCTCTCGTGTCGAAGTGCTTATGTTTCTTGGAAGGAAGTCCGTCGACGACTTCCTCCCTTATATACGCTGATTGGCCTAAACGAAACGGTAATTTTTGCCAATCAGCATACAGGTGCCAGGTCCACCACTCTTCCGGTGCGCCCGAAGCGCAGTATTTCCCGGAGGAAGTGGGGCGATACCTGGAACCGTGAGGGTTCTGGAAATTTTAGCCGCGGTGGGAAATTCCTCTAGGTCCCGCGAGTCGGCGTCGCGTACCGTTACAATATGGTCAGGACCCTTTGGAAATCCAGGTTTATGGTATTTGTCGATTATTGAGGATGGCGAGAGTAATATAAGTGGCAACGTTTTGCCCGCGCGTGAAATAAATTGCTTGCAGACGGCAAGCAATTTGAGCAAAGTTTTCTCCCTCAAAAATAATCTTTTTTCCGCAGTATGTACCATAAACCGTACCAAATTTTCCACGCGCATTGTTCCATGCGACGGAACATTATGGAAACGCATTTCCGTCGATGGATCCATCGCGCAAATAACGAACTCATTGGCGCATAAAGGAGCATTGTTCAACAATTTCAGTCACCTGAAAACTGTTACTTTTCCTACATAATTGTAATAAGCACAACAACGTGTGGCGGCACTGTTATGTAGGTACACCAACGTGCTTCTTGTTAATGCGATTACGTATTCATACGTCATTTTCGTAATTTCTATTCACTTATGGATAGAAGTAATCAACACGGGGAGGAAGCACGATGAAATTGCTGATATCGATCAAATAATTTCTCTTTCCCTGCATTTTAGTATCAATATTAGACTGACTAAAAATATTGGGATACTGGAAGCACATTCGGCCTTGGTTTAATATTCCTTAGCTCATATTACTGCTTCTATCTATATGTAATAAATAATATTTTACGGCTATTGTTTCAAATAGTCCAAGCGGCTGATCTATTAAACATTTGCTAGATACTAATAATACATACTAAATAGTATCTAAGGACCAACGAAAAAAATTGTCACTCGATTTATTTATATTGTTATCATTTATTATTGCAGAGTACAAGATGTCGATCACCTTTTATCAATATCCCATAAGCTCGCCTTGTCGCGCTGTAGCGTTGGCCGCTGCCGCGCTTGGTGTCGAAATGAAATACAAAGATATTCAGTTGATGAATGGAGAACACTTGAAACCGGAGTTCTGAAAGGTGCATAAGAATATTTTCCTACAACATTAACTAAACAAAATTAGTCTTTGTAATTGCAATTGTTAATAATATGATCTCTATCATTTTGTGCACAGATGAATCCGCAGCACATGGTACCTACTATTGACGACAATGGTTTCTACTTATGGAAAAGGTCAGGCTTATTTCATTATGTTTTCAATTATTTCAAGTTTTAGAGAATTATAGTTTTGTTAAATAGTAAATTTTCAGTAAATATTGACAATTAGGCACCAATCTCAGATCAGTTTGACCTTGATATATGTTATCAAGGATACCATTTTGAACAACTTTCTCCTACACATGTTGCTGCCCATCAACTTTAGTTTTCGAGACGTTTGGGAAAAACTTTTGTTCAACTTAAATCATGAGTATCATTTTTTAGTATCTTTTCATTTGGCGTAAGTGGTCGCCTGTATGTTATATGTAGAAACTCTGACAGCCAAGTCAGGCTGGTCAACACAATGTACCGGCCGAAATTGAGCCAAGTTTGTCTGTCGACATGCAGCGCCACATTAAAACTTAAATGGCGACCAACTGTTCGCAGCGTACGTTGCATCGAACTGACGACTCGCGATTCTGGGGTTCGTGCAAAGAAGAATTCGTCTAAATGAAGTGCGTATGGAAGAAGACATTCTCCTATGTTCTCCTATGGCTTTGAGAAAAAGCCGCCAGTTTGATAGTATTGATTCAAACAGTTACAGTTGTTTGCGTTTTGGAAATCAACGAAACGCTGCGGTCAGGCAATCGCCATTTAGGTTTAATGTGGCGTTTCATGTCGGCGGCGAAACTCGGTTCGATTTTGGCCGGTTTTGCTGCCTCACTAATGACAACGTAGTGGCTATTAGGGAATCAACGTTTTGAAAAGTTTTTTCCTATACATATAAGCGACAGTCGGCTCCAGTTTTCAAGATATTGGCAAAAAACTATCGATACTACTACAATGAATTATAACTAGAATTGGCTATCTATATTGCTTGCTGCTAACCAAATGTATACGCCGCGAAGGATCCCAACGCTAAAAGTATTCTAGTCTCTGGCGTTTCTTTTTTCTAAAAATGTCAAATTAAGCTTTGGTGAAAGATACGATGTATGAAGTACTGTACAAAAAAAGTACCAGCAAACCTAACCTGTACCATATAATCTGAGTTAGGTTTGGAGGTAGTTGTTTTTGCGGCGGTATAAGCCGGCCACCTGGATCGTAACTTCCAAAAAAAACCTTGATTTCACATTTCTAGAAAACAATATAAAAAAGGAGAGTACTTTTATCGTTTCTCGCAGCTGATTTGTCGTTTTAGTGATAAAATGAAGCTATTGACAACAAAACTAAATATATTGAAATAGTCAAAATTGAGAAAAGCCACCAAATTGTATAACTAATAAAGCTTTCTGCAAATATCTCGAAAATGAAACCGAGCGACGGCAACATGTATGGGAGAAAGTTGTTCAAAATGATATCCTTGATGACATATTTCACGGTCAAACTGATCTGAGATTGGTTCCTAATTGTCAATATTTACCAAATTGTTCAGCAAGCGAATATATTAATTTGGTACACCTAACAGCCACTAGGTTACCATTAGCGAGACTAATGGCATCAACACCGGCAAAAATCGAGCCGAGTTTCGCTGTCGACATGCAGCGCCACATTAAAACCTAAATTAACTGATCGCAGCGGTCGTTGGTTGCCAAAACGCAACCAACTTTAACTGTTTAAATCAGGGCTATAGAACTGGTGGCTTTTTCTCAAAGCTGTAGGAGAATATCTTTTTTCATACCCACTGCACTTGGACGAATTTCTCTTTTCCCAAACCCAAAAATCACGAGCTGCCACATCGATACAACGTACACTGCGAAAAGTTGATCACCATTAGGCTTTTAATGTGGCGCTGCATGTCGACGGCGAAACGCGTTCCGATTTTGGCCGAGTCAACGTGTTGACCTGCCTGACTTGGCTTTCAGGGGAAAAATATTATATGAACATAGGTCGTTTAAAGCTTTGTTAAAAAGTTACAATAGAAATAGGAATTACGTAGGGAATAGTAACGGACAACAGTCTGACACGCAGTTACTGCGATACAATGTAGAAATAGATCAGCAATATTTACATCAAGTCTGTTTATGCAAGCAGTATTTACTGTCTGAGGTAAAGCCAAAGTATTTGAAGGCAATTCTGTCACTGCCATTAGTAAACTATTAAGTTGTTAGACTTCATACCGAATTGCCGCAATTACTTACGAATCGCGAGTATGCAGATATGTATGCACTTCGGAAACAGACTAAATTCAAATACTGCTGATCTATTCCTACATTGTATCGCAGTAGCTTCATGTAAGACTGACATCCGTTACTGTTCCCTAGGTAATTCTTATTTTTTTCGTAACCTTTTAGTAAAGCTTTGAACAAACTATTTTCCCTGATAGTCAAGCTGTTCAGATAAGATTTTACCAAAGCTTGCTACAAAGTTTTGTTGACAAATTAGCACGAACCTCAAAATCGCGAGCTGCCAGTTCGATACAACGTACGGTGCGAAGAGTTGATCGCCATTTAGGTTTTAATGTAGCGCTGCATGGCGAAGGCCTACCTTGGCTCAACTTCGGCTGGTACAGCCTGTTGACCTGCCTGACTTGGTTATCAAGAACAATATTAGAATTTGCAAGACAGGGCAAATTTTTATTCTAAAATTTTCTAAACTGATCATAATGGTATAACATAGTACTACAATTTCTAAGTAATATTTATTCTATAGGAATTTATATTTGTACGATATCAGGGATGAAAATACTGTGCAAGATTCCATTGTAATGTTTTGTTACGCTTCTATATTTATTATCAATGTTTTTACGAAATAATGATGAAATCATCATACACCACAGGTTTTCTCTATTAATGGATTGAATTAAAGCTACGATTGTGACACCTAGAAATGGAAACATTTTTGATTCATGATTCCTTTCACCCTAGTCGAGCTATTATGATCTACCTGGTAGAACAGTACGGCAAGAACGACTCTCTGTATCCGAAGGATCCAAAGAAACGCGTGATTGTCAATCAAAAATTGTACTTCGACGCATGCACTTTATACAAAGTTTTCACTAGCTACGTTGTAAGTCGAAAAATTATTTGATAAATCTTAATTATACAGGGTGTAACGCAACAGTATGCAAATATTTTAAGGGGTGATTCTACAGGCCAAAATAAAGCGAAAATCAAGAATGGCAATTTTCCGTTTGAGGCTTTGTTTACGAGATATCGATGTTTAAAAAAACGGCGTTCGAACGCCTGCCGATGGGGAATCTGACGCGTGAGGCTCGAGTCAAACAGCTGTGTTCAGTGGTAGTCATTCGCTACGACGCCGCAGGAACCATGACGTACCGCACCGTGAAATCTGGCACTCAGAAGGCACACGCATTACGATGTATAGCATTCAACCTGCTTACTTGTAAAAATCCACATGGGCATATCGAAACCCGCCCAACGGGATTATCAAGTAAAAAGGGTGACGGCAGCCTTCAATACTCAATTTTGTTTCCAAAAACCAAGTATGCAATTGGCCCGTCCTCGATTGTTAACAACACATCCATCAACACAGAAATTTGCAGCACACAAGGATCACGATTCCACGATTTGCACTAATCTAATTATTCCAGGGATGTTCCTCGTGTCCACCACTCGCTTGAATGCAATGATTCGGTATAAGCAAATTAAGAACAATATCAAATTATTCGTTATTCGTGTAGAATCAATTAATCGATTGACTAATGAACCTATCAATTGCAGCCCGCGTTAAATTAAAAAAGATTGACAGAAGATTCAAATTAGACTCACCCATGCATCCAGAAATGAACCTGCTTCGACGAAAATGGGTCACTGTGTCAGCCTACCGATCTTGAGCATTGCAAGTAGGTATCCCGTAGTGCAAGACAGCTGATGTTAGGGCCAGGTCAGCGAACTCACTTTATTTGACAAAACTTGCTACCTGCACGGCAACTATCACTGGGTTATTCTACCGATCCTGGCCATTCGAAGAACAAACACATGGTGCACAACAGCCGATGTCTCGGTTGGAACAGTGAAAGAACTTCGTTTCACAAAATTTCCATCATTGCACGATCACTGTCTCTTTACACTTCAAGATTTGAATTTATGAAATCAGTTGTTCCCACTTATGAATAATTGCTAGCTGCGAAAGGGGCTGATTGTTATTAACTTTGAAGGGCTTCGACTTGACCCTTTCTACTGCCCAATGCGCTTTTCCACGTTCTGCAATTTCATCGTCGTGTTCCCGAGCGCGTAATCACTCGCGAGCTTCACGTTTTAAAACTTAACTTTTATTTCGTTGAATGTAAAAACAAAAATTACAGTGTCAGAGAGATCTTTACTGTATGGCGTTCAAATTGATTCTGTCTTGAGAAACTATGACGCGGTTTACAACGGTGGACGAGGGCTAGCTGGAAAAACGTTATAAGGGAGAGTTACGGGTCCTTACGGGGGGCGCGCTTTAGGGTGAAAGGCCCTTGAGGCCCACGTGCTGGCCAGCAGAGTTTTCGGTTCCCAGAAAACACGGCCATGGTGAATTTAGTGAAAACATTTTCCAGTCCCCGGAAAAGGTATAGCATTACAAAGAATGTAATAAAAGATGTAGCATCTCGGAGAATGTAACAGTGTCTTGAACACTCCGCAGTGCCTTCCCGGCAACTGGAAAATGTCTCCATTAAATTCGCCACGGCCGTGTTTCCTGGAAACCGAAAACTCTGCTGGCTAGCACGTGGGCCTCAAGGGCCTTTCACCCTAAAGCGCGCCCCCCGCAAGGACTCGTAACTCTCCCTTATAACGTTTTTCCAGCTAGCCCTCGTCCACCGTTGTAAACCGCGTCATAGTTTCTCAAGACAGAATCAATTTGAACGCCATACAGTAAAGATCTCTCTGACACTGTAATTTTTGTTTTTACATTCAACGAAATAAAAGTTAAGTTTTAAAACGTGAAGCTCGCGAGTGATTACGCGCTCGGGAACACGACGATGAAATTGCAGAACGTGGAAAAGCGCATTGGGCAGTAGAAAGGGTCAAGTCGAAGCCCTTCAAAGTTAATAACAATCAGCCCCTTTCGCAGCTAGCAATTATTCATAAGTGGGAACAACTGATTTCATAAATTCAAATCTTGAAGTGTAAAGAGACAGTGATCGTGCAATGATGGAAATTTTGTGAAACGAAGTTCTTTCACTGTTCCAACCGAGACATCGGCTGTTGTGCACCATGTGTTTGTTCTTCGAATGGCCAGGATCGGTAGAATAACCCAGTGATAGTTGCCGTGCAGGTAGCAAGTTTTGTCAAATAAAGTGAGTTCGCTGACCTGGCCCTAACATCAGCTGTCTTGCACTACGGGATACCTACTTGCAATGCTCAAGATCGGTAGGCTGACACAGTGACCCATTTTCGTCGAAGCAGGTTCATTTCTGGATGCATGGGTGAGTCTAATTTGAATCTTCTGTCAATCTTTTTTAATTTAACGCGGGCTGCAATTGATAGGTTCATTAGTCAATCGATTAATTGATTCTACACGAATAACGAATAATTTGATATTGTTCTTAATTTGCTTATACCGAATCATTGCATTCAAGCGAGTGGTGGACACGAGGAACATCCCTGGAATAATTAGATTAGTGCAAATCGTGGAATCGTGATCCTTGTGTGCTGCAAATTTCTGTGTTGATGGATGTGTTGTTAACAATCGAGGACGGGCCAATTGCATACTTGGTTTTTGGAAACAAAATTGAGTATTGAAGGCTGCCGTCACCCTTTTTACTTGATAATCCCGTTGGGCGGGTTTCGATATGCCCATGTGGATTTTTACAAGTAAGCAGGTTGAATGCTATACATCGTAATGCGTGTGCCTTCTGAGTGCCAGATTTCACGGTGCGGTACGTCATGGTTCCTGCGGCGTCGTAGCGAATGACTACCACTGAACACAGCTGTTTGACTCGAGCCTCACGCGTCAGATTCCCCATCGGCAGGCGTTCGAACGCCGTTTTTTTAAACATCGATATCTCGTAAACAAAGCCTCAAACGGAAAATTGCCATTCTTGATTTTCGCTTTATTTTGGCCTGTAGAATCACCCCTTAAAATATTTGCATACTGTTGCGTTACACCCTGTATAATAAGAGAAACTTCGATGTTGCACGCTATTCGTATCTTCCTTCTTACTGGACAGACAAGTATTGAGCAAAGGTTTGAATCATTACGCGCATACATATTCTACTGCACATACTGCTTTTTGTAGATAATAGTAACGCCCATAATAAATTCTACAAATGAAATGAAATATCTGTGTATCTAGAGAAATGTAGAAATTTATTTGAAAATGTAACATGAAAATTTTTTTAGAACGCTTTAAATTAGAATTCGATATCTTCGAATGAATTGACTCGGTCATCGTTGTCATTAATCGCAAAATTTCCTTGTAGTACCCTATAATTTTCGCCAAGGCTCCCAAAGACCTGGGAAAACATGAAAGTATCGGTATAGCATTTTCCTTCCTGGATCCATTCCTCGAGGAACAGAATTACGTGGACGGAAACAACATGAGTCTCGCTGACATAGCCATCCTAACCACCGTTTCCACAATTGAGGTAACACGTTTTACTATACCGTTTTCATAAAATTTCATTTATTTTTGCCCGAAGGTTTTAGCTCGGTAGAGTCGAATAATTTTACACGTTTTTCGGATGAAAACATCATTAAACGCACCTAGCAGATAATTTTTAACAACAATACTTCGAGATCAAGTGCAACTTTCAAGTATTGATTTAGCTGCAAAATGCCTGATGCTTGAGGAAGAATTATGATTCCATCCATAATTAGCAACGTACCACATGAGAGGGAGAGAGAGAGAGAGAGAGAGAGAGAGAGAAATTTTGCATGTATTTACTGAGAATCATTAATCAGTCAAGTGTCAACAATTGGTCTTTAATCTTGATACTCGTGATTAATGACTTTTGATAAGACACGCGTACATTCAAAGCACTGTAAAGTAATCTTTAACCTCTTTAGGATGATGATTCATAATCTTCCAGAACGTTATTTCAAAATGCAATTAGCGAGCGTTAAATGAGCACCGGCAAATTATTTAATGAAAAAGAGTAATAAAGAGAATTTAATTTATTCAAGCTATTATTTAAGTTTCATCAATGTATTTTTGTTAGTAAAACTTACAAGGAGAGGTCACATTCGTTGCGTCATCGACTTTGATGAAACGTTTTGTGATGAATATAAGGTAAACATAAGCCGTCCCATATCTAGCCATTTTTGTCAGTACTCATTATTTAGAAAGATATTCAAAATTTAATTGTTTGATAATTCTTTGACGTACAGAAATACCAAATTAGGGAATCGCGTTGCAACAGCTGCAATGGCTGTCCTTGATACGTTCTTGAGTTAGTCGTATTACATATACTTGTACAACGTGACCTGTATGACTAAGCTATCAGAGTATTTCTGAACATCAGCAAATTAAATGTTAAATATCTTTATAAATAATGAATATTGGCAAAAACGGCCAGATATATTCTAGATTCATCAGAAAAAGTTTCATCAAATCGATGACCTAACGACTGTTACTTCTTGTTAGATTAGGTTAGAGCAATGATGTGAGGTGGTTTTCAGTAGAATAATGAGTTCTAAAAGTTAAGTCCTTGTTAATAGAAAAATAGCGTCGCACATTTATCAAATTTTATATTGCGAAACTGAAGACATTTCATTGCGCTTCTTTTGTACAACGTAATGCTAATAATGCAATGTATCCTTTTCACAATAGGCCGCAGGCTACGACTTCAACAAATATAAGGACGTTAGAAGTTGGTACGCGAGAATGAAGTCGGAGGCGCCAATGAACGGACCAAAATATTTACCAACATTATAAATTTTACAATTTGTGAGAATGAAAAATTTATTCTTTTGCTTTTTTGAGGATGTCACATTTATGTTTTATCACCGTTTTAACTGAACCTGAATGCATCGTTTGCAACTGTTAAAGTTTTATATTCTATATGGAATTTGTTAATGCATTACCTATATTATCTATAACGTCGAGATTAGGGTGCATTTAGGCCGAACATACAAATACGTTCGTTCGCCCCCACTCACAAACAATTCGTATTCATTTCAATCCAGCAATAACAAAAAGACAATGAAACGAGTACGCGTTTTTGGGAGTGGGGGAGAACAATCGAATTCATATGTTCGATCTAAATGTGACCTTAAAGAGGAGAAAGCTGGCTACGTATTTTGTGCACATAGCATTGAATTTGCATGAGTGATGAAATATTGTATGTATTATGTGTTGATTGAATGCACTGCAAATAAAACGTTTTTCTAGTAACCGCGTTGCTTTAATAAAGAATATTGAACGATAAAAATCATATCACTTGACGGAAAAATAGTTTCCCCAGGTTTCCAGATCTACGATCAGATCCAAGCACACTTTTATTTTTAAACACACAGCGTTAGAATGCATTCACAGCTGAATTAGCAAAATCATCAGACATTTAAATTTCGGTAATGATTATGTAATGTAGGATACTAGTCCAAATGGGTAACTATATGGTATTTTAATAAATTAATAGATTTAATACTCATACACAAATAATTGGCACACAAACAAGGGCTGGAGCTGAATTATTTTGTATAGTAAATTTCTAATCGTATCTTTTCACGTTTAAACAATTTCGGTGTTCCAACAGTCTGTTTCAATTATCAAAATGTGAAGAGCTCAATGCAATTGTCGCCGGTAGCTCAATCTTGGGGAACGGAGAAAGTCTGCTTCAACCTCATTTAAAGAGCAATTAGCATTACAACGTGCGATTCGAAAAATAGCGTAATCAGCATCGAATACGAATTAATGAACCTTGTAATTATGGCAGAGCTTGTTGTTCGTAGTACGGCCAATTTGGTTCACCGTTGGCCGCGCTTTTGATTCTATTTCCTTTTGCTAATTATCTCGGCCCTCGGTTTCATGTACGTTTTAATTACCTACCACTGACAATATTGCGCTTTAATCGATACATTCTTCTCTTTCCGCATCACTAAAAAAGAAGAATGTATCCCTCTTTACGGTACAATTTTGAAAGCATGGAAATGCTTGATCAGAAAATGTAGAATCAACCTCAAGAAGGCTAAAGCAGCTATTAGGGTTGAGGAATATAGGAATATATAGGAATGAAAAGTATTGGAAGTGCTTTATGTTATAATAACAATGAAAAAATCCAATAACAATACAACAATACAACAATTTAAAAATATAAACAATATAAATATAACAAACATATAAAGTATAACAGATATAAGAATACAATCAGCACAAAACAAAAAATATAAAAGCAATGAAAAAGATAGGGTGCTTCCAAAATCGTGGTAAAATCCGAAATTGATTTTCCATGTAAGAATAAGCCGAATACGAAGAATAGAGCAGAACGTTCGTTATATGAACACCCGTTGTGTGGACGTTCTATTATATAAACGCTCTGCCATTTGAACGTTTTCTTATATGAACAATGGGTTTAAATATAATGTGTTTACAAACATGTCTCTGTAGGATTTAGGACCCATGAGTTTGATTTCTTTAATTTCTCTAACAGGAAGGGTCATTAAACGACATTACCTTTTTGCCCTTGGGTTCAATGTCTGAAGTGCACACATGCACTATGTAGATACAAACAAGTTGTATTTATTTCATTTTGTAGTTAAACGCTTGTTGTGTTATTATGTGAAAAATGTTCTTATGTGAACGCAGTAATAATCCCAATTAGTTCATATAATGGACCTTTTATTGCACAATTTTTTTACAAGTGCAAAAATTGTTGTTAAATATTGACAGTAAGGAACCCAGCTCCAATCAATTTGACCTTGAAATGTGTTGTCAAGGACATCGTTTTGAACAAATTTTTTCTATACTTGGTATCGTCGCTCGGCTTTAGTTTCGGAGATACATGAAAAAAACTTGTATTACATTTAAATCACAAGTACACTTCATTTAGTATAAGCGGTTGTATATGTTATAGAAATCAACGTTCTGAATAACTTTTTTCTACACATATGTATAACCGTCTGTCGACCTTAGTGTTCAAAATATTTGCAGAAAACTATATTTATCACTACAATGAATTTTACCTATAATTGTAGCTCGTGCCTCCGCATTGCTTTCTGCTAACCTAAACGTGAACGCCACGAAAGATCCCAAGATCTTCGCCGAGAAGTTAGTCGCAATAGACGATAAAAGTATTCTAGTTTCTAGTGTTTCTTTCTGAAATTGTGAAATTAACGTTTGTTTTTTTTAATATGCGACGTAGGTGGTCAGCCGCAAAAAAGGTACTACCAAACCTAACCTGTACCTTACAATTAAAGTCAGGTTTGGAGGCAGTTGTCTTTGCGGCCAGCGGACAGTGATCGTAATTGAGAAATTTAGTAAGATATTGCTCAAACATCAACTTTGTCATATCGATATCTACCAAACCTAACCTGTACCTTACAATTAAAGTCAGGTTTGGAGGCAGTTGTCTTTGCGGCCAGCGGACAGTGATCTTAATTGAGAAATTTAGTAAGATATTGCTCAAAAATCAACTTTGTCATATCGATATCTACCGAATTGTATTGTTTTCTTAATGTTCATCAATCAAATCGCAACAGAAGCAAACATAAAATGAAGACTTTAGAAGTAGCATATTGTGGGAAGGGATGCATGCTCGGTGCATTCGCGAGTGCTCGGACAAAGCAATTAAGCCAATGAATGTGGGCGCAAACAAGTACCGCGTTCTTTTTGGTAAACGCGGCGAGCGAGGCACGGCAGCCGCGAGTTGAAAAAAAGGACAGTTATTGACATTTCGGCGTAAACGAGAGGTGTTCAGAATTAGGTGGAATTAGGTGTAAAGATTTATGTAACTTTTGTTAATATATTCGTAATTTCCGTAGAGTTGTGTTGATTGTGTTGTCATTTACCCACCCGATCCTACAATATTTTACGACAAAATAGCTTCTTTTCTTTGAGATGCTCTGTCGACCCTATTCCATAGTTCCCCTTCGTTTTTTAAATTAAGTTTTATGTTAAAAATTGACAGTGTCAATTAATAGTCATTATTTAAAATGTATTGGAAGTGCAATGCTCAATGAAACAAAGAAGTCCTCAAATTGGATAATGATTAGCAAGAAATATCTTTTGAGTCCAAAGTAGTCCCACGTTCTTACAACTTCGACAATGTTCAGTACACTTTCTCCTTTATAATTATGGAAAAATCATTTGCTACTTCGTCCGACTTATTAAATTATTACTATTTAAAGTCATCAGCGTTACGTCAAATCTGTACATTCGTTTCCATTGCTGTTAGTTAAAAAATGGAACAGTACGATTAATCAATTATTTCTATATGTTTAATAGTATCTACTGAATATAATTTTAGTATTATCCTTTATTTGCAACATATACGCAATTAAACTCTCGATTTTGGAAATGGCACATTTCTTCAGTTTGAGATTTGCATTACACTGTGCTATGTGTCCAAATAAATAATAAAGTACGATCAGACTGTTAGTCGCTGTATATTATAATGATAATAATAAAAGTAACTTACATGGTGTAGTGCCTTATAACTTAGGTATAACAATATACAGTCACTCACTCTTAGTAGCGTATTAAAGTTCCTACGCACTATACTCCGTTCAACGAGACGAGTCACTAAGTAAAAACAAACAGCTCGCTCGCTTTTCAGTGATCGGCCCTGCGACTGCAGTCATTGGCTGTTTTGATGGTTCCTTGCCGAGGGCTCTTGCATGCAAGGTCAGGCGAGAAATATTGTCTCCAAAGAGAACAAAAATTCGCCAAAAAGTTGTTCAAAAAGTAGACGATTTCGATAAAAATGTCATAAGGCGAATAGTTCACGAATTTTTTCATCGGAATGAAATCCCAACGATCCAAAAAATGTTAGAGATTGTAAATGCGGATCCCACTTTACCTAATTTTAAACGAACTTCGTTTTATAAGTTATTAAGAGCATTAATTTTAAGTTTACTCGGCGAGGTCGCGATAGTTTTATAAACGACAGAGAAGACATTGTTGTATGGAGAAGAAGCTACTTACGCCAATTAAAACAATTCAGGGAGGCTAATCGTTAAATATATTACTTGGACGAAACGCGGATTAATGCAGGGCATACCAAAAGCTTCGTATGGAAAGATACAAGCATCACATCAGCTCAAGCTGCACATTCCAGTGGTCTATCAACCGGCTTAAAAAATCCTTCCGGCAAGGGAAAACGTTTAATAATTACTCATATCGGGAGTGTAACTGGTTTTGTGGATGGGGCGTTATGGACTTTTGAGTCGAAAGAAAGCGTCAATTACCATGAGGAGATGAATGCGGCAAAATTTGAAGATTGGTTATCTAAAATAATTGACGCAATAGAAGAGAATTCAGTGTTCGTTATGGACAACGCTCCATATCACAGCCGCAAAATCGAACAAATCCCGACCAGCAAGTGGAAAAAAGCCAACATCCAGCAGTGGCTACGAACAAGAAATATAACGTTCGCAGACGATATGGTCAAAACTGAATTATTACATATTGTGAAACAACAAAAAGTAACAGACGTTTATGCAGTAGATGAAATAGCGAAAAGAAAAAATATAACAATTTTAAGACTTCCGCCATATCATTGCGAGTTAAACCCCATAGAGATGATATGGGCTCAGGTGAAAAATTATGTTGCAGCGAGAAACAGCACTTTTAAATTTTGCGATATGATAAATTTATTTAGGGAAGCGATAAATACAGTTACTGTAGAAAATTGGAAAAAATGTATTGATCATGTAATTACCAATTTTGAAGAGAAATTTTGGCAATTAGATGGTATAATTGAATCGGCAATAGAGCCATTTATTATAAATTTAAATGATTCCGACGATAGTTCTATGTTAAATACCAGTCGCGAAAGCAACATAGAATAAAAAAAATAACAATTAATAATAATTACACATAACTTCTGTTGTACTTTTATTTATCCTGTTATTTACGTATATTTATATAACTTCATACCATAGTTAAAGAATTTTAATTTAAAAAATCAGCTTATGTCACGATGCGATGTGGGGATCCGGAACCCGTAAATCGGCCCTGTCTTGCTCATGCACAGATCACGTGCACATGTTTATACATACTTGGTGACTCGTCTCGTTGAACGGAGTATAGTCACTGGGTCTGTAACACATTATTCTCGGAAAATTGGAGAAAGAAACAAGTAATTAATTCTTAACATCTTTTTAAAATTTTTTTTCACACTCAAGTACCTCGAAATTACATAATCGGAATAGTAACATTATTATAGTCGTCGGATTCATTTCTTCACGCCCTGTAAAGATATTGGAGAAGCAATGTAGGTTTTTATTTAAGAAAATATCGATGACTTTGAAATTTGGACAATTGAGAAAATATTCTTTTCACTATTATATGCGTCATTTAAAATAGAGTAGCATTGTCTTGAAAAGCTTTTCTATATCTGTTATGGATCAAATGTTATACATATAAGAATGTCACGTTCTCGACTGAGACCAGTGTGCGCGTAGGCCGGCCGCCTGCGTCGTAACTTCAAAAAATCCTTGATTTGACATTTTTAGAAAACGGTATAAAAGAGGAGAGTACTTGTATCGTCTATCCCAGTTGATTTGTCGTTTTAGTGATAAAATGAATCTATTAAAAACAAAACTATACTGTAATAGTCAAAATTGAGGAAAGCCGTTAAACTGCATAGCTATCAAGCGTTTTTGCAAATATCTCGAAAATTGAAGTCGGACGACAGTAACATGTACAGAAGAAGGTTATTCAAAATGATGCCTTTGACAACATATTTGAAGCTTATTGTCCCTTATGAGTCCCTATTGCCAATATTTACCAAATTCTTTTTTCATCATAAGATATTGTTTCTTTTTTTGTAAACTTGTTTTTTTTTGTAAACCCGTTGGGTGGGGAATTACTACAAAAGCAATCTCCACTAAATAAAATGGTCAGCATGCTCGGACATAAAATTCAAAATGCTTTATACCTATCATTGATACCTGTGAAAAATGAAAAGTGTCAGAATTAACAGAAGTTATAGCCGCACGGTAAAGCTACCTTTCAAACAAATATCAATAGCCAGGGTGGAAACCCCACTTAGTTCACCAGTACAACTCGTATAGTGTACATTCAACCCTTGCCCTCTGTTCTCCATTAATTGTAACAACCACTTGCGCCACGAAAAAAGATCATAAAAAACGAAGAAAGTTATAAGTAAGTAAAGGCTCATTAAACCATCCTTCATAAACTCGTGTCTATCAAGAGTATACAATATTCCGTGGCGTGTGCTTCTTAATCGTGTTCGCCGCTAGCTATATCGATTGCTTTGAATGACCAAGTGAGGCCTCTACTGAACTTTGTTACTAATATGATATTAACGACTAAATTAAGAAGTTTCCTCCATACGTAGAAAAAAGAAGATTTTTACTAATCGCGTGTATCACGTACTTGGTGGTACACGGTTTTATGGAATCGATTTCTCGTTACTGGAGGACGCACGTACACCAGCCGTTCCGCGTATGTGTGTATGTACTATATGCAATTTCGTCACTTGGAAAATACTGCTTCATCGACTGCATTCAATTGGAAACAAAACCGTGCAAATACGGTTCAATCAAGCAAAAGATATAGCGCTTACTTAACGCACGGTGCTCTACGAATTTCGACCGGAGGTAGCTCATCTCATTCGCAGTCAGATTTCCCGAATGGTCTCTGGCGCACGGTCTCGTCCCTTTTCTTTATTCCGTTTTACGCGGACCCGCGATTTGCAAACACGTTCGACCAGAGGCGAATACTGACGGTGGGCAACGATAAAAAGAATGCAGCATGATGTGCAATAAATATGGGATAAAACATGCAAGATGTCTATGTGGCTCTCGTTTGTGAGAATATTGACCTTGTCAGCGATATTGATTCTATCGAAAATCGGTGCAAACGTAATAGGAAGCAGTTGAAAGGAGGGTTGTGTAATAGAATATTTCAATACTGCCCCACTGGATGTCTAGAAAGTTTTGACGTCCCTGTGAGTGATATTTTCCGGTAACGTTTACGTACTTGTTGAAAACTAAAAGAGAGTTGTGATTGATAACTGAATAAGGGAAGGAAGAAATTTTAGGTAAAAAGCCAATTGGTCGTACGAATTGTTGCTTTAATCTCTGCAAAACACTGCGTCAATTGAGTACTTGATGTTTATGCACTGTAAAAACTGCAGCAATCAGTAAGCATTTGGACCATCTTACAAAAATTCCGTAGGCCACAGATAATTCTTTTACAGAAGTTTTAGGTTAGGAAAAAGTTGGCTTTACCGAGTTTAACTTCCTTATTATTGTTATGATAATATCTATCACTTATTTATGACGAATCATCGAATTTAGTTACTTTGATCCAAGGTTGCTCAATTGTAGTAGACTTACAAGTTCCATATAGGGGTTGACCCATTAAGACTACTAATTACTTGCAGTTGATAAGCAAGTATGTCAGTGGACTTGTACTACATATCGATAAGTTCACCTTGCAGAGCAGTTCTATTGACTGCAGAGGCTATTGGTATCACCTTAAATCTAAAAGAAGTCAATCTTTTTGCTGGAGATCACCTGAAGTCAGAGTATGAACAGGTCAGCACGACAATGTCAGGACTATCGTAGCCCGATTCTACACCTCTGAATCAATGGACATTTCTAAAAGAAATTGCACGCAAAATACATTCTGACCTTGAATATTAAGGTCAAACTTTTTAAAATTCTATATTATTCTACTCATCATGAGGATAAAAAGTGTCAAAGGAACCATGGGTTGCAATTCAACCGTTTTCTTGCAATAATAATGTAATATTTTGCATTGGTTAGCACGGATTACAACGATAGAGTAAGAGAGAGTGCGTCGCATTGGCTGTTGACTATCGCTCTCTCTTTCATTCTCTCGCTCTGACCCGTGTTAATAGTGCAAAATATTATCATTAGCATTGCAAGAAAACGGTTGAGTTGCGACCCATGGTTCCGTTGACACTTTTTACCCTCATAACGAGTAGAATACGATAGGAGAAACAAAAATTTTGACTTTAGTTTTCAAGGTCAAAATGAATGTTGCGTGAAGTTTATTTTACGAATGTCCACTAATCCGGAAGTGTATAATCGTGCCATGATAGCCGTTTTATTGATTTTTTTATACACCCTGTAACGACACAATTATAACGACAAATAATCGTGCATTCATATTTCGAGAGTATTCCTTCATTACAGCTAAATCCGCAGAAAATTGTTCCGTTTATTGTGGATGGCGACTATAAATTATCAGAGAGGTTCGTAATTAACTATCATGTAGCATGTAAGAAGGGTTAAACAACTGTTTATTTATTTTTATTTCTTGTTGTTTCTTCTGTGAACTCGATTTGGATCATTTTGATTAACGAAATTTTTAAGTCGAGCCATCATGTCATATTTGGTTGATCAATACGGAAAGAATGTTCAACTGAATCTGCAAACGCCGATTGGTCGAGCCTTAGTAAACCATCGCTTGCATTTTGATACCGCCACACTGTCTAAAAGCATGAGGGACTATTACGTAAGTAGTTACATCGGAAGAATTTTTAATGTTCTGAAAAGTATCTCTCAAATTGTTTCTTGATATTTTACTACTTGCTGCAGAAAAATTTAAAATCTCTGAGGTACGGCTAATTCGACATAAATGTGTTTCAGTACCCAATCGTATTTGGAAATGCTAAAAGTTACGTTCCAGGGGATTATGAGAAGTTACAGACTTCGTTTGCGATTTTGAATGAACTTTTGGAAGATCAGGATTATGTGGCTGCTCGTAATTTAACCATTGCTGATCTTTCACTAACTGCTACAGTACCTACTGCAGAGGTAAAGAAGGATGATTGGAATAGTTAAATACTGAAAGGTTGATCGATTTTTTTGGTGACTTTAGGTGTTTGGTTTCAAGATGGAGAACTACCCTAACGTTACTAAATGGTTGGATACAATGAAAATGTCTGCGCCTGGTTATCACAAGGCCAATGTCGAAGGTCTAGAGGAGTTGAAGAAATTCATGGAGAACTCCAAAAATAAGCAGGAGTAGTTTGTTAATAGTAGTTAATAGTAGTAGTTAAAATCGAACCGAATTTCGTCGTCGACATGCAGCGCCACATTAAAAGCCTAATGACGGTCAACTTTTCGCAGCCTTTCGTTGGTTGTCAAAACGCAACCAATTTTAACTGTTTGAATCAGGGCTATCGAATTAGCGGCTTTTTCTCAAAGCCATAGGAGAGCATAGAAGAACGTATTCTTTCATACTCACTTCATTTGATCGAATTTCTCTCCGCACGAACCCAAAATCGCAAGCCGCCACTCTGATACAGCGTACGCTGCGAAAAGTTGATCGTTATTAGGCTTTTAACGTGGCGCTGCATGTCGACGGCGAAACTCGTCTCCAATTTGACCGAGTCAACGTGTCAATAAATTATGGATATGTAATGAAATGCTGACTGTAGAGTGACTGTCATTAGTTACGTTATATTAAACACATTTTAGGATATTTTGTCTTTTTCTTTTACTCCGAGTATTTAAGATCCAGGCTTTATATTATGTTTTGTATGCAATAAACTTGATACTACATTGCTATGGAGTAGAGTAGATTCATATTATAAGAAATTAATCAATACTTTGTTCTAGTATCTACGTTAAACATGGAAAGCATTGAATAATGAGATTTATCCAGCAATTCATTTTAGACGTTCAAGTGTCGATTATGAATTTTGTATATAAATAATTTCAGATGTTTTCGCTCATGATATTTCATTACTTGGGATACTTTTAAGATAGTTTTATATCCTTGTGAGTTTCAATATTACTGTCTGAAGTTTTTGAATGCAAACTGGATAGATTCAGTTATTTTGCAATGGGGCCAAGTGCCTACGAAACGAGACAAGCAACTTGTGAAGGGTTACAAGATGCATAAAAAAGTTACATGTATGGTGAAATTTATAATTTTTACTAAAGTGGGCATTCTATTACTTCTTTTCTTGTTTAAATATGTACTTGCATAAGAAGCGGCATTGAATTATGATTCATTTTATTTGTTGATGCGCAGAAAGGTTCCTATTTGCAACGGTGAATGAGGGCTAGTTCGAAGAATCTTATAAGGGAGAGTGTTACGGGTTGTCGCGGGGAGCGCGCTTTATGGTGAAAAGGCCCATGAGGCCCACGTGCTGGCCAGCAGAGTTTTCGGTTCCCAGAAAACACGGCCATGGTGAATTTAGTGAAAACACTTTCCAGTACCCGGAAAAGGTATAGCATTACAAAGAATGTAATAAAAGATGTAGCATCTCGGAGAATGTAACAGTGTCTTGAACGCTCCGCAGTGCCTTCCCGGCGACTGGAAAATGTCTCCATTAAATTCGCCACGGCCGTGTTTCCTGGGAACCGAAAAACTCTGCTGGCCAGCACGTGGGCCTCAAGGGCCTTTCACCCTAAAGCGCGCCCCCCGTAAGGACCCGTAACTCTCCCTTATAACGTTTTTCCAGCTAGCCCTCGTCCACCGTTGTAAACCGCGTCATAGTTTCTCAAGACAGAATCAGTCTGAACACCATACAGTAAAGATCTCTCTGACACTGTAATTGCTGTTTTTACTTTCAACGAAATAAAAGTTAAGTTCTAAAACGCGAAGCTCGCGAGTGATTACCCGCTCGGGAACACGACGATGAAATTTCAGAACGTGGAAAAGCGTATTTGGCAGTAGAAAGTTCTAAGTCGAGACGCTTCAAAGATAATAAGTGGCAATTATTCATAAATGGGAACAACTGATTTCATAGATTTAAATCTTCAAGTGTAAAATGACAATGATCGTGCAATGATGGAAATTTTGTGAAACGAAGTTCTTTCACTGTTCCAACCAAGACATCGGCTGTTTTGCACCATGTGTTTGTTCTTCGAATGGCCAGGATCGGTAGAATAACTCAGTGATAGTTGCCGTGCAGGTAGTAAGTTTTGTCAAATAAAGTGAGTTCCCTGACCTGACCGTAACATCAGCTGTTTTGCACTACGGGATACCTACTTGCAATGGTCAGGATCGGTAGGATGACACAGTGACCCATTTTCGTCGAAGCAGGTTCATTTATGGGTGCATGGGTGAGTCTAATTTGAATCTTCTGTCAATCTTTTTTAATTTAACGCGGGCTGCAATTGATAGGTTTATTAGTCAATCGATTCATTGATTCCACACGAATAACAACTAATTTTAAGTTTATTCCTTCTTGAGGAATAACGAATAATTTGATATTGTTCTTAATTTGTTTATTTCTTATTCGATATAACTTTTGGCAAACGCCTCTAATTAGACCGAGCGACTTGTTCACATTCACCGCCTCGGCTGAGCGGACTCTACGCGCGCTCTGGTTGATCAATGTTTTTCGTTAACCTTTCAAAAACGAAGCCCCACACAACATTTTCGCAAAGGAAAAAGGTGTTCAGAATCACCTCAGCTATCACCCCTTTTCGGCTCTATGGGGAGTTCTGGGACACCCTGAATATTGTTAGGAAATCAGGTGCTGAACAGTTTTCTAACGATAGAGAGCAATACTGTTCTTAAATATGTACAGTATTTCGCTGAAATACGCGACTGGCTGACTGTTCGAAATAGGAGAATCGCTATCCCCCCTTCTTTGTTTGAAGTAGCCGCGCTGAGCGGGAAATCGGAGAACGAGAGAGAGGCGTGAAGTCGTAAATCTTGACGGTCGAGCGAACAGTAACGTTATCTGGTAGAAGGATAGAAAATGTAATGCTCTCTCCCTTTCTTGCGTGTTATGTATATATTCGTATAACCGTGCAGACGACAAGCAATTCTACCAAATAATTTTCCTCAAAAATAATCTGTTCTCGAAATGCGTGCCATAAACCTTGCCGAAAATTCCCAACGTATTGTTCCGCATCGAACGGAACATCTTATCTTCCTGTTCCGGAAGGAAGTCTGCAAGCGACTTGAATCGCTTAATGTTAAAATGAGAGAGCATACATATTCTATCCTCTAAAGTATAACATTTCACCTCGACGGAAGCCTATATGGTTTGCCGCTATCGCGAATCCCTCGCTCGTTGACCGTGTTCGCTTTCGACACCTTAGAGATTAAAGTCAAGCCGAAATAGGAGACCTGTCCGAAACAAGCAACGGACCGGTCCCGAGCCAGTTGCTTATTTCAGCGAAGTGTGAGAACTGTTATATCGCGGGTGTTTCTTCACATCTGACAACACGATTTCCCTAATTATTGAAATATTTGTCAAAGAATAAGAGCGTGTGTGATACAGAATTAGTAAATAGGTGCGTGCTTGATTCATACGACGATCCTACCTGCTGTGGAATCGTTTAGTGTTAAAATGAGAGAGCATGCATATTCTATCCTCTAAAGTATAACATTTCACTTCGACGGGAGCCTTTATGGTTTGCCGCTATCCCGAACCCCTCGCTCGTTGACCGTGTTCGCTTTCGACACCTTGGAGATTAAAGCCAAGCCGAAATAGGAGACCTGTTCGATACAAGCAACGGACCGGTCCCGAGCCAGTTGCTTATTTCAGCGATGTATTGTACTGTCAGCCCCCGTGTAAATTGCCGTGCCAGGAAATGGGTCTGGTGGGCCAGGGTAGGTAAATGAACGAGCAGGTCGCTTAATAGATAAATGTAGATCACTGGCATTATCCACTATATAACCACTTCAAAGTATGTAATTGTATTATTTTGCTTTATAACTTATTAGATTCTTATTGCCTCATTTTCGTATTATACATTGTTGGAATACTTTATGGATGTAACAAAAAGTAAGAATAACTAGCACGTAACATTGTAAAGAAATAGTAGAGTATAATAAAAATTGGTTTAAAAATTACTGTCCCATTTATAAAATAACTCATTTTCATTAAAAAAAATATGACTAAATAGAGAAAGACAGTAAGAAACTACATATAATGTACAACTAATGATGAAATTCAATCATTTTCATTAAGGCAGTTAATAAACAATAAAAAATAAATGGTGCTTGACGGGGTAGAACGTTTGTAATCATTGAGATGAGCGAATTAACGAGATAAAAATACTAACTGAAGTTATAAATATTAAGGAAAATGTAATAATAAGTATATTACATATATAAGTATTGAATAAACTATACGATAGGACACAGAAACCAATTTGTTTTTACATTTGTAGAGCCGGAAGAAATAACCAGTTTAAATAATGCTGTGCGTGAAGCTATGAATATTGATATTAGTAATTCTCGGGAAGATAATGTACTGATTAATTCGTTAGATATTAATTCTGAAATATCAAATTGTGACAAATAAATGCTTCGCGATATGTTTAATGTAAAATATTTAACAGCAGTAAGTCCGCAAGAACCAGCAGTCAAAACGAAACTGACTTTACATTTACGCGAACGCACATCATTTCATTTTAACCCTAGAAGACTGTCATATTCTGAAGAAATGCAATTCGAAGATATAATTGATAGACTGTTAAAGAAAGGTATAATACGTTAAAGCGAATGTAAGTATGCGTCGCCGATAGTAATGGCACGGAAGAAGAATAACGAAACTCGGTTATGTGTGAACTTCAGAGTATTGAACACTTTTACAATATTATAATGGTTACAATATGGCTAGGACCCTTAGGAAATCCAGGTTTATGGCATATTGTCGATTATTGAGGACGACGAATATAATTTAGGTGGCAACGTGAAATAAATTCCTCTCAGACGGCAAGCAATTGAACGAAATTCCTTTCCTCGCAAAATAATCTTTTCCCGAGATACGTACTATAAACCTTGCCAAAACTTCCACGCGCTTTGTTCCGTGCGACGGAACAGTAATTATACATATTTTATTTTACAATTTATCACACTCGTATTATCTTACTTTCTGTACAACTTTCAAAGTTTGTACAAAGTTTCTATTGCACACTGCTTGAGTACTTTGTAGATGTAGTAACAATAGGAGTAGCCAACGCGTCATATTTGAAAGAAATGTTAGAATGTAATAAAAACCAATTAGAAAAGTACGGATATATTTATACAATAATCCTTCTTAAAGCAGAAATTGTACTTAACAGATATAAAATTGTCAAAAATATGTACAATGTACGATTATTAAAGAAATTCGTTCAATCTTACTGAGGCTGTTAATAGACAACGGCAACTCAATGCATTTATTTCTTTATCGGATAATGTCACCTCTGATGCTTGGCAGGCTAAAATATCTGTAATTATATATTGGGGTGAGCGGAATGGTGAATAAAAGTATTAACTGAAATTATACATATATCATCAAATTTTCCCTTATAAATATTGAACAAAATGTAGTAATAAGTATATTACATAAATAAGTATTGAATAAAATATACGACAGCACACATAAACCAAAAATTAGTTCGTAGTACGTTTGTTCCTTTTCTACAGTAAAATCTTCACTTTTAGCTGAAATGTTATTCGAATAACTTTGTCCGATTCAATAGAACAACATGTGGAGCGTGGGGCTGGGTACTTCGGCTGTTCGACGGCCGCGACATATCTTGTCTCCAGAGTCGTACATTATTGCATTCCTAATGCTCTCCATTTTTGAGAAATCATCCACATATGCATAAAATAGTACGTCGTCGATGCTAAAAAGTCGTTCCTCATTTTAAAATTCCTATTTTTGATGTTTTGAAATTAACTATATTATGTGCTGCTGCTTGTAGAGGGAAATGTATATATTATTTAGTCAGTACTTTGCTAGCTGCTGGTCAGGTACAGATTTTTTTACCGTTGGCTGATATTTTTAACCCACAGAAGAGAAAACAGGATATGCAGATGAGAACTCTCGCCTATGCAAGGTAGCACAGGCCAGACTTGTATACTTGCTGAATGTTGATTAAGAAATTCTATTACGTCGCCTAAATTTTTCCAAATTTATAAAAAGGACGAAGTGCATCTCTGACCACCACCCATTTTGCTAACAAGATATTGTTATGAATTTATAAATTCATTCTAACTGTATAATTTATGAAATATAGTTCATAACGTACGAAAGGCTTAAAATTTTGTCGCGACTTTTATTTGTTCGGAAATTGCTTGTGCATGACACCCGGTACTATATATATATGTATAAGGGCCCCGTTTGTGCGCCATAATTTAGTTTTATTGCGGCCGTGGAAGAGATAAAAGCTCCTAGTTTCGTGGTTATTGCCCTAATGGACCTTGGGCTTTGGATTTGGAGTAGTGGGCATTTGACCACTTGATATTAATGTTTGCTTGTTACTTAAATTATTCTTATAAATTTCAACTATTACTCCGTTTTTGTTCGAATTATCTTACTTTTGCCTAAATCAAAGATATACTAATGAAACAGAGAACAGCTGTTCTTTCTTTTCCAAATTATTAATACAGAATTCTAGTCATCATACTTTTGCTTATCTGATCGCACTTGTATTTTGTATGGTGTCTGAGTTGGTTGCTCATGATTTACGAAATTATTTTGAAATTATTTACTTCTACCAAGGATACAATAAATCGCAACTACCATTTACAGCAATTTTCTATTTTTCAGATTATTATTACATATTCTAGAGCCTATAGTGGCTGCTGAATTTTATTTAAATAAATGTTTAGAGTTATGGTGCTCTTATTTACTTGATCGTATTTTTATTGTATCGTTTATGTTGGTGGACCATGATTTTTGAAATTATTTTCTAATTATTTACTTCAACCAAGGATATAATAAATCGCAGCCTCCATTTACAGGTATTCTTTATTATTCAAATTATCATTGAGATTAATATTCTTAATTTCTCAGATTTCAAGATTGAATGTTACCTTACATATGAATAGTTTATTGCCACAATTGCTTTTTCAAGTGTGAACGGAGTGCGGTTTCGTACTTTGCGTATGTGTATAGTTTTAAGGACAATTATTTTCGACCGTTGATTATTTTCAGTGGGAACTAATTTCAACGTTTTCTACATCCTTCTACAGGGTGTCCCAGAACTCCCCATAGAGCCGAAGAGGGGTGATAGCTGAGGTGATTCTGAACACCTTTTTCCTTTGCGAAAATGTTGTTTGAGGCTTCGTTTTTAAATGGTTAACGAAAAACATTGACCAATCAGAGCGCGCATAGAGCCCGCGCTCAGCCGCGGGAGTGTTGTGTTCGAGCTTGACGCTCGGCCGAGGCCGTGAATGTGAACAAGTCGCTCGGTCTAATAAGAGGCGTTTGCCAAAAGTTATATCGAATAAGGTATAAACAAATTAAGAACAATATTAAATTATTCGTTATTCCTCAAGAAGGAATAAACTAATTAGTCGTTATTCGTGTAGAATCAATGAATCGATTGACTAATAAACCTATCAATTGCAGCCCTCGTTAAATTAAAAAAGATTGACAGAAGATTCAAATTAGACTCACCCATGCATCCATAAATGAACCTGCTTCGACGAAAATGGGTCACTGTGTCATCCTACCGATCCTGACCATTGCAAGTAGGTATCCCGCAGTGCAGGACAGCTGATGTTACGACGGCCAGGTTAGCGAACTCACTTTATTTGACAAAACTTGTTACCTGCACGGCAACGATCACTGGGTTATTCTACCGATCCTGGCCATTCGAAGAACAAACACGTGGTGCACAACAGCCGATGTCTCGGTTGGAACAGTGAAAGAACTTCGTTTCACAAAATTTCCAACATTGCACGATCACTGGCACTTTACACTTCATGATTTGAATTTATGAAATCAGTTGTTCCCACTTATAAATAATTGCTGGCTCCAAAAGGGGCTGATT
This sequence comes from Holcopasites calliopsidis, assembly GCA_023838395.1. Classification (NCBI taxonomy): domain Eukaryota; kingdom Metazoa; phylum Arthropoda; class Insecta; order Hymenoptera; family Apidae; genus Holcopasites; species Holcopasites calliopsidis. The sequence continues at coordinate 131,298 of JALHAQ010000018.1, read as the reverse complement.
GTTATTAACTTTGAAGGGTCTCGACTTGGCCCTTTCTACTGCCAAATACGCTTTTCCACGTTCTGAAATTTCATCGTCGTGTTCCCGAGCGGGTAATCACTCGCGAGCTTCGCGTTTTAGAACTTAACTTTTATTTCGTTGAAAGTAAAAACAGCAATTACAGTGTCAGAGAGATCTTTACTGTATGGTGTTCAGACTGATTCTGTCTTGAGAAACTATGACGCGGTTTACAACGGTGGACGAGGGCTAGCTGGAAAAACGTTATAAGGGAGAGTTACGGGTCCTTACGGGGGGTGCGCTTTAGGGTGAAAGGCCCTTGAGGCCCACGTGCTGGCTAGCAGAGTTTTTCGGTTCCCAGGAAACACGGCCGTGGCAAATTTAATGGAGACATTTTCCAGTCGCCGGGAAGGCACTGCGGAGCGTTCAAGACACTGTTACATTCTCCGAGATGCTACATCTTTTATTACATTCTTTGTAATGCTATACCTTTTCCGGGGACTGGAAAATGTTTTCACTAAATTCACCATGACCGCGTTTTCTGGAAACCGAAAACTCTGCTGGCCAGCACGTGGGCCTCAAGGGCCTTTTCACCATAAAGCGTGCTCCCCGCGACAACCCGTAACTCTCCCTTATAACATTCTTCGAACTAGCCTTCATCCACCGTGGCAAACCGCATCACAATTTCTCAAGACAGAACCAGTCCGAACATCGAGCAGTAAATATCTCTCCGACGCTGTAATTGCTGTTTTTACTTTCAACGAAATAAAAGTTAAGTTATAAAACGCGAAGCTCGCGAGTGATTACCCGATCAGGAACACGACGATGAAATTGTAGAATGTGCAAAAGCGTATTTGGCAGTAGAAAAAGCCAAGTTGAGACGCTTCAAAGATAATAAGTGGCAATTATTCATAAATGGGAACAACTGATTTCATAAATTCAAATCTTGAAGTGTAAGATGACAGTGATCGTGCAATGATGGAAATTTTGTGAAACGAAGTTCTTTCACTGTTCCAACCGAGGCATCGGTTGTTGTGCACCATGTGTTTGTTCTTCGAATGGCCAGGATCGGTAGAATAACCCAGTGATCGTTGCCGTGCAGGCAATAAGTTTTGTCAAATAAAGTGAGTTCGCTGACCTGGCCGTAACATCAGCTGTCCTGCACTGCGGGATACCTACTTGCAATGGTCACGATCGGTAGGATGACACAGTGACCCATTTTCGTCGAAGCAGGTTCATTTATGGATGCATGGGTGAGTCTAATTTGAATCTTCTGTCAATCTTTTTTAATTTAACGAGGGCTGCAATTGATAGGTTTATTAGTCAATCGATTCATTGATTCTACACGAATAACGACTAATTAGTTTATTCCTTCTTGAGGAATAACGAATAATTTAATATTGTTCTTAATTTGTTTATACCTTATTCGATATAACTTTTGGCAAACGCCTCTTATTAGACCGAGCGACTTGTTCACATTCACGGCCTCGGCCGAGCGTCAAGCTCGAGCACAACACTCCCGCGGCTGAGCGCGGGCTCTACGCGCGCTCTGATTGGTCAATGTTTTTCGTTAACCATTTAAAAACGAAGCCTCAAACAACATTTTCGCAAAGGAAAAAGGTGTTCAGAATCACCTCAGCTATCACTCCTTTTCGGCTCTATGGGGAGTTCTGGGACACCCTGTATATCTATATTTAGTTATAAGACCACTGAACTGTTATTTTAATTATGAATAGAGCGAGCAACGACTATTTTAAATTATAATTAGTTTTAAGACCACAGCTCTGTTGTTATAATATTATATGTATACGAATATATATTATATATATACGAATGGAACAGGCCTGGGCATTATTTCCTTGGAAATTTGTTTACTTAGCTAGATATTAGTTTAAAATAGCTACACTTGAGTTTATATGAAAACGATTTTCCTCAAAACAATTTTGGGTTTTTATTATTGGCTGAAGTAACTTTTCATTGCATTGTTTCAAGGAAACGGAGGCTCTATCTAAAATTAACGCAATACATTAGTCGCAAGCATTCATTACTTGAAATTGCTATTTTATTTAATTCCAAATGAAATGTGCCCAAAGCCGGAATGTGGTGCCATTTCCAAGTGAAGGGTGGTTGGGCCCGGGATCGGAAAAGGAAATCTGACATCGATTTATTATCATTTGATTCTAATTTCGATGGCAGATTTCCTCGCGCGTTCAATCGTGAATTAAATTATTGTATTAAAACGCAATTAAACGGTAAATTAGTTTTAAGGGAATTGCTCTGTTTTTAGAAGTGTGAGTGGAGTGAACGAAGTGGCCATCCAAAAACGCACTTCCCTACTCATTTTATAACTTATTTACCCAATATTAATTGTTAATTACATTCGTCTTCTTTCTGTATCACTTAAATCGTAAAAAGATATCTACAATGGATGCTTACTGGTATATTAAGACTTAGTATAAGTACTAATAAATTAAGCGCGGTTAGTTTTAGGACAACTACTCTGGTTTTATAAGCGTGAATGGAATGAGTGAAATAGTGGTTCATTTAAAGTCATAGATCCTAACTTAAACAATAATTTATCTTTTGTAGTCGATTCGCTATTAGCGTAGCGTACAAATTCGCCATTAGTCTTTGCTCTTTAATGTTTAATCATTTCGCGGGGGGTTCTGGTTTGGTTGCGAACTCACAGGAATGAAATACTTCGTGCATCAGAATGATTGGGGGTCCTGATGGCGAGATTCACTGGACGTAACGTAGCCGACTCGCGATCCAGTCGCATTCCCAACTAAGCGTCCTTGTGGTGGTGCAAGCAGTCCTGTCCTAGATGAATGATTCGATTCGTTTCGCACCTGGGCGTAGTGGGGCACCTCCCTTCGGTAAGACACCCCATAGGGTGATTCGTCTAACGAATTCGTCTAACATCCAGAAGGATGGACAATGCACCCGAAATAAGGCTCGCTGAGTGGGTGAAGGTACGAAAGGTACGTTTCGGGACTAAGGTTCTTGATCGCTTTGTATTAGTCACGCGGTAACTCATTCTTGGGGTGATTTCGAGGGAGCATTTTCTTCAGGAGTATGTAGAATATTTGTTCGGTGCCAGGAGAGTCGCGATCACCTACAGTCAGCTCGATTTCTCTTTAGAAGGAGGGCGAATATCTGCCCCTTTTGCTCTCGTTTAAAGGTAGCTCCACTTACATTTGTATTTTATCATTTCTGCAGTGCATGAATGACTATTTAGTGTCACGTACATCCCGTCCATGAATCCTTACACTTAGTAAAACTCCATCTAATAATCATTTAGCTGAAAACCACTAAATGTTCGATAACTCATGGACGGAGTGCACATATCGTAGCAACCTCCACGTGGTGTGACCTGGGCAACCCATATTATCTACAACTGCCTAATTATGTTGTAAATAATATCGAGCTGATAGCTACGGCTTCTATGTAGTCTTAAGATTATTGTGGAATAAAAACTAATAAGTATAATATATGCCTAATATCATTTGAAGGAGGCAAGAATTCAGGAGCACCAGGGGTTCTTGTCACAATTCATGCAGGATCGATTTTACATTTCTCACTGACCTCACCAATACATTCTCCAAACAGCTGGGTTAACGATTAATTTTGAATTAGTGAAAATTTATTCCATTCTCGTTATGCTTTTCGATGTTTGTTCTTCCTTTTATGATGCTAATTGCCAGAACGCTATTGTTTGTGCTTCGTGACATAGAATCGAGCGATAAAGTTTGTTAAATGTCGCCGGTCAACGAAATACTTCAATTTCCATATAACAATGCAACGCGGGTACTGTAAAATATTAGATTTTGCAGTTTTCCAACTTTACCGTATTTTTTCAAAAGTCTTTTCTGCAATTCATTTTGTTAATTCTACCTTGCAATTATACAGTTAAAGGAAAGGAAATTCTACGTGGTGGACGTTCACGATACATCCTTCGAATTTTCTTTTCATCACAGACGTGACGAAATCGTATGGAAATTGTCAATAGTGTGGTCGATCAGAACTGATTGGTAAATCCAAAATACGACTGTTTTGCATTGCTGACCTGCGCGCTTTTTCAGATCAAAAGCATGGACCAATTTTCCATCTCTCTCGGACTTGCGAAGCTTCGCCCGCACAATTTTTGCAGTCTTATTAATTATCGTTCCCCACACGTTCAAGAATTCCCCACCGTTTCACAATTATCTCACAGTTCTTAAAAGCATTTTTCATCTCTGAGTGGTACGTACATTTAATTGTTTCAATTGAGTAGTGCGCGATTAGTTTTAACATCGTGGGAACAGATTAAATAGTTTTGTAACAACTAAAGAATACGTGCATTCTATTGAAATATTCGATTAATAATCCGACGACCGTCGCTCAATGGTTTCATTCACGGCCGTGGCTAAATGGTTTCGTCCGCGGCCGTCGCTAAACTTTTTACGCGATCGGCCGTCACTAAAAATTTTACGCGATCAGCCGTCGCTAAATCCCTTTATTAACAAAATAGTTGTAATGATTTTATTAGAAGTTACTATTAGTTCAGGACATCGGTACAGGGCGGGAGGAAAGAATTACAAACACCGCCAAGTCCAATCGCGCCCGAAGAGAAGAGGAGGCCTGGCAAACTGCCATCGAGGAGGGCAACTACTAATGGCTCGTCATTCTAAAAAAGAATTGAAAGCCATTCTCTGTTACTACCTTGTCACTGTGCTTGATTTAGCTGCATGCGTAGTATTTTCAGCCTGGCCTGCTGCGGCCCAACGACACCTGGACAAAAATCGCGTTTTCATTAGAGCGGCGAAAAATTTGAGAACGGTTTAAATTAGAATTGCGAGAGATGAAAGTCGGATTTTTAATTAGAGTCGCGAGGTATTTAGCTTTTGCGTATTCTTAGAGTTGCGGACAAGTTTGCGGATTTTTAGGTAGAGTTGCGATTGCTTTAATTCTACGATTTTGCAGCACAGTTGCGAAACATATGAATACCGCGTTTTTGTGAGGTAGAGTTGCGCATAAATCTCTTCACAGTTTTTCTTAGAGTGGCGATGAAATAGAAATCGCGTTTGATTTAGCGTTGCGACTAAAATATCGCATTTGCTTTTGCAATTTTCTTCTTCCCAGATTTTAGTTTTGTATTAGCTTCTAATTCTTGCGGTAACTGCATTTGCCCATTTTTTATCATATCTTTTTTTTTTAGATAATAGTATAGTAACTTCCAGTTAAATTCTCAGAGAATTATCAATTCAACTTTATTGAACTATTTTGTTACACTCACTCTTAAATGTCAGTGTTGCGAGACAATTGCATCGCGAGTTCCAGTTAGTGTTGCGTTTAATAAAGATTGCGCTTTGAATCAGAGTTGCGAACACATATGTATGTCCTATTACTCTTATTTGGGAGCACGTTCCTGAGCCACGTGGACAGTGGCACATCATCAGCAGCCAAGTAGTTTTTATGAAATGTTATTAAGCATTTCGAGTTAGTATCTGTTTCAGAAACTGCAAGATAATCATTTGGTGATCTAAGAAGAGGATTCAGGGTTATTGATGTAATATCTACACACATCCTAGTTCATTCCTCCCCAGGACTTTATAATTTCAAACATTTGTATATGATATACCTGCTTTTTAAAGAATAGGTACACAGAGAGGTCCGTAAACCTAGTGTTAATTATTATATAGCGAATAATTGAGATGATTACCTGCGCGTTACATGTCTGCGACATGTGATGAATGAATCGGAACATTGTCTAGTCTTTAATGGAATTTTGTAGCAGAATAATCAGTTTTACAAGTTGTTACTTAGTATAACAGTAAATTTTTAGTAGTTAAAATCTGTCCAAATAAGCCCGCGTTCGTATTATTATTATACATATAACCGTTTCAAGATATGTAATTATATTATGTTGCTTTATAACTTATTAGATTCTTATTGACTCGATGTCGTATTACACATTGTTGGAATACTTTATGGATGTAACAAAAAGTAAGAATAACTAGTACGTAACGTTGTAAAGAAATAGTAGACTATAATAAAAATAGGTTCAAAGACTATTGTCCCATTTATAAAAGAACTCATTTTTAATAAAAAAATATGACTTAATAGAGAGAGATAGTAGAAAAACAATACTATATATTTTTTTATCGGATAACATCACCACAGGTGCTTGACGGGGTAGAACGTTTGTAATTATTGAGATAAGCGGATTAACGAGATAAAAGTATTATCTGAAGTTATAAATATTATAAAAATGTAATAATAAGTATATTACATAAATAAGTATTGAATAAAATATACGACAGGACACAGAAACCAATTTGGTTTTAAATTTGTAGAGCCGAAAGGAATAACCATTTTAAATAAATGCAATTGCAAGATATAATTGATAGACTGTTAAAGAAGACAGAAATGAGTTATATACGGAAAGAACAACATAATGCATTTTATTTTCTTCACACACACACACACACACACTTTACACTTTGAAATAGTTCGCTACAGAAACTGATACACAAATGTAGGTACTGTAAGGCTTTGGCAAATATAATACTATAACAAAATCTATATCGTTAATGTATCTGTTATTGTTACCATGGATACAATCTTATTAATAAAAACAGAAAGAAGTTATGTGCGGAAAGAACAACATAATAAATTTTCTTTTCTTTTAATACAAGGTGTCCCAGAACTGCCCATAGAGCCGAAAAGGGGTGATAGCTGATGTGATTCTGAACGCCTTTTTCCTTTGCGAAAATGTTTAAAGCTTGTTATGTGTAGTTCCGGATAAGACAATGCGCTGTCAAGTGATACTAGATCGCGATGTAATGAAAGAATTTGGTTTTAAATTAGTAGAGCCGGAAGAAATAACCATGTTAAATAATGGTGCACGTGAAATTATGAATATTGATATTAGTAATTCTCGGGAAGATAATGTACTGATTAATTCGTGAGATATTAATTCTGAAATCTCAAGTTGTGACAAACAAGCGCTTCGTGATATGTTTAATGTAAAATATTTAACAGGAGAACGTCCGCAAGAACCAGCAGTCAAAATGAAAATGACTTTACATTTTACGCGAACGCACACTATTTCATTTTAACCCTACAAGACTGTCATATTCTGAAAAAATGCAATTGCAAGATATAATTGATAAACTGTTAAAGAAAGGTATAATACGTTCGAGCGAATCCAAGTATGCGTCGCCAATAGTAATGGTACGAAAGAAGAATGGTGAAGCTCGGTTATGTGTGGACTTCAGAGTATTGAACAATTATATTATTCGCGATAATTATACATTGCCCGTGATTGAGGATCATATTGTTGCGTTATACCACATCACGTTCTATTGAATCGGACAAAGTGATTCGAATAATATTTCAGCTAAAAGTGAAGATTTTGCTATACAACAGGGACAAACATACTACGAACTAATTTTTGGTTTATGTGTCCTGTCGTATATTTTATTCAATACTTATTTATGTAATGCACTTATTATTACATTTTATTTAATATTTATAAGGGCAAAGTTGATGATATATATAATATATAATTACAGACATTTTAGCCTGTCAAGCACCAGAGGTGATGTTACCCGATAAAGAAATAAATACATTGAGTTGCTGTTGTCTATTAACAGTATCGATAAGAATGAACGAATTTTTTCATTAATCGTACATTGTACATATTTTTTTTTTTTGCAATTTTATATCCGTTAAGCACAATTTCTGCTTTAAGAAGGATTATTGTATAAATACAGAAGTACCTTTCTAATTGATTTTTATTACATTCTAACATTTCTTTAAAATGTGACGAGTTAGCTACTCTTATTTTTCCTACATCTGCAAAGTGCTCAAACAGTGTGCAATAGAAACCTTGTACAAACTTTGAAAGTTGTACAGAAAGTAAGACAATACGAGTGTGATAAATTGTAAAATAAAATATGTATAATTACACATGTTTGAAGGTACTATAGAATGGATAATGCCAGCGACCTACATTTATTTGTTACCTACGGCACTGCACCCATTTACTTACGTTACCGATGAGATTTTCCGTAATTTAGTTTCTGTTTCTTTTTTTAACCACAATATATTCTAGAGGGCGTAAGAAAACAGCGAATTTTTCTGGCACGCGACTCCCATAAGGCTGGCAGTCTTTAGCAGTATCTCGTCGGTAGAGATACCATCGCTGTATTCGGCTTCCATTCTTGCCACTACTGACGCTGAAGTATAATTCTTCATTGATTCGACAAATTAAGAGCTAAACTTCAGAAAACGTCCATGCTCCAATTTTGCTGAAATTTTGATAATAGGTTCTGTTGAAGCAAACACAGTGTTTGCTACAAGGAATTTTGGCGACTCGACAGTCTTTTTCGAAAAATGTTCTACCATTATAGTGTCATTTCTAATGTTACCGACACAGCAAAAACCATTTATCCCCTCAGCGTTATCCTCTACACGCCGTATAGACCCCCCTTTCTTTACCACGTGCAAACTTCTATGCGCCGCATCGAGTACGATCAGTTTTTTTCACACTATTACCAATCAACACCAGACGATGATACCGACGCTACCGTTTCGAACGTAACCACAGCACAGACTAGAGTACAGGATAGACTGTGCTGATAATGCTTTTTCTTGTCACCTGAGACTGGGGTCCAAGAACCCCATTACCACGCTGGTGTCACTTTCGACGTTACCGAGCCAGTAAAGAATAGAACTGAGACATCAGTAGTGATGGGAACTGTAACTAAATATGTATATGAAAAGGCATTTCGTAGACGAGGATAACCTTCATAGCTATATCATGTCCACAGTTATGAAGTTATTGAGGAAAAAGTTCATGTTTCGTTGGGCGACATCGTATGAGCTGATCATATAACATGATTTACGTATTATGTATGTATGTATGTATGTATGTATGTATGTATGTATGTATGTATGTATGTATGTATGTATGTATGTATGTATGTATGTATGTATGTACATATGTATCAGTACTGGCGGCTACAAAACATACAATAATGAATAAGGATAAATAAAAATCACCGTTTGTGAAATACTTGCTTACTTGCTTCTTCATTTACAATTTGCTATTTCAAAAAGAGAGTGTAAATTAATAAATCACGTTTTGTATGCAATTCTTTACATGGGCCATTTCTTTTAACCGCACATAGTTTAATGTTTTATTTATTTTATATTTATTTAATGGAAAATTGAAGTTACAAAAATTATTTGATATAAAGGGGACATAATTTGGCATAAACATATTTTTGTAAGTAGAGTAGTAGACTTAATGTCACGACTGACAATAAATTAGCTAACTCGACAACGACTAAAGGCTACAGCGAAAACGTTTGTTTAGTTACGTCTGTACAGGCAGGATTCAATGGATAGTATTGAAAGTTTTTAATTAATACGCGTTTTGGAAGTGAAAACATTTTCCAGTCCCCGGAAAAGGTATAGCATTACAAAGAATGTAATAAAAGATGTAGCATCTCGGAGAATGTAACAGTGTCTTGAACACTCCGCAGTGCCTTCCCGGCAACTGGAAAATGTCTCCATTAAATTCGCCACGGCCGTGTTTCCTGGGAACCGAAAACTCTGCTGGCTAGCACGTGGGCCTCAAGGGCCTTTCACCCTAAAGCGCGCCCCCCGTAAGGACCCGTAACTCTCCCTTATAACGTTTTTCCAGCTAGCCCTCGTCCACCGTTGTAAACCGCGTCATAGTTTCTCAAGACAGAATCAATTTGAACGCCATACAGTAAAGATCTCTCTGACACTGTAATTTTTGTTTTTACATTCAACGAAATAAAAGTTAAGTTTTAAAACGTGAAGCTCGCGAGTGATTACGCGCTCGGGAACACGACGATGAAATTGCAGAACGTGGAAAAGCGCATTGGGCAGTAGAAAGGGCCAAGTCGAAGCCCTTCAAAGTTAATAACAATCAGCCCCTTTCGCAGCTAGCAATTATTCATAAGTGGGAACAACTGATTTCATAAATTCAAATCTTGAAGTGTAAAGAGACAGTGATCGTGCAATGATGAAAATTTTGTGAAACGAAGTTCTTTCACTGTTCCAACCGAGACATCGGCTGTTGTGCACCATGTGTTTGTTCTTCGAATGGCCAGGATCGGTAGAATAACCCAGTGATAGTTGCCGTGCAGGTAGCAAGTTTTGTCAAATAAAGTGAGTTCGCTGACCTGGCCGTAACATCAGCTGTCTTGCACTGCGGGATACCTACTTGCAATGCTCAAGATCGGTAGGCTGACACAGTGACCCATTTTCGTCGAAGCAGGTTCATTTCTGGATGCATGGGTGAGTCTAATTTGAATCTTCTGTCAATCTTTTTTAATTTAACGCGGGCTGCAATTGATAGGTTTATTAGTCAATCGATTAATTGATTCTACACGAATAACGAATAATTTGATATTGTTCTTAATTTGCTTATACCGAATCATTGCATTCAAGCGAGTGGTGGACACGAGGAACATCCCTGGAATAATTAGTTTAATGCAAATCGTGGAATCGTGATCCTCGTGTGCTGCAAATTTCTGTGTTGATGGATGTATTGTGAACAATCGAGGACGGGCCAATTGCATACTTGGTTTTTGGAAACAAAATTGAGTATTGAAGGCTGCCGTCACCCTTTTTACTTGATAATCCCGTTGGGCGGGTTTCGATATGCCCATGTGGATTTTTACAAGTAAGCAGGTTGAATGCTACACATCGTAATGCGTGTGCCTTCTGAGTGCCAGATTTCACGGTGCGGTACGTCATGGTTCCTACGGCGTCGTAGCGAATGACTACCACTGAACACAGCTGTTTGACTCGAGCCTCACGCGTCAGATTCCCCATCGGCAGGCGTTCGAACGCCGTTTTTTTAAACATCGATATCTCGTTAACGAAGCCTCAGACGCAAAATTGCCACTCTTGATTTCCGTTTTATTTTGGCCTGTAGAATCACCCCTTAAAATATTTGCAGAGGGTTGTGTTACACCCTGTATTGTCCACGTTCCTATGTGTTTAAATGCAGGGTGTAACGTAAAAGGTGTAGGGGTCGGAAATGGGAGATTCCTGAGGCGAAACTGAAAAACTTTTTCCTTTGCCAAAATGTCGTCTGAAGCTTTATTTTTCAATTGTTAACGAAAAACACTGAGCAATCAGAGCGCGCGTAGAGCCCGCGCTCAGGGACGGTCCACGGCGCGGCGTGCTAGGTAGCGACATTCAACCGGCGCCTCGAACTGTACGTGCCGGTATAGCACGGAGCAAAAATTAACATTGAATTAATTATTAATGAATGGAAATTAACTAAAATATAAATGAAATTAATTTGCCGTTATCAATTGAACAAAAAAGTATTAGAACGGACTAACTAACGTGTCTATTCAGTACAACGTACGTTAGATTTTAAACAATACGCCAAACAATTAAAATTAGACTTACCCGTTTCTCCAAAAATGAACCTGCTTCGACGAAAATAGGTGACTGTGTCATCCTACCGATCCTGACCGTTGGAAGTAGGTATCCCGTAGTGCAAGACAGCTGATGTTACGGCCAGGTCAGCGAACTCACTTTATTTGACAAAACCTACTACCTGCACGGCAACTATCACTGGGTTATTCTACCGATCCTGGCCACTCGAAGAACAAACACATGGTGCACAAGAGCCGATGTCTCGGTTGGAACAGTGAAAGAACTTCGTTTCACAAAATCTCCATCATTGCACGATCACTGTCACTTTGTTCTTCAAGATTTGAATTTACGGAATAAGTTGTTCCCACGTATGAATAATTGGTTGCCCCGAAAGGGGCCGATTGTTTATAACTTTGAAAGGGCTCGATATGACCGATGCTACTTCTAAATACACTTTTCCATGTTCGGAAATTTTGTTGTCTTGTTCTCGGGCGGGTAGTACCTCACGAGCTATGCGTCTTAGAAATTAACTCCTATTTTATTCAAAGTAAAAACAGCAATTACGTTGTCGGATAGATTACTGCTGGGCATTCGGACTGATTCTGTCTTGAGAAATTGTGACGCGCTTTGCAACGGTGGACAAGGGGTAGTTGGAAAAATGTTATACGGGAGAGTTACGCGTCGCCACGTATTCATACGTGGGTACAACTTATTTCGTAAATTCAAATCTTGAAGAGTAAAGTGACAGTGATCGTGCAATGATGGAAATTTTGTGAAACGAAGGTCTTTCACTGTTCCAACCGAGACATCGGCTGTTGTGCACCATGTGTTTGTTCTTCGAGTGGCTAGGATCAGTAGAATAACCCAGTGACAGTTGCCGTGCAGGTAGTAGGTTTTGTTAAATAAAGTGAGTTCGCTGACCTAGCCGTAACATCAGCTGTTTTGCACTACGGGATACCTACTTGCAATGGTCAGGATCGGTAGGATGACACAGTGACCTATTTTCGTCGAAGCAGGTTCATTTTTGGAGAAACGGGTATATCCAATTTTAATTGTTGGCGAATTGTTTAAAATTTAACGTACGTTGTACTGGATAGGCACGTTAGTTAGTCCGTTCTAATTCTTTTTTGTTCAATTGATAACGGCAAATTAATTTCATTTATATTTTAGTTAATTTCCATTCATTAATAATGAATAATTCAATGTTAATTTTTGCTCCGTGCTATACCGGCGCGTTCAGTTCGCTCTGGTTGCTCAATGTTTTTCGTTAACAATTCAAAAACAAAGCTTCAGACGACATTCTGCCAAAGAAAAAAGTTGTTCAGTTTCGCCTCAGGAATCTCCCATTTCTGGCTCCTACATCTTTCACGTTATACTCTGTATACTACAAAGTGGGCACCCAAGTTGGAGAAGGGGTACAAGCGAATTATCGTAAGATGTCGTAAGCGAATATCGTAAGCGAATATCTTCGCAACGCAGTGATCGTAGTCACAAGAATTTGTTTAGAACTGCGTTTGCTCGACCTTGTTAAGGGTTATTACCAATATAAAAGAAAATCTCTATCTAGGCCCAATCGTAGTACAAACTTTTATCTTTCTGAACATTCGATATAACTTCCTCCCATTTGAATGGATAGCTTCAGTGGAATAAAATGGATTTTACAACGAAAGAGTTGATTTTGGGATCTATGTTGATTAGACATTTTTTTCCTGGCCTTGGTGAGTAGTCTAAGCCTCTTAAGTTGCAGACCCTCTCTTTAACACCCTGTACATAACTAGATTAAGTCACTAATGACTGGAAGTTCGGTGCGACGTAAAACTTGTATTCAAAAAAAAAAAAACATTTTATGTTTGCAAATTTAAATACACATCACTTTTCGCTCACTTTTCGTGTGAACGTGAAAAGAAAGAAAGAGGTCAATTATTGCATGCAGAATTAATTATTAACTGTTACCAAAAAGACATTAAGTATGCATAAAGTTTTTTTATTTTTGTTAAATCTTTGCTCTTAAGTATTGTTTAGAATACGAGACGATAATTGCAACTTTTCGGTGAATAACCTGACACATAAAGCACGCCGTTTTCCAATTCATACATAGTGTACTATATTTACACGTGCGTCATGAGAACTGGACAAATTACGTATCTGAGGCGCCCTCGGTACGCTGTTTTAGTATAGCGAAGTATGACATAGCTGTACTCATGATCTGTTAAATTAGAAATATATCAATTATAAATAATGCAATTAATTAGCAAGTCGAACAAATTATTCTTCATACATATTTATCAATTACAAAGAGTAGGAAAAAAATAGTAAATAATTACCTTTGTGAATGTTTCAATGGAAATAGGAAAGAAACCGCAGGCTGTTAAAGAGCAGACTCGCCTTGACCTCATAATAATTAGCTGTATATCTTTTCTTATCATTCTTCCAAATTTTTCCATTGGTACATGCGTCCAAAGAGCTGCATACACCGCAGAAATGACGTTTGTGCTTTCTCGTGCCACGCAATCGCAGCTGTACGTGAAAATCCACAGCTGGCTGACGCACGCCATTAGGTAAGACAAAATAGAAATTTGCCATGAAAGAGATAATTTCACCTGCACATTTCGTTATATCGTAAGAGCCATTTAGTAATATAGTAACAGTATGACGGATATAGTACCTATATGATATTCCTTAATGTAATTTTGTTCAGAAAAAGATGTTCATTCTAATGCCAATCGAGATCAGACTTATCAGTTACGCATCGGGTCGTTTCTTTGACTAATTCAATAACGTTGATTTATTATAAAAGAAATATTAAAATAATTTTAAAGCGTGCTATGAATATTTAATAAATGGATTCCTCGAATTCCAATATCATATTTCCATTCATTCAAATTCTTTATATTTCTATAGAAAGTGTTATGGGGATTAAAAGCCCAACATAAAGAATCTATTATATACAGGGTGTTCTGCTACTGCATGTCAATATTTCAAGGGGTGATTGCTGAGGCAATTCTGAACAACTTTTTCCTTTGCCAAAACGGTGATTAAAGTCTAGTTTTTGAATGGTTAACGAAAAACACTAACCAATCAGAGCGTGTGTAGAGAGCGCGCTTAGCTGAATAGGCGTTCAAGGCTGCAGTTGGGCGTATCACGATCTTCTCTCGGTTGAGCGCGCGCTCTACACACGCTCTGATTCGTCAGTGTTTTTCAGTAATCATTCAAAACCGAAGCTATAACCACCGTTTTGGGCAAAGGAAAAAATTGTTCAAAATCGCCTTAGCAATCGTTCCTTAAAATATTGACATGCAGTAGCAGAATACCCTGTAGGTTGTCCTGTAACTCACAGAAGAATCGGATATGGGAGGTTCCCGTGGCGATATCAAACAACTTTTTCCTTTGGCCAAATATCGTTTGAGGCTTTGTTTTTGAATTATTAACGGAAAACACTGGCCACTCAGAGCGCGCGTAGTACCAGCACTTAGGGACTTCTTCGTGAATAACGAATAAAATCGCTATGCCGACGCGTTTGAATCGGGGCACCGGCCGAACGTCACCTCATCCAGCGCGATGCGACATTCCATCTCTGGCCGCGGGCTCTACGCGAGTTCTGAGTGGTCAGTGTTTTTTGCTTGTTCCGTCGCACGGAACAATGCGCGTGGAAATTTTGGTATGGTTTATGGTACGTACCGCAGAAAAAAGATTATTTTTGAGGGAGAGAATTTCGGGCAAATTGCTTGCCGTCTGCAAGCAATTTATTTCACGTGCGGGCAAAACATTGTCACTTAAATTACTCTCGCCATCCTCAATAATCGACAAATACCATAAACCTGGATTTCCAAAGGGTCCCGACCATATTGTAACGGTACGCGACGCCGACTCACGGGACCTAGAAGAATTTCCCACCGCGGCCAAAATTTCCAGAACCCTCGCGGTTCCAGGTATCTCCCCACCTTTTTCCGGAAATACCGTGCTTCGGGCGCACCGGAAGTAGTGGTGGACCTGGAACCAGTACGCTGATTGGCAAAATTCACTGTCTTGTTTTGACCAATCAGCGTACATGAGGGAGGAAGTCATCGTCGGACTTCCTTCCAAGAAACACAACTACTTCGACATGCGAGAAGTAAAGATCGAACGCGATCACACAACATTGTCACCCGAGAGCATCCTCGGCTCAAATTGGAAACGCCAGAGGTCTAGTCGACGCAGGACCTAATTTTACCACTGGAATCGGCAGCACTTCGCTCACTTTTAATCAACTGCTCAATATTAATTTGGCGGGCAGTGTCGCGAGTAAACGTTGCGCCCCTAAAGGTGTCCAGGGACTTACACCCCCCTGGTAGGACTAATCCACGCAGCGGTGCTCGCGACGTATCGTGTTCGACAACGACGAGGCACGATACAATTCATTGCTAATAGTGCAAAAACAAAGCCCCAAACGATATTTTGCCAAAGTAGAGATAGACGTCCTGTAGTATTGGACAAAAAATTAATTTGATGTAGGAAGGTATTTTCACCGGTTGTAATTGTATTTCTACTAAACTGTCCTATTTCTTTTGACATAAGAAGGTACCTAAAAGAGAAGACAATTTTAAGTTTTCTCTATACTAAACCATACTAACCAGAAAAGCCACGTATCCGAGGAAACAGATTAATATACTAAATGTCAACACTTGCACAAGTATTACGACAGTAAATATCTTCTCTAGAGTACCAGCGAGGTCAATGAGAGACTGATGATGTTGAATGCAATTTTTAAACGTTGAATAGTATTTATCCATGATAGACAATGTGTCTATACTTTTAATATTTTCATTATGTTCCTCCTTGCCTTTCAAGTCGAACATGCGGACCATTCTGTAGTGCAGTATACGAAACTGAGCAGCAATATGTAGGCACATAATGCAGAACATGTTGTCGAAGCAAACGTAACACACCCCTGACTGATACACAATTAAAGCCTGTACGAATATACGAAAAATTATACTCCAATACTACAAGTAATTTACCGTCCTTCACTAGTTGAAGGAAATGATCTAAATATGGTATTTTATATTATATGTTCATATATATAAATTTAATACTGTATATATATTAAATACTAGTAGTTTTCATTTTTATTTGAAATACATCATTTATAACAAACACGAGCTCACATATTGTAGATAATATATGCACATGTAAATACTAGTATACTTAAATACTAGTACTTTTACTTCAGTCATTATTGTCAAACTAGTTGAAGACTTTGCAAATTTAATACTGGAGTGATTATCTACAACATGGTTGCTCGTGTTTGTTACAAATGATGTACTTAAAATAAAAATGAAAACTGTCGTGTTTAAAAGTGTGCTTTAAATATAGGCTATCTTTGAAATAATTTAAAGGAAAAATACAGATCATACTTTCGGACTGAAATATTTTGAGATATGTCCCAAATATTTCTAAAGTTAAATGATAGCCTATTTACAAGGGTCACAAACATAGATGTACAATGTTTTTCAACACCTGCACACGTATTGCGTGCCCACAGATAGCACTAAAACGATCCATACACGAGACATGTCCGCGGCCATGTCCCTAGACCGTGCTCAATGGACCTATGCTGGTTTCTGGAGGCCTATCCCTCCATACCTATTTGACTCTGTCGTCCTTGTGCTGTTCTTGTGATGAAAAAGGGAAAAAGAGCAAGCTCAGTTGCCAGTGGAAAAAGGAATGGACTATCGCGGCCAGGGCCCGAAGATTATTTTTTTATCGTTGAAATTATGTTACTGACTCTGCACAGTACGTGTCATAGACCCATTGTATTAGCAAACGGTAGCCAGGAAACAGTTGCCTACTCCCGATGACTCAGTACCAGGTCACAGGCAGTCGGTCACTCGGTGTTAACTCACTTACAACAACAAAGTGCAATTTTAGCACCCAGCATCGTCCTTCCTCGCCGACTCATTTTAGTTGCGTGTCTCCTTCTTACCAAAGAATTTTAACAATAATGTTAATAATTCTAGAGATTCCGATTTTAAATACTTCTCTTCCTTCAAACTTCCTTCAATTCAATATACTCTCCGTCCAAATAAGACAAGCCTAAAACAGCTCAGAAACAGGTTAATCACGCTGACACGGAATTACGCAACTAATATACTAATATAAAAATAAATTGCGCGAATTATTACGAATAAGTAATAGTCAAGAACATAGAATATTTCCATAAAATACGATATCCGTTAAAGGCACGATTCCCATCTGACTTGTACTTGCCCTTTTGATTTCTATGCATTTTTATCGTAGCATAAATTGAATTCGGTCCTCCGACTCCGGCGGAGAACGGCGAGACCAATCCTAGGCCCTCGTCGTAGTAAAATGGCTACCAACATTCGCCCCAGCAAAATAGTTTTTTCGGTGTGGATCGCACAGTCCCTACCATAAGTCTATTCGTTCTCCCACTATCATGCAGTTTATAAGTACAGCTTAGAGAAGGTGGAGTGAAATAAGTATGGAGGGGATATGTCCGCAGGGACCAGCGTAGGTCCGTTGGGACGGTCCGCCGGACGTGGCCGCGAAAATGTCTCGAGACAAGTCTCATTGTGTATGTGCCGCTTAAGAACTCTACACCTGCAGTCCTTCATCCAAATCTTCTGAGAAATGCTCCTGTAAGTCCTGCAACCCGAATCCTCCCCATATGGGTACTTCCTCTGATGAATTTCACCCTGTAGCCCATATTTATACCACTTGATCAGAGTGCTTAGAGCAGTGTCAGTAATTAGTATGCACTCCTATTTATTAAACAATTTATATTGAAAATAGCCTGTGATGTCAGCAATTGGTCTTCTTGGCAAATCAGCTCTTACTTAACTAGATTATTGTTAAGAAGATAAAACAAACATCGTTGTAAAATTCCCAATAGCCACTAGGTTGCCTTTAGCGAAACTAATGGCAGCAACATCGGTAAAAATCGAGCCGACTTTCGGCGTCGACATGCAACGCCGCCACATTAGAAGCCTAATGGCGATCAACTTTTCGCAGTGTTTCGTTGGTTGCCAAAACGCAACCAACTTTAACTGTTCGAATCAGGACTATCGAACAGTTGATCGCCACCAGGCTTTTAATGTGGCGCTGCACGTCGACAGCGAAACTCAGCTCCATTTTGGCCCGGTCAACGTGTTGATCTGCCTGACTTGGCTATCAGGGATCTTTTACGATGGTAAAATAAGACAAATGACATATTTTACAATACATCACTTTAATAAAACAAATACAAGCCATTATCGGCTTCCCTCAGTTTTCTTTGGTTTCTTGAACCGTAGCTTCACATTATTGCCAATCAGCTGAAACACTTAATATGATCTTAAACTTCAACTAGCCTATATTTAAACCCTAGCCCATATTTGAACCATTTCCTCTAGTACTAGAATTAGATTTAGAAGTACAATTTAATTTCAATTGTATCATCTGCTTAATTTACGCTTAGTGCAATTAACTGATCCCTAAAATCTAATATTGTAAAGGAATAGGGACTTGAAACAGTAATAATCCAAATCCTTAGCTTAATTATTTAATGATATTTGAGGAAAAATATCGGCTAGGTATTTTAAATATCTAAAAAATTATTAAACACTTAGATAATTCCTACTTTACTAATATTATGTACATATACTCTTTTTTTAAATAACTTTCTATGTACCTGAACGAGATAAATAATTTCAAAGTATGGTGATGTGTATAGTGGCATATCCAACCACATTTCAAATATAAATTTCCTGTTTGACCCGTTTTTACCAATGTTTGCTAAAATAATTAAAAATAACAATTTACCATTAAACTTAAAGCGATAATCTAGTACATTGCTGTGCTAATCATTTCATAATGATCACATTTTGGCAAACATAGAATAACAAATATTTTTCTCCAAGTGTACGTAAGCCATGAGTAAATTCATGAGTACGTTACACAGCGATTAGTGTTGTGCCCGACATTCTAGGATAGCTTACAGTAGTGCATCAGCATAAGAGATTCTGGAACCGAGATATAAAATTTGCAGAATTGCAAGAGTTGTAGAATCAGCATAACGTGAATGACTGATCACGTTATAGTTGTTGCCGAGTGGACTTCCATGATACCACGTGACTACTCATACCAATTTTGTCACACCCTATAGCTGATAATAAAACCAATGGGTCTCGCCCAGAAGGGAGACTCGCGATCAAACCATCAACGAATACACAATGTATCCAAGTCACCTCTGTCTAGTTCAAGAATAGCTGCAATAAACTAAGTATTATTGAAGAACGCCTGGTGGATTCCAATCCTTTGTCTGCTCACGAACCCAACTAAGCCAAAATCCCGCAACCGCTCCGAGTCGAACCTCTCCGGGCACAACAATTTTGGTGGCAGCGGTGGGATTTCTTCAACTCCTTGGCTTAACTGCGTTTTGAAAACGCAGTGGATTCGACACGTTGAACCTACTCAACGAATCTACCATTTTGGGAATCGTCCACGGAAGATTGCCAAAGCATACTCAACCCAGGACTTTGACGTCGAGGACTCCAACGTCGAGCACACGTCAATTTGGTGACTCTAGATGCAAGGGACATCCGTAGCTACCGAGGTGGCCATACGCTGAGAAAGGACGAGCTTTAAGAAGACGTTCATCGCAGCAAAGACGGAAAACCCGCTGGCAAGTATACTCAACGAAAGAGCGAACAGGCCGTTCAGCTAATCTTTGAACAACTTTGAGCAACATTTTGGTGAAACTAACAAAATCCATCTGCGTGGCTGTCTGAGTCCGAGGATCGACACCCGAAGAGGATCAACTTGCGCCACATAACACCGAACTACGTCAAAGGAATAGACGACAGCGAGCTCAGAGACCTGACCTCGTCAACACAGCCGGTCATGGTACAAACGGACGTCCGACGCACCGACGAGATGTATGCGAGAACAGTTCTGTAAGTAACCGAACAAACATTGCAAAGTAACAGCCTAGCGATAGCAAGCGAAAAATCTAAATTGTAAATCAGAAACTTAAACCGCGCGGAATGGCCTGTGCATGTCTATACTAGAATAAACGCGAAAGTATTTGTTGCCTAAGCGAAATACATTATCAAGATCACTAGAATCATTTTTCGATAAGAAAGTAGAATATATTCGTGAAAGAATCAGAGAAATATTCTCGGAAGAACCAGGGCCGTCCCGACGACGTTTGTGCTCGCCGGAAATTGATTACACTTCCGATACCGCGACAAATACAAGCGAAGAAGGCGAATACGAGGGTGAATTTATCACTCCAACACGCGGGTATCCTATAACGACACTAGATTTTAGCTTATTAGAGCGTTCGCAAGTATCAAATAGCAAGATGCCTCTCGAAACGGGAGTAGACGATCATCTAAACGTGAACAGAGTTCACTCTGCTGTAAAGATTATCAAAGATTTTGATGGCAGTTCAACCAAACAACTAAAAGGTTTTCTTGATTCGTAAATATGCGGCTAAACTCGTGCCGGATATACAGAGCAGATGCGACTACTCGAAGCGGTACTCGGAGTTAAAATCAGCGAAAGAGCGTTACTAGAAATTGAATACCGAGAAATTAACGACTACGCGACTCTAAAACATACCCTGGAAACATTATTCACAACCAAACGTTCCTTAGCTACTCTGCAAACAGAATTTAATAATTGCCGACAGAGATATGGAGAAGATGTTAAAGAGTACCGAACTCGTTTAGAACTATTACTCGAGGAAGTAAAAGCCCTATCTATAGATCCCAATGATTCCACAGAAGTCAAACTGGGTATTGCAAGGACATTGAATAATCAAGCCCTGAGTAATTTTAGCGTAGGACTGAACGAAAGATTACGGACGATAATCCGTAACAAGACGTTTGATTTCGTGCATTCAGCAATCGCGATGGCAATAGAAGAAGAAAGAATACTAGGATTAACCCCGAAAAAATACCGAGACACCTCTAGCGCGGTTATAATACATCGACAATACCGTACTGTCAACGTTGCAACAAAATCGCACACCTCGCGAGAAATTGTTACTCTCGTTTAAGCATTCAGCGAACTAGCTTCACTAACACATCTCCGCAAATTAAGAGGGAAACGAGACGCTCCAGTGTTACATGCAATTATTGTCGCAAAGTAGGACACGACATAGCAAACTGTAGGTTTAGGCCGAGGGAAAATGACAATAGAAATAATTATTATCCAAGTCACCTCTGTCTAGTTCAAGAATAGCTGCAATAAACTAAGTATTATTGAAGAACGCCTGGTGGATTGCAATCCTTTGTCTGCTCACGAACCCAACTAAGCCAAAATCCCGCAACCGCTCCGAGTCGAAGCTCTCGGAGCACAACATTAGATTTGATTGCAGGCTTTTCAAAAATGATTGTTTACAAATAACCTAATATGAACAACTCAATATCTCGACTAGTATTGGAATGAGCCGGCAACTGCGAAAGATTCTTGGTTATAAAAAAGAAACAATCACATTTACATTTGAACTTCAGTTGGAAGTCTGTTGCTGAATGCGAAAGTGCTATTGTGTTTAAAAGAGTATAAAAATTTTTGGGAGGCGAGGTAAATACTGAAACTTTTTGCAGAAATAGGTTAAAGGGTACTACTTCTGTATAATTCATTCTTAAACGTGTTTATTTTTTAATGTTCAAAAGCAATTTCCCGTTAAATTTATTTTCTTCTTATTGTAAGTATAATTATTGTTACTCTGCCCAAATACATGTATATCTAATACGGAATTCGTATGTATACATTCGTATACAGGGTGTGACGTAAAAGGTGTAGGAGCCGCAAATGCGAGATTCCTGAGGCGAAACTGAACAACTTTTTCCTTTGCCAAAATGTCGTCTGAGGCTTTGTTTTTGAATTGTTAACGAAAAACACTCGCCACTCAAAGCGCGCGTAGAGCCCGCGCTCAGGGACGGTCCACAGCGCGTCATGCTAGGTAGCGACGTTAGATCGGCGCCCCGAACAGTACATGCTGGTATAGCACGAAGCAAAAGTTAACACCGAATTATTCATTATTCTTGTATGGAAATTAACTAAAATGTAAATCAAATTAATTTGCCGTTATCAATTGAACACAAAAAAGTATTAGAACGGACTAACGTGTCTATCAATTACAACGTACGTTAAATATTAAACAATTCGCCAAAAATTAAAATTAGACTTACCCGTTTCTCCAAAAATGAAGCTGCTTCGACGAAAATAGGTCACTGTGTCATCCTACCGATCCTGACCATTGGAAGTAGGTATCCCGTAGTGCAAGGCAGCTGATGTTACGGCCAGGTCAGCGAACTCACTTTATTTGACAAAACCTACTACCTGCACGGCAACTAGCACTGGGTTATTCTACCGATCCTGGTCACTCGAAGAACAAACACATGGTGCACAAGAGCCGATGTCTCGGTTGGAACAGTGAAAGAACTTCGTTACACAAAATCTCCATCATTGCACGATCACTGTCACTTTGCTCTTCAAGATTTGAATTTACGAAATAAGTTGTTCCCACGTATGAATAATTGGTTGCCCCGAAAGGGGTCGATTGTTTTTAACTATGAAGGGGCTGGATACAGCCGCTGCTACTACCGAATACACTTTTCCACGTTCGGCAATTTCGTTGTCTTGTTCCCGAGCAAGTAGTAATTGACAAGCTTTGCGTTTTAGAAGTTAACTCTTATTTTATTCAAAGTAAAAACAGCAATTGCAGTACCGGAGAGATCTTTACTGCTGGGCATTCGGACTAATTCTGTCTTCAGAAATTGTGACGCGCTTTGCAACGGTGGACAAGGGGCTGTGTACTATGCGACCACAACGAATTCTCGCGAAGATGAACTTTGATTTCATGTACGCGATGGTCGCTGCGCTCTACGGCAAACTAATGTCGTGAGGGCTAGTTCCAATGGTGGTGAAGTCGTAGTGGTGTGAACACTTATTGTATTTCTTTATGTCAATACAAAGTTGCGTGGCTGGTGGTGTTTTTGTAGTATCGGTTCGATATCTCTCACTGTTCTGCCGCGCCGATCTCTTGTCGCCAAAAATGTTGACTTGATCGGGTTTGGTGTGGGAAGTCGGTGGGTGGAGCTAAATTTCTATTGGTTGTTAAATTTTGTAAATTTGGGAAGAGGGATAAGTAGGTGGGAGGAAAACGTTGGAAGGAGACGTGAAGGTGTGTAGTGGTGGGAAGAAATGGTCAGTAGGTGAGGCGTAAGGGTAGTTTATGGTTTGTTTCTTGTCGTTTCTGGGATTATAAAAGTGAAAGTTGGGAATATTAGGAAATTACTCTGTTTATGGTTTAAGCTGCTGGAGGAGAATTTTGTCACGTAGGTTATTAGGGTAGTGGTCCCCAGCTTAGGGTACCTGGACGGTTCATGGGACCGTACAGGCTGTTCGAAGAATGTTATAAGGGAGAGTTACGGGTCGTCGCGGGGAGCGCGCTTTATGGTGAAAAGGCCCTTGAGGCCCACGTGCTGGCCAGCAGAGTTTTTCGGTTCCCAGGAAACTCGGCCGTGATGAACTTAGCGAAGACATTTTCCAGTCGCCGGAAAAGGTATAGCATTACAAAGGATGTAGTAAAAGACATCTAACAGTGTCTTGAACTGTCCGCAGCGCTTTCCCAGCGACTAGAAAGTGGCTTCATTAAATTCGCCACGGCCGTGGTTCCTGGGAACCGAAAAACTCTGCTGGCCAGCACGTGGGCCTCAAGGGCCTTTTCACCATAAAGCGCGCTCCCCGCGACGACCCGTAACACTCCCTTATAACATTCTTCGAACAGCCCCTTGTACACCGTTGCAAAGCGCGTCTCAATTTCTCAAGACAGAATTAGTCCGAACGCCCAGCAGTAAAGATCTCTCCGAAACTGTAATTACTGTTTTTACTTTGAATAAAATAGGAGTTAACTTCTAAGACGCAAAGCTCGTGAGTTACTACCCGCCCGGGAACAAGACAACAAAATTTCCGAACATGGAAAAGTGTATTTAGCAGTAGCATCGGTCATATCGAGCCCTTTCAAAGTTATAAACAATCGGCCCCTTTCGGGGCAACCAATTATTCATACGTGGGAACAACTTATTTCGTAAATTCAAATCTTGAAGAGCAAAGTGACAGTGATCGTGCAATGATGGAGATTTTGTGTAACGAAGTTCTTTCACTGTTCCAACCGAGACATAGGCTCTTGTGCACCATGTGTTTGTTCTTCGAGTGGCCAGGATCGGTAGAATAACCCAGTGATAGTTGCCGTGCAGGTAGTAGGTTTTGTCAAATAAAGTGAGTTCGCTGACCTGGCCGTAACATCAGCTGTCTTGCACTACGGGATACCTACTTGCAATGGTCAGGATCGGTAGGATGACACAGTGACCTATTTTCGTCGAAGCAGGTTCATTTTTGGAGAAACGGGTAAGTCTAATTTTAGTTGTTGGCGAATTGTTTAAAATTTAACGTACGTTGTACTGGATAGACACGTTAGTTAGTCCGTTCTAATACTTTTTTCTTCAATTGATAACGGCAAATTAATTTCATTTATATTTTAATTAATAATGAATAATTCGATGTTAACTTTTGCTTCGTGCTATACCGGCGCGTACTATTCGGGGCGCCGGTCGAACGTCGCTACCTAGCACGACGCGCCGTGGACCGTCCCTGAGCGCGGGCTCTACGCGCGCTCTGAATGGCCAGTGTTTTTCGTTAACAATTCAAAAACAAAGCCTCAGCCGACATTTTGGCAAAGGAAAAAGTTGATCAGTTTTGCCTCAGGAATCCCCCATTTCCGGCTCCTACACCTTTTACGTTACACCCTGTGTTATATTATTTACGTTATATTATACAGGGTGTAACGCAACCCTCTGCAAATATTTTAAGGGGTGATTCTACAGGCCAAAATAAAGCGAATATCAAGAATGCAAATTTTGCATTTGGGGCTTTGTTAATAAGATACCGATGTTTAAAGAAACGCGGTGAAAACGCCTGCCGGTAGGCAATTTGACGGACAGCGGCTCGAGTCCGGCAGCTGCGTTCAGTGGTAGTCATTCGCTACATGCAAGAGAAACCATGACCTACCGCACCGCGTAATCTGACACCCAAAAGGCACACGTTTTACGTTGTACAGCATTCAACCTGCTTACTTGTAAAAATCCACATGGGCATATCAAAACCCACCCAATGGGATTATCAAGTAAAGAGGGTGATGGCCTTCAGTCAACAATTTTCTTCTCAAAAACCAAATACACATGCACCACGATTGTCGCGGCCGCGAATGTCTATGCGTACACGCGACTGTCCCATCAGCGAGTGTCCACGATTTGCACTAAACTTATTATTCCAGGAGATGTTCCTCGCGTCCACCATCCGCTTGAAGATAGTGGTTCAACTCTTTCACGCAAGTCGTGTCACAATTTCCGAAAGTCTGTTATTATTGTCAGAGGACATTATCATGTTAGCGTATTTCGCAAATGTACACAAACCTTTGGACATCTGGTACCACTATCACCGCACATAATCAATTGCAAGAAAAAGTAGTTTTAAGATTGGCATTATGTATCTAGAAATTGAAATAATCAAGTTCTAAGAACCAAACTAAATTAAAAAACGATAGTAATAACAATTGAAATAAACGCAATATTAAATACTAGAACTTAAAGTACAACTGGAATGTTCAAACCGTTCCGTATTCAACGTCGTACAAGCAGCAACTGTCTCGATCGTCTTGAAATAACGATCACCGATGCGTGCCGAATCGTCGCGAGTCGTATCTACGGAAAGTGTTTGGAAGTATTTGTTATTCTTTCGGCCGTAGAAAGGGGCAACAGTGTTGCCCTATCGACGACTCGTGACGATTCAGCATGCATCGGTTGAACATTATTTCTAAACGATCGAGGCAGTTGCTGTTTGTACGCTGTTGAATACGGAATGATTTAAACATTCCAGTTGTACTTTGAATTTTAGTATTCGGCATAGATTTAATATTGCATTTAGTTCTATTGTTATTACTCTTGATTTTTAATTAAGTCTAATTCTTACAACTTGATTATTTCAATTTCTATTTATTATTTTTAATTATTTGAATCGCGTGTACGCATAGACACTTGCGGACGGAACAATCGCAGTGCATGTGTATTTGGTTTTTTAGAAGAAAATTATGGATTGAAGGCCGTCACCCTCTTTACTTGATAATCCCATTGGGCGGGTTTCGATATGCCCATGTGGATTTTTACAAGTAAGCAGGTTGAATGCTGTACATCGTAAAACGTGTGCCTTTTGGGTATCAGATTACGCGGTACGGTAGGTCATGATTTCTCTTCCATGTAGCGAATGGCTACCACTGAACGCAGCTGTCGGACTCGAGCCGCTGCCTGTCAAATTGCCTACCGACAGGCATTTTTACCGCGTTTTTTTAAACATCGGTATCTTATTAACAATGCCCAAAATGCAAAATTTTCATTCTTGATTTTCGCTTTATTTTGGCCTGTAGAATCACCTCTTAGAATATTTGCAGAGGGTTGCGTTACACCCTGTATATGTATATATTTTTACCATTATAAACATATATTATTTCAAAAATGATAATATTCAAAAGTGGACCCAATGTGTTCGCTGCTTTCACTAGGATTACGGAAAATGTTGTGCTTCAGTTGTGTCATTTAGATGTCCAACGTATACAAAATGAATAGATTAATATAATATGCACTTGAGAAAATGAATAGTATTTGTTTGTAATTTTTATTTAAGTAAACATTATTTACTTAAATAATATGTAATATAGATTTCTTTAGAAATTTCCGAAGTCTTTCTATATTAGGTAACATTTTTTTCGAGTTGCCCTTTTCTGACTGTTTTTATTTACAGTGTGTCCATTTTAACCCGACTCGCTGAAACATCTTGGAAGGAAATGAAGATATTCGTATAAAAAGTATATATAACTAGGACAGAACCCTATACCACTGAAAAAGGAAGTGTAATGTAAATTGTATAATTAACCACTAAGGATTATGTGTAATTTCTGAATAAAAAAATGTCTAATATTTTTTCTTACTTGACTATACGGATGTGTTGATCAACTTACATATTAGTGGACTTATCGTATAAAAAAGTATTGTAGACTGAGAGAAAAACGAGAAACCGCACACGAGGAAAACGCATGTCCGCTTCGTTTGTGCGATGACGGAACTTTCGTAGGTATCGTATTTAAAGTGCCAGTAGTTCTGCATCGAAGCGATTAAATTAAGAAATCTCTTCTTATGTAGACATAAGACGAGGAGCTTGAATAATTCCATGATTAGCCCCACAAAGTTCCCCGCAACGTTTGTGCAAGCCTACATATACGTACGTGTATTTATATTAGCAATTATTGATACATATAAGGTGTCCCAGAACTCCTGTGACAGTCAAAAGGGGTGATTCCGAACGACATTTTCCTTTGTCAAAACGTTATTTAAGGCTACATGTTTGAATTGTTAACGAAAACACTGATCAATCCGGACGCACGTGGAGCCCGCGCACAATTGCGAGAGTAAGTCGAGACCGCGGCCGAGCGTATCATGACCTTCTTTCGGCTGAGCTTGCCCTCGGATTGGTCAGCGTTTTTCTCTAACAATTCAAAAACGAAGCCTTAAACAAAATTTTGGCTACGGAAAAAGTTACTCAGAATCACCTTAGGAATCACGCTTTCCCGGCTCTTGTAGATTTTCTGGGACACCCTGTAGATAGAATAGCTACACATAGGAAATTTAGAAGCAAAAGAGGGTAATATAAGCACTAGTAGTTGTATTCATTTTTCAAGAATTCCGAAGAATGTAATTTTCTTTAAAAGGATTACTTTCCAAATAGGTATAATAAAGCTACGCCCAGACTGCGGTCACGTCACGTGTCACGCCACATTTGTATTACGTTCGGCAACAGTAGCATGTATACACCCCGAGGACCCCTTTCTGCTATCGCTAGCACTACCCGGGCCACGGTAACTTAGCCGCCGAGGGGCGGTGCGGGGGGGGGGGGTCATATAAACCCGCTTAATTTATAAGAGTTTATATCGGACTGGAAGAGACAGGTTTTTTATACAATTTTGCGGAAAGATAGTTCTGATAAAAATATATAACTCATATTTTTTATACACAAGCGTACATATTAAAGGGATGACGATCTTTCTCGAAGTTAAGGGTGTAAACCGTGTCTGTTTAGATATCTCGGAAAGTATTAAACATGTACAAAATACTTGATAAATGTTCCATAAATTTAATGTTATTATTACTTTTTCGTGCTAAAGGTTCCTTAACTTTTAAAAAATTTATATTACGCGGAACGTAGTATTATGATCATCATACCTCAATGAGTGATATCACATTGTATTCGATCAAAATTTAATTCCAAAAGGGTATTCTAAATATTAGCGGAATAAAATTTTATTCCAACAATTTGTTACAAATGTTACACGAATAAATTTTTATTACAATAATGCCAAACTCTGCAGCAAATGCATTGTTTCGACCGCAATATAGTAGAAATTCTACAAGTAAGTGGACTTGCCTTTGTGACACACCATTGGGAAACTGTGGCAGGCCATGAAATCGTGAAACGGCTTTGACATGTAGCAATTCATGAAATCTGTGAATGCGTGACGTGATCGCAGTGTGTCGCCAGCAAATTTAAAGCAATGGAATCATGCCGGCTCACACATTTAAAATGACACGCGAAAACGTGTAGGAACGTCATGTAATGCAGGTCTGAACTTAACTTAAGAGTCAAGAAAGTACTGTCCTGATTAAAATTCTACTATTCTGGTTTTATTCAGTTTTAAATAAAAGCTTTTAACCATTACTCTCTTCTGAGGGTTTCGCCTAGAAAGTATTGTAAGGGCAGTCTACAACAAAGCAAAGCTCTCAATATACACTTACAGCAATGTCTCCCCAAGAGAAGTAAATACCTCTCATTTGAACCCACATATTCAAGATCATTATGATCACGCTGTACACAATTGTGGCTTTCCTCAGCCATTCTTCTACACGGCTAGAAGCGAACCAAAAGCCGCTGAGTTTTAGATAAAAAACTGTTAAGCTAAGGGAAACGTCCTCGGGAACGTTCAAAGTCATACTGGATTACGAATGATCGGATAAGAGTAGGATCTTATAGAAGGATCAACTATTAATTCGCGTAATGTAAAGATAGCGAACAACTGAAAGTCCAACTTCTTTGATCTGCTAGTGATCCTGTATTACTTGTTCGTATAAGTACAACGCATGCATATACGTTATATTTCTCTTTAATGGTAGACGTTTATCGTTCTTTTGTAGGAATATGCAATTATATTATCCTGCAACTGCGTAATTTATGCAGTCCACGTTACGATTAATGCACGCGATCGATGAGTTATGAATGATTCAGGGAGCAGAATTGTGAAGTCTTCAGTGGAAGTGAACCGTAACTTACAATTGAATATAATAATGCAATAAGGGAAGATTAAATTAAAATGATACTGTAATCTTTTCGTATTCTGTTTGAGGTGGAAAATGTACCCTATTCAAGGAATGGAAGTTTGTGTTTGAAAGTGGAAACTAGTATGTGAATCATGGTTGTAAAGCCTTGCGTGTTCGTAGAACGTAGGAGACAATTTTTCTTTTGTATGCATGATACATGCTTCGCGTTCCAAACAATACTTCAGCTACCACCTATAACCATTTCGTGTCATTCGAAAGTACACTATTGCGGAATTTTTTCCGTTATTTTTTGACAAAGTTTAAACTTGGATCCCCCACAACACATTGCAGTGAAGATCGCAAAGTTTTGAAATTGTGAAAAACGTAAGGAAATGTTTTTCCTTCTACTTCGGAATTATCTTAATTAAATAATAGTACGTCAACATTAGATATGTGTACATATTGTGATGTGTATTTGCAAATGTTTGGTTAAATGTTTACAGTTGTGTATATAAATCTAGTGAGTGGATCTAACTTTGTGACAAGAATTGTGTCGTGTCGTCCTAAAAGACCACGCATTGTAAGTGCATATGGTACGGGCTTCAGGTGCTTCAAACACTAGGACCGTTGCAGGGGCCAAAAGCGCACAGTGGGATCAAACGCTCGTTTTTATGTCAAAGTCAAGAACTTTTGATAGAAATAAGATAGAGGGATAAGTCGACTCTGAAGATTGGCCGAATAGTGAGAGTAGCGCAGCGCCCATTAGAGAGAGACGACTCAGAAATATTGTTCTCCAACTTTAACCAATGGAAAACTAACATCATTATTTCGAGAAAACGATTCAGTTGAGACCCACGGCTCCTTTGATACTTTTTTTTCCTCATGATGAGTAGAATACGATAAAAAATTGTTAACATAAATTTTCAAGGTCAAGGACAATCTTGCGGGGAGATTTATTCACAAACATCTACCGATCAGAGGTGCAGAATCACGCTTAGTGGTGGCGACATTGATTCTTTTATACATCCTGTACATACGTCTGTTCGTATATGTATATGTAAATCTTGTAAATGCATCTAACTTTATGACAACAGTTCTATAAGCTTCAGATAACAAGATCATACATTTCTTCAGAAACTTTTGGGTAATACAGCAAGAACAGAGGAAAATCTATGTTTAGATTACTGTTTTTTTCTGTGTGCTGATCTGACCTTTATTTTTAAGCCCAATTTTCACATTCCCATAAAATAATTTGTACATCCTGTGTAAAAAGTATCCGGAATTTATCATTTGAAAGATGCGCGTAAAAGATATCGCCACAATTTTTTTGCTGTTAGTTGTTAGCACTGTACTGACTTACTACGCAGAATTTTAGCGCGATATGTAACGCAGTGTGTTGACACCAGACGCTTTTTAGTGCTTTGCTATTGTTACAATGGAAAAATTTGTCGAGCAAAGAGTTTGCCTTAAATTTTGTGTTTCGAACGGAACGTCGTGTTCCGAAGCGCTGAAAACGTTACAGAAGACCTACAGGGAATCGTGCATGTCAAAAACACAGGCATATGAGTGATATAAAGCATTCAAAGAAGGCCGAGAAGTGGTAGTTGATTTGCTTTGTTCTGGTCGATCCTCAACTGCTACGAACGACGAAAATATCAAGAAAATGAAGAAGCTGGTGTACGAAAATCGTCGCATTAGTCTTACAGAATTGGCTCAAGATGTGAACATATCTTTTAAATCTATTCACAACAATATGACAAATGCTTTTGGCATGAAACGCATTGCCGCACGACTGGTTCCGAAAGAGCTCAATTTTGTCCAAAAAGAGCATCGAAAGTAGATCGCTGAGGACATGATTTCCCGAGCTTCTACCGACCCCACCTTCATGAAACGCATAATAACTGGCGACGTGACATGGATTTACTAGTGCGACATGCAAACAAGCCAATAGTCTTCGAAATGGCGACTCGAAAACGGGCCGAAACCCAAAAAACCGCGTCAAAGTCGCTCGAAAATCAAAGTCATGTTAACAGTTCTCTTCAATTACTGTGGTGTGGTGCACTACGAATTTCTTCCAGAGGGAGAAAAGGTGAACAAGGAATATTATTTAAGTGTCACGAGGCATTTGCGCGAGAATATCCGCCGATAACGGTCAAATTTGTGGAAGGGCAATTCATGGATTTTGCACTACGATAATGCACTATCGCACAAAGCCATCGTTGTGCAAGAGTTTTTGGCGAAAAACTCAGCAAATGTCATCGACCAAGCACTGTACTCACCTGGTATGGCCCCGTATGACTTCTTCATGTTTCCGAAGTTAAAATTACCATTTCGGGGAAGGCGTTTTGAGTCGATTCAGACCATAAAAGAATATTCGCTGACCTCAATCAGCCTATGAAAAATGTATAGAGGATTGGGTCAAGCGCTGGCATAAATGTATTGCACTCGATGGGGCGTACTTTGAAGGGGACAAAACAAATTTTGATGAATAAATTACTTTTTTTGTGTTTTACTTAACAATTCCGGATACTTTTTATACAGAATGTATCTTCATAAAACGACGCAATGGATCCGCTCGTTCATTGTCCTGTACCTCTCTCCTTTGAGAGTATGAAACAACGTAAAGCGGCCCATACACGATGAGACTTGTCTCGAGACACCCCCGCGGACATGCCCCTAGATCGTCTTCAAAGAACCTACGCTGGTCTTTGGAGACCTACCCCTTTATACCTATTTGACTCTGCCGTCCTTATGCTGTTCTTGTGATGTAACTGGGACCTGTTTCTTCTTCAGTTTCTTGTTTCGAATCGACCTTTCACCAGTTATGACCCTTTTATCAAAGAATTTTAGCAATTCCAGAAATTCAAATTTTAAATACCCCTCTTCCTTCAAACTTCCTTCAATTCAATAGATTCTCCGTCCAAATAGGACAAGCCTAAAAGAGTCCAGAAACATGTCAATCACGTTCACACGGAATTACACAGATAATATACTAATATAAAAATAAATTACGCGATTATTACACATAAGTAATAGTCAAGAATATATAAAATTTCTATAAATTATAATATAATACCCCTGAAAGGCACGATTTCCGTCTGATTTTAACTTGTCCTTTTGATTTCTATGCATTTTTATCGTAAAATAAACCGAGTCGGTTTATATACAAGTATCCTAGGCAAGATCTTACCTCGTCTCGGGACCAGCTCCGATCCTCCGACTCCGACGGAGATCGGCGAGACTGTTCTGTTTATATTGTCAGTATTCACCTTGATATCTCAAATCAACCCTAGGCCTTCGTCGTAACAAAATGAAGAACAGCAAAGAAATGATAGAGTTAAATATGTATTGAGGGGATACGTCACCAGGGACCAGCGGAGGTCCGTTGGGGCGTGTGCACGGACGTGTCTCCAGACAAGTCTCATCGTGTATGGGTCGCTTAAGACTATTGATGCAGTTTACTTTCGTTTAAAACTTAATTTACACCTGAAATGCCTGAACTCTTATAGTAGTCTACTTACTTCCTTTGATGTTTCGTAAAGAACTTAAAGGGTTGTGTACTATGGACAATATTAACAGACAGAAGGCCAACATCAAGTTTGAGCAATGTATTTTGCTGCTGTAATACGTTTGCTTTTATATAACATATTCGAGACACCAAACAGTGGGGACTACTCTGCGGATTAAATATCCCATATATAAAACACACTATACTCTAATTTATAGTAGTTTATATACATGCGGATTGTGAAAGCTGAAGAAACTAGGTATCTGTGGTGTCCTCGGTACGCTGTTTTAGTATGGTGAAATAAGACATAGCTGTACTCATGATCTGTTAAATTAGAAGTACAATAATTATAAATAATATCATCAATGAGGCAAGTAAAAGAATAGTTTTCAACATTTATTACAAATAGGCGAACATTTTATATTCCACATTCTATATCAGCAATAGGTACACTAATCTATTATAGAGTCATAAATTCTTAATTTTATTTATATTCCTTAGGATTAAAACTAATTAAAACTCGTTCTTATCATTGTATACGTATTTATGCAACAATAAACTGTACTCAAGCAGATCGATTAATTGGAAGAAGTAGTAGAAGACTATGAATAATTACCTTGGTGTAAGTTTCGAGAGAAATAGGAAAGAAACCGCAAGCGGTTAAGCAGCAAGCTCGTCTTGACCTTATAACAATGAGCTGTAAATCTTTTCTTATCAATCTTCCAAATTTGTCCATTGGTGTATTTGTCCAAAGTGCAGCATACACTGCCGAAGCAACCTCCGTGCTTTCCCGTGACACGCAATCGCAACTGTAGGTGAACATCCACAGCTGACACATGCTCGTCATAAGGTAAGACACAAAAGAAATACGCCATGATGGAGACAAATTTACCTGCGCGTTACGTTGTATTGCAATCATAAATCACATTTATGATAGCCGAATGGCATTTAAATTGTACGAATGAAGAAAGCTATCTATGTATATGTATACGGGGTGGGACATTTAAAACAGGTCTCTTCAATAATGCTTAGTTGTGATGATAAAGGAAATGCTTCAGATCAAACTTGCATTGTTTCGAAATGCATAATGGGCACATAATGTGATGTAACACTTTATATACATTCCGATAGGGCGTATCAAGACTAATAGTTAACTACAATGGAAAATAAATAGTCTTAAAACACTCTATGAATACCTGCCCTAATACCAACTAGGTTGACATTACCGAGACTAATGGCAGCAATATCGGCCAAAATCGAGCGGATTTTGCCGTCGACATGCAAGCGCCACATTAAAACCTAAATGGCGATCTCTGACCACAGTGTTTCTCTCCAAACTGTAGGAGAACAGAGGATTACGTCTTCTTTCATAACCACTTCACTTAAACGAATTTCTCTTTGTACGAGCCCCAAAATCTCAAGTCCCTAGTTCGATACAACGTAGGTTATAAACAGTTGATCGCCATTTAAGTTTTAATGTGGCGCTGTATGCCGACTGCCAAACGAAGGCTCAATTTCAGCCGGTACAACGTGTTGACCTATCTGACTTGGCTATCACAGACAGCATTAGACTGATAATTGGTCCCAGATAGTCAGGTCGAACCAGTTGCGTGCCAATTGACAACCATTCGACAACAACAGTTGTAATGCGACCTAACTGCCAATTTGCTCGCAATTTATTTCAACAGACTCCGCTATATTTTTGATGTCAATTTATAAACATTATTGAATATATCAAATACTGCATCGAATTTGTAGCCACTGTGCCAACAAAAGTTTGTAGCAAGCTTTGGCAATATCTGAAGAGCAGGGCTATCAAGGGATTTAATCAAAGGTCTATTTCTACTCTCTACAATATTTTGTATGCTCAACATTGACATAAAAATTCACATTAAAAAATGGGGAAAGTGGCGGGTGAATTGCAATTTTTCGCATAACAATGAATACTAACCAAAAGAACCTGGTATCCCACGAAACAGATTAATATGCTAAACATTAACACTTGCCCGAGTATTACGACCTTGAATATCATCTCTAGAGTGGCAGAAAACTGAATCAGAGCTTGGTGTTGTTGAATGCAATTCTTGAACACAGAGTAATATTCGTACGAGGGGAGCAGTGAATCTGTACGTTCATCATTTTCATCATGTTTCTGTTCCCCTTGTGGACTGAACACATTGGCCATTCTGTATTGTAGTATACGAAACTGGCTAGACAGGTGCAGGCACATAATGCAGAAAATATTGTCGAAGCAAAGGTAACACACGCCAACCTGATACAAACACAAAGCCTGTAGGAATACAAGAAAATTTACTTCTTAGTCCTAGGAATGATTTACAATTCCTGTATTTTACTTGAACTACGCTTCTCAGATAAGTTTAATGCAATTTTTGTCGAAATATACGCCTAATTTACACTAGCTGCATATTAAATTAGTTTTATCTGTAGTATCTACAGAGTGGTTCATTAAATACTGGCATCTCGATTTACGTTACTATTATAATCCGTATCAAAAAAATGTTTCAGATAAAAGTTGAATGGTTTCAAGAGGTCATATTTGATGTTCTTGTTTTTTACGAGGACAAGTTTGTTTTTTTCAAATCCAGTTATATATTATTAATTACATAGCTTGACCCAACTCGACATATTCCATAAAAAATATTAAGGTAACATGATAAAAAGCTGGTTAGTTTTAAGGTTATTACATCTTTAGTTTAGTAGAACTTTACCACGTATGAGACAAAGAAACGTAAGGCAGCACTCTTGTGTTGATGCTTTCTTTGTCACACACATGGTAAGTTCTAAGTGTGCTTCATTAAAAATTTGTATAATGTTAGATATATTTACATAAAAATATTTCACGAAACATGTAATATATGCAACACAAAAAAAAACAAAGAACATAAGATTGTAAGCCAATAACAGAGTATTCCCAAGCGGTCATCCAAGTACTCTTCGCGTGCAGAATACAGTCCCCTGAGACGGCACAGCGGTAAGACGGCTACGCAGCGCTCCCCACGTGTAACGCCAGAAGCTCGAACTTGATAGCTTACGTATACTTTCTTTGTCGATATACGTGACCGATACAGATATCTAATTGGTTCGAATTCGGCTTTAATGGAATCTGACCGACCAGACCCGCATTTCTTCCAGGAGACTTCATTCTAGATGCGAATGGTGCAAAATCGAATTTTTAAAATGACAGAGAAAGACATGCGCAATGCAAAAGGAATCCAACAACACATGACATGCCTAAGCGGTGCTCGTCCAAGTACTTTCATACATATCGTGCCCAACGCAGCTTCAGTGCGAAAGCATCCACACAAGAGTACTGCCTTACGTCTTCCTTTGTTTTACACATGGGTGAGTTCTACTAGATT
This sequence comes from Holcopasites calliopsidis, assembly GCA_023838395.1. Lineage (NCBI taxonomy): Eukaryota > Metazoa > Arthropoda > Insecta > Hymenoptera > Apidae > Holcopasites > Holcopasites calliopsidis. The sequence goes on along the minus strand of JALHAQ010000018.1, from coordinate 94,588 downwards.
AAAATTGAAATATCTTTTAAACTAATCAGTTCTGAATTATGTTACCTAATACTTTTATTATGAAACATGAGCTGAGTTGATCTATGTAATTAATAGTATATGACTCCATTAAAAAAAGTTGACCGCGGAAAAAACAATAATATCAACATATGACCCCCTTGAAACCATTCACCTTTTATCTGACAAATTTTTTTGTACGGGTAGTAATCGTAATATAAATCAAGATGTCAATATTTATTGGCTCACCGCGTATATCACTATAATAATAATTAATTGAAACAGCTTTGCTTTTATTTTACACACTTCGTTATTTTTAATGTCTTCATGCTTCTAACACTTTACATTTTTCTGTTTCTATATTTTCTTTGAAGAACTGTGTATGTACCTGTATCAAGTAAGTAATTTCAAAATATGGCGACGTATATAATGGCAGGTCGAGCCACATGTGAAATATGAGTGTTCTTTCCGATTCATTTTTACCAATATTTGCTAAAATGAACAAGTAAGTAAATAATTTGCTTTTTAACATAAATCCATATTGTATTTAGGACGTTTCTTTAGTAATACTATATATTTTTAGTGATCTTCACATTTCAAAAAATACATATCAATTATTCTTTCCAAATATATGTACAGGGTGGTCCACCTAACGATATCACCACGGGTATATCTTGCTTGTTCTTAAGATATTGCAAAATGTTTCAGACACAAGTCCAATGGTTTCAAAGGGGGCATAATTTGATATGATTAGTTTTTTGTCAGGTGAACGCGTAGAGGACATATGAAGGTCACCGGTGCAGCTGAACATTCTCTATGAAAAGGAATTAACCCATTTATACCGAAAAACCATTGGTTTAGGAGATAGTTGCATTTAATAATTATCCCTGATCATCGTTTTTGATACTTTATTAAGAGTTGGGAAATGACGAGCTGAGTCTATCTGCGCAATTAGAAATATATGATTCCGTTCAAGAAAATAAAACTAGCATCCATATCTCGTTCATGCGACCACATGCGAAAATGCCAATTGCATAATATGGGCCGCTCGATACGAGTTAATTTTTGACCGAAACATTTCTCGATATACGCAATAGTTTCGAAAATATTTCCAAATCCAGGCTTAAATGACTCACCCTGTATATTCATATATTTGACAGGCAAAATAAATTGTGAATTAATACACTTAATTATAAAACATTTACGTGCACTTTCTATAAATTGCTGCTTAATAATATATGCAATGATTCCCAAGATTGCTTGCGTATTTGTAAATTTTAAAAGTAACAGCTTCACATTTCTTCTTTGCCTATGCAAAGTGTAAACGCTCATTTCTTTAATGTTTGTTTGCATATTTCGCAAAGAAATATATGTATTTATTTCACGCAAATAAACTTATGAATCATTGCATTAATGTCTTCGAAGTACGTGAATGATAGACTTACATATGATAGGCCTTATCATGTAACAAAAAACTGTAGACTGAGAGAAGAATGAGAATACACAGACGAAGTAAATGCTCATGCGCTTCGCGTGCGCAATGATCGAGTTTTCGTGCTTGTCGTAGTTGAAATGCCAGAAATTTGTCTGCATTACAACGATCAAGTTAAGAAATTTCTTCTTGTGCATGGATAAGACGAATACCTTGAATAAATCCATGAGCAGACCCAAACCGTTGCACGCTATGTAAGTACAGACCTATATGCACGTATAATCATCACCGCAAGAAACGGGCATTGGTACATACAGGGTGTTTCTCAGGGTGATGATTGCTGAGGTGATTCTGCACAACTTTCTCCCTTGTCAAAATGTTGAATAAAGCTCCGTTGTTTAATTATTAGTGCGTAGAGCGCAAGCCAAGAGAAGATCGTTATAGGGTCAACCGCCGTTCTGAACACTCCCGCGGCACAGCGCGTGCTCTACGCGCGCTCTGATCAGTCAGTGTTTTTGGTTACCAATTCAAAAAACAGAGAAGAAAAGGTTATTCAAAATTGTCTCAGCAATCGTTTCTTAAAATATTTGCAGGATTTTAGGGAAACACTCTGTATACATACATATACAGGGTGTAACGTGAAAGGCGTAGGAGCCGGAAATGGGAGATTCCTGAGGCGAAACTGAACAACTTTTTCCTTTGCCAAAATGTCGTCTGACGCTTTGTTTTTGAATTGTTAACGAAAAACACTGACCACTCAGAGTGCGCATAGAGCCCGCGCTCAGGGACGGTCCACGGCGCGTCGTGCTAGGTAGCGACGTTCGACCGGCGCCCCGAACAGTACGCGCTGGTATAGCACGGAGCAAAAGTTAACATCGAATTATTCATTATTCTTGAATGGAAATTAACTAAAATATAAATGAAATTAATTTGCCGTTATTTTGGCGCGTACTGTTCGGGGCGCCGATCGAACGTCGCTACCTAGTACGACGCGCTGTGGACCGTCCCTGAGCGCAGGCTCTACGCGCGCTCTGAGTGGCCAGTGTTTTTCGTTAACAATTCAAAAACAAAGCCTCAGACGACATTTTGGCAAGAGAAAAAGTTGTTCAGTTTCGCCTCAGGAATCTCCCATTTCTGGCCCCTACACCTTTTACGTTACACCCTGTATGTACAAGGTGCTCGGCTACATGTGGGCAAAAATGAAAGGGATGGTTCTAGAGGCTAAAATAAGACAAAAAATAGTGAAAAAATGGTGTTTGAAAATTCATCGAGTACATGTGTATGTACTAACGAAAGTATAACCTAGCACAACCTGAAGTTGTAGTAAAACCTCAAAGAAGATGATTTTTCATGCCAAAATGCGTAGAAAATAAAGAATATAATTTTTTCACATCGCGCCTCGTTTTCAAGAAACGTGAATTTCAAAATTCGTTATGTACGCGTGTACTAAATAGCTGCAATCTGCTATAACAGGCTTCCTTCAAACTCAGTTTTCTCGAGAACGAAGCGTCGTATGAAAACACTTTATTGTTGATTTTGACATCATTTTGACATGAAGAATCACCCTCTATCCCGTTTTACTACAATTTCCGTTTGCACTAGGTTTTAGCTCCTTAATTACGGGTACATTTGACGAATTCTCTCGAATTTTTCAATTTTCTTGAAAACGGTTGTTGCACCGGGTTATTGGTTCTTTAGTACACTTTCAATCGATGAACTTTCAAACTGAATTTTCTCGAAAACGAAACCTCAAACGAAACAAATTTGTTCTACTCTTTCGTCTTCTTTTAGTTCATAACCGACATTATTTTAGAAACATGTAGCTGAACACGCTGTATGTGACTAGAGTTAAAGAAATGCATTTTAGAATTATATTTTATTATAACGGCATTTCTTTTAGAAGCATAATACGGTATACGAGATGTTCGACAACAGGTGGGAGAAATTTAAAGCAATAATTACTAAGACGATTCTGAAGAACTTTTTCCTGTACCAAAATGTTCTTTAAAGCTTTATGTTTAAATTATTAACGAAGTACACTGACCAATCAGAGTGCGCGTAGAGCGCGGACTCGACCGCGAAAATGTAGGTTCGATCGTGATGCCCAGTCCCAACACTCTTGTGACTGAGCTCACGCTCTATGTACACTCTGATTAGTCAGTGTTTTTTGTTAACAATTCAAAAACGGAAGCTTAATCAACATTTGGGCAACGGAAGAAGCTGTTCAGAGTCTCTTCAGCAGTCTCTTCACCACTTTAAACTTCTACCCCCCGTGTCGAACACCCTGTACATAATTTGGAACATAAAAAAGCATGCTGCAGTTTCAACATTTCCTGCTGCTATAATGTTTTATATGGGGATAGCAGCACCATAGAAATTTTGCAATTTAAACTGATACATATGCTAACTAATCCAGGCAGTAATGTAAACATTAAGATAACTTTTTCCTTTGCCTTTTTTTAAATCACGATTTTCATGTAAAATAAAACCCAATACACTTACACCAAAGTCTCCCCAAGAGAAATAAAGGCCCCTCAGTTGAACCCATATGGAAAAGATTATCGCTATAACACTATACACTATCGTCGCGTTTCTAAAGCATTCTTCTGCATGACTAGAAGACAACCAAAAGCCGGTGACTTTTAAAAAGAAAGCTGCCAAGCTAACGGAGGCGTCTTTACGATGTATCAAGTTCATACTGAAGTTCAAAAGAGGAAACGCATCGATTGGGAATTTATAGGAGGGCGAATCTATAAATTATCGAGGTCTAATGAAAGTAAAAGATTCGACGTTCGATGCTTTTTGATCCGCAACTGATCCTCCACTGTTCGTTTATATAATGCATGTTATTCTTAGTGCTAATGACAGCCGTGCCACGTTCCCCGTAAGAATAAGATGTTACGTGTATTATCCACGAAACCACGTTATTTTTGCTATGAACGTTGCCTGTAATACACCTGGTCGATGAATTATGCATGAGTCAGGAAGCCCTTTGTTGAAAGGAACTGCGACTTCCAACCGAGTATAGTAGTGCAAGAAGAGAAGACATACACTTCAAGTGCACTGTGATCTTCCTGCATCCTGTGAAACATGTTTAAATACAGGGTGTCACACAACCCTCTGCAAATATTTTAAGGGGTGATTCTACAGGCCAAAATAAAGCGAAAATCAAGAATGAAAATTTTGCATTTTGGGCATTGTTAATAAGATACCGATGTTTAAAAAAACGCGGTGAAAATGCCTGTCGGTAGGCAATTTGACAGGTAGCGGCTCGAGTCCGGCAGCTGCGTTCAGTGGTAGCCATTCGCTACATGGAAGAGAAATCATGACCTACCGTACCGCGTAATCTGATACCCAAAAGGCACACGTTTTACGATGTACAGCATTCAACCTGCTTACTTGTAAAAATCCACATGGGCATATCGAAACCCGCCCAATGGGATTATCAAGTAAAGAGGGTGACGGCCTTCAATCCATAATTTTCTTCTCAAAAACCAAATACACATGCACTGCGATTGTTCCGTCCGCAAGTGTCTATGCGTACACGCGATTGTCCCGTCCGCGATGGATCACAATACACCCTTTAACACAGAAATTTGCAGCACACGAAGATCATGATTCCAAGATTTGCACTAAACTTATTATTCTAAGAGATGTTCTTCATGTCCACCACTCGCTTGAATGCAGTGATTCAATCTTTGACGCAAATCGTGTCACAGTTTTCGGAAGTCTGTTATTATTATCAGAGAACATCAGCATGTAGTCGTATTTCGCAAATGTACACGACTTTTGGGTGTCAGATTACGAGGTGCGGTGGGTCATGGTTTCTTTTCCATGTAGCGAATGATTACCATTGAACGCAGTTGCCGGACTCGAGCCGCTGCCCGTCAAATTGCCTACCGGCAGGCGTTTCCACCGCGATTTTTTAAACATCGGTATCTTATTAACAAAGCCCCAAATGCAAAATTTTCATTCTTGATTTTCGCTTTATTTTGGCCTGTAGAATCACCCCTTAAAATATTTGCAAGGGGGTTGCGTTACACCCTGTATATTATTTTTTTAAAGATATAGAGTAGGATAAATAAGGCAAAATGGCGTGCAATATTATTTTTGGTAAATATTAACAATAAGGGAGGTGATTTCGACTTATATCACTGGGACCTTGAAATATATTGTCAAGGACATAATATTCTATAACTTTTTGCTATACATGTTACCGTTGCTCGACTTTAGTTTTCGAGATATTTGCAACGAATAAAAATTGATTTTACAACGAAATGGTGGATTTCAGAACCTATGTTAATTACATATTTTCTTACTCTTCTTGGTGAATACTATAAACCCCTTAAGTTGCAGATCCTCTATTTCCAATATCCTGTAATATTTTGTTATATGCATAAAAAGTAAATTGCCGTACTAAACATAAATTTAGGTCTTTGCATAATAGGCAAGCAAATTTTCGACTGACCCTGTGTATGTTTCCAGAGACACGACGAAGAATTTCTGCTATTAAGCAACAGTGCATGCGAGTGCCTTGCGATGGCGAGTATCAAATTTTTCCTCATTATCTTTCCGTTGATGGCCACTAACAATTATGTTAATGGTCCACTGGAGACATGGTTACGTTTGTGCTTTCTCGTCTGATAAAAATACAGCTGTAAGAGAACATTAGTAACAATCCTAAAATCGAGCTGAATTTCGCCGTCAACATGCAGCGCCACATTAAAAAGCTAAATGGCGATCAACCTTTCGCAGCGTTTTGTTGGTTACCAACGCACAGCCACCTTCAACCGTTTGCATCAAGGGTATGAAACTAACGGCTCTTTCTCAGAGCCATAAAAAACATAAAAGGGCAGTTTGTTTCATTCCCACTCCACATGATCGAATCTCTCTTTGCACGAACTCGAAAATAGCGAGGCGACAGTTCGATACAACTTACGCTGCGAGCGGTTAATCGCCGTCTATGTTTGAACGTGGCGCTGCATGTCGACGGACAAACTTGGCTCAACATTGGCCGGTACAACATGTTGACCTGTCTAACTTGGCTATTAGGGTGGCACATACAGGGTGTAACGCAACAGTATACAAATATTTTAAGGGGTGATTCTACAGGCCAAAATAAAGCGAAAATCAAGAATGGCAATTTTCCGTTTGAGGCTTTGTTTACGAGATATCGATGTTTAAAAGAAATGGCGTTCGAACGCCTGCCGATGGGCAATCTGACGCGTGAGGCCCGAGTCAAATAGCTGCGTTCCGTGGTAGTCATTCGCTACGACGCCGCAGGATCCATGACGTACCGCACCGTGAAATCTGGGACTCAGAAGGCGCACGCAATACGCTGTATAGCATTCAACCTGCTTAATTGTAAAAATCCACATGGGCATATCGAAACCCGCCCAATGGGATTATCAAGTAAAAAGGGTGACGGCAGCCTTCAATACTCAATTTTGTTCCCAAAAACCAAATATGCGATTGGCCCGTCCTCGATTGTTCACAATACATCCATCAACACAGAAATTTGCAGCACACGAGGATCACGATTCCACGATTTGCATTAAACTAATTATTCCAGGGATGTTCCTCGTGTCCACCACTCGCTTGAATGCAGTGATTCAATCTTTGACGCAAGTCGTGTCACGGTTTTCGGAAATCTGTTATTATTGTCAGAGAACATCATCATGTAGTCGCATTCCGCAAATGTACACGACCCTTTGCACACTTGGCACCACCATCACCGCACGTAACCGATTGTAACAAAAAGTAGCTTTAAAATTGAGATTGCGTATCTAGAAATTGAAATAATCAAGTTCTGAGAATTAGACTAAATTAAAAATCGAGAGTAATAATAATAGAACTAAATGCAATATTAAATCTATGTCGAATAGTAAAATTCAAAGTACAACTGGAATGTTTAAACCATTCCGTATTCAACAGCGTACAAACTGCAACTGCCTCGATTGTCTACAGGTATCCCAGAACTCCCCATAGAGCTGAAAAGGGGTGATAGCTGAGGTGATTCTGAACACCTTTTTCCTTTGCGAAAATGTTGTTTGAGGCTTCGTTTTTAAATGGTTAACGAAAAACATTGACCAATCAGAGCGCGCGTAGAGCCCGCGCTCAGCCGAGGCGGTGAATGTGAACAAGTCGCTCGGTCTAATTAGAGGCGTTTGCCAAAAGTTATATCGAATAAGAAATAAACAAATTAAGAACAATATCAAATTATTCGTTATTCCTCAAGAAGGAATAAACTTAAAGTTAGTTGTTATTCGTGTGGAATCAATGAATCGATTGACTAATAAAGCTATCAATTGCAGCTCGCGTTAAATTAAGAAAGATTGACAGAAGATTCAAATTAGACTCACCCATGCATCCATAAATGAACCTGCTTCGACGAAAATGGGTCACTGTGTCATCCTACCGATCCTGACCATTGCAAGTAGGTATCCCGTAGTGCAAAAGAGCTGATGTTACGGTCAGGTCAGGGAACTCACTTTATTTGACAAAACTTACTACCTGCACGGCAACTATCACTGGGTTATTCTACCGATCCTGGCCATTCGAAGAACAAACACATGGTGCAAAACAGCCGATGTCTCGGTTGGAACAGTGAAAGAACTTCGTTTCACAAAATTTCCATCATTGCACGATCACTGTCACTTTACACTTCAAGATTTGAATTTATTGAATTTATGTTGAATTTATGAATAATGAGCTGATATGTTGACACTCCATTATTGTTTTTTTTCTTCTGGACGTAGCTGTCTGCTATTATCGATATGTACACCACGTACGGGCTCTACACGCGCTTTGAGTGCTCAGTGTTTTTCGTTAACAATTCAAAAACAAAGCTTCAGACGACATTTTGGCAAAGGAAAAAGTTGTTCAGTTTCGCCTCAGGGATCTCCCATTTCCGGCTCCTACACCTTTTACGTTACACCCTGTATATGTGGCAACAGCGTGACCAAACTTTCAATATGTTCTGGCAACTCGTCCCTTCGTACGCGCTGTCAAATTCTATATTACATTTACCGACTGATTTGTATTACTATCGATGCTAATGATAACATGGCCAAATTGGATAAAGTCTATCATCAGGCCTCTAACGGAAAATCGTTGAACTATTCTTGTGCCAAAACGTGTGCAAAACGTAGATTTCAACTTACGCCTTCGAGAAATGTTAAATTGACGTAAATCGAATTTCCACGATACTGTGTTAGTTCAAGGAAGGGAGGTCTGGTGTGCTATCAGTGAAAGGAGCATTAAATCGTGAGATATTTGGAAAAATGTCACTTCGGCGGCCATCTTGCTAGTTTACAGCAGCGTCTGTCTCGTGCTTATAGTTTCGAATTTTACACTTTTCTCAATATATAGTGTTTATTAGAGTTTAAACGGACCAGACCACCCTGTTGCGAAGTCTACCTGAGGGTACTGTACCCGCGAAAAATTTATTTATTCAAGTATTGAGACGACAGTTGAAATTTACGAAACCGATTGTTTCTCTCGCTAATCGCGTTTATGTGCATGACTTTCATTGCTTGTGTGAGCGCACGCACACGATTCACGGCACTGGAGTCGCACCCCTTAAACAACAACGAGAGTATGTCGTTGGTGATTTAAGTATTTTCAAGTGACTTTATTGTATATTTACATGCGCGGTTGAGGCGCTTCACCCATCCAGACCGCCCCTCCCCCTGCAAATATCACTAAACCTAACTTAACCTGTTCATTTTTCTTAGAAGGTAACTAATTTATAAGTGTCTTTATTGTTGATTTGCATGCATGGGAGGGGGGCGAAGCTTAAGGTGGCCAGTAAGGCAGATAGTGATATTAACACAGACCAGAGTACAGTTTTAATACAATCCATTGAATCCTGTTTGTACAAACGTAACTAAACATACGTTTTCGCTGTAGTCTTTAGTCGTTGTCGAGTTAGTTAATTTATTGTCACTCGTGACATTAAGCCTACTACTCTACTTACAAAAATATGTTTTTGCTATATTATGTCCCCCTTCATATCAAACAATTTGTGTAACTTCAATTTTCCATTAAATAAATATAAATAAAACAGTAAATTATGTACGGTTAAAAGACATGGTCCACGTAAAGAATTGCATACAAAACGTGAAGTATTTATTAATTTACAGGCTCTTTTTGAAATAGCAAATTGTAAATGAGGAAGCAAGTGTTTCACAAACGTTGATTTTTATTTATCCTCATTCATTATTATATATTTTGTAGCCGCTAATACTGATACATACATACATACATACATACATACATACATACATACATACATACATACATACATACATACATACATACATACATACATACATACATACATACATACATACATACATACATACATACATACATACATACATACATACATACATACATACATACATACATACATACATACATACATACATACATGCATACATAATACGTATATTATGTCATATGATCAACTGATATGATATCGCCCAGCGAAACATGAACTTTTTCCTGAATAACTTCATAACTGTGGACATGGTACAGCTATGAAGGTTATCCTCGTTTACGAAATGCCTTTTCATATATTTAGTTACGGTTCCCATCACTACTAATGCCTTAGTTCTATTCTTTACTGGCTCGGTAACGTCGAGAGTGACATCAGCGTGCTAATGGGGTTCTAGGACCCCAGTCTCAGGGGACAAAAAAAGCATTGTCTGCACAGTCTATCCTGTACTCTAGTCTGTGATATTAAGGATGGTAAAGCATTTTTGGAAAAAATTTGCGGGTTGCTAAAATTCCTTTTGACAACCATTGTTTTTATCTAAAAGGAATCTATTATCAAAACATCGGAGCATAGACGTTTTCGAAAGTACAGCGCAAATGTCAATGTTAAAGCTAGTAAAACTTGATCATTGTTTTTCCAGGGTAACGGAATATTTATGACCGATGGTTCCTTTGAGATTTTTGTTTACGTGACGAGTACTACATGTTGTATTAATTAAAAAAGTAACCTTGAAAATACTGTTCAAGGTGAATTTTGCGGTCACTGTTTTTAATAGATATCTGCTGATCCCAGAATATAAAATCACCTCGTTAAATTATGACAAATAATTTTTTAACACACTCTACTACTATTTCAAACCAATTTTAAATCCTATTAGAGTGACAGTTTTGTTACGTTATTAGCCAGGTACTGTGCTTAATGTTGAAGTGTAATACATTTTGTTGTAGGAAATTAGAGCATTGTAACAGGCCGCGTTTAATTCTCATGTTAATCTACTTTCAGTTTCTTCGTAATAACGTAAATAAGATGAATATTTGCGATAGGATATTGCATCAGGTATACAGGGTGTTTGGCTACTGCATGCCAACATTTTAAGAGGTTATTGCTGAGATGATTTTTAACAGCAATTTCCTGTCCCAAAATGTTGGTTAAGGCTTCGTTTTTGGATTGTTAACGAAAAATACTTACCAATCAGAGCGCAGTTGAACGTTTCACGATCTTCTCTCGGCTAATCATCTACGCGCACTCTACACGCTTTGATTGGCCAGTGTTTTTCGTTAATAATTCAAAAACGAAGCTTTAACCAGCATTTCCATACAGGAAAACGTTGTTTAGAATCGCCTTAGCAATCACCCTTTACAATATTGACATACAGTAGCCGAACACCCTGTAGGTAGATTTCATTGTAGTAATAAAGACAGTTTTTTTGCAAATATCTCGAAAACTAAGGCCGACTGCTGCTTCGTTTATATGTATAGGAACAAGTTGTTCAAAACGTTGATTTCTACAGCATATTCAAAAATGATCGAAGTCGGTGGTGGCGTGACGAATCGATAGGGTCTGTCCGTTTCTACCTAATGAGAATGGATTTGCTTGCATTAGAAACTTGACTCGATATTTATTCTTTTTTTTTAATACAACAGAGGCATTAATTAAGCTCTAATAAGCCCACAGTCATAATCCTTGTATACAGATTGCATAGAAAATCAATGCCACGGCTATCATAGCGTGATTTTACACGCCATGGATGGGTGGAAATTTGTAAAAGCAATTGCACTCAAAATTCATTTTGACCTTGAAAATTAAGGTCAAACTTTTTTTATCATATTTTATTCTACTCATCATGGGGATAAAAAGTGTCAGAGAAATCATAGGTCGCAACTCAACCAATTTCTTGCAATAATAATGTTAATAGTTTGCATTGGTTAGCACGGGTTAGAGTGAGAGAGCGAGAGAAAGGGAGCGATGGTCTAGCGCACTTTCGCAATGCTAGGCCCGTACGTCGCCCCTCTCACGACGCTAGATCGGCCGGTACGTTGCGCTGGCCGCTGACCATCGGTCCCTCTCCCTCACTCTCCACCGTGCTAACCAATGCAAAATATTAACATTATTGTTGGAAGAAAACGATTGAGTTGCGACCCATGGTTTCTTTGACACTTCTTATCTGCATTATGAGTAGGATAAAATACGATAAAAAAAGTTTGGCCTTAATTTTCAAGGTCAAAATGAACTTTGCGCGCAGTTTCTTTTACAAATGTTCATCGATCCTAGAGATGCAGAATCTCGGTACGATAGCCGTGACATTGATTTTCTTTACACCCTGTACATGTATAGCCGCGATCATGTTTAAGTAGTGGTGGAACCGGCAGAGGTTGTGTGGCGATGGCGGGAATGGTGTTACCTAGGCCTGCTATAGAAGCAAAGAGGATTCCCATTTCTGACCCTGTTTGATCGTGATGCGTCGCGTTTCTTCGCGGCGCGGAATAATTCTTCGACGGAATCGTAAAGGATATAGCCGGATAAGGGGGTCAAAAGTGTCCCTAAACAAAATTCGATTTGCCATGGGTCATTCGATAGCTTATCAAAAAAGTACAATGTGTGCCAAGTTTCAGCTCCGTACGTCGATTAAGGGGGGGGGGGAGTAATTGTCAAAAACCAAAAATCACATTTATGACCAATTTCTCTCATCTGCGTGGATGTAAAATTTTGAAAAAAGTCAGAGCCCTTTAATTAATCAACTACATATTCCAGTATTTCTCATCCATAGTTCTTAAAGATAAGTATCTTTAAAACAAAGACTACATGTGCGCTTAATATTAGAAAATATGAATAATTCTACGGTTGCATATGATTGATAGAGTATGGGGAAGAGGAACTAAACAAACTAAAAGAAACACTGAGGACATCACGAGCTATTTTCGCTGCTACCTATCTATAATTATTAAAGATAAGTATCTTTAACACAATCCATCTACAACTATTAAAGGTAAGAGATTCGCAAATCCTTCACAGATATTACTTCAGCGTAGGAAATGTTAAAAAATACCATAACAGCATAAAGGTAGCATTTAGAGCACCCCAAAGTCACATTTACATACATCACAGACTAAAGTATTAAAAAAAATTATTAAAACATTTTTAAACAAACATTGAACATCTTGATATAGTTGGGGAATTTAAAAAAAGCAAAAAAAGTTACCTAAAAAGGGTTCGAACTTACTAAAAGTCAGCGCAGCGGCTTGGCAGTCATGTACTTTGCCGCGGGACCACCGACGCTCTTGAAAATCCGTTACGTATTACGCAGTGTAATGCGCATGACGTAATGACAAATGGTTCGGTTTATTTAGTTTCATTAGTTCCTCTGTTTGTTTGCTATGCGTAAAAACATTGAGCATTGCATAAATCATTTATCTGATCAAGTATGTACCAAAAATCGCAGTATAAGTGACTGGGGCACGCAAGAAACAAGGAAAAAGTGAGTTTTTGATTTTTTTAACTATGGTGCACCAAACCGAAAAATCTGAAAAATATTCAGTACAATAGTATCAATAATATGTACTTTCTCAAAAAATATGAATCTAGTACCGCGACTCCTTCATTCCCAAACCGGCATTTTTCATCTTTTTTTCCCCGTTTTTTATTTTTCACAGTTTGGTTTTCTAATTTAAAAATCTGAAAACATTCTATAATATGTGGTTGATTAATTAAAGGGCCCCTGATTTTTTCCTCCCTCCTCCTTCATCCACGCAGATGAGAGAAATTGGTCAAAAACGTGATTTTTGGTTTTTGGCAATTACTCCCCTCTAGTCGAGATACGAAGCTGAAACTTGGCACACATTGTACTTTTTTGATAAGCTAACGAATGACCCATGGCAAATTGAATTTGGTTTAGGGGCACTTTTGACCCCCTGATCCGGCTATACCCTTTCGCCTTAACCACCTTGGTATGCTACGTCGCGGCGCTTGCTCGCCAAATTAATATTGGGCAATCCTTTCGATTACGATTGAGTCCTGACTGATGGACTTTGATGAAATTGCTCGTTAGCGAAAGATCGTTATCGATGAATATGATGGTAAGTCCCGCGTCGATTGGACTTTATGAAAAACGATACAAAATGATTCTCTCTAGTGAACTATTCGACAATTGAAACGATTCTGATCTTAACGGTTTGATGGTTAAAACGATTCCGATGCTAAGGGTCCGATGGTTGAAACGATTCTGATTTTTCGTTCGGGAAGGAAGTCCGAATGGCGACTTCCTAATTCTTCTGTGTACGCTGATTGGTCAATGCCGAACTGATCTGCGAATTAGCGTACTGGTTCTAGGACCACCATCTTTCGGTGCACTCGAAGCGCGGTATTTCCGGGAAGAAGTGGAGCGATACCTGGAACCGAGAGGGTTGTGGAAATGTTTGCCCGCGGTACGAAATTTTTCCAGGTCCCGCGGGACGGCTTTCTGTACCATTACAATATGCTCAGGACCGTTCAGATCTCCAAGTTTATGCCATTCGTCGATTGTTGAGGATGACGGGAATAATTTAAGTGGCAACGTTTTGCCTGCACATGAAATAATGCTTGCAAACGTCAAGCAATTATATGAAATATTTTTCCTCGAAAATAATCTACCCCCGAGATGTGTGCCATAAACCTCGCCAAAAATTCCACCCGTATTGTTCCGCGTCGGTCGGAACAATTATTCGAATCGGTTTGTGGCCAATCAAAGTCCGATGATCTTCACGAAGCACGATGTCTAACAGATAATATCGTCCTTTTCCAAATGACTCATATCGTACTACAGCTAATATGTAACCTACACGAACTCCGCATTTGTTACCGCAACGTATTCACTGGCTGTGATCTACTGAAATTCTTTATTCATCGATCGGCTAGCTTGCCCTTTTATTACATTACCATTCGTGCATTTTTGTTCGACGGGACGGTAAAAGAAAGTTGGTGTGGAAAATCCCTAATTCACACCAGCCGTATTCCCTACTCTTTTTTTGTGGAACAAAAGAATATCACCAGAACCTCTCCACGGCGCAGTTTCTCGACTCGAAAGTTTAATCCCGCAATTAGGGCGGTAATACACCCCAAGCGTCTTCGTTACTTCCACCACTTCCGCGACATCTACCTGGCACCTCCCACACAACCCCGGCCTAGAGTAATACTTCACCAATAGAAAAGCAGTAAAAACTTATAACCACACCTACACCACACAGACAAACGTAGTGTAAGCAGAGACAGATACTTTGTGACCGGTTCTTGCGGTGGACCGTTAGGAGGAAGGGGTTGCCGGCTCAGTCTGTCAGCCGGGGTTCGCAAGGACTGAATGAGGGTGTCGAAATAATAAGTCGGTTGAGTATCTA
The DNA here is from genome assembly GCA_023838395.1 of Holcopasites calliopsidis. Classification (NCBI taxonomy): domain Eukaryota; kingdom Metazoa; phylum Arthropoda; class Insecta; order Hymenoptera; family Apidae; genus Holcopasites; species Holcopasites calliopsidis. Next base: position 79,512 of record JALHAQ010000018.1, on the reverse strand, counting down.
TTTAGAAGCTTGGTTTATTCAAGTAACTTGCCCTAGGTGCAAGACTTACGTCTATAATTTATTTCTACGCGGATACGTCGCTGGACGGTCGCGGTTCGTTTCGGATCGGTAACGCGGCTTATTACTTCGGTTTAATTCTAACGGTCGGTATCTGAAACGCGGCTTATACCTACGCGGCGGAAATCTCGGTCAGCTTAATACTATATGGCGGTCGGCTGATAAACTAGGCGATCTTACATCTAAGCGACTATCTACATCGGCGGTTCGCGGCTCGCGGCGCCGTCGCGTACTGGTATCGGATGTCGCCGGTGCGACTCGGCGGTAGTTGCGGTAAAGAGCAGCGGGGAAGGATTTGTTCCGAAACTGTGGTTTCGGCAACTCGACACAAAGGTGCGGAAGGCCCTTCGACCCGATAGCGTTACGGCATCCCGTGCTAACGGCGGTCTAGGAGGTGGTGTATTCCAGCATTCAGAAGATCGGTAACCCGTCCTGAGAGTGGCACCGAAGACTATTGTTTCTTGAACCGTTACGGCAATCCGCGGTCTAAGCAGCCAGAAGAAGAGGGCGGCGGAATAGGGTAAACCAAGAATGGTGATCCGTAAGGATCGGATACGGACTTCTTCGCTACTAAGCCTTAGCGCACTTCGGTATACAGGGTGTCCCAGAACTCCCCATAGAGCCGAAAAGGGGTGATAGCTGAGGTGATTCTGAACACCTTTTTCCTTTGCGAAAATGTTGTGTGGGGCTTCGTTTTTGAAAGGTTAACGAAAAACATTGATCAACCAGAGCGCGCGTAGAGTCCGCGCTCAGCCGCGAGAGTGTTGTGTTCGAGTCTGACGCTCGGTGGAGGCCGTGAATGTGAACAAGTCGCTCGGTCTAATAAGAGGCGTTTGCCAAAAGTTATATCGAATAAGGTATAAACAAATTAAGAACAATATTGAATTAGTCGTTATTCCTGAAGAAGGAATAAACTAATTAGTCGTTATTCGCGCAGAATGTGTACGATGCGGCCGCACTGAATTTCGCGAGAATGAATTGTTGGTTCAAAAACGCGATGGCCGCTGCGCTCTACGGCAAACTAATATTGTGAGGGCTAGTTTCCTTGATGATGAAGTCGTAGTTGGTGAGAAAAAACCTGAATGTATTTTGTCTTGCGAATACAAAGTCTGCTATTCTGGTGGTGTTTTAGGTGTGTTCCGTTCGATTTCTGTTTTAGTTCTCATTGCAAGTTGCCTTGTCGCAAAAAATATTGATTTGGTGTGGGAAGTCGGTGGGTGGAGCTAATTTTCCATTGGTTGCTACTTTTTCGTAAAATTTGGGAAGAGGGATAAGCAGGTGGGAGGAAAATGTTGGAGGGAGACGTGAAGGTGTGTAGTAGTGGAAATGAATGGTCAGTAGATGAGGCGTAAGGGTGGTTTATGATCTGTTTTTTTCCGTTTCTGGGATTGTAAAAGTGAAAGTTGGGGAATGTTAGGAAATTACTCTATGACTTAAGCTGGTGGAGGAGAATTTTGTCACGTAGGCGATTAGGGTAGTGATGCCCAGATTTAGGGTACCTGGACGGTTTATGGGACCGTACAGAATGAATAAATCGAATGACTAACAAACCTATCAATTGCAACCCACGTTAAATTAAAAAATATTGACAAAAGATTTAAGTTAGACTCACCCATTCATCCATAAATGAACCAGCTCCGACGAAAATTGGCCACTGTGACAGGGTCAACCTACCGGTTTTGACCATTCGTAAAAGTAACGCGTGGTGCACAACAGCTGATGTTACGGTCGGGTCAGCGAACTCACCTTATTTGACAACATTTACTACCTGCACGGTCACTGTCACTGGCTTATTCTACACATTCTGGCCATTCGAAGAAGTAACACATGGTGCACAACAGCCGACGTCTCGGTTGGAACAGTGAAACAACTTCGTTTCACAAAATTTCCATAATATCATGATCACTGTCATTTTTTTACATTTCAAGATTTGAATTTATGAAATCAGTATAAATAATTCATGGTCTCTGAAGAGTCTGATTGTTATTAACTTTAAAGGATCTCGACATAGCTCTTTCTACTGTCAAATACGCTTTTGCACGTTCGGTAATGCCGTTGTCGTGTTTCTGAGCGGGTAGTGACTCTCGAACTTCGTATTTTAAAACTTAACTTCTATATCGTTGAAAGTAAAAACAGCAATTACAGCATCGGAGAAACCTTTACTGCTCCGTGTTTGGGCTGGTTCTGTCTTGAGAAATTCTGACGCGGTTTGCAACGGTAGATGAGGGCTAGCTCGAAGAATGTTATAAGGGAGAGTTACGGGTCGTCGCGGGGGGCGCGCCTTATGGTGCAAATGCCCCTGAGGCCCACGTGCTGACCAGCAGAGTTTTTCGATTCGTAGGAAACAGGGTTGTGGCGAATTCAATGAAGATATTTTCCAGTCGCTGGGGAAACGCTGCGGAAGGTTCAAGACACTGTTAGATATCTTTTATTACATTCTTTGTAATGCTATACCTTTTCCGGCTACTGGAAAATCTCTTCACTAAATTCACCATGGCCGTGTTTTCTGGGAACCGGAAAACTGTGCTGGCCAGCATGTGGGCCTCAAGAGCCTTTTCACCATAAAGTGCGCCATCCGCGACGACCCGTAACTCTCCCTTATAACATTCTTCGAATTAGCCCTCATCCACTGTTGCAAACCGCATCACAATTTCTCAAGACAGAACCAGTTCAAAGGCCAAGCAGTAAAGATTACACCGACCCTGTAATTGGTGTATTTACTTTTAATAAAGTAAGCGTTAGGTTCTAAAACGCAAAGCTCGTGAGTTACTATCCGCTCAGGAACACGACAACGGAATTGCCAAACGTGCAAGAGCGTATTTGGCAGTAGAAGGGGCTACGTCGGGCTGTTAATAACAATCAGTCCCTTTCGTGGCAACCAATTGTTCGACATAGAAACAACTGGTTTCGTAAATTAAAATCTTGAAGTGACAAGTGACAGTGATCGCGCAATGAAGGAAATTTTGTGATACTGAGCTGAATTGTATCATGCCTCGTCGATGTCGAACACGATACGTCGCGAGCGTCGCTGCGTGGATTAGCCCTACCAGGGGGTGTAAGTCCCTGGACTCCTTTAGTGGCGCAACGTTTACTCGCGACACTGCCCGCCAAATTAATATTGAGCAGTTGATTAAAAGTGAGCGAAGTGCTGCCGATTCCAGTGGTAGAATTAGGTTCCGCGTCGACTAGACCTCTGGCGTTTCCAATTTGAGCCAAGGATGCTCTCGGGTGACAATGTCGCCTGATCGCGTTCGATCTTTACTTCTCGCCTGTCGAAGTAGTTGTGTTTCTTGGAAGGAAGTCCGTCGACGACTTCCTCCCTCATGTACGCTGATTGGTCAAAACGAAACGGTAATGTTTGCCAATCAGCATACTGATACCAGGTCCACCACTCTTCCGGTGCGCCCGAAGCGCGGTATTTCCCGGAGGAAGTGGAGCGATACCTGTAACCGCGAGGATTCTGGAAATTTTGGCTGCAGTGGGAAATTCCTCTAGGTCCCGCGAGTTGGCGTCGCGTACCGTTACAATATGGTCGGGACCCTTTGGAAATCCAGGTTTATGGTATTTGTCGATTATTGAGGATGGCGAGAGTAATTTAAGTGGCAACGTTTTGCCCGCACGTGAAATAAATTGCTAGCAGACGGCAAGAAATTTGAGCGAAATTTTCTCCCTCAAAAATAATCTTTTTTCCGCGGTACGTATCATAAACCGTACCAAAATTTCCACGCGCATTGTTCCGTGCGACGGAACATGAGCTGTTTCCCTGATCCAGCCGACGCATCGGCTGTTGTGCACCATATGTTTCTTCTTCGAATGGCCAGGATCTGTAGAATAAACCATTGACAGTGCCCGCGCAGGTAGTAAGTTTTGTCAAATCAAGCGAGTTCGTTGACCCGACCGTTACATCAGCTGTTGTGCACCACATATTATTTTTTCGAATGGTCAGGATCGATAGGATGACACCGTGACCCATTTTCGTCGAAGCAGGTTCATTTATGGATGAATAGGTGAGTCTAATTTCAATCTTCTGTCAATCTTTTTTTATTTAATGTGGGCTGCAATTGGTAGGTTTATTGGTCAATTGATTCATTAATTCCACACAAATTACGACTAATTAGTTTATTCCTTCTTCAGGAATAACGAATAATTTGATATTATTCATAATTTGTTTATTCCTTGTTCGATATAACTTTTGGTAAATGCCTCCGAGTGACTTGGTCGCATTCACGGCCACGGCCGAGCGTCAAGCTCGAACACAACACTCCCGCGGCTGAGCGCGGGCTCTACGCGTTCTCCCACTGGTCAATGTATTAGGCCCGCAGACCCCTGAACATAGTGAGAGTGCGATAAACCCACCGGGCCTGTGGCCAATCGCCCTCCTACAATAATAATAATTTGCAGCAGTTATCAAGAAAATTAAAGGTTGCGCTTCAAAAATGGCCTAAAATTTTCTTGTACTGTGAGTGCATTAAGTAGTATCATTGATTTGCTGTGTGTCGTGAAAGGAGAAATGAGGAAAAGTGCAATTCTTTAGCGAGACGCAGATGATGTTGCTTTTCATGCAAGTTGTACTTTCTCGGTAAAGATCGTGTTGGATTAAGTGGATTGTGAAAATATTCCAGTATTGTGGTATCTCACAATACTGGAAATGAAGGTGAACAACTTTTGCACAACGCATTCTTGATAAAGTACCCACTAGTTATAGATGATGAAACTATTTTTATTCCATTCCTTTCAGTAGGTACAAGCGAATACCTTCAGCCTGAAATCGAAATCTGTCATATATGTTCTGTTTGCAAGTTCACTAAAACTTGATGTTATGCCTCCTCTAGATGGTTTCTTAATAACGTGAAATACGATGCTGCTGTACTCAGAATCTGCAAAAGAATGAACAATTAAAACTAAGCTTGGAAAAATTAGGCGTAACATTTAACTGTTTTTACCTAAAACATAACAGTAAATGATACGGTAATTATTAAATAGAATGAACGATCTTGGATTATTACGGAACTGTACAGTGGGTGTAGAAAGTATTCGTACGTTCTTGAAAGTGGAATATCTTTTTTATAATTGATCCAAAGAACTTTATGTTTTACAAGGAGATAGAAGGACTACTTTATTATACAGGGTGAGGCCCCTAACGCGACGACCTCAAATTAGTTGTTAATTATTTTCTGTATGGAAAAATGTTTTAAACAAAAGTTGCATGGTATCTAGGGGGACGTATAAAAAATAGTTTATTCTTTACGACTTTACATTTTTAACAATATGTGAAGACCACCTTCAATTGTTTAAATTGAATGCCTAATCTTCCTCTCCGAATTTCGAAATGTCAAATTCTGAGAAAAAAAGTGTTATAACGAATGGTGTCTCAAGTTTACAGTCTCAAGTTTACTGAGATATCCGCAAATAATTATTTTCTGCTTGGAAATCATGCTCAGTCAGCAGGAATGTAAATGTGCTAAACAGAACAACTGTGTTTCCAAAGGTAGGTAATTTACGGTGTGTACTCATCATTCATAAAAATTGTATGTCTTTCAGTTAAATTATGTTGGCCTGATGTCAGAAGCTAAAGAAGAAATTCGGGACTTCTACGCGTCAAATGAATGACCCATCATAAATTCACGCCGCGTTCATAAGCACGCCGGGGGTAGAGTGCTTTCTAGCCCCCGAAGCAAACTTTTAATCGTTATAGCACCCTTATAAGGGTTATTAAGGTGGGTAGACTACCAACGGTCATAAGAAGACTATTCAAAAGTGTAGATGACCATTGATTTGCAGGACATGTCAACACTCTCCACCTAGAACTGGTATAAATGTAACACTCGTTTCTAGAATAAAGCTTTTTCGATAACAAATGTGGTCTAAAATTGACGCATACCAAGGTGTTGGTACAATACTCAATACGTTTGATTACAGTTGGTGTTCGAACTGCCGTTCGCTCCACGCAAAACAACTCCGTAATTGGTTCATAAGGTCCTGAGAAACATTTTTGGTGGTTCACGTTAGCCTGGCTAAAACAGTTTGATGGAAGGACATATGATTTTTATGAATTACGAGAACGCATCATAAATTACCTACCTTCGCAAATATAATTGTTCGGTCCTCTTGACCGAGCGTGATTTCCAAGTACAAAATGATTTATTTGCGATATCTCAGTAACTATTAATTTTAGACACCATTTGTTATGATACTTTTTTACTTAGAACTTAACACTTCTTCGAAATTCGGAGAGAAAGATTGGGCATTTCATTTAAACAAATAAACGTGACTTTCATATATTGTTAAAAATGTAAAATTGTACAAAGTAAGCTATTTTTTTCATACAGCAAGTAGTTAGCGAGTAATTTAGGTCGTCATGTTAGGTGCCTCGTCGTATATATCATGTTTCGTCGTTCAAATCTTCTATAAAAGGCACTTTTTTCAATTTTCCTTATAAGCCCAGATAAAATTTGTAAAAATAGCACCCACTATTTTCTTTATAATCTTGAAAATATCGATCTTTTTCAAAACGACGGAAGTAGGATATCTAGCAAACTAGTCCTTTTATCTCTTTGTAGACACTTAAGTCGTTTGGATCAATCATAAAGAAGATTGTCTGTGTAGCGACCAGCTACATGTGGCCAGCCAGTTTTGCAGCAAGAAGAGTGGTTGCGACGCATGTGTTTAGGGAAATCGTTGAAAGTTCTGGAATTTCTCTTTACCTTTATTAAGTTGTATTTTTAGAGATTATAGAATTGGACTTCGACGGTTAATGGCACACGTCGCAAAACCTAAGTCCGCAGAATATTCCGGGCGCGAGGCCATCAGGTCTCAAGCGGATTGCCCATGGCGCCCTTGCCTGCGGGAAATTCCCGAAGGCCGCTAAAAGTGCAAACCGGCGTCCACCCTTATTTTAGCGTATCTCCACCAGAAACAGGTAAAAAGTCGGAGAAATAACACGATTGGCGTAAACTAAAATAGAAGGCGCCAATTGGTGGAAACGACTTTTGTATCCGCATGGAGTCACCTTTAAGAAGCGGAAGCTTCGACGGTGACAGGAAGTCAACTAGAAACACGCGAAGAATACGTCACGCACGATCTTGTTGTAAAAAGTTATACGTGGTACACAAATCACAAAATAAATTGTGTTAGTGTACGAACTGTTATTTTTATCATTTACTATACTTTTACACGTCCCGTTAGGATAGATTGATCATTTCACAACTATCCTTTCATCTGTTTTGAAGGGTGTACGAATACTTTCTACACCCACTGTATGTATGCAATAGAATAAAGTAATGTTAACGCTTGCTTTCCAAAAGTTAATTAAATACAAACAACAAGCAAATTACATAAATCGCTACACAGTGTGGAAAGTACGGTGCACACATTTACTTACAGTAGTGTAAGTTTCCAGGGACACGGGAAAAAATCCCTTTGCTGTCATACAACAAACGCGTCTGCACCTGGCCAAGACAATAAGCAGATCATTTCGAAGCATCTTTCCGAATTTGAGCATTGGCATGTGTGTCCATAGTGACGAATAGGCCGCTGATGACACGTTTCCACTGTGCTCTATTACGATATCACAACTGTAGGTGAACATAAACAGCAGCACCAGCGTGCCGAGTATTAGGCATATAAATACCATGCGTCTGACAAAGGTACACTTAACCTAGGGAAAGGTGAGTTTTTCTTTTAAATTCGATCTTCCAGCTAAAGGCAGAAATATTACAAAGATAAAATAACAATAGGCTTCGATAAATATCAACACCCTTAATTAAAATAATCTAAGATGTAAATCTTTCCTGGAAAGAATTTTATTTGAACGACACATGTTTTTATTATCTGGAAGTTGGTTTTTACTATTGTTTTAGGCAATTGGGAAATTTTATTGCAACCATGGAAAGATATCAATTTCCGTCTGTGGACTTCTTTTTAAGATAAATATTGACAATGAAGCTACGCTCAGATCTTGGTCACGTCACGTGTCAACGCACGATTACCACATTAGGCAGCATTACACGTGGCATAGCGGGTGGTGTTTACACTTCTATCACGTTCCGGAACAGCAGTATGTATATGCACTCCGAGCATCCTTTTCTGTCATCGCTGGCACTAGCCGGGTCACGGCAACTTAGCTCACGAGTCGGAGGGGGAGGGAGGGTATTCATATAGATACGTCTCGACCCTATAGACTAATAAGAGTTTGTATTGCACGGGGAGACACAGGTTTTTATAAAATTTAGGGGAGAGATAATCCTGATAAAAATATGAAACCCATATCATTTTATGCGCAAGCGTGTACATATCGAGGAGATGAAAATCATTCTCGAAGTTAAGGGTACAATCCGCATTTGTTTAAACATCTCGGAGAGTATTAACCATGTATAAAGTATGTGGGACATGAATGTTTTGCCATTAGGCATGTATGTCACGGAGTACAGCAGTGTCTCGAAATAAGGGACGACTTTCTGCTTCTAAATAAGGCGACGGCTATCCCCCCTTCTTTGTTTGAAGTCGCCGCGCTCACCGAGAAATCGGAGAACGAGAGAGAGGCGTGAAGTCGTAAATCTTGACAGTCCAGTGAACAGTGACGCTTTTTTAGTAGAAGTATAGAAAATCTAATGCTTCCTCACTTCCTACCGCGTTATGTATACATACCTTCATTCACATGAATAATTTAATAAACAAGTAAATATCATGTATACATATACTTTATAACTTATGAACTATAGTAGCAGTAATCGCGCAATACATACATGTCGATCATTTATTGTAACAATGACATTGTAACAGTTATAAAAATAGACTAACAATACTTTTATTTCCCTTACTCCGTAATACTTTTCATCTACTACCCAAAATCGTTAGCGGTTCTCTGCCATTATACAGGGTGTAACGTAAAAGGTGTAGGAGCCGGAAATGGGGGATTCCTGAGGCGAAACTGAACAACTTTTTCCTTTGCCAAAATGTCGGCTGAGGCTTTGTTTTTGAATTGTTAACGAAAAACACTGGCCATTCAGAGCGCGCATAGAGCCCGCGCTCAGGGACGGTCCACGGCGCATCGTGCTAGGTAGCGACGTTCGACCGGCGCCCCGAATAGTACGCGCCGGTATAGCACGAAGCAAAAGTTAACATCGAATTATTCATTATTAATTAAAATATAAATGAAATTAATTTGCCGTTATCAATTGAAGAAAAAAGTATTAGAACGGACTAACTAACGTGCCTATCCAGTACAACGTACGTTAAATTTTAAACAATTCGTCAACAACTAAAATTAGACTTACCCGTTTCTCCAAAAATGAACCTGCTTCGACGAAAATAGGTCACTGTGTCATCCTACCGATCCTGACCATTGCAAGTAGGTATCCCGTAGTGCAAGACAGCTGATGTTACGGCCAGGTCAGCGAACTCACTTTATTTGACAAAACCTACTACCTGCACGGCAACTATCACTGGGTTATTCTACCGATCCTGGCCACTCGAAGAACAAACACATGGTGCACAAGAGCCGATGTCTCGGTTGGAACAGTGAAAGAACTTCGTTACACAAAATCTCCATCATTGCACGATCACTGTCACTTTGCTCTTCAAGATTTGAATTTACGAAATAAGTTGTTCCCACGTATGAATAATTGGTTGCCCCGAAAGGGGCCGATTGTTTTTAACTATGAAGGGGCTGGATACAGCCGCTGCTACTACCGAATACACTTTTCCACGTTCGGCAATTTCGTTGTCTTGTTCCCGAGCAAGTAGTAATTGACAAGCTTTGCGTTTTAGAAGTTAACTCTTATTTTATTGAAAGTAAAAACAGCAATTGCAGTACCGGAGAGATCTTTACTGCTGGGCATTCGGACTAATTCTGTCTTGAGAAATTGTGACGCGCTTTGCAACGGTGGACAAGGGGCTGTTCGAAGAATGTTATAAGGGAGAGTTACGGGTCGTCGCGGGGAGCGCGCTTTATGGTGAAAAGGCCCTTGAGGCCCACGTGCTGGCCAGCAGAGTTTTTCGGTTCCCAGGAAACTCGGCCGTGATGAACTTAGCGAAGACATTTTCCAGTCGCCGGAAAAGGTATAGCATTACAAAGGATGTAGTAAAAGACATCTAACAGTGTCTTGAACTGTCCGCAGCGCTTTCCCAGCGACTAGAAAGTGGCTTCATTAAATTCGCCACGGCCGTGGTTCCTGGGAACCGAAAAACTCTGCTGGCCAGCACGTGGGCCTCAAGGGCCTTTTCACCATAAAGCGCGCTCCCCGCGACGATCCGTAACTCTCCCTTATAACATTCTTCGAACAGCCCCTTGTACACCGTTGCAAAGCGCGTCTCAATTTCTCAAGACAGAATTAGTCTGAACGCCCAGCAGTAAAGATCTTTCCGAAACTGTAATTACTGTTTTTACTTTGAATAAAATAGGAGTTAACTTCTAAGACGCAAAGCTCGTGAGTTACTACCCGCCCGGGAACAAGACAACAAAATTTCCGAACATGGAAAAGTGTATTCGGTAGTAGCAGCGGCTGTATCCAGCCCCTTCATAGTTAAAAACAATCGGCAACCAATTATTCATACGTGGGAACATCTTATTTCGTAAATTCCAATCTTGAAGAGTAAAGTGACAGTGATCGTGCAATGATGGATATTTTGTGTAACGAAGTTCCTCCACTGTTCCAACCGAGACATCGGCTGTTGTGCACCATGTGTTTGTTCTTCGAGTGGCTAGGATCGGTAGAATAACCCAATGATAGTTGCCGTGCAGGTAGTAAGCTTTGTCAAATAAAGTGAGATCGTTGACCTGACCGTAACATCAGCTGTCTTGCACTACGGGATACCTACTTGCAAGGGTCAGGATCGGTAGGATGACACAGTGACCTATTTTCGTCGAAGCAGCTTCATTTTTGGAGAAACTGGTAAGTCTAATTTTAGTTGTTGGCGAATTGTTTAAAATTTAACGTACGTTGTACTGGATAGGCACGTTAGTTAGTCCGTTCTAATACTTTTTTCTTCAATTGATAACGGCAAATTAATTTCATTTATATTTTAATTAATAATGAATAATTCGATGTTAACTTTTGCTTCGTGCTATACCGGCGCGTACTATTCGGGGCGCCGGTCGAACGTCGCTACCTAGCACGACGCGCCGTGGACCGTCCCTGAGCGCGGGCTCTACGCGCGCTCTGAATGGCCAGTGTTTTTCGTTAACAATTCAAAAACAAAGCCTCAGCCGACATTTTAGCAAACGAAAAAGTTGTTCAGTTTTGCCTCAGGAATCCCCCATTTCCGGCTCCTACACCTTTTACGTTACACCCTGTATATGTCGCGCGCGTTACGCGTTCCTCTTCGGGAAAGAGGAAGGGATAACGGTCTCGCGGGTCAGGACCCGGCGACACCTGTCGGCTGGCGGCCTGCTCGGAACCTGATTGCCACAACATAACTCGTAATTTACAGTTTTTGGGTTATTAAAAAATGATTCCGTGCTTACGTTAACTCCGTATGTTTTATTAGTAAGGCTTCCATAAGTGATATTTTAAAAGTAAGTACGAGAGAACTGTTATATCGCGGGTGTTTCCTTACATCTGATAACACGATTTCCCTAATTATTAAAATAATTGTTAAAGAATAAGAGCGTCTGTGACACGGAATTAGTGAATAGGCGCGTGCTTCATTCATACGATTCTACCTGCTCTGGAATCGTTTAGTGTTAAAATGAGAGGCCATGTCATATTCTATCCTCTAATGTATCACATTTCACCTCGACGGAAGCCTTTAATATTTTGCCGCTATCTCGAGCCCCTCTCTCGTAAACCGTGTTCGCTCACAGCCCCTTCGGAATCAAAGTCATGCCGAATAGTCTACTGATTTGTTATAAGAGACTGGCCGGTCCCGAGCCAGCACCTTATTGCGAGACATTACTTATCGGGTGAGACAGGATGTGTGGGTCCGTTTAGATAATATACTCAATTATACATACACTTAATTGCATTTCTTAATAATAGTACGAGGAATATATTTAATATACATGAGTAATGCTTGAATATCAAAATATACGTTAGTCTTCATGTTACGACTTAGCTCTTTCTCCTACGATCCCGCGAATCCCCGAGTTTCTATTCCCGGTCCGTTCGGCTCCGTGAATTTAGTTAATCAACCCAGTCCTTCCGTGGGTAATAATAACCTTGACGATTCAAGTAACCCCTCAGCTATTTTTGATGTATTAAGACAAATACACGAAATTTGTGATGTTAATCTAATGTTCCGTACGCTAGTTACCCTTCTCGAAAAATTAGAAGTCTGTAAAACCCCCACCCAACAATTTGAAGCATTTCTTGAAGTGCCTCGCGGATTGAATCCGCAAGCATTCATTCCAGAAATCTTTCTATGGAATGCCCAATCGGTCGTTGTAAACAGAAACCCCGGTGGGGGGGGGGGGGGAGTCGCAGTCCTCATCCATAATTCCATTGATTTTGTACAACTGTCACCGGTCTCCATTCCAGGGATAGAAGCGGTGTTCGTTAAACTTCGCATAACGCGCCTTATTATTGGGGGTGTCTACTGCCCGCTCAGTGTTTAATTAACAAAAGCCATGCTTGATGAACTCACGTTGCATGATCTTCCCTACATTATAGGGGGAGGGGGGGGGGGATTTGAATGCTAAACATTGTACGTGGCAAAATTCCATGGCGAACAGATCGGGGTCGACCTTGTATAACCACACTCTCAGAAATCCTTACCAGATTTATTTTCCGGATACTTTCACCTATGAGAGACCGGCGGTTAGACCTTCCACTATCGATTTATTTCTAGTTAACCATTCTTTGGCCTTTAAATGTGAAGCGTCAGACGAGCTGAGTGGTCAGCACAAAAGTCTAACTCTTTCGCCTACCATACACTCGCTCCAATCCCCCCATACCCTACGGGTAACTGACTGGACCCGATACACAGAGTACGCTTCATACTTTAAACTTCAGACTACCTTTGCGAATAAGCATCAGCTGGACAACGCAATGGATTCTTTCAGTAAATTTCTCATGGCTTGTTCTAGAAGGGCTACGAAAGTTATCAATAATCCGGGTAAGCACAAAATTGAATACGTAGAGGATGACGAACTACAATTTCTTATTCGAACGCGCAGACGGCTTAGGCGTAAATTGCAATGCATCTATGTGCCTTTCCTAAGAGAACAGCTGACCGAGCGCAACAAGACTATACGTAACAGAATTTACTTCCTCAAAAACCGGGCTTGGAAGAAGAGATTATCCTCCTGCTCCAAAACTGACCCTACCTTCTGGGGGACCTATCGCGCTTGGACAGCCTGGACAGCATTCATCTATCCCGCTTATCAAAACCGATGACGGGCTGGCCGTGGGTGACACTGGCATTGCCAATGTACTCGGCAAATACATCGCTGAGATTCACTCCTCTTCAAATAATATCCCATCTTCCCTCGATTCGGAGGTTGAAACTTTTTTAAACACGTGGGACGCTATCACGAATTCATGGGACGAAGAGGGTGATGAAATTGATATTTCACCACGAACCATCGTGGAACTGTCCAGAGCCTTTAAAAATCGTAAAGCTCCTGGCTCGGATAAAGTAGATTCTCTTATGTTGAAGCACGCCCCTAGGAAAGTTGTAGTTCAAATCTATTACTTTTTTAGATATTATCTTTCAAACGTATATTTCCCAGTCTCGTGGAAGTTAGCAAAGGTTGTTGCTATTCCTAAGCCGGGTAAAGCTAAGGATGAAGTTAGTAGCTATCGTCCCATCAGCCTCCTTTCGGGTTTGGGTAAACTGTTTGAGCGTTGTTTGCTTAAATTTCTTTTGAAATTTTTAAACTCTAATAATATCCTAGTGGCTCAGCAGTTTAGCTTTCGGGCTGGTCATTCGACCACTAACTAACTGGCTCAAGTATCACAGGCAATAGCTCACAATGTTAATGTTAAAAGAGATACTGTAATGGTCTTGCTCGATCTCTCCAAGGCTTTTGATACAGTCTGGCACGATGATTTGTTGTATAAACTATGCAAGATTCGTCTGCCTGTCGCTTTTATTAAAATAATCGAATCATAACTCAAGGGGCGTAGCATGTACGTTAGCATTAATGATGCTGAATCCGACTTTTTCCCAGTGAGTGCGGGTGTGCCGCAAGGCTCGATCTTAGGTCCAATTTTCCTCCTGATTTATATAAATGATATTCCGTTAGACTCTAGATCAACTTTCGCCCTTTTCGCGGATGATACCGCTGTTCTTACTTCTGCCATAAAGACAAATATTAAATTTCTTGTTGTAAAAGCTCAAAATTACTTAAACGGAATTCTGGCTTTTTTTTAACGATTGGAAACTTTCGGTTAATGCAAGTAAAACGCAGGCAATTGTCTTTACCGATTGGTATAGCTCAAAATTTAATTTAAACCCGCCACGAATTAAAATTAATGATATTGAAATTCCGTGGGTTAATCAGGTCAATGATTTGGGGATCGTGTTCGATCGCAAGCTAAAATGGGATGCTGCGATAATGGATCGAGTTAATAAAACCATGGCTGCTTTCGCAGCTCTCAAACGTTTCATAGAATTTCGGTCTAATCTTAAAAAGGAAATTAAATTGTCCTTATAAAAGGTCTGCCTGAGATCAGACCTTACTTATGGGATACTAATATGGTGGTCGGCTCGAAAGATCTACAGAATAAAAGCACGTATTGCTCAGAATAAAATTCTGAAATGTATACCCAATAGGCCGATCCGCTATCCTACTGCTAGGCTCCTTGAGGAAGCTAACATTGAATCAATTGAGGAGTTCTTCGATAAGTCTAGGTTAAAGTACGATGTCTCCGCGCATTCAAATCGGCTTGTAGAACAAACCGGTTCCTATGAGGCTTGTAACATTCCATACAGGGTGCGGACTGCGATTCCCCTTACCATTAACTTTACGCCATGTATTGAATCTATGCCCTTTAATCCATGACCTATCCTTACGGCCGACTGCTAATCTCTGCTTGTTACCCCAGGAACTCTCTGCTTTTCAAGCATGGCTATCCATGCCTCTATTTATACATACATAATTAATTTTATACGTATTTTTCAGATTATCGATGCTACTTTTCTGTGCTCGTCATTTTAAATGACTGTGGTTACTCTGATGGCATTACCAGCGGGAGTGAGCTGGGGGTCGGTAAGTGCGTCGCCTACACGTTCTTGCCTGACAGCTTTGCGTTTCCTCTCGACCCCAGCTTCGCATTTTTTCTTTGCAGTACTTGGATTGTCTTTTGCTGCTGCATGGTTCTGTATTTTTCCCATGCTCTTATTTAATGTTCATTTCCTTTTTCTGTTCTAGGTTTTTGCAAATTTTCCCTAGATAAACATCTTGGCTTTATGTCATCTGTACCTGATGTCGATATTACCAGTTACTTGATATTTGAAGCCGGTAAGTACGCTGATTGCGCTGGGTACGGCTCTCAGTAATTATAGGATCACTATAAAAAGAAAAAACACCACAGGATGTTTGGCAATCGCTGCGAAGAGTGAACAATGTGCGTAAGGTAAATCTTGAGCGAATGCTGTTTATCGCGTGAATGGTTTCTAAGGAAGAGCGTGCAAGATTCGGGGAATGCACGTGGAGTATAGAGTGCATGGGTATCGCGTGGCTGAATTGTGGAACGTGGCAAGGGTGTATGCATTTCGTGCGTGAATTCGTGAACCAGTGTGTTTAGTACTTTAAGATATCAATGCGGCTCCGCGAGCGTTTGAGCTTTTTGAGACAATGAGCGTTGCGTTGTATTGCGAGAAGAACCACTTCCAATTGTAAATCCTTTAACTACTATTATTTAAATACAGAGTTAACGTTAAAATTCTTTGACTCATTATTGTTATCCCACAAATAATTGTGGAAAGTCTCGATTATTTAAAAGATGTATTGAGTAACACAATGTTATTATTAATTGTTCGTACTAAAGGTTCATTAACATTTAAAAAATGTATATTACACAGAACGTAATATTATAATGATCTTACCTAAGTGAGCGATATACTTTGCATTCGAACAAAATTTAAATCCAAGTATGCATTCTAAATATTATTAGAATAAAATTATATTCCAAAAATTTATTCCAAATGTTATACGACTAAATTTATATTACAATAATGCCAGACTCTGCAGCCAATGCATTATTTCGACCGCAACATAGTAGAAACTCTCCAAGTGGATGTATTTGCCTGTGTGACACACGTAATATTGGGGAACCGTGGTAATGTATGAAATCCGTGAATGTGTGACGTGACTGCAGTGTGTCGCCAACAGAGTTGAAGCTATGGAAATACGCTGACTCACACTTTTGGAATGTCATGTAAAGTAGCGCTATAGCTCGTAATACGACAACAGCCTGAACAGTGTTTGGCACGCTCTTATTCTAAACACTTTAACAGTGTAAAGGGATATACCAGTGCCTTGACGAAAACCAGATGGACCTGGTAAAGGCGACGCCTGGCCCTTTAGACAACAGTGGAGAATACGGCGATACATCCTATACACGTGACACTAGAAATGTAGCACACTATGAAATTGTGGACGGCCCGTACACATGTCAATGGGTGGTACGCCGTGAATGTGTGGCATGTCTGCAGTGTGTCGCCAACAGATTGAAACCAATGGAAATATGCCGGCTCACACTTCTACGATGACACGTGAAAACGCGTAGACACTGCGCCACGTGACGCAAGTCTGAACTTAGCTTAAGGGACCCAGCTTGAATAGCTTTCATCTTGAAGTATGTATGTTGTAAAGGTTATCATTTTGAAGAACTTTTTCCTATACATGTTACTGTCGTTTGATTTTATACCTTGGTAATTACGCAGTTTAGTGGCTTTTTTAAATTTTGAATATTCCAGTGTAGTTCTTTTAAATAGCTTCTTTTATCGTTGAAATACAAGTCAATCGGGGGAGAAGATAAATGTACTCTACTTTTTGCTATTGTTCGCGCTGTTTGCTAGCTCAGCTACCTACAAACCTAGCTTCAATTGTAAGCTAGAGTTTAGGTTTGGCAGTATTATTGCTTTTTGTGACCAGCGTGAGTCCGCTTACGTTCAGTTAGCGGAAAGCAATACAGACCCACAATTATTGTGGGATCCGAATAAATTATGACGTTATAATTATGAGCTCTTAGATTTAAAGTACTTTAAGACAGGCCCGTTTGGCACATGAATGGTCTTCAGGCAGGCGATAATGGCCTGCAGAACCGTGCCCCAGCCTTCGAAGGTAGCTGTAAATTTATTGTTTAGGTATGAGTCTTGAGTGAGAGAGAACGAAAGGTATGACTGGTGTCGAGGGTAGTTGTTTAAGGGAAAGTGGACAGAGTTGGTTGGAAAGTCGAAGAGTAAAGAGCAGAGCTGAAGTGTGCAGCGTAGAGCGTAGAATAGCGTAGTATTGCGTGGCCTATTATTTGGAATATTAGATTTAGCTTATTTGAGTACTACTACATGCTTTCTTTTATTAAAAATATATAAATATTCTTGTTATCTTATACCTAAACTCGATCTCACAAACCAAACGTTCCAATCCCACATTATAGATAGAATTCATTGTAGTAATACCGACAGTTTTTTGGAAATATCTAGAAAGCGAATGCCGGCCCCCGGTTACGTGCACAGGCAAAAGTTGTTCAAAATTATGTCCTTGGCAACATATTTCAATATTTATCCATTGTAAAGTACTACAGTGTAATTTTTGGAAATTTTCTTAGAAAATTGATGATATTCAAAGAATTTTGATTTTTCGTTACGTACTATAATAGTAAAATAATGTTTCCATAACATTACACAAACGCTGTGAAATCAAAAATGATGTTTAACTAAATATATCTGAGATATTTATTTAACGGTAATAATGTAAAAATTCATTACGCCTATTGAATAAATACTTAATTAACGTGATAGTAATAATGAATTGGCAGTTAAAGCAATAGTGAAACAACTTACAAGCATATAACATATACAAACCAGTAGCACTTGATAGCCGAAGAGGCAAATTAATACGCTGAATATTATAACTTGACCGAGTGTGATCAATGTATATACGTTTTCAAGCTTGTCACAATATTCGATTAACGCCTGATGCTGCTGAATGCAACATCTGAATTTTTCGTAAAACTTGGCTGAATACATTTCCAATCTCAAAACCGGATCTTTTTCACATATTTCACATCCCATGTTATGGAGATTTGTCAATCTGTATTGAAGTATACGAAACTGACCAGAAGCATGCACGCTCATGAGACAAAACATATTGTCGAAGCAAAAGTAACATGTGCCGACATAGTACAGGCTTACGCTCTGCAAAAATATATAAAATGTACTTTTTATTTTACGTATAATTTGTAGCGTGTTAATATAGGAATCACTGACAAACAAGGGTCGAGCTTCCAGGATTTAAGAGTTTGCAATCTTTTAGACTTTTACTAATCTTTTTACTCTGCATATACGTTTTCTTTTAATACCAAGAAGCAGGTACGAAAACAATAGTAACAACTCTTAACCTCAAATATGTGTATTTAAAAAGTAAAATGTTTATGTAAATAATGGAAATACGAAAATAAGGTGTTAAATTGACTAGCGTAGTTAACTTATGCAGTAGATCTGGCAACGTCCACATAATAAATTGAATTAAAATTTTATTGTTTATCTAAGAACCACCTCAAAGATCTCTAAAGATAATAAATTTTTCATTAGCACTAAGAAGGGAGAACAAAATAATTCAATAATCATAGAAAGATTAATTTTGTTTCTATTTTCCCCTTGAAATTTTTCTGTTCATGTAAAAAAGGGTGTACCTTCGAGTTATAAAAAAACTACAGAAACTCTGTGTACCTCTGCGAAAAACATCAACTCATAGTACGGAGTAGTTGACAACGGTAGATTGAGCCACATATTGAATGGAAGTACTCTTTCCGACCCATTGTTCGTAATATTTTCTGAAGCAAGCAAAAAGTGTAACTTATTTATATGTAAATAAATATACATGTACGTTGCATTTTTAAGTGTGCACCAGCACGAGATAAATGCGACTGTTGAATACTGTATTCATAGTAAAAAAAAAAAATTGAAAAATTCGTAGAAGAAAATTTTTTTTATTGTAATTTCCGAATAAAGACTCTTTCGATAAATAAACATTACCAAAAATCGTTCAGCTGTGTGTCTCGATAACAGTTTCATAGTTCACTGACCATAATTAGTACACAATTTTACAAGTACATACAAACGATCATCATATGTCACAAACTAAAGGAAACACATTTCTAACTCACCAACAATTGGTATCATTAAATAAGAAATCATGGAACATATTCCAATGGTGGTAACACCAGAGATGAAAAAGGCGCAAACTTTTGTGCAATTGTCAAAAATTTCTTTCTCATGAAAATCGTAGCTGACATCCCAAAAATTTTCTTGCATGTACTTCACCAAATCCATAAATTCCACTTTGTGTAGCAGTATAGTATAAACCTTGACCAAAGCCATCAGGATCGTCATGATGTTAGTAACATTATAAAGTGTATCCTGTAAAAATGCAGTAAAATTCAACTACTAACTAGTGCAATACAATTATTCCAGGTATCTTCGAGATCATCAAATCGAATCAAATTTTTTCTCCTCTTAAAAGAAAAAGAACCGAATACTTAAGATAATTAAAAGCGCTTCGAAAATCCGTGCTGGTTCTAATACTATCAAAGTTCGACAAAGCGGGTAATGTAATCATAAACACATGACAATATCTTTTGTGTTTTCTTCAATGTCAGTTGAAGAGAAAGGTACCTGTTTCTTAAATCAATGATCCATAGTAAAGTCGTCTCTACATCTAGTAAAGGAAAATGATAAGTGAATGAAATCCGATAACAGGCAATTTTGACCATCCTGGTAATTCTAATGTTAATATTAAATTATTTTTTGTCGAACTTGTTAAACGAAATTTTGAGAACTACTGAATTCCCTGTAGTTATTTAGAAATTGGGAATCGTTACCGATTTTGACGATTTTTTAATAGGTTATCGGGAGAATGATTTTGAACAAGTTTTTCCTGTCGTAAAAATATGGGGATCTCTTAGTTTTGGAGATATTTTCAAAAAACTGTTGTTAGTAGTACAGTAATACTGTAGAGTAATACAGGATGATTCGCCCGCCAGTATACTTGAAAGAAGTGCTACCGCCTAAACGTCTGGAACTCTTATCCCATGGAAACCCATGCAAAAATTTCGGGTGACATATTTTGTCATTATTTGCTTCTCGCTATCATGACATACTGCCTCTGTCGATCGCCAGTTATTTAGATTACTGCAGGGCGACCGACTAAGTGTCTGTGTCAATTGAAAGCGAGAAACAGAGAAGGATACAATACGTCGCCCGAAATTTTTAAATAGGCTTGCATGGGATAAGAGTTCCAGACGTTTAGACGGCGGCACTTCTTTCAAGCCCACTGACGGGCGATTCACCCTGTATTTCAATGCAAGGGACTGGCTTCTGACTCGATGCGAGGAAATCCCTATCACCACTTCTTTGGTTGAAATCGCCATGCTGAGCGAGAGGTCGGAGAACGAGAGAGAGAGAGAGGCGTGAGGTCGTAAATCTCTACGGTAGAGTGAACAGTGACGATTTTCAGTAGAACGATAGAAAATGTAATGCTTCCTCACTTCCCATCGCGTTATGTACAGGGTCTTTCGCTATCTCATGCAAATATTTGAAGGAGCGATTACTCATGCAATGCTGAACAACTTTTTCCTTTGTCAAAACGTTGGTTAAGGCCTAGATATTTAATTATTAATGAAAAACACTGGCAAATCAAGGCGCGCGTAAAGCGCGCGCTCAGCCGCGACAGTGTTGTAGTGTTAAACTTATCACGATCTTCCCTGGGATGAGCGCGCGGACTACGCGCGCCCTAGTTGGCCAGTGTTTTTTATTAATAATTCAAAAACGAAGTTTTAATCAACATTTTGGCAAAGAAGAAAAGTTCTTCAGAATCGCTTCAGCAATCATCTCTTCAAATATTTGTATGAAGTAGCGAAACACCCGGTATATGTACCTGCTACAAATTTTGCTTCAGTCCGGAAAACATTTATTTCATTCGACGTATATTACATTTTCATTCACATGAATAGTTTATGACTATACTTTATAACTTGTGAACTATAGTTGCAATAATCGCGCAATACGTACATGTCAATCATTTGTTGTAACAATGATATAATTCGGAATTTGCAGTTTTTTGATTATTCAGAAATGATTCCGTGCTTGTATGTTTCATTGGTAAAGCTTCATAAATGGACTTTTAAAAGTAAGTGCGTGAGAACTGTTATGTCGCGGTTGTCTTTTCTCATCTCTGATGACTGGATTTCCCTAATTATGAAAATAATTGTCAAAGAATAAGAGCGTGTGTGACACGGAATTAGTGAATACGAGCGTTCTTCATTCATACGATTCTACTTGCTCCGGAATCACTTATTGCTGGTGTTAAAATAAGAGGGCATGCCATATTCTATCCTCTAGAATATAATATTTCACCTCCACGGAAGCCTTTATAGTTTGCAGCTATCTCGAGCCCCTCGCTCGTTGACCGTATTCACTCTCGTCTCCTGCAAGAGCAAAGTCAAGCTGAATAGTCAACCTATTCCGCTTCAAGGAACTGGTCAGTCCCGAGTCAGTCCCTTATATTGGAACATTACTGTACTATTCGCGTCTAGAATGAATGAATCTACTGTAAGGAATGCGGCACTGATTGATCAGATTCCATTAGAGCCGAATTCGAATCAATTAGATATCTGTATCGCTCACGTATATTGACAAAGAAAGTGTACATAACCTATTAGGCTCGAGTTTCTGACGTTCACGCGGGGAGCGCAGCGTACCCGTCTTACCCCTGTGCCGTCTCAGGAGACTTCATTCTGAACACGAATAGTACCATGAACATTGGGAAGGTCAAGAAAGTAGATCGGTTGAACTGTTCGGCAGTACCAACCAGCACTGATTCGTAAATTCCGATGCAGTGGGGACGAAGGTTTAAATGCAAAATGGCTCGGGTGCACTCACGCCGTCGTAGATCCAGTTGAAATATAAACATCTGCACTCCACTATCAAGCCGAATATCGTGTTGTACACCGTGTACACGATTGTCACCTTCATTCGACGCTTTTCTGAGTGATTCTCGCTTGCCCAGAGACCGATGCTCTTCAAAAAGAAGGTGGTCAAGTTGATTGATAAGTCCGAATGCTTCGCCCTTCGCATGACTGTCGGCTTCAGATCTTGAACACTTCGCACGTGAAGTTACAGATTCGGGTATGAGTAATAATAGACGTTACTTTGATTCAGGTGTCGCTGTGGTGCAAGTGCCACTTTGATTTCACAATTCCTTTTACTCGCGAACCTCGCGTGCCTTGCACTTACTGTCCCTACGCTGTTCGTTTCCTCGTAGAAATTATCGTGAACGCGACAAAGTACGGGATCAATCGCCACCGTGTAGTTACGAACGGTGAGGCATGATCGAACGAGGAGGACTGATTGACGCGTTCTGCATTATGTATAAAGGGGTAGCCGCAAACCCTTCTTATTCTATGAGCCCTATGCGTGACTTACCTACTGCGGACGTACGTTTAAACATCTTTCAAGTTCCACGCACAACTGGTGGTGAAATTGTATACAGTTTACGTGCCAAGCCGTATCTATACTGGCGGACTTTGAGACAAATGTCGATCGATTGTCGGCGAACGCGTACGCGGGCTGTCTCCGGACCATCTCGTGTATCCGCATCTATAGAGAAAAATACAAAATGTGCTTTTCCGCTGCTCAGAAAGAGAATGAAACTTCACCACCAAAAACGGGGTCCGTGTTGCATCTACACGCTGTAATACCATCCACTGAACATTCGCCATTTGTGAAACTGTGATTTCCATCATTTTTTTCATACTGCTTGCCATGCTTCAATAAAGCACACCAATCTCTAATTATTGCTCTACATGTAATATAAAGTAAAATACCTCCTATTTAATGTTTTTGTTATTTTTGCAATACTTTTGTTACTTATTAAAAGACTCAAATATATACTACTTAATTATATTATAATATGCTTGATCATTCCTTCCAAATTAAGAATCTGTAATGTGTACCCATATACATACGTCAAGTGAGCCAGCAGCGAACCAGTTATAGGTGTGTTACAATACAGGGTGTAACATAAAAGGTGTAGGAGTCGGAAATGGGAGATTCCTGAGGCGAAACTGAACAACTTTTTCCTTTGCCAAAATGTCGTCTGAAACTTTGTTTTTGAATTGTTAACGAAAAACACCGAGCAATCAGAGCGCGCGTAGAGCCCGCGCTCAGGGACGGTCCACGGCGCGTCGTGCGAGGTAGCGACGTTCGACCGGCGCCCCGAACAGTACGCGCCAAAAGTTAACATCGAATTATTCATTATTCATGAGTGGAAATTAACTAAAATATAAATGAAATTAATTTGCCGTTATCAATTCAACAAAAAATAATTAGAACGGACTAACTAACGTGTCTATCAAGTACAACGTACGTTAAATTTTAAACAATTCGCCAACAATTAAAATTAGACTTACCCGTTTCTCCAAAAATGAACCTGCTTCGACGAAAATAGGTCACTGTGTCACCCTACCGATCCTGACTGTTGCAAGTAGGTATCCCGTAGTGCAAGACAGCTGATGTTACGGCCAGGTCAGCGAATTCACTTTATTTGACAAAACCTACTACCTGCACGGCAACTATCACTGGGTTATTCTACCGATCCTGGCCACTCGAAGAACAAACATATGGTGCACAAGAGCCGATGTCTCGGTTAGAACAGTGAAAGAACTTCGTTTCGCAAAATCTCCATCATTGCACGATCACTGTCACTTTGCTCTTCAAGATTTGAATTTACGAAATAAGTTGTTCCCACGTATGAATAATTGGTTGCCCCGAAAGGGGCCGATTGTTTTCAACTTTGAAGGGGCCGCTGCTACTGCCAAATACACTTTTCCACGTTCGGCAATTTCGTCGTCTTATTCCCGAGCGGGTAGTAACTCACGAGCTTTGCGTCTTAGAAGTTAACTCTTATTTTATTCAAAGTAAAAACAGCACTTACAGTACCGGAGAGATCTTTACTGGTGGGCGTTCGGACTACTTCTATCTTGAGAAATTGTGACGCGCTTTGCAACTGTGGACAAGGGGTAGTTGGAAAAATGTTATACGGGAGAGTTACGGTTCGCCACGGGAGGAGCGGTTTTGTGGTGGAAAGGCCCTTGAGGCCCACGTGCTGGCCAGCAGAGGTTTTCGGTTCGCAGGAACCACGGCCGTGGCGAATTTAATGAAGACACATTCTAGTGGATGGGAAAGCGCTGCGGACAGTTCAAGACACTGTTAGATGTCCTTTATTACATCCTTTGTAATGCTATACCTTTTCCCGCGACTGGAAAATATCTTCACTAAGTTCATCACGGCCGAGTTTCCTGGGAACCGAAAAAATCTGCTGGTTAGTACGTGGGCCTCAAGGGCATTTTCACCATAAAGCGCGCCTCCCGCGACGACCCGCAACTCTCCCTTATAACATTCTTCGAACTAGCACTTGTCCACCGTTGCAAACCGCATCACAATTTCTCAAGACAGAAATAGTCCGAACGCCCAGCAGTAAAGATCTCTCCGAAACTGTAATTACTGTTTTTACTTTGAACAAAATAAGAGTTAACTTCTAAGACGCAAAACTTGTGAGTTACTACCCGCTCGGGAACAAGACAACGAAATTGCCGAACGTGGAAAAGTGTATTCGGTAGTAGCAGCGGCCGTATCCAGCCCCTTTGAAGTTAAAAACAATCGGCCCCTTTCGGGGCAACCAATTATTCATACGTGGGAACAACTCATTTCGTAAATTCAAATCTTGAAGAACAAAGTGACAGTGATCGTGCAATGATGGAAATTTTGTGAAACGAAGTTCCTTCACTGTTCCAACCGAGACATCGGCTCTTGTGCACCATGTGTTTGTTCTTCGAGTGGCCAGGATCGGTAGAATAACCCAGTGATAGTTGCCATGCATGTAGTAGGTTTTGTCAAATAAAGTGAGTTCGCTGACCTGGCCGTAACATCAGCTGTCTTGCACTGTGGGATACCTACTTGCAATGGTCAGGATCGGTAGGATGACACAGTGACCTATTTTCGTCGAAGCAGGTTCATTTTTGGAGAAACGGGTAAGTCTAATTTTAATTGTCGGCGAATTGTTTAAAATTTAACGTACGTTGTACTGGATAGGCACGTTAGTTAGTCCGTTCTAATACTTTTTTCTTCAATTGATAACGGCAAATTAATTTCATTTATATTTTAATTAATAATGAATAATTCGATGTTAACTTTTGCTTCGTGCTATACCGGCGTGTACTATTCGGGGCGCCGGTCGAACGTCGCTACCTAGCACGACGCGCTATGGCCCGTCCCTGAGCGCGGGCTCTACGCGCGCTCTGAATGGCCAGTGTTTTTCGTTAACAATTCAGAAACAAAGCCTCAGACGACATTTTGGCAAAGAAAAAAGTTGTTCAGTTTCGCCTCAGAAATCTGCCATTTCCGGCTATTACACCTGTTACGTTACACCCTGTGTACCCAGACAACGCGCAAACTGATGTTGCTGTCGTGGTTTGTGGAGCTCTTGCAATTTATGAGTTACTATATAGAATCGAGAAATGGTCGAATTGTCAAAGGTTACCGCTTGTTTGAACCAAAAAAATTTTATAAAATATATATACATATTACGTGCATGTTCTAAATATCCCAAAAAATTCTAAGTTACGTCCGAAGACGCTGTTTCCTATCATTTACAATGGAAGACAAGTTTCAGGTTAATTCTTGCTTGCGGATCACTTAAACTGATGTTTGAGCTTTGTGTTGCCTCTATTCAAGTAGAGTTATCGGCGAATAATTTATGGGGGTCCCCGGGATGCGTGTTCGCGGACAACTTTTTTGGCGCTCTGGGTGAAGCACGGCGACTTAAAATACGGGCGAATACTTGTACGCGGACTCTACACAGACTCCCGTTGTTTACGAACAAACGCTCTAGCTGTCCGCGGGCACGTGTCTCGAACAACGTCCGCCAGTGTAGACACGGCATTACGGTGCTAAGAAAAAGGCACGAAAATAAATATTATTTTGGTAATTTACTGATTTTGGAGTAAACGGTATTGAAATGTCGATTAATGAGTGGGTGTTACTGGATTGGAAGTATTACGAAAAAATACACTATTTCGCAATTGGTATTAAGTTTTATTTAGTACCCAAATAAATGTTTCTATTTAGATGATGTTAGAAATTAGATACCATATCTAATACAAAACAATGATTTGTTTTATATACAGCTTAAAATATGATTCTAACACCCATGCCACGTACACTCTACTACCTTATTTTGGATGCATTACAAATGAATGGCTTCTGAACTCTTGTTTAATAGTGTAAAGTACGAAACTGCAGTGCTTAAAACCTGTAACAAATGGAAAAGATAGCATTTTATATAGCAGGTAAGAAATTAGCACCTGAAATTGAACTACATTGGATATATCTCTTTTACTGGACCCTTATCTACCCTTACTTTTGGTAATTCACGGTTCAAGCAATAAGGAGTTCTATCCGATCATTTACGTATATTACTTTCAAGATGTAGGAAATATTTGGTAAAACAATAAACAAGCTGGAGTCTAAAATATGCCTTCCTTGCCGTCATATCCATTGTTCCGTCCGACGCAGAACAATACGGGTGGAATTTTTGGCAAGGTTTGTTGGCACCCATCTCGGGGACAGATTATTTTTGAAGAAAAATATTTCATATAATTGCTTGACGTCTGCAAGCAATTTATTTCATGTGCAGGCAAAACGTTGCCACTTAAATTATTTCCGTCATCCTCAACAATCGACGAATGCCATAAACTTGGAGATCTGAACGGTTCTGACCATATTGTAACGGTACACGAAGCTGTCCCGCGGGACCTGGAAAAATTTCGTACCGCGGCCAAAAATTTCCACAATCCTCTCGGTTCCAGGTATCGCCCCACTTCTTCCCGGAAATACCACGCTTCGGGTGCACCGGAAGAGAGGTGGACCTGGAATCAGTACGCTGATTGGCAAATCCGCCAATCAGTTCGGCATTGACCAATCAGCGTACACACAAAATTAGGAAGTCGCCGTTCGGACTTCCTTCCGAAAACGAAAAACCAGAATCGTTTCAACCATCAAACCGCTAAGATCAGAATGATTTCAACTGTCGAACGCATCAGTATAACTTTAACTTTCTCTAAAGAGCAACTTTGCCAAGGTCTAACGACGCGGGACTTAGAATTCAAGTTGTTTCAATTTGCAATTCAGCCTTCCACGTACAGCAATTCAAACAGTCTTTTTAAAGTCTATCGTTCGGGACTTAATCGTAATCGAAAGAATTGCCCAATATTAATTTTGCGGAAAAGCGTCGCGACGTAGTATACCAAGGTCGTTAAGGCGGAATTTACGACTCCGTCGAAGAAAAAGTCCGTGCCGCGAAACGCGACGCATCACGATCAAATATTCATCAACCCAATCATTTACCAGGTTTGCTTCCCTAAAAATCGTCGCAATACAAATTATCAACCGTACAACACTTTCCTCCACCATAGAATCAGGGTATACTTTGATGAACTGCAATACAATCTACTGGCCACGGAAAAAAGCAGACTTCATAAAGTACCTCCCTGCAGGTATCTACTTGGGCCTTTTATGCGCAAACGTACATATTGAAGGCATAAATATCATTCTCGAAGTTAAAAGGAAAGTATTAAACATATATAAAATAAATGTGCAAAGTTCCGTTAACTTAAGAAATGTTTTAAGTAACATGATGTTTTTATTAATATCTCATGCTAAGGGTTCATTAACATTAAAAAAATTTATATTATTGCTGGACGACCAACCTCCGATAAAACGATGACGCACTGGGTCATCCCTTTATTATAGAATAATATTAGTCACAATGACGAGTGCGCTATAAAGATTACATCCTCTCTGTTAGGCCACGTACCCAAATATCTGTTGTTACACCACTTGGGCCTCAAGGCCGCTCTGTTATAAAATCGTGACCCTTAACTTTCTCCTAAATTTTCCTAAAGCTTTCCAGCGATTTCTTTCCTACCAAATCACCTAAGTCCCGCCAAAACCATCTCTACTTCTAACCATTTCTATCCTCGCAATAACCAATCAGAATTCCTCCACCCCCTCTAGGTTTAAGAAATAGCCATTTGTTTGCTCGTGATGCGTCGTGTTTCGCGGCACGGAGTAATTCCTCGACTGATTGTGAGTCGTAAATTTCGCCTTAACCACCTTGGTATGCTACGTCGTGACGCTTGCCCGCCAAATTAATATTGGGCAATCCTTTTGATTACGATTAAGTCCAGAACGATGGACTTTGACAAAGTTGCTCTTTAAAGAAAGTTAAAGTTATACTGATGAGTTCGATTGTTGGAACGATTCTGATCTTAACGGTTTGGTGGTTGAAACGATTCTGTTCTTTTCGTTCCGGAAGGAAGTCCGGACGGCGACTTCCTAATTTTCTGTGTATGTTGATTGGTCAATGCCGAATGGTAATTTTTGTCAATCAGCGTACTGGTTCCAGGTCCACTACTCTTCCGGTGCGCCCGAAGCGCGGTATTTCCGGGAAGAAGTGAGGCGATACCTGTTATACGAAATAATTTAAGTGGCAACGTTTTGCCTACGCGTAAAACAAATTGCTTGCATACAGTAAGCAATTATACATATGAAATATTTTTCCTCAAAAATAATGTCCCCGAGATGCGTGCCATAAACTTTGTAGAAAATTCCACCCGTATTATTCTGCGTCGGACGGAACACCATTAGTATTAATTCTAATCTACCCCGCTAGCCCCTGAGCAGCGTCTTAAAAACTGAGCGTTAGAATCTCCGGCAGAGAATCTCTTCGAGTCAGACGGTAGCACCCTGTTCCGATACGCTTGTCATCCGTTACGCTGCCAATTCGGGAAAGTCCGACGTAACGGGAGCTGTTTAAAAATACACCCTGTTATTTCAATCGGTGTTATTCCTTCATCCCGGAATCCAACATTACACAGAACGTAACATTAAATTATTATATCTCAATGAATGATATACTTTGATATACTTCGCATTCGAACAAAATTTAATTCCAAGAATGTATTCTAAATATTGTTGGAATAAAATCGTATTCCAACAATTTACTCTAAATGCTATACAAAGAAATTTTTATTACAATAATACCAAACTCTACAGCCAATGCATTGTTTTATTTCATGAAATCGTGAGGCGGCTTTGACACGGGACAATGCATGAAATTCGTGAATGTGTGACGTGACTGCAGTGCGTCGCCAACAGATTTAAAGCAGTGGAAACACACTTTTGGAATTTCATGTGAATTAACGTTATAGTTCGTAACACAATAACAGTCTGAACAGTGTTTGTCTCGCTATTATTCTAAACACTCTAACAGTGCAAAGGGATATACCACTGCCTTGATGAAAACCAGATACGCCTGGCTGTTGAGATAACAGTTGTAGAGATGTAGCACACTGTGAAATTGAGGACGGCCCGTACACGTGTTAATGGGTGGCACGCTGTGAATGTGTGACGTGTTACCAACAGATTTAAACCAATGGAAATATGCCGGCTCACCACTTCTACAATGACACGTGAAAACGGATAACAACATGTCACGTGATGCAGGGCTGAACTTAGCTTTAGTTACAGTCGCTAATAACCTCTGCAGTTTATGCGACTATAAACTTTCAATGAAAAAAAAACAAAATAAACAAGCTAATAAAATGAAAATATGTAAAAACACAATTTTGTTGTGCTCGTGCAATTTATTCTTCAAAGCTTATAGAATCTTTTTTCTGTATTCACCGCAGTGTATGTTTCCAGAGACACCATGAAGAATCCCCTGGCTGTTAAGCAACAAGGTACACCGCATCTCATGATGACGAATAACAAATCCTTTCGCATCATTCTTTCGCTATTCGTTAATGGTAAAAGCAACCACGGTCCGTTATATGCAGCTCCACCTACGCTCAAGCTTTCGCGTATGATGCTATCACAACTGTAGGCGAACATCAGCAATTGGCATAAGGAGGTCGATAAGTGAAAAGTGAAAATAATCCGCCTTATAGTAGGTAATTCTGTCTAACAAATAAGTAGTAACAGTGTTAGCGGCATTGAAAAACAATATTTTCTGCCATAAATATTAAGGGATCTTTTGTTGTAATGGGTAAAAAAATCAAATTTCTCTTTTTGCATTTTGTGCAAGTATATGTCATGGAAAATATGTGTGCACAAGGATTATTTTGTCCAATTCCTAACACTTACAAAGTTACAAGGTTTGGCGCAGTGGGACGGTTGCCGAGTAATGATATTATTTCTATATTTTTATACGTAACTGCTTGCCTTGAAAAGTCGTATATTTGGAACGACGTCTACCAAAACAAAGGATCGTTCTAGATTTTATTGCAAATGAACCGTTGCTGGACCAGTTACCTGATGATGAGTAATAGTTTCACTGTTTAAACTGTATGCAAAACTTCAAATGCGTTTTTCTCGAAACTATGTTTGTCGAACTGGTGTCCATGATGTCACAAGATCGATTTGATCAATTGAATTCTACTCATACACACATCCCCATTTATCTTATCAAAAATTGTATATTCCCGAAATATGAATAACTATGTATGCGAAGCCCCAGTTCTGAAAACCTTATACTTTCTTTGTAAAAAATTCTCAAGAAAAGCCTAAAACGTGACAGCCTACACTAGAATACCTTCTTGAGATGATCAAAACCAGTCCAATCGTGAACACTGTTTAAGACCACTTTTTTAAAGAGCAACTTCAAAGCAGTCCACTTTAACCAATTTTAATTGTTTTCTTCTAAGAAAAATTGAGAGCGTACTCGAAGTGCTAGCAGATATGTAGTAAATGCCTAATAACAATAACTTTTATAAGTTCCTCATAAAAAATTCTCAATAAACGGAAAGGAAACGTCTCGTTACATTAGAAGACCCTCTGAATGTATTTTATACAGGGTGTAACGTAAAAGGTGTAGGAGCCGGAAATGGGGGATTCCTGAGGCGAAACTGAACAACATTTTCCTTTGCCAAAATGTCGGCTGAGGCTTTGTTTTTGAATTGTTAACGAAAAACACTGGCCATTCAGAGCGCGCGTAGAGCCCGCGCTCAGGGACGGTCCACGGCGCGTCGTGCTAGGTAGCGATGTTCGACCGGCGCCCCGAATAGTACGCGCCGGTATAGCACGAAGCAAAAGTTAACATCGAATTATTCATTATTAATTAAAATATAAATGAAATTAATTTTCCGTTATCAATTGAAGAAAAAAGTATTAGAACGGACTAACTAACGTGCCTATCCAGTACAACGTACGTTAAATTTTAAACAATTCGCCGACAATTAAAATTAGACTTACCCGTTTCTCCAAAAATGAACCTGCTTCGACGAAAATAGGTCACTGTGTCATCCTACCGATCCTGACCATTGCAAGTAGGTATCCCGTAGTGCAAGACAGCTGATGTTACGGCCAGGTCAGCGAACTCACTTTATTTGACAAAACCTACTACCTGCACGGCAACTATCACTGGGTTATTCTACCGATCCTGGCCACTCGAAGAACAAACACATGGTGCACAAGAGCCGATGTCTCGGTTGGAACAGTGAAAGAACTTCGTTTCACAAAATCTCCATCATTGCACGATCACTGTCACTTTGTTCTTCAAGATTTGAATTTACGAAATAAGTTGTTCCCACGTATGAATAATTGGTTGCCCCGAAAGGGGCCGATTGTTTATAACTTTGAAAGGGCTCGATATGACCGATGCTACTGCTAAATACACTTTTCCATGTTCGGAAATTTTGTTGTCTTGTTCCCGGGCGGGTAGTAACTCACGAGCTTTGCGTCTTAGAAGTTAACTCCTATTTTATTCAAAGTAAAAACAGTAATTACAGTTTCGGAGAGATCTTTACTGCTGGGCGTTCGGACTAATTCTGTCTTGAGAAATTGTGACGCGCTTTGCAACGGTGGACAAGGGGCTGTTCGAAGAATGTTATAAGGGAGAGTTACGGGTCGTCGCGGGGAGCGCGCTTTATGGTGAAAAAGCCCTTGAGGCCCACGTGCTGGCCAGCAGAGTTTTTCGGTTCCCAGGAAACTCGGCCGTGATGAACTTAGCGAAGACATTTTCCAGTCGCCGGAAAAGGTATAGCATTACAAAGGATGTAGTAAAAGACATCTAACAGTGTCTTGAACTGTCCGCAGCGCTTTCCCAGCGACTAGAAAGTGTCTTCATTAAATTCGCCACGGCCGTGGTTCCTGGGAACCGAAAAACTCTGCTGGCCAGCACGTGGGCCTCAAGGGCCTTTTCACCATAAAGCGCGCTCCCCGCGACGACCCGTAACTCTCCCTTATAACATTCTTCGAACAGCCCCTTGTACACCCGTTGCAAAGCGCGTCTCAATTTCTCAAGACAGAATTAGTCCGAACGCCCAGCAGTAAAGATCTCTCCGAAACTGTAATTACTGTTTTTACTTTGAATAAAATAGGAGTTAACTTCTAAGACGCAAAGCTCGTGAGTTACTACCCGCCCGGGAACAAGACAACAAAATTTCCGAACATGGAAAAGTGTATTTAGCAGTAGCATCGGTCATATCGAGCCCTTTCAAAGTTATAAACAATCGGCCCCTTTCGGGGCAACCAATTATTCATACGTGGGAACAACTTATTTCGTAAATTCAAATCTTGAAGAACAAAGTGACAGTGATCGTGCAATGATGGAGATTTTGTGAAACGAAGTTCTTTCACTGTTCCAACCGAGACATCGGCTCTTGTGCACCATGTGTTTGTTCTTCGAGTGGCCAGGATCGGTAGAATAACCCAGTGATAGTTGCCGTGCAGGTAGTAGGTTTTGTCAAATAAAGTGAGTTCGCTGACCTGGCCGTAACATCAGCTGTCTTGCACTACGGGATACCTACTTGCAATGGTCAGGATCGGTAGGATGACACAGTGACCTATTTTCGTCGAAGCAGGTTCATTTTTGGAGAAACGGGTAAGTCTAATTTTAATTGTTGGCGAATTGTTTAAAATTTAACGTACGTTGTACTGGATAGGCACGTTAGTTAGTCCGTTCTAATACTTTTTTCTTCAATTGATAACGGAAAATTAATTTCATTTATATTTTAATTAATAATGAATAATTCGATGTTAACTTTTGCTTCGTGCTATACCGGCGCGTACTATTCGGGGCGCCGGTCGAACGTCGCTACCTAGCACGACGCGCCGTGGACCGTCCCTGAGCGCGGGCTCTACGCGCGCTCTGAATGGCCAGTGTTTTTCGTTAACAATTCAAAAACAAAGCCTCAGCCGACATTTTGGCAAAGGAAAATGTTGTTCAGTTTCGCCTCAGGAATCCCCCATTTCCGGCTCCTACACCTTTTACGTTACACCCTGTATATTTCATTATAAAGACGTGTTTCTATTGCCAATGAGGTTTTGAAACGTAGTGGAGCTGAAATATACGTTTTTTGTGGCTATTTTACTTTATTATGACTATTACAATACTTTAAGGGCTGATTGCTGAAGTGACTCTGAACAACGGTTTCCTGTACGAAAATGCTGGCTAAGCCTTCGTTTCTGAATTATTAATCAAAAACACGGACCAATCAGAGCGCGCATAGGGCTCGCGCTCAGCCGGGAGACGATCCTAGTACGCTCAATCGTGGTCTTGAACGCTCTCTCAGCTCAGCGCGCGCTCTGATTGGACAGTGTTTTTCGTAAATAATTCGAAAACGAAGCCTTTAATCAGCATTTTTGTACAGGAAAACGTTGTTTAGAATCACCTCAGCAATCACTCCTTAAAATATTGACATGTAGTAGCCGAACACCCTGTATGTACAAGGTATAAAAGAAGTGATAATCACGGCTTTTGGGGGTCATTCTACACCTTTGGATATGCATATGTTGTAAATGCACCGTTTACTCGATGTCAATTTTTAAAGATTTTGCTTCAATCAGAGTACGTGTCACACGGAGGAGGAAACGAGCCCTTCATACTACACACAATAGCTGGGAAGAGCTGTGTTACGCACGGTGAAATTATTTAATTATTTTTAGTTCGGGAACGTGTCATTCGGGACAACGGTTGGAATTTTCTACAAATGTTTATAATAAGACGCGTACGCGACCAAGCCCGCACCTGTACACTTGAGACCCCTCCTAAAGGAAATTCAGACGCTGGGAGAGACAGACCAAATTCCTGGGAAGTGCCAGCCCTACAAGGAATAAACATAATTTGGAAAATCAGAAGACCACCCTCGTAGCGTTCCCACGAAACTGGAGCAACTACAGTTACTCCTTCCACAATTACGAGCCTAATTTTTGAGTATATAAGGACCACGAAATTCAACCAAATCGGGTAGTCCTGGTCACGCGTTCGTTGCGTTAGTCTCGTTCGTTGACACAGACATTGCAAGATCGGGTTAATCCTTTTCGAGCAAATATCTCCTTCAGTACATAGTTACTGCTTGATTTTTATACTTCAATCTTCGCTGAGCCCCCGTGTAATTATTATACGTAAAACCCGTGGATTCATTGTATATCGCTCAATCTTTGTAACTTCCATTTCATCTTGAATATACCAGTCATAGTTTTTCTCACAAGTCGTTGTTCCATTGTACCTTCTTCTAATACATAGAAAATCCTCGATTCGAACGGGACCCACAAAGTACATTATACCCGCTCGTGGTGTACGCACGTTACGAGTTCCTTTACCTAAACCCAACCTCAACCTGACCATCCGTGTTTATACGGCTACCCCGCGTGTACGTCGGCTGTCCGGAAACACACACCTTCCTTGATGCTGGTGAGCCGGCTACGTGGCGCTTCACACCCGCCAAATAGTCCGGAGATCCAGAATCCTTCCATCCGCGCCTATCGGCTACCTGACGACGTCAGCTGTCCAGAGAAACGCACTCTTTCCCTTTGTCGCGACTCTCGGCTATCCGACGCTTCACAACCGTCGGCCAGTCCTGGGAGAACACGGACCTCTTCCCGGGTCAGTCACTCAAGATTGACCTGTTAACCTACTACCTAAGTATCAGGTGTAACTACAAACCCTAGAATCTTTTCCCGGCCAACTCGCCAAGCCCTGGCTCGTAACAGCTGCATCAGCTGCTTCCACTCGTAAACAGATTCAAAAGTATGATGCGGCTCTGTCCCTTTACACGCACACACACGTGTGATACATACACTCTCATTTCCACAAAAACTTTATCAATGTATATCGAGTAAACGGTATTTATCCTCTACTCATTAAGAAGAGTAGATGGTGATCAACAAAATTTTAACACTAATTTTTATTGTTATAAACAATTTTGCAACAACTGTTTTGCAAATATCCATCGATCCAAAGATGTAGAATCACTTCCAAGAGTCGTGACCATCGCTTTTCGCGTATTGTACATATTCTACACTAATGGCAGGAAGTATGGAAGCAGTAGGTCCTTTCATGAAAATTTAAGATACCGGTTACAACACAAAGCACCTTATGGCAAAATAAAGTAACACTAAATTAAATAATAATTTTGCATTACAGATTAATTTCTTTACACAGCTATGTATCCTCTTCAAACACACAATGAGGGCACCACGTTAAGCAAGTCATAAATTAATAAACGTAATGATTAAAATTGTCAAAATGCGTTATTTTAGTGGTCATTCTCATACAGGATGTAAAGACCACCACTGTGTATGTTCCGTTGCATGGAACAATGCGCGTGGAAATTTTGGCAAGGTTTATGGCATGTATTTTGGGAAAAGATTATTCTTTAGGAAAGGAATTTCGTTTAATTGCTTTGCCGTCTGCAAGCAATTTATTTCACGTGCGATCAAAACGTTGCTACCTAAATTACACTCGTCATCCTCAATATTTGACAATATGCCATAAACCTGGATTTCCGAAGGTTCCCGGCCATATTGTAACGGTACACGAAACCGACCCGCTGGATCTTGGGGAATTGCCTGCCGCGGCTATAATTTCCCGAACCCTCGCGGTTCCAGGTATCGCCCCACTTCTTGCTGGAAATACCGCGCTTCGGGCGCACCGGAAGAGTGGTAGACCTGGAACCAGTACGCTGATTGGCAAAACCACTGATTCGCAATGGCCAATCAGCGTACACAAAAATTAGGAAGTCGCCGCTAGGACTTCCTTCTGGAACACGAAGCTTTAGAAACATTTCAACTTTCGAGAAGTGAATAACGAGATTTGTTTCAACGGGCGAACGATACACACGAGAATCGAACAGGTCACCCGCAAGAGCACGACGGCTTAATGTATATGTACATCAGTCATATTGGTACCGAGCAACTTCGCCAACAAATCGAATCGACGCTGGTCTTATATTCAACGGAATATATCAGACGCTTACGTTCGGCAGTCCAAACTACATTCAAGTATTTTTCAACTGACTGCTCAAAATTAATTTGGCGAACAGTGTCACGATCAACTGGTGTGCCCCAAAAGGTATTTACAACCCCTAGTAGGAATAAATCCACGCATCGAAGTCGCGACGTGTCGTGTTCGTAAAATTCGGAAACCATCGTCCGGCGACGAGGCACGGTACAGTTCAGCGTCGTTCTACACCTTCGGAACGGTGGACATTTGTTTAAAATATCCCGTGTAAAATTGTCCTTGACCTTGAAAATTAAGGTCCAATTTTTTTTTGTCCTACCGGATTCTACTCATCTTGAGAGTAAGAAGTGTCACAAGGACCATCGGTCGCAACTCAACTGTTTTCTTGAAAAATAATGTTAGCACGGGTTAAAG
Organism: Holcopasites calliopsidis; assembly: GCA_023838395.1. Classification (NCBI taxonomy): domain Eukaryota; kingdom Metazoa; phylum Arthropoda; class Insecta; order Hymenoptera; family Apidae; genus Holcopasites; species Holcopasites calliopsidis. The sequence continues at coordinate 42,575 of JALHAQ010000018.1, read as the reverse complement.
CGAGAGAGCCGAGAGCGTCGACGGCTGACACGACGCACTGGCCGACCTGTCATCGCTGAAGCGGCGCAAAACGATCTCCTTCTCCTTCTCTTTCTCTTTCTCGCTCTAACCCGTGCTACGTAATGGTACTTTTAACATTATTTTTCAAGAAAACAGTTGAGTCGTGATCTGTAGTTTCTTTGACACTTTTTACCATCATAATGACTAGAATCCGATAGTACAACAAAATTTGAAAGTAACTTTCAAAGTCGAGGACAATTTTGCGCGGGCTGTGTTTCACAAATGTCCACCGATCCGAAGTTGTAGAATCACGGAGTGGTAGTCCTTACATGTAATTTCTTTACACCCTGTACATCTGTGTCAGACTCGCAAGCATAGCCAAGTGATGCCGGCCACCTCGCGCAGGCCGGATTGAATAAATTAATCCGAAACCAGACAATTCTTACAGCCTCTCATAAGTAGTTGTGATAATTAACAAGCCTAAGTTGCCGTTCAATCAAATCACATGTTGTCGTGGTTAGTTGAGTTCGGTCAAAGTGCGATGAAAAATTATCGGGTAAGGAAGAGATCGAGCGACACTGCCCTTGTTTCCGTGTTCTGTTTGTAGGCGACTTGGCTAGTCGACGTATGCATAGGCAAACCTTCCATTCTACTGTAAACAGGAGGCAAGCGTCAGGTTTGGGTCAGATAGCCGCGAGGTGGCAGGCAAGAATTTTAATGGATATGCTACCATGAACGCACAGTTATAGACAGAATTCAGTGAAAAGGTAACGACAGCTGTTTGTTAATAACGATTTAAGGAATCACAAGTGATGGTTAAAACCTCTTGGGGATTGCTCTGGAATATGCACTTGTCAACGTATATGAAGGTCAAACTCATCTATGGAGGTAACTCCCCTATTTAAAAAAATTACTGTACTGTGTTACGCCGAGATCTATTAACACGCGCAGTGTAATATTGTGTAAACGTACACAGTGTAAAAGAATAATATTTTGGTTGGCACCTTGTTTTCCTGTGATATTGATCGTGATACAGTTTTTATTATTTTAAAAGATTTTGAAATCAGTGAAACTTTAAACAGCAAAGGTACCAAACAATTTACTCGTATTATTTTTGCTCATAGAATCACATCCTACTCCGTTGTACTACCCGACTTGATACCCTCTGTACATTACCAGTAAAAAATTTAGAATCACAGGCACAATATCATAGATATCGGAGTATTTAATGACATCCCACTAATTTCAAATTAATACTGTTAATAGTGTAGGAGGGTCGATTTCGACCCGTGCGAATTGTAAGGCATAACCGACAGTCATTGTCTCCTCCGAAAACATGTTTTGCTAATTGGCGAGCAACCTCGACATAGAACAGCAAAAAGGACAATGACCGAGAGCACGAGTGCGAGAGTGTGAAAATGATGGAGCGAGAGAGAAAGAATGTAAGGTGCGATAACCACGGAATATCTGTGTGCGAGTATGCATGTAATCGTCTGCTCTCATAAACAGAACACAGAGTGTAAAGAGAAGTAAGAGTGTAAAAGAGACAAAAGAGCAAGACGTGTTGTAAAAGCTTAATAAACTGATTGACCAGGCTACCGTCACTTAAATTAATCCTACAATAGTGAACATTTCTGTCGCCCTTGCAATACGGCTGTAAACTTTTTGCCAATAATGTATCTATATTGGAGAATTACATACGTCTTTTTATTAACAAGCGTCATATATAATATTGTAAGGGATTGTGTATAATTGATTAAAATATGCAGAACTTTTTATACTGACCATTAACATTTGATAACCATCGAGGCAAATTATCATGCTGAACATTAACACTTGTCCGAGTACCACTGAACTGAATACATTTTCGAGTTTCTCGCAGTATGCGATCAGAGCTTGATGTTGTCGAATATAATTTTTAAACGCGGCGTAACGTTTATTTGCGAAACAAGGCGAACTTCTACCTGCCCCTTCATTTTTTATTTCTTCGCCTTTTCTATTCAAATCAGCCATACTAGCCATTCGATATTGCAATATTCGAAATTGACTGGCCACATGTAAATTCATAATGCAGAGAAAGTTATCGAAGCAGAAGTAACTTAGACCAATGTGGTACAAAGCTAACACCTGTAGGGACAAAATAATAGGAAACTTTGTTACTCAATCAATGTTTCAAAATTATTTTTGTTTTTAATAAATGTTAATTGGAACCATTATACTGAAAGCTTTAAAATAATAATAATGAAATAATAACAGTGCCATCTCGCGTGCCCTATTTATATAAGTTCAAATATTGTTTATTTACTTATCAAGGAGCAAAGGAAGAGAACTGTGCTAGGTTTGCGAAAGGTTCGTGAGTTTTACCATTTTTATACATGCACATACACATACATATACATACACATAAAAGTAAGAAGTGCGTCGATTTCTCTTGATAGTGGTAGTGTGCACATATTTACTTCTCATTTTCATTACAAAATCACATAATACAACGATGGAATTATAATACCTGCAAGGCGAAAGTGATTTCATAATATGGTGTCACTGTCAATGGCAAATTAACCCACATATTAAATGGAAGTGTCCGGTCCGATCCATTCCTGCCAATGTTCGCTGAAACAGAAATGTGAGTACTTTGCTTCTTGTCTTAAAGTTTGAGAAATATCCAAACTGTTATAGAAATAATATTAATGATTCAGTATATTAAGACAATTGACATGGAAGATTTTGTACATATAATACACTATTTTTTCATACATAAATGAAAGTAACAAATTTGTATGTAACGATATGACGAAAAGGATAATTAATGAGACTTTCCCTTGTATCGCATGTCAAAAGGAAAAAAATGTACTGATAAAAATGAATTTAGAAAGCTCGGATCAGTCCACTCACCAATAAGTGGATTAATGGTGTAAGAAATAAGGGTAGCCTTAGTAGATAAAATAAGGAAACAAATGAAGAAAACGCACTGGCGTTTGCAAACGTGTAAAATCTTTCTTTCGTGGTCGTTATAATCTGCGCACAAAAACTTTGTCTGAATATGTAAGATCAAGTTGAAAAAATCCTTCTTATGTGCAAGTAGAACGAATATCTTGAACAAGGGCATCGCTATCGATAATATATTGCATGCAGTAAAAAGGCAGGCCTGTAAATAGAGAAATAATAAGCATAAATATATTACATCGATAATTCTATTGAATGCTGAATTTTACGCGAAGGCGAAAAAAATTTATATATTAATTAGTATATAAGGTGCGTCGCCACCTCATGTAAATATTTAAGGGGATGATTACTTAGGCGATTCTGAACAACTTTTTCCTTTGCCAAAATGTTGGTTAAAGCTTCATTTTTGAATTATTAACGAAAAACACTCACCAATCAGAGCTCGCGCTGGGTCAAGAGAAGATCGTGATACGTTTAACCGCAGTCTTGAATACTCCCCCGGATGAGCGGGCTTTGATTGGCCAGTGTTTTCCGTTAATAATTCAAAAACGATGCCTTAACCAACATTTTGGCGAAGGAAAAAGTTGTTCAGTATCGCTTCAGAAGTCTCCTAAAGCCGGCTATTCTATGAGTTACGGGCACCCTGTATATAAGTGCCGTTTGACATAACTACTGAACGGTATAAGACAAAAGTTTTTTGAGATTTTGATTACCGTTTTTTATGCAGAATGTTACCATGAAAAAAATGGTTTACCTTCAGTTTTTCAAGATTATACTAAAGTCGTCTCGCGTTTTTTAAATGAAGAGCTATATTTTTGTTTATTATGAAAGTATAGAAGAAAAGCAAGCCCAGCATGTGTCATTGAGATGACCTTGGGACAATCCAATGTCACAGAGGAAAAGAAAAGCTTTTAAAACAGGCAAGAATCAATTTTTCTGTTATTCTCTCTCTCTCTCTCTCTCTCTCTCTCTCTCTCTCTCTCTCTCATTTGGTGTTTAAATGTCCTTGAGCATTGTTGTAGCCTGTTACGAAATTATTTGCATGTCTTCCTTCTCGTATCGTTGGCGGTGGTTTTATAAGCCCTTTGTTTTATGTGCCCCCATAAGGAATAATCTAAGAGTGTGAAATCTGGTGACCTCGCCGGACAATCTTCTCATTTCTTCCAATAGAGGCGATGACTCATCCTGTAGAAATGCCTTGTAAGTGCATGCTTCAATTTAGCGTAACCACGAAAAAAATGTGGGCTGCTTCGCCACTGGCTACAGTAACGCTTAAAAGTAATAAAGAAATTGATTTGTGTTTGTTTTAAAGACGTTTCTTATTCTTTCTGACTATAGTTTGCCCAAAGGCCATTTCAAAGACACATGCTGATCTCGCTTTTTCCTGTACTTTCGTAATATCAGCACAAAAATATAGCATTTCATTTATGAAACACAAGGCAACAATACTTTCAGCTTTGGCATGACCTTGCAAAATCGAAGGTACACAATCTTTTTACAGTGCCATTCTACAACGTAAAGTCCCGTTGAATGCAATTCGCGGGATTGCAAATCCCGGTGCACTGATGTGACGGTAGAGCGGAGCGTTTGGCTTATTAACATAATCCGCGTTGAGATGACAGGAGAAGGAGTGATCCGATTGCTATTTTATCAAACATACAATAGAAATATATTATTACTGAAGGTAATACACTGGTCTACAACTCGAATGTATGTGTGCCTCGGTTGACTGATGTTTGACGAATGTGTGTCTAGATTGACTGTTGTTTTAAGAATGTGTGTCAGGTGGTTTTGAGTGTGTTAGATAGAATCATTGCATCCTAAGTTATACATATTTGAACGCACCTTATTATGATACTGTGTTGTTGATAATCGTGTGCATAACACGCAATAGAGGAGTTTTTTTTAGTTTTGAGCTGTTGCGCGCAGTTTGTTCATTCGTGCTCACTTAAATGTATTACTTTTCTTATAACATTATATTTTATAACATTAATAGTTTAAGTGTTTATGTATGAGTATAATTATCATAATACAAGTGATTTACTCGTGAAAAGTATAATTCATTAATTAAGTATCTTAGAAATGTCTGTACAAATCTATCAGAGTGGTGGTGAATCTTTGCTAATTAGTTGATGGCTTAGACAGGGGGTGTGTTCTTGGAATGTAATGTGGTGTGTCGAATTTTGATGGGAAAGCTACGCCCGGTCATTTTTATTGCTATGTTTTTCCTATGGTAGTTTGCTTGCACGTGTTTCTCAGATGTTGGTCTTCCGTTCTTGGGAAATTATATTGTACCTAACAGTATATTTCTTCCTTTGTTCAGCATTCGCGACTAAACATACATAAAAAATGGTGCTAAAAGTCTCCTCAAATTTTTCTCCTGTTCTTGACCGTTTGCTCATTAGTTATATCAAACGGGATTTATCGTTGGACACCCTGTATATTAAATCGTGTGCTTATTTAGTTACTGTAAAATAATAATAAATCATGATATGTTACGCTAAATACGTACATTTCAAAAAATTTCATTTCGGAAGCCAATTACTTTGAACCGTATTTTTTTACTATAGTAGGACATTATTCTTCGAATTGCACTAAAATAATTATCTTCAATAAGTACCGTTCAATTAACATTTTCATTTATTGCCAAGATTTTCACTTACGCTGAAATCACCCCACGAGTAATAGAGATCTCTAGTCTGAACCCAAATGCCAAAAAAGATCGAACTAAACGTGTAAGCCAGTGCCATCGTTCTTACGCGTTGTTCATAGGGGTCGGCCGCCATCCAAAATCCGATGAGCTTTGCAAAAATCGATGTAATCTCGATGGACACTTCGTCAATCCTGGAGAAGCGCATATCGTATAGCTTAGTACTGGACAAATGCGTTCGGATGTTGAACCCGGGCGAAAGAGCTCGGCATCGATTATTAGAGCTTGCAGAGGACGATCAGTCGCTTTGATCTATTGACATTTTTTATTCAATTGATATTGAACTCGGGAGAAAGAGCTCAGCATCGATTATTAGAGCTTGCAGAGGACGATCAGTCGCTTTGATCTATTGACATTTTTTATTTAATCGCAGAGCGCTTTGTATTCTTTTCGTATTACCGATGCTGCACGGCAATTTAACGAGAAGACAAGTAGAAAGAAAAGAAAGAATCGACTAGGGAGTAGAGAGGAACGCTCGATCACGATACAAGCTGACTACTATAGTCCATTCGAGCAATGCATCGCAGATAAATTATGCATCAATCCAAGATTATCATAAGCTTTGTCAAATTGAACAACCGTTGACAGCTGCGGCAATTCACTAAGAGAAATTCGCCATGCAAAATGTAACATGGAAGTTAAAAGAGGTTTCCGTAACTTATGATAACGTGGAGAAACTGATTGAAATGTATTAGACAGTGAATGAACATTTCTTACTGTAGTAAAGGCCTATTCAGCAAGTGCAGTTTTCTTTGTGATGTGAGCGATCGCAATAGAGTTGAAACAAGGTTGCGTTTGGTTTATCTCTTCTCGTAGCTTGCAGAAATAGAGGGGAAAATTCTTTTTTTTTTCAATTTATGTTTTATATTATTTTATAGTATTGTAATTGAACTACCGCAAAACAATTTTGTTTGATAGAGAAAGAATTCAAGATTTATTAAATGCACCGCAGCTCAAATTAAAATTGTGCCTCTTGTACAGGGTGTAAAGAGATTATATGTAATAACCACCACAGCGTAATTTTACACTTTCGAAAACTAGCCCGCGCAAAATTACCCTTGACCTTGAAAATTAAGGTCAACATTTCTTTGTTCTATCGGGTTCTACTCGTCATGAAGGTAAAAAATGTCAAAGGAACCTATGGCTCGCAACTCAACTGTTTGCTTGCAATAATAATGTTAATATTTTGCATTACTTAGCACAGGTTAGAGCGAGAGAGTGAGAGAGGTCTTGCGTCTCTTCGCGAGGCTAGATCAGCCGATGCATCACGCTGGCCATCGCTCCCTCTCTCTCTCGCTCTCTCGCTCTAACGTGGGCTAACCAGTGCAAAATACTAACATAATTATTACACGAAAATGGTTGAATTGCGAATCATGGTTCCTTTGACACTATTTATCCTCATGGCGAGTAGAATAAAATAGGATAAAAATAGTTTGACCTTAATTTTCAAGGTCAAAATGGGTTTTGCGTGCAGTTTCTTTTAGAAATGTCCACCGATCCAGAGGTGTAGAATCGCGCTATTATAGCCTTGACATTCATTTTCTTTACACTTTGTACATATAGAGCCATATTTCGAGATAGTTAAATGTCTAATATCTGAAGTGTTCTTAAATTAAGTTGTATAAAGTTTTTGAAATTGCTTATTAAGAGAAACGATAGACTGCGTATTATATTTTTCGTTTGAAGAAAATGTTCTTTTATTGTGATTTATGTAAATAAGTAAATGTAAAAGATTATAGTATTTGTACTATATTTAGGATACAACATCCTATTTCACAAAATATACAGTTTATTTATATCAGTTATAAATTCTTTACTAGTAGTGCCTTAATAAGGTAAAATATGACACTCCAGTGCTCAAAACCTAAAACAAAAATCCAAAGAATATGTGTAAGAATTATGTGTTTTGTATTATGAAACAAAAGCGAACAGATGAACATGTAAAAGTGACTGTTTATCGTTTTCCTCATTTACCATACAATTTCAAACAAGAAACTTTTAATTACTAAATGCGAAAGGCCTTTAATTAATTTAAGTACGTTTTCATTTAAGAGAATTTTATCAATTGAAAGTGACATGTTTAACTAAATCTGGTGATATAAATAAATAACCTTTATATACAAAAATAGTCGTTAAGCGGGTATTATTTTATAGTATCAACTAATATTGTCAAAAGTTCTTATACTGATTCGAAGTTAAGTAATTAGCTGTCATAAATAATTAGTACGTGTAAAAGTTACTTGCCGTAGTGTACGTCTCTAACGATACGGAGAAGAATCCGCCTGCTGTTAGACAGCAAGGTAATTGAGATCTCATAATAACAAGTGTCAAGTCTCTTCGTACCGTTTTCCCACGATTGTCCATTGGTAAATATGTCCACAGGCATTCGTACGCTGCTTTGGCAACACGTGAGCTTTCTCGAATTAATGTGTCACAGCTATAAGTGAACATCAACAGCTGAACCATGCAACCAGTAATGTGAAATGCAAAAATGAGACGTTGCGTGGTCGGAGCATCTTTCTGCAATAATTACATTACTACTGTAATAATTAATGCAATAGAAGAAATGAAATGCAGGTACTTTTCTTTCAAGAAATAAAACAAAATTTTCATCCAGGGTGTTAAAATCATTGTATGCAATTTTCGCACGTGAATGAGATGTATGTATAATATTTTTTGCTATGCAAATATGTTCATCTAAAATACCGTACTTGTAAACAATTTTTGTCTTAAATATGTGGTAAACCACAATTTTTTGTACAAAAATTATGCAAGACGTTTTGTGGAAAGAGAGTTACACCAAGCATCAATTTACATTCAATATCTTTGTCTGGTAAATGGGGCGTACAATAATAGAAAGCCGACCTTATTTGGATAATGAAGGCTCCCACATCTTACTTGTATTAAGAATTACGGACTGCAGTGTGTAGTATAATTTTTAATACAAAATATAAGGAAGTATAAAATGTACACCAATACCTAGATATCTATGAGAAAATATGTAATTATTCGTATTGTTATTTTGGAATGCATACCAACCATTAACACCAAGTATCCATCGAGGCAAATCAACATACTGAAGAGCAGTACTTGACCAAGTACAACTAGGGTGAATACTTTCTCAAGCCTTTCGCAATATTTTATAAGCGCTTGATGCTGTTGAATGTACTTCCGAAACGTCTTGTAACAATTATTTGTATCAAATTTCATCTTCTGTGTAATTTCATTATTATTATTGCAACCGCTCACGTTGTACATATTTGTTAGCCTATATTGCAGTATACGAAACTGACTGGCGGTGTGCAAATTTAAAATGCATATGCAGTTGTCGAAGCAGAGATAGCATACGCCCACGTTGTACAAAACGAGTACCTAATAAAGAAAAATGTAAAATAACTTGGTAATTATTTAAGAACGGGTGCATCCCACCGATTTCAATGACCTTGAAATATGTTGACAAAGGTGACATTTTCAACAACTTTTCTTTATACGTGTCCCCTCGCTCGGCATTAGTTTCCGAGATATTCGCAAAAATGTATTTGGTACTATACATGATATTTTTTACAGTTTTGTTAAGTTTGGATTAGGTATAGGCACTATATATATATACCATTGGAGCAATAAACAAATCACCCTTCATCTTTTTGTAATATATGGTAAAGAAAAGAGTTACAATTTTATTATAATTTCAGAAAGTTTAGAGCACAATACAGCTGCTGTTCATATTTAGAAAAAAATTACTTCAATACCTAAACAATATATATAATATAACAATCAGCCCCTTTCGGAGCCAGCAATTATTTATAAGTGGGAACAACTGATTTCATAAATTTAAATCATGAAGTGTAAAGTGACAGTGATCGTGCAATGATGGAAATTTTGTGAAAGGAAGTTCTTTCACTGTTCCAACAGAGACATCGGCTGTTGTGCACCATGTGTTTGCTCTTCGAGTGGCCAGGATCGGTAGAATAACTCAGTGATAGTTGCCGTGCAGGTAGTAGGTTTTGTCAAATAAAGTGAGTTCGCTGACCTGGCCCTAACATCAGCTGTTTTGCACTACGGGATACCTACTTGCAATGCTCAAGATCGGCAGGCTGACACAGTGACCCATTTTCGTCGATGCAGGTTCATTTCTGGATGCATGGGTGAGTCTAATTTGAATCTTCTGTCAATCTTTTTTAATTTAACGCGGACTGCAATTGATAGGTTTATTAGTCAATCGATTAATTGATTCTACACGAATAATGAATAATTTGATATTGTTCTGAATTTGCTTATACTTTATTCGATATAACTTTTGGCAAACGCCTCTTATTAGACCGAGCGGCTTGTTCACATTCACCGCCTCGGCTGAGCGCGGGCTGTACGCGCGCTCTGATTGCTCAATCTTTTTCGTTAACCATTTAAAAACGAAGCCTCAAACAACATTTTCGTAAAGGAAAAAGGTGTTCAGAATCACCTCAGCTATCACCCCTTTTCAGCTCTATGGGGAGTTCTGGGATACCTGTAGACAATCGAGGCAGTTGCAGTTTGTACGCTGTTGAATACGGAATGGTTTAAACATTCCAGTTGTACTTTAAGTTTTAGTATTTAATATTGCGTTTATTTCTATTGTTATTACTTTCGTTTTTTAATTTAGTTTGGTTCTTAGAACTTGATTATTTCAATTTCTAGATACATAATGCCAATCTTAAAACTACTTTTTCTTGCAATTGATTATGTGCGGTGATAGTGGTACCAGATGTCCAAAGGTTCGTGTACATTTGCGAAATACGCTAACATGATAATGTCCTCTGACAATAATAACAGACTTTCGGAAATTGTGACACGACTTGCGTGAAAGAGTTGAACCACTATCTTCAAGCGGATGGTGGACGCGAGGAACATCTCCTGGAATAATAAGTTTAGTGCAAATCGTGGACACTCGCTGATGGGACAGTCGCGTGTACGCATAGACATTCGCGGCCGCGACAATCGTGGTGCATGTGTATTTGGTTTTTGAGAAGAAAATTGTTGACTGAAGGCCATCACCCTCTTTACTTGATAATCCCATTGGGTGGGTTTTGATATGCCCATGTGGATTTTTACAAGTAAGCAGGTTGAATGCTGTACATCGTAAAACGTGTGCCTTTTTGGTGTCAGATTACGCGGTGCGGTAGGTCATGATTTCTCTTGCATGTAGCGAATGAATACCACTGAACGCAGCTGCCGGACTCGGGCCGCTGTCCGTCAAATTGCCTACCGGCAGGCGTTTTCACCGCGTTTTTTTAAACATCGGTATCTTATTAACAAAGCCCCAAATGTAAAATTTTCATTCTTGATTTTCGCTTTATTTTGGCCTGTAGAATCACCCCTTAAAATATTTGCAGAGGGTTGCGTTACACCCTGTATATATATTGTTTAGGTATTGAAGTAATTTTTTTTTAAATATGTGTATATATATACGACAAATTCTCCATTATCTAGCAATTCTTTCCGTTGCGTTAAATACAAACTCTGAGCTTTAGCGATGTCATCATGCGTCTGCAAAGTTCGCAATTTTATCGCTAAGACGTTCTAAAAAGTCATCAGCAGAACATGTAAGAGTGTCCAGAGACGATCTATCGGTACTGGTCCAAGGCATCACTTTAAAAGTGATGTCCGTTATATAATTATTATCAAACAAGTTTCCGAATTCTGAACGTATATTATCAAACCCGAGACAAGAATTGCGCTTTACAAAATAACATGATGACGTTGGTCGCTCGCAAGTAACTCTATTTAAAATAAGTTTGTAGTCTGTAACAATATTATTGGAATCATTGTGATGTGCAGCTACTGCTGTTTTAATCGCAGAGAGCATTAATTTACATTTTGGTATATGACGCAAACGCAAACGGAATGCGTTCCACTAGCATCAGTCAATATACATTCTTTTGGTCGCAAACTGCAAATGTGCTAATCCCAATATTCTCCGCGAGGTGTGTCTCTTTAAACTGTCTTTGCTGTCTTCTATATTCGAAGTATATTTTGAGATGACAACTATTACAAATCAATCCCTTCTTGGGAAGAGTTGGAAATAATTGACGCAATCGTAATGTTATACTTCGAAGTCTTTTCGAAACAACGCTATGTCCCTTTCGTTTAAAAGGAGTACAACACCTTTGATGCACCATTTTCAGCAACTCACTCACTTCTCTATAATAAGTAGTGTACGATACGAAAATGTCGCAGTGACTGAAAGCTTGGAAAAGCGATGTCCGAATATATAGGAAGTTTGGTATCCGGGAAATCCCACAGTACCTATCATTTATTGTTAACATTGTACCGAGTAGATGCAAAAGTAAAAGGGCTATATAATAAACATAAAAAGCAGGTCCAAGAAATACGGTTCAACCGCGTTCAATCAGAATATTACATGGTTCTAAAAACATTAAAGACCATCCTCATTTACATTCATATCCACAAGATTAAAGAAACTCTTCTTTAACTGTGAATAGGATCATTTAGTCGTATACTAATCTTGTCGATATTGTTTTTAAATTTTATTGGAGGTATTATGGGGTACGAACGGTACAGGCAGCCGATCATTATAACAGAACCCGCTGCTAGCGCGCGCCACGCTTACCCGAAACGGGGGCACGCCGGACCGTTTACAGCTCATTGTGACGTTAATTTTCAAGTGTCCATCCTGATGAAGGGCTTATTTTGTAGCTAAGACTTCAAGGAATCTGAAAATATTTTTTTCAAAATTTAAACCCATGATGGCCTTCATGGAGAAATTTGCAAAAAAAGATTTTGTTTACAATTTTCAGAATGAAAACTTTCTTGTCGCAGAAAACAAAATATGCACAGCGATAGATCGAAGCCTGCAGTTTGGAATGAAAAAAGAAGATACCAATCGGTTGAGTAGTTTCCGAGATAAAAATTCAAAAGCACAGCCTGTTTTCCCCCAAATGGTCAAAAATTGCAAAATTCAAAGGTCCGTATTTTTTAAACAATTTCGAAGAAATCTAATTGATGACTTAACTCCCCCCCCCCCCCCCCAACTTCACATGAACTACAATATATTTCAGTTAGAACAAAATCCCTGATGTCGACGTCGAAAAGTGATCGATTCGGCATAGAATGACCCATAAATGCTATGAAAGGGCACTGGCGCCATCTTGTCAGTACTAATATGGGGCATGCACTGTAGCATTTCTCGGACAGGAATTTGAAGAAGTGTCGCTACTGGTTATTCCTATACTACGATATAGGAGTTATAGGTGTAGGGCTATGGACATGCAGAGGGTGCGGCGGAGAACAGCTCCCGCTGACGCTTTTACTTCGATGCTTGCTCCCATTCATTAACATCGTTTACAAAGCTATGTAAGTTGGAGCTTGACACCAAAGCCAATATTCCGCGATATGGTACTCGCACAATTAATTTTCCAGCTCAGCGGTTTTTCTCAATTCTGGCTATCCCATTTAAGTTCTTTCCTTACTAGCTTCGTTTTATTACTAAAACGAGAAAACAATGAGAGGATACTTTTTGCTATCTCTTCCTAAAAATTTCAAGTTAAGAATGTTTTTTGGAAGTTGCGATGCAGTGTAGGCTTGAAGTATCCATTGATGCAAACCAAATACGCTCAAACCTACAATTCAACTTAGGGTTAGGTTCGGTGGTAGTTGTTTTAGCGGACGGTGTTGCTTGGCTGCCTACACAGTCATTTTTCCGACGTTGTGCTCCGATGACATAGAACAGTTGAGAGTGTTGAATCAGCATAGAACTTTCTTGAACCACGATGTACATTGCTCAGAACCCATAAAGTGCACATTCTGCAAAATGTGATGGGACCACTTTGTCTCACGATGAAGATTTACCCAGTGAACATATATGATACCACGTGACCTTCTACCTTTTCAACTCACGAAGCTGATAACATACGTGTTCCGTCGCACGGAACAATGCGCGTGGAAATTTTGGTACGGTTTATGGTATGCACCGCGGAAAAAAGATTATTTTTGAGGGAGAGAATTTCGCTCAAATTGCTTGCCGTCTGCAAGCAATTTATTTCACGTGCGGGCAAAACATTGTCACTTAAATTACTCTCGCCATCCTCAATAATCGACAAATACCATAAACCTGGATTTCCAAAGGGTCCCGACCATATTGTAACGGTACGCGACGCCGACTCACGGGACCTAGAAGAATTTCCCACCGCGGCCAAAATTTCCAGAACCCTCGCGGTTCCAGGTATCTCCCCACCTTTTTCCGGAAATACCGTGCTTCGGGCGCACCGGAAGTAGTGGTGGACCTGGAACCAGTACGCTGATTGGCAAAATTCACTGTCTTGTTTTGACCAATCAGCGTACATGAGGGAGGAAGTCATCGTCGGACTTCCTTCCAAGAAACACAACTACTTCGACATGCGAGAAGTAAAGATCGAACGCGATCACACAACATTGTCACCCGAGAGCATCCTCGGCTCAAATTGGAAACGCCAGAGGTCTAGTCGACGCGGGACCTAATTTTACCACTGGAATCGGCAGCACTTCGCTCACTTTTAATCAACTGCTCAATATTAATTTGGCGGGCAGTGTCGCGAGTAAACGTTGCGCCCCTAAAGGTGTCCAGGGACTTACACCTCCTGGTAGGACTAATCCACGCAGCGGTGCTCGCGACGTATCGTGTTCGACAACGACGAGGCACGATACAATTCAACACGCGAAACTAATAATAAAACAGACAAGTCTCATGCGACAGGGACTTATTCGAAAACCAACCATTGTCAAAAATACATCGTTTAATAAGTTACGTGTGTCAAGTTCAAGAAAGCTACAATAAACTAACAAGGAATGTTGGCGAAGTGACATATGCCGATTTCGCTGTATAATTATTCATTGTTTCAACCTATTAACTTTGCCGTATTTCGTTGGTGCTATCTCTCGACTTTAAGGGAGAAAACATCCCTTTTGTCCGAGTCATCCTTCTCCTTTATACACGTATACCGGTTAAATGACAACAGATAGAGAAAAATATTTCAAACAAAAGTTTTACTGGTTTCAATGGACATCACACTCGCGGCAACAAATTTTCGAAAAAGTAATTGTTTCACAAAAAATCAATTTCTGCTCCCCCCACTTTGTTTGAAATTTCGATTCATTCATTGTAAGGCTAACTATTTTTCATTTTGGATTCAACGATGTATGACATTGTACAATTAACATAGATATTACAAGGTTAAAGAGCCGCTACGACCTTGTGTGGCTCGACACCCGCAGTTATCGTTCTTGATAGGTCCAAAATTAATGTCGCGATTAAGGAGAGTGTTTTAGCTACCACTTTTTCAAAACTTTTGCACTGCTCAAAGAAAATTGCTGCCTGATCCTTCGAAACCAACTGACCGTAGTGTCGATGCAATCGATCTTATATACGACGCGCTGTCTGCCTTTGTTAGTTACAAATAAGCGCTATTTGCAGGCACCAAGTAAAACGTAGTGAATGATGAGATTTGTATTTTTGTATGTTTGCGCATTTTTTCGTCGTTAGTATCGTGCGTTTTATAAACTCTGTTCTTTGTTGTTTCATTCCATTATACTATATACTATACTTTGTATCTTCATGTGGCGCATATCGTACATGTACACGCATTGTTTTCCTCTCCGCGATATACACAGTATGTCGGAAAAGTAACGGAACTTTTTAATTTTAAAGAAAACTACTAATGCCATCTATTGAAACAATATATATTCTGAAAGCGTTATATCTCCTCTACAAAACGAGTCCCCCATGACTGGAATTAAAGAAGACACTGTCTAGTTATAGCGATTGAGGGACACTGCCTTTTGTCACCTCGTCACAAAAGCACGATGGGATAAAGAGCAAATATTAAGTTTTGTTTCAAACTCGGTAAAACTTTTACAAAAACATTTGAATTGATGAAAAAAGTTTATGGTGATGATTGCTTATCCCGTACACGTGTGTTCGAGTGGCATAAGCGATTCCAAGACAGTCATGATACTTTGGAAGACGATCCAAAATCAGGCAGACCAAAAAAGAAAAATCGGCATGAATTGGTAGGAAAAGTACGCGAAATGATCGCCTACAATGCAAATTCGACTGTGAGATGGATGGCGGAGGAATTAAATACGACCAAAGACGTGATTCATTAAATTTTAACAAAGCATTTAAATAAACGGAAAGTTTGTGCTCGATTTGTTCCTCCCGCCTTACAAGAGGACCAACAAATTGCTCGCGTTGAACATTGTAAGGACCTTATTAAAACAGCTAGACGGAACTACACATTCCTGCAATCGATTGTAACTGGTGATGAGTCTTGGTGCTTCAAGTACGATCCTCAAACAAAGAGCCAAAGTGCGACCCGGAAGTCACCGGCTTCTCGGAAATCGGAAAAACTGCGTTTCCAGAACTCACGAGAGAAGACAATGTTTTTATGAGTCTAAAGGAATTTTACTTCGGGAATTCGTTCCACAGGGTCAAAATATCACTGGTGAATATTATCTGGATGTTATGGCACGTTTGTGGAAGAGAATCGTCCGAGTGAAGCGCGAATGTCCAACGCCGAGAAGTTGGTTTCTGTTGCACGATAATGCACCATCCCATAGGTCCGTCGCTGTACGCGAATTTTTGGGCAAAAAACAAGTCTGCGTGCTGCAACATCCTTCGTATTCACCAGATTTATCTCCGTATGACTATTTCCTGTTCCCAAAACTCAAACTGGCCATAAAAGGAACATTTTATGACAATGATACACAAGCCCAAGGAGTCGTGACGAGGGTCATTGAAGCGTTTCCGCAAAACGATATAAAGAAATCCATGATAGCATTGGTTGAACGTGCCCAACGGTGTATTGATGTGAGATGTATTTTGAATAAAACAGAATAATTTTGGCAAAATAACTAGTAGTGTTTTTTTAATTTAAAAAGTTCCGTTATTTTCCCGACATACTGTGTATATCGCGGAGAGGAAAACAATGCGTGTACATGTACGATATGCGCCACATGAAGATACAAAGTATAGTATATAGTATAATGGAATGAAACAACAAAGAACAGAGTTTATAAAACGCACGATACTAACGACGAAAAAATGCGCAAACATACAAAAATACAAATCTCATCATTCACCACGTTTTACTTGGTGCCTGCGATTAGCGCTTATGTGTAACTAACAAAGGCAGACAGCGCGTCGTATATAAGATCGATTGCATCGACACTACGGTCAGTTGATTTCGAAGGACCAGGCAACAGTTTTCTTTGAGCAGTGCAAAAGTTTTGAAAAAGTGGTAGCTAAAACACTTTCCTTAATCGCGACATTAATTCTGGACCTATCAAGAACGATAACTGCGGGTATCGAGCAACAGAAGGTCGTAGCGGCCCTTTAACCTTGTGATATCTATGTTGTTCCGTCCCACGGAATATAATGCGCGGAAGGTTTGGAAAGGTTTATGGCACGCAGCTCGGGAACAAGGGATTATTTTTGAGGAAAGAAGTTCGTTCAATTGCTTGCCGACTGCGAGCAATTCATTTCACGCGTAGACAAAGTACAATCATTTAAATTACACTCGTCACCCTCAATAATCGACGAATGCCATAAACCTGGACTTCCAATGGGTCCCGGCCATAATGTAACGGTACGCGAAGTCGATTCCCGGAACCCGGAGGAACTTCCCATCGGGCCAAATTTTCCAGATACGTCACAGTTGCAGGTATCGCCCCACTTCTTCCGGGAAATACCGCGCTTCGGGCGCACCAGAAGAGTGGTGGATCTCGAACATGCACTCCGATTGGAAAACTAGCGTTTTTGTTTATCCAATCAGCTAACTCAAGGAGGAAGTCACCGTGGGGCTTCCTTCCGGAGGAAAAAAGGGAAAAGACGCCAAGTCAGAACGTTTTCGGTCGAACTTGCGACAAGGCAGCCTACCTTGCAGAATACTAGACTTAGACCAACAAACGAAATAACGCATTTTTACCAACGCAACCCTGCCATTTCAATGCGGCTTGTATCCACAAGTGAAACACGTTCCCGTATCCGTCACGCCGGTATAGCGGAATTTACAACTCCGCAAAATTCTACTTGAGGATTGCGGCATCGGGACGTTACATATGTTAATTGTACAATGTCATACAACGTTGAATCCAGAATGAAAAATAGTTAGCTATACAATGAAAGAATCGAAATTTCAAAAAAAGCTGGGGGAAGCAGATATTGATTTTTTTTGTGAAAAAATGACTTTTCCGAAAGTTTGTTACCACGAGTGTGTTGTTCATTGAAAACAGTAAAACTTTTGTTTGAAAGATTTTTCTCTATCTGTTGTCATTTAACCGGTATACGTGTATAAAGGAGAAGGGTGATTCGGACAAAAAGGGGTGTTTTCTTTCCTAAAGTCGAGAGATAGCACCAACGAAATACGGCAAAGTTAACAGTTTGAAGCAATGAATAATTATACAAAATTTCAGTGAAATCGGCGTATGTCACTTTGCGAACATTCCTTGTAAGTGTTATTGAAGATTGCCTGGTGGATTCCTAACCTTTAACTGCTTACGAACTCAACTAAGCGAAAAATACTGCTCCCCTTCCGAGACTTACCTCTTGGGGCACAACGCCGCCAAGGCATCCGATTATGATAGCCAAACACACGTTTTTTCGATATAATAGCGGAAATTGTTCCGATGTAATGCTAATTACAATTAAAACACTTCCAATCCAAAACTAATTTGCTTTCATAACTAAGATTCGTGTATCCTGAAGTAAAGCATGGTTGAGCACCCAAACCTAGCCTTTACCTTAGGGTCACGTTTGGAGATATTCCTCGTCTCAGCTAAGAGTGTAGTCGCTTTGTGCACGGTTCCGTCTTTTCTCTCTGTCTTACCCTCTGCTAAACTCTCTGTCATCTCTACTCGTCTTAGTAGGAGGTGCGTCGATAGGCCAAAAACTATCCCGAGCACGAGTGCAAAGTTGTCCAAGACGGAGAATACATAGTTCTTTTAGCGCCCGGCGTAAGCCAGCCCCGTACACAGTAATTTTTTATGGCATCCGTTTATGACTGGATGCGAACTAGCCATCATGCACCGTTGCAAACCGCGTCATAATTTCTCACGACAGAATCAGTCCGAACGCCCAGCAGTAAAGATCTCTCCGAAACTGTAATTGCTGTTTTCACTTTGAATAAAATGGGAGTTAACTTCTAAGACGCAAAGCTCGTGAGTTACTACCCGCTCGGGAACAAGACGACGAAATTGCCGAACGTGGAAAAGTGTATTTGGCAGTAGCAGCGGCCCCTTCAAAGTTGAAAACAATCGGCCCCTTTCGGGGCAACCAATTATTCATACGTGGGAACAACTTATTTCGTAAATTCAAATCTTGAAGAGCAAAGTGACAGTGATCGTGCAATTATGGAATTTCTGTGAAACGAAGTTCTTTCACTGTTCCAACCGCGACATCGGCTATTGTGCACCATGTGTTTGTTCTTTGAGTGGCCAGGATCGGTAGAATAACCCAGTGATAGTTGCCATGCAGGTAGTAGGTTTTGTCAAATAAAGTGAGTTCGCTGACCTGGCCGTATCATCAGCTGTCTTGCACTACGGGATACCTACTTGCAATGGTCAGGGTCGGTAGGATGACACAGTGACCTATTTTCATCGAAGCAGGTTCATTTTTGGAGAAACAGGTGAGTCTAATTTTAATTGTTAGCGAATTGTTTAATGTTTAACGTACGTTGTACTGAATAGACAGGTTAGTTAGTCCGTTCTAATACTTTTTTGTTCAATTGATAACGGCAAATTAATTTCATTTATATTTTAGTTAATTTCCATTAATTAATAATGAATAATTCAATGTTAATTTTTGCTCTGTGCCATACCGGCACGTACAGTTCGGGGCGCCGGTCGAATGTCGCTACCTAGCACGCGGCGCCGTGGACCGTCCCTGAGTGCGGATTCTTCGCGCGCTGTGATTGCTCAGTGTTTTTCGTTAACAATTCAAAAACAAAGCTTCAGACGACATTTTGGCAAAGGAAAAAGTTGTTCAGTTTCGCCTCAGAAATCTGCCATTTCCGGCTCCTATACCTTTTACGTTACACCCTGTATTGTAGTTCATGTGAAATTAGGGGAGGTTTAAGTCATCATTTGGCTTTCTTCGAAATTGTTTAAAAATTGCAGACCTTTGCATTTGGCAATTTTTGACCATTTTGGGGAAAACAGGCTGTGTCTGAATTTTTATCTCGAAAACTACTTAACAGATTGAGATCTTGTTTTTTTCATTTTAAGCTGCAGGTTTCGACCTCTCGGAATGCATTTTTTATTTTTTGGGACAAGTAATTTTTCATTATGAAAATTATAAACAAAATCTTTTTCTGCAAATTTCTCCATGAAGGCCATCACGGGTTTAAATTTTGAAAAAATATTTTCATATTCCTTGGAGTTTTAGCTACAAAACAAGCCCTGGATTAGGATGGACACTTGAAAATTAACGGCATAATGAGATGTAAAACGTGTCCCCGTTTCGAATAAGCGGGCCGCGCACTAATAAACGGACAGATTTTCGTGCAAACGACTAGCTCGGTTTATGGTTTGCAAGCCATCAAGCTATTTTTTAGAAAGACGTTTTTACAAGTTGCACATGGTATGTTTATTAGTAGTTTTCTAGTACGACTTCAATAGCAAATTGCAGTAACCATAAACAGAGGATTTCCGAAGGGTCCGCGGTGCCAATGCTAGTGGCCGGTGACCACGCAGCCGAAAGGTAACGGTTCCGGGAAAATTCCGCTGCGTTTCCAAACCTACCCCCGGCTGACTTTTCCCCTACCTAATCACCCCGCCACTCTGAAAAATAGCATGCTAAGGGCGCAAAGAGTAGGCGGTGATTAGGAAAATGCGGGAATTTGATTGGCAAGTGCCCTTTCCAATTAGCCCATCAGGAAATAGTCAGCCGGACACCAGTGAGAAGAATTTTAGAAAAATGAAGAGTCTCGGTCGAGCTGTCACTGAGTAAACAGTTTTGCAGTTAAATTCAACTATAAAATATTTATAATAAAGTAAACATTTTAGATTTGCACATACACGCGATTTTAGTTAAAAAATCCTTCGGGTCCTATGGGATTTCTCACATACGATGTGTACTTCCTATATATTCGGACATGATTTTCAAGTGTCCATCCTGATGAAGGGCTTATTTTGTAGCTAAAACTCCAAGGAATACGAAAATATTTTTTTCAAAATTTAAACCCGTAATAGCCTTCATGGAGAAATTTGCAAAGAAAGATTTTGTTTACAATTTTCATAATGAAAAATTACTTGTTCTAAAAAATAAAAAATGCATTACGAGAGATCAAAACCTGCAGATTAAAATGAAAGAAAAAAGAAAATCTCAATCTGTTATGTAGTTTCCGGGATAAAAATTCAAAGGCACAGCCTGTTTTCCCCAAAATGGCCAAAAATTGCCAAATTCAAAGGTCCGCAATTTTTAAACAATTTCGAAGAAAGCCAAATGATGACTTAAACCTCCCCTAATTTCACATGAACTACAATATATTTTAGTTAGAACAAAATCCCTGATGTCGACCTCAAAAAGTGATCGATTCGGCATGGAATGACCCTAGAACGAAAAATCATAGGGCATACGATCTAACTACCTATCATTTTTCTGTAATAAAACATTTGACCACTTATTGTAATAAAGTACGTTTCTGACAAAATATCAAATATTTCGTGAAGTATTGACATTACGATGACCGAAGAGTACTAATTGGGTTAGTGCTTTTATACTTAGGATAATAAAAGAGATTGATTGGTTCAATAAAAAAATGGGTTGCAATCAAGAATAGAATGCAAGTGCACCTGGCGGGTACATAAGTGCAATCACATAAAAAGTAAAGTCACAGGAAGGTTGGACGTATTGTGTATAATGTTTTTCCCTCTATCATTTTTTTTCTATTTTTACTTAAAAAAGAGCAGTAACCTGTCCCAGTTCTCAGATTTGTCCTCTATAGTGTGGAACATATTTTTTCCAATATCTCGGAAACTAAAGCTGAGCGACGGGTGCATGTATAAGAAAAAGTTGTTCAGAATGTCGTTCTTCACAACATACTTCAAGGTCATGAAAATCGGTGGGTTGCACCCTTTTGTAAATAATTGCCAATAATTTTAATTCTATTGAATTTATTGCACATGCTTAATGTATAGGGTACTGCAAAATTATAGTACCAATATTATCGCGATTTTCTGAATATTGTAGCCGAACGGAAGTTTATTTAGTGTTGATATAAATTTCATTCATGTAGTATGGAATGCTTGTAGTACCTGTATAACAAACCATATTTCAAAGTGAGGTGTCATGGACAATGGCAAGTCGAGCCACATATTAAACGGAAGAATTCTCTCCGATTCGTTCTTTCCCATATTTGCTAAAAGAAGTGTAAAGCGATCATCTTCTTCTGCTGCAGCCAATAATTTATTATAAATGTTATGCATCATTATTGGAGCGTATTTACTTTACATTCAACAGTAAATTGAATGTATTTTCAATAACAATTTTAAAATAGTCAAATATAGAAAATCGAGGAATGATTGTAATTACAATTAAGTGAATGCTTTATGTGACTCTCTTTGATTCAAATTATTTTCGATTGATTTACGTAATTGGAATATTTTTCTTTAGTGTCTTTTAGGTATTCGAATAATACGAGGAATTAGGTAGTCCCTTGCCCTTGTTTAATAAATGTTATTTCTTAGTAATTATTTTAAAATAAAACAATACAAAAATATCATTGATTTAAATAGGTTGCGTTAAAAACTCACCCATGATTGGTTTGACTATGTAAAAGGCAACTGTTCCTTGCGCAAAAAAATTGAACATACAAATCAAAAAAGTACAGGTTCGTTTACAGGTATCCACGATTACTTGCTCGTATGGATCGTAATTCGAATGCCAAAAATGTTTCTGAGCATATATTATTAAGCCATGAAGATCCGCTTTGTGTTGGCACGAAATAAGCATCTTGAACAAAGCCATGGCAACGCTTGCAATGTTGCAAGCTACGTAAATAACATTCTATATTCAACGAGCGACAAAAATAAGACTTTTAATTACATTACTAATCACACAATAAACAACTTATTTGCACAGAAGGAATAATCCTAAAATACTTCATAAAAAATCACGCTTTGTCTCAAATCTTTGCATTCTAGTACACTCATAAATCCAGCTGAACAGTTTCTAATATAATTCACTTACACTGAAATCTCCCCAGGAGTAGTAGAAATCCCTTATTTCAAACACGGTGGCGAGAAACAACGTGAAGATAGTGTAAGACATCACGACTTTCCTTTGACGTTCCTCGACGCGATTATCTGCCAACCAAAAGCCGACGACCTTCATATAAAAGGAAGTCACGGTGATCGCAATATCACATTGCCTCTTGGAGCTCATCCTTAGTCCCGATCAACTGACTGGTTTGATTGGCAGTTCTTGAGGGGCGTTTGGCTTATGTGCCATTCGTACAAAGGGTGACTAATTCAACGTCACGTTGCCGTGTCGATCGGCTTAGCCACCCTTCGCACGTCTGTCATTTTTGCCTCAAGTATCTCGTTTCTGGACAACTGGCCGTTTCATAAGCTATCGTAATTGCTATTCCCGACCGTGAGAAGCAAGGTGAAAGAAGTGTTGGATCGATGAATTATGCACGGTTTCAAAGGGGTTTGAACTGTTCTGCTGCGATAATAGCATATGTAGAATGGAACATAGAAGTGTTTGAAGTGTACAATGCAGTATAGCCGAGCGATGCAATATCCATTTCTCGTTGAATCAGTTG
Source organism: Holcopasites calliopsidis (assembly GCA_023838395.1). Taxonomy (NCBI): domain Eukaryota; kingdom Metazoa; phylum Arthropoda; class Insecta; order Hymenoptera; family Apidae; genus Holcopasites; species Holcopasites calliopsidis. The sequence goes on along the minus strand of JALHAQ010000018.1, from coordinate 19,124 downwards.
AAAATGTGCCAGAAGATATGTTGGAGAGTCAGCTCTTACAGAATTATTTCCGTAACGGCGTGCTTTTTCTTATAGTAAATTCGAAAGGCATTGCAGTAGTTAGTTAAAGAAGAAAGCTAAAACAACATGTGGAACAGGCGAGTTGTCACTCGTTTGCACCCTTTCATATGTCTAAATTTAATTCTCTAGATTAATGCAGTATTATTTAAAAAATCTGAGACCCTCATCGTTTAATTTTAGAAGTTCTTTCCTGTTTCGTGTTATTAGTACCCCCTTCTCTGTTGCAGCCGGAAATGGGACATCAATTGCTGTATAGAGTACGAGGCATATATGATACCTGTGCGTGTAACATAAATAATTATAATTCCGAAAAACCTGTGCTACCAGACACGGGTGAAACTGATTAACAGGTGTCACATCTACCTATAACGGTTGTATTCGGTGTTATTTTTCACACGTGAATATGAGTCACAGGATCAGATGAATGCAGATGCAACAGCATTTTGCAGTCGCGGCTCAAAACTACCAGATGGCGAATTAAGTTGTAAAGGGTGAGTTCTGTTAATTCGAAAGTAATTGATTTAATTAAGAAATTTATTGTAGTTTTAGTGCTTTTTCACGAACAACGTAAATATGTAATGTATTTAGTATTTTTCTTACATATATGAAACTATAACAATAATAACTGGGAAAGAAAAAACTCGTTAAATAAAAAATATAGTATGTATTATAACAAATGTTTGAACAATGGAAGGATTTGGAAAATGATGAATATTTTCAACTCATTCAACATAAATATATATCTTTCCTCTTCATAACATTCTTATGTATGTATATACATACATATATGTATTACTTTAACAGAAGAAAGGGATATATAGCATTGTTTCGTTCATGGCGTTCAAATTGAAGGAACCGTGAAATCTCTATTTCCCTTTTATTAATCAGTTGTATTCATCAATTTTAGAGACGACTGTCTTAGTAAAGTAAAATATGACATTGCAGTACTGAGTACCTGGAATATAATAATTAATAAATGTTGTTAGACAATACACACATTAAACAGCTCATTTGGCCAGATTAGTGAATACGCAGTTGTTACAGTGGCGGTCAAAAGAAAGTTTACAGCTTTTCGCATCATAAGGTCGAAAATCATTGAAATGGGCTAAAGTCAGCGATGTTCAACTTTATGCTGCGATCTTTGAATGTTTATAGTTCAGAACAACGTTAACTAATCAGGATGAAATTTTCAGGGTGCATACAATATTTTACTTAAACAGCAAACGTTGCTGTGCCTAACACTAAACTAGAATGAAACAGAATAATAATTGTATTTTTATCGTTTACCCCAGTATACGTTTCGAGAGAAACCGAAAAAAATCCACCGGCCGTTAAGCCGCAATGCTTGTTAGACCTCATGATTATAATTATCACATTTTTCCGTAGATTCTTGCCAGTTTGATTCATTGGCAGAATTGCCCAAGGGCTTGAAAGTATCGCTTTTCCAACATTCACACTTTGTCTAATTAACCCATCGCAACTGTATGTGAACATCAACAGTTGACATAAAGTGCCTAAGAAGTTCAGCACCAAGCTAACATTTCTTGAAGGAGGGGTTTCTGCCTGCATAAATAAAAGGTACTTCGTTCTTTTTCACGTCATAAAAGTAGGAAATAGAGAGAGGGCGAGAGGGAGGGGGAGAGAGGGGGGGGAGAGGGAGGGAGTAGAGGAGGGAGGGAGAGGGAGAGGGGGGAGAGATTTTAATCGCACATTACTATTGCAAAGCAGGACGATGCACCTTAAATGGAGAGTGGACCAGCTAAATGGGATCATCCAGATATCTCCCCTGTTTGTTGTTGCATGAAAACAATTTTAGAGAAAGGTTATTATATTTCGAGGGGCTCATATAATGGTGTGAAGATTTTTATTAAGATAATTATTCTACGATATTTCAAAATTATTATCTGTATGTTTTTAAACGTAACTCGATATTTTTTGTTCAGACTCTTATAGAGCGTGAAAAGACAAATTCAATGACCTAGATTTATCTCGAGATAATTATATAGCGCTTCGTGACAGTATAGGAATAACCAGTAGCGACACTCCCTCAAAATCGTGTCCGAGAAGTGCTACAGCGCATGTCTCATATTACTACTGACAAGATGGCGTCAGTTTCCCTCCATAGCATCTTTGTTTTTCTTGTGCGCATCCACGCCACGCAGCGGCATTTTGTAGCGTAGCAACAACCAATCGGAACATCGCGCGCTACTACACCAACAATATGACCGCCTGTCACGTGATCTCGGTTACCAACATCAAAAGGACCGACATGGAGTAGCGCTATTAGTTTTTCTCATACCGTGGCGTAGGCCCCTTGTGGACGGTTTAGGGACATGTTCGCGGATGTGTCTGGAGAAAAGTCTTATCGTGTATGGGCCACTTTACGGCGCGGTCATACGACCGTCACATATCAATTGAATAATCTCACATTCAAATGATCGGAACGGAATAAATATTAACATTGTTGGATTTAGGACAAGTTCCTCCCAGCACTATATATGCCCTTTGAAATAGAATAACTTGGTCTTGAGAGGTATTTTCATACAACAATAAATAAAGCAGATACAGACGTGATCCCATTTAGCTGGTCCACCCTGTATTTCATACGTATGTACTAACCAGGAACAGTTGATATCCCACGAGGCACAATACCATAGCCAAAAATAGCACTTGACCAAGCACTATCAACGTAAATATATTCTCTAGTGTTTTGCAATACCCAGTTAGAGTCTGGTGCAGTTGCACACAGCTTTTTAATTTAACGTGGAACTCATTTGTGTAACTTGAAAGATTGATATTAGACCCTTTGTCGTGAATGTGTTTTTCTAGCATATGATTCAAATTTTTCAGTCTGTTTTGCAGTATACGAAATTGACTGGCCACATGCAGACATACGAGGCACAAGAGATTGTCAAAGCATATGTAACATACCCCAACGTGATACACGCAAAGTATCTGTAAAGTAGAAACGGCTTGGTTAACTTTTATCGGTAATCATCTGGAATAGAGCTTCTATATCTGGTTCCAATGACCTTTGAAATATGTTGTCAAGGGCATAATTCTGAACAACTTTTCGCTATACATGGCACTGGTGCTTGGCCTTAGTTTCCAAGTGATTCACAAAAAACTTACACGCTGAATTGATTATTGTAGAAGTACCGACAGTATTTTGCAAATATCTTGAAAGAAGATCGGTAGGCGGTAATATGGACTGTAGTTCTGAAAAGCACAATTCGCCAATCTACATGAAACTTGAAAGGGTTTAAGGGGAAGGGGTGATGACCGCAAATATAAAATTTTTGGCGCGGGTATTTAATAGGTTCTGCGATATTAATTAAAAAACTCGGTATCATACATTGAATTCTGCCTATACAGACGTAATCATCACAAACATCTCCATTGCAGTAGCAGTCGTCGTCGAGTGTCATGTGACCAATGACACAATGGGGATTCCGACTTCATTATCTATGCAAGTTCCAGGTTAAGTTCGTACTACAAATTCTCGTGTCAAAGTGTCCGCCGCATCGCCGAAATTTTTTGGGACATCCCATTGATACTGAGGTCAGTACTTGCCACTTGACGACTACGCCTACTATAGCGAAGACGGCTGTCGTAGTTACGTCTGTATAGGCAGAGTTCTATGTATTGTACCAATGGTTTGTAATTAGTATCTCGGAAATTATTAAATATCCGTGCCTGAAATTTTATTTTTGGGGACTTCACACCTTCCCCTCAATCCCCACCAAATTTCATGTCGATCGGGGAATGGTGCTCCACGGAACAATATCCGTAATATGTATATGAAACAGTTGTTCAAAATTATGACTTTCATTATATATTTCAAGGTAATTAAAATAGGAGATGGAAACTTACTCATGGTTTATTTACAAAATTTGTTACAAAATAACATTGTAAGATTTGCACTTATTACAGTAACGTACATACGATACCATAGTGGAGGTGTTTGCTTATTTTCCCGAGAGAACAAGCTATGAGAGGAATCTAAAGTACAGACAATATTTATACCTGTATAGTGAAAAGCACTTCAAAGTAGGGCGACATTCCAGTAGGGAAATTAACCCACATATTGAACGGTAATATCCTCTCAGATTGATTTTTCCCAATATTAGCTGAAGAAGAATAGATGAGAGATAATCCATTAATTGATGCTAACATCTCTAACATCTCATTATCGGCTTATATCATGTAAACAAAATTCAATGTTTTTACCCAAACATAAGCTCTCTTTTAGGCAGTACGTCTATTATTCTTACTTCGTGCTGTAGTGGTATAGACAAGATAGCAAATAATAATTTATTGCGGTACAAAAATGTGTTTTAGCTACGTAAAATGAGTTTTCGTAAATATTGAACCGTGAATAAGTCGTATCACATAAAATACAGTCTTTGATTATCACGTAAAAGGCAAACTCACGGTAATCAAAGAAACAGCGAGCAAGGACAACCTGTAGCAGTCTAGCAAAAAAAATAGATATCAAACAAGTATTTGTGTAGAACAATGCACACTTTTGACATACAAGGTGTCCCGGATGGGCAGCACATGCACAAGCGGACACGAGGTGATTCTATGGGTAAACATAAGACGAAAAAGTAAAATATACTTTTTTCGTTTTTTTTCTTAAAAGTTCCTTCTTTTTTTCGTCAAACGGCCTGTATTGTTGTATGAATGAATAAAATACGTCTAAAGTGGAAGCAATAAGATTAGCAAAATGTAAGTTACCCAAAAGCGGAGTCACCATGTAGCCAGCGCAAGTGCCTTGAGCGCAGAAGCTGAGAACAACGATAAAAATAGCACATACTTTTTCGCAATTTCTTAATATTTGCCTTTCCTGAGAATTATAATTTGAATGCCAGAAGTTCTTCTGCGTGAACGTAATCAAATCATAAAATTCCGTTCTATGCGCGTATAAAACGACGATCTTAAAAAAAACGATCATCAGATACGAGATATTACAAGCGATATAGACGCAGTCCTGAAATTGCAGAATTGTGAATCAGAATAAAAGTGAGAAACATGCACGATTAGTGCACTTTTAATCAAAGGGAAAATAGGTAATTCTTTCATTTATATCTTCCTCAAATTCCTGTAACACATGCCACCATTTTTAAACGTTAGGAAAAGTTAAAGTGAATACTACTTTTACATTACAAAAAATTCAATCATATAACCTATTATAGAATAATTCTATAATTTTTGTTACAGATTTTAGATCAGATTATTTCTTATTTTAATTCTGTCCTTTTTTTGTGAAGGATCCTTCGTAAAACAGTATTGTCAGGCTACAGGACTCAATTTTAAACTAACTATAATGGGGGTCAAACGTTCGATCACTCACACTAAAGTTCCCCCAAGAAAAGTAAATATCCCTAATTGCGATGCACGTGGCGATAAAGATCGCGTTCATTGTGTAACACAGTGTGAAATTTCTACGACGTTGCTCAGTTTCATCAGCAGCCAGCCACAATCCTACGATTTTCAGTAAAAGACACGTCCATGCAATGGAGATATCTCTACTGTGTGCGGAACGCATGGCGCATGCAATAGTGCATGAAATAGTGGGGAAAAACGTGACGATCTGATGTCATTTTTAGTTCGACAGAGACACTTCTGGTTCGCCTTTCACGAGGGGACAAGTGTCAAGTGCGATCTCTTTGATCACCACAGCTCTTTGACCTGTCGATCCCCTCGGCCACCTGTGTATCATGATCATATGCCTCCTTTTCATGTAGGTACTTAGATCTCGTGTGAAACGTGAATGGTACGTCGTATTTAGAAATGCATTATTCATACTCCAAGGGTGAACATTCAAATGGAACATCAGGTGGCAAGTGCGACCACTTTTATTAGTCGAGGACGGTGGGAAAGTGTAGCGTCTCCTAGTTTAATCGAAACCCTTATTGTAACTTAGCAGAGGCTTATTGGTAAGGTTGCAACTTACTGGGCAGGATATAAGTGAATTGTCACATTATTTTATCGCTCAAGTTTTCGTAGAAATATCTACACATTTATACTGTTTGAAAATTAGTGTGCAGGTTATGATGTGCGAAAGTTTCGTTGGAAGCAAGCTGTGTGCTCGCCACAAAATATAATCGTGGTAAATAATATATAATTTCTAGATTTGATTTGGTATTAACTGTCATGAAAATAACAGAAAGCAAGAAGAAAAAAAAAGATCTGCCATTATTTTGCTATTAGTATTCGATCATCAGTACAAAGTGGGTGATTTGCATCGCGTATAAAGTCAGAAAACTTACCCTTCGCAAAAAAATATTCAAAACAACTCAAGCTATCACGAAAATTACATTTTTATTTTAACAGCTCTCAAGGTTGTGCGTATTATTTATCACACTTTGCAGTAGTGCATACAATTAGTCACAAAAGAATCTGACTACGTTCAGTATTTTAAACGTACATAATGTACAGGGTGTCCCGTAACTCATAGAGGAGCCGGATATGGGAGATTTCTGAGGCGATAATGAAGAACTCTTTCCTCTGGCAAAATGTTGTTTGAGGCTTTATTTTTGAATTATTAACGAAAAACTCTGGCCACTCGAAGCGGGTGTAGAGCCCGCGCTCAGCGACAGAATGTCAAGTGCTGGTTGGTAAACATTCGGCCGGTGCCGCAATCCAAACGCGTCAGTATAGCGTTTTTAGTCATTGTTCAATGATAGCGAATAATTCGACATTATCCCGTTGCATTGATTCAGTATTCGATACAACTTTTCCTCCCTGCTATACCAACGCGTTTGGAGCTACGCAATTTATCGTCTCTTTTTATTCATAAAACTACTCAAATACTCTTACAATCATTTATTTACGACTAACATTGCCATGCTTCAAATATGCATATTTGAATGCTTGATTATGAAGTTTCCGATCCAGTAGACGTTTCCCTCATCAGTGTAAAGTAAGATAATGTAGAACTAGCCAGCTGCAACATTTTAGTCTTGATACAGTTTCATGTAAGAATAACATCTTGTAAGTCCTCCAACTATTAATGAAACTAACATTTTTTTATTTTTAGTACGAAAACTCTATGGTGCTATTGATTTTAATTATACTTTCCAATAATTCATAATGCGCTATTCACTTTTGTTTGAATTGAATGTAAAATGCCTTGTGGTATGATGCAGAGCGGGAAAAGTAAAAATTATTCCTGGTAGGAGAGGCAAACAAAAAGCTAAAAAAGTTGTGTATTGCAATATTCTGCACCATTTTGCATTTTTTTAATGATCTTGCGTATATACACGCCTATAGTTGTAGTGGAAATAAATTAGAAAGACAGTAAATAGCATACCGTGGTAGAAGTTTTTAAGGATATAGGGAAGAAGCCACCAGCAGTTAACTGACATGGCCGTAACGATCTCATTATCACAATCAGAATATCTCTCCTTAGCATCCTGCCAGCTTTATTCATTGGCAAAATGGTCCACCATCCCGAGTATGTAGCAGTATTAACATTCGTACTTTCTTCTATCAAACCATCGCAAGTATAGGTGAAAAAAACGACATGGATGAAACTGCCAGTCATGTGGAAAATAAAAATGACTCGTGTCATAGTAGGTATATTTCCCTATATGGATAATTGATTTGTTTATTTCTATTAGTGCGTGTTCAAATTGCTCCAGTACAAAAAAAGTGAATAGACATTTCGGTGCTAAAGTACATTAAAATAGCAGATATTTACTAAATACTCGGGTAGCTTTTTATGGTTCTGATTCGCACGATTTACATTGTACAGGGTGTATAGAAAATCAATGTCACCGTATCAGAGCGTGGCTCTACACCTATGGATTGGTCAATATTTGTAACAGACACTTTCCACAAAATTCATTTTGACCTTGAAAATTAAGAGCAATTCTTTTTCTATCCTATTTCATAGTACTCATCATAAGGATAAAAAGTGTTAAAGAAACCGTGGGTTGCAACTCAACCGTCTTCTCGTAGTAATTAGGTTAATATTTTCCACTAGTTCGCGCGGGTTAGAGCGATTGAGTGAGAGAGAGAGAGAGGGAGTGATGGTCTCTGATCTAGCGTCGCAGAAGGGGCGCAAGACCATTGCTCCCTCACTCACTCTCTCACTCTAACCCGTGCTAACCAATGTAAAATATTAACACTGTTACTGCAAGAAAACGTATATGACGAGTATAATAAAATAGGAGTTGCTTAATTTTCAAGGTCAAAATGAATTTTGCGGGAAGTTTCTTCTACAAGTGTCCCCCGATACAGAGGTGTAGAATCGCGCTATGATAGCCCTGACATTGATTTTCTTTACACCCTGTAAATAGTTATACATTAACAGGTGATTCCTTATGAAATGATATGCACACTATTAGTTGACAGTAATAAGGATGAAAAACAAGTCATAATATGAACTGAAATTTGTCAAACGCTGGGCACATATGGAGGGCTGAGAAACATAATGGTGTAAGTGACCCTCGAATTCTGTCTCATAAAATCATTTTTTGCGTCTACTGTTATAAAAAAAAACCTATACAGGATGTAACTCAACCCTCTGCAAATATTTTAAGGGATGATTCTACAGGCTAAAATAAAGTGAAAATTAAGAGTGACAACTTTGCGTTTCAGGCTTTGTTTACAAGTTACCGATGTTTAAAAAACGGCGTCTGAACGCCTGCCGATATTACAGCAATTACTAACGGCAATCTAACGCCCGAGGCTCGAATCCAACAGCTGCGTTTAGTAGCAGTCATTCGCTACGACGTCGCAGGAACCATCTCTTACCGCACTACGAAATCTGACACCCAACAGGCACACGTGTTACTATGTACAGCATTCAACTTGTTTACTTATCAAAATCCACATGGGCATATCGAAACCTGCCCAATGGAATTATCAAGTAAAGAGGGTGACGGCAGCATTCAATCCACAATTTTGTTCCCAAAAACCAAATACACATGCACTGCGATTGTCCTGTCCGCGAGTGTCTATGCTTAAACGCAATTGTCCCGTCCGCGATTGTTCGCAATACACTCTTCAACACAGAAATTTGCAGCACACATTTGTAACAAAATGTAGCTTCAAAATTGAGCTTACGTATCTAGAAATTGAAACAATAGAGTTCTAAGAATTAGACTAAATTAAAAATCAAGAGTAATAACGATATAACTAAATGCAATGTTAAATCTATGCCGAATGCTAAAATTCAACGTACAACTAGAATGTTTAAACTGTTCCATATTCATCGTACAAACAGCAACTGTACCTCGATCGTCTAGAAATAACATTCAACCGATGCATACCGAATCGTCACGAGTCGTCGGTCGAACTCGGCAACACTGTTGCCCCTTTCTATGGCTGAAAGAATAACAAATACCGCCAAACTTTTACCGCCAACATTTGGGTGTCAGATTACGTGGTGCGGTAAGTCATGGTTTCCCTTTCATGTAGCGAATGACTACCACTGAACGCAGCTGCCGGACTCGAGCCGCTGCCCGGCAAATTGGCAGGTGTTCGGATCGCGTTTTTTAAAAACATCGGTATCTTATTAACAAAGCCTCAAATGCAAAATTTTCATTCTTGATTTTTGCTTTATTTTGGCCTGTAGAATCACACCTTAAAATATTTGCAGAGGGTTGTGTTACACCCTGTATACATATTATTATAAGTTTGAAAATTCAATAATTTTAGTGTCCTTCATAATATTAAGTGCAAAACATAATTTTATGAGAGGCACTACGAAAGTGACATACACCATTATGATAATAGGTCCTCCATATGTTTCTACAAGAATTAATTAGCCACTTTTTACGTACCAGAAGCATCTCGAACGTATCCAAACACATTAGAATGCTAAAGATCACCATGTGACTGAGAATCACGAAGCTGTACACGCTTTCTAGTTTGTCGGAAATTCCGATCAACGACTGATGCTGGCGGATGCATCCCTTGAATGCTGTGTAACACTTGTCATCGTAATCAATTACTCCATTTTGTTCTTTAACCACTGTCCATAGATTCAATAGTCTGTGTTGTAGCATGCGAAATTGGTAAATCACATGCAAATTCACCAAGCAGAAATATGTGTCGGTGGCGATATACGATGCACCAACTTGGTATACGCACATTACCTGCGTAAATAATAACTTTGTATGGGTAACCAATCCACATGGAAAACAGTAACTGCGTTATTACCGTACTATTACACAGGGTGTTCGGCTACATGTAAGCAAAACAGAAAGGGCAAATTCTGTGGGTTGAAATAAGACGAAAACAGAATCAATTTTTATCATTTGAGGTTTCGTTTTCGAGAAAATTGTGTTGGAAAATTTATCGATTGCAGGTGTACTAAAGAACCTACAACCGGAAATTGTGGTAAAACCGGAAAGAGGGTGATTCTTTATGTCAAAATAAGTTGAAAATCAATAATAAAATGTTTTCATACAGCGATTGCGGTTACTTGAGTACACGCATACTTAACGAATTTTTTAATTCAATTTTCTTGAAAGCCAAACGCGGTATGAAAATATTTTATTCTTTATTTTCGACGCATTTTGACATGAAGAATCATCTTCTTGCAGGATTTACCACAATTTCCGGTTGTGCCGGATTGTAGCTTTGTTAGTACATATGCACTCAATAAATTTCCACATTCAATCTTCTCCACAACGAAACCTTAAACGACAAAATTTATTCTATTTTTGTCTTATTTTAGCCCCGAAAATCATCCCCTTTATTTTTGTCCATATGAAGCCGAACACTCTGCATATTCGTACATCACGGGCAATGTTACATTCCGCTAACATAAAACGATTACACAGTATAATACCTGAAACGTAAAGATCATTTCGAAGTACGGTGTCGTGGTTACTGGTAGATCGGACCAGATATCGAACGGAAATTTCCTGTCCGTTTCGTTGCTTCCAATGTTATCTAAATTAAACAAATCAAACAATTAACTTCGTAATGAATTTCCAATCACTCATGAACGTCCTCGTACACCCTATGAAAATACTAGTTTCCCCGAAAGGGACATTGTGTAACAAAATATTATTCATTGATATATTAACTAATGACTACTGAATAAATATAGGGTGTAACGTAAAAGGTGTAGGAGCCGGAAATGGGAGATTCTTGAGGCGAAACTGAACAACTTTTTCCTTTGCCAAAATGTCGGCTGAGGCTTTGTTTTTGAATTGTTAACGAAAAACACTGGCCATTCAGAGCGCGTGTAGAGCCCGTAGGTAGCGACGTTCGACCGACGCCCCGAACAGAACGCGCCGGTATAGCACGGAGCAAAAGTTTTTTTTTATTTTTACTAAATTACATCTACAACTAGCTTCATTAAGCTAACCAGCAAATTTGATGAATTAAATAGCTTGCATGCGATAGACGCTCCGTAGTGTCTCCGCTAACATTATATACGATGTTCCTTTCTTTACTTCTGCAAATCGGTTGGCTTGTTCCTTTTTAGTCGTCTGAGTTGCGGTGCATGATTTAGAACCTTGACGGATTCGTTGGGGTGATTTAATATTCGTTCCTTGTGTGCTGTAGCGAATTTTCCTATTTGTTGCTTGATATTAAATATGCCCAAATCTTTATGTAGAGAATCTGAGGTGATGTACAATGGGGCAGCAGCAATAGTTCTTAGTGCTTTGTTCTGGAATCTTTGGATGATATTTATGTTACTTTTCTTGGCACATCCCCAGAGTTGTATCCCATATGTCCAAATTGGAATAATGGCGACCTCATACAGGAGTAGTTTATTGTTTAGTGTAAGTTTCGATTTTCGTCCCAGGATCCAGTGCATGGTTCTCATTTTGTGGTTAAGTTGCTTTCTTTTCTTTTTTATATGGTCTTTCCATGTGAGTCTTTTATCCATGTACACACCAAGGTATCTGACGCAGTCCTTTGCCTCAACGTTTTCGTCGTTCAGTTTGACTGCAGGAGATGTAACATGTCTGGTGGTAAATGTAATGTGCGCTGATTTGTTTGCATTGATTTTAATTTTCCATTTTTTGGCCCATTCTGCAGTCTTATCCAGAGCTCCCTGTAGGAATCGTGATGCCTCCTCGGGGTTTTCATGGGAAGCCAAGAACGCAGTGTCGTCCGCGTATGTGGCCACGAGTACATTTTGTTCTTCAGGAAGATCTGCTGTGTAGATTTGATATAATGTGGGACCTAAGACGCTACCTTGAGGAACACCCGCAAGTATAGGGCAGATTTTCGAGTATTTGCCGTTTTGATTGACCTGGAAGAACCTGTCAGTTAAGTAAGATTTTAGTAGGTCATAATAGCTATATGGAAGGTTTTGCTTAATTTTGTATAACAAACCCATGTGCCATACTCTATCGAAAGCTTGATTAATGTCAATAAATGCAGCGGAGCATACCATGCGTTTCTCAAAACATTCTTCTATCACATTGACTATATGATGTACTTGTTCAATAGTAGAATGTTGCTTACGAAAAACGAATTGATGTTGTGGGATTATGTGTTTTTCCGTTAGTATTGGTGTTAGTCTATTTAAGAGTAGTCTTTCAAATAGTTTTGACAAGATTGGTAACAGTGAGATAGCCCTATAGGAGGTCATTTCTGTGGGTGGTTTGTCAGCCTTATGAATGAGAATAATTGTTGCAAATTTCCATTGGATGGGAAAATACTGGATTCTCAGTATTGCGTTGTATATTTGTGTAATTGCTACTACGTCTTTCTTTTTTGGTATTTCTTTTAACATTTTAGCGGTAATAAGATCATATCCAGGAGATTTTTTATTGTTGAGTTTCTTAATTTCTTGAGCTACTTCTTTGGGACTGAAATGTTTGATGGGTTCACAAGGTTGCGAAGGAGCATTAAGGAAGTATGTGATGTCTCTGTAGTCCTTGTCGGAGGTTGATATGTCATTCGGTCTGAATATTATAGATAAATGATTCGCAAATGTATCGGCTTTTTCTTGGTCATTCCTGGCCCATCGGTTATTATCTATTTTTATGGGAGAGATGTGATTAGTTGGCCTTTTCAATTTTTTTTTGTGATTTTCCACAAGGAATAGTTATTTTCCTGTCGCGGAGACAAGCTTTCAAGGTACTCTTGGATACGCTCATTTGTAGTTTTGTGCAGCAGGTTTGTGAGTTCTCTAGTTAACTTGTTTAACATCCTCTTGTCATCGGGGTGCCTAGACAGTTGCCATTTCTTCCTTGCTTTCCTCTTTTCTGCAATTTTAATTCTTACGGATAATGGATGGTTCATCGCGTGTTTATTTTCAGCTTTGACTTCAGGCGACGATTGAGATGCTGCATCTTGCAGCGTCTTGGTTAACAGTTCTACCGCCTGATCTATGTTATTCGAAGTTTTTAATGGAATTTTCAGATCCATATTATTGTTTATAATTGTTCTATAGAGAGACCAGTCTGTTTTTGAATTTGTCCAGTACGACCGTTTTTCGTTTTCTATAAACGTAGAGCTCAGAGTGAGTATAATTGGTGAATGATCAGATGACAAGTCGAAGCATGCATTTACTTCAACCTGGCTGATCGAGATACCTTTGGTTATAAAAAAGTCAAGTAGGTCTGATGTTTTTCTGGGGTCGGTTGGCCAGTAGGTCGGTTCGCCTGTGCTGATGTGACTATATCCTCTTGATGTCATTGTTTTATGGAGTTCTTTGCCTTTTGGATTGCTAAGCCTTGAACCCCATTGAGGGTGCTTTGCATTGTAGTCTCCACCTGAGATAAATCTCACACCTAGCGTGTTAAAGAATTTATCAAATTTATCTTTACTTACTGCATGTCTGGGTGGACAGTAGACCGCAGCAATGGCGAGTGAACCGTATGCATCTTTGATTTCGACACTAGTTGACTGTAGAAAAACCTCTTCCATTTTTATTGATTCATCGTGCGATATCCTTTCGTTAATAATAATAGCAGTTCCTCCGTGAGCAGTTCCGTCTTGATGATTGGTGCTATATGTTTTGTACTTGTAAATATTAAAGTAGCTTCTGTCAGTAAAATGAGTTTCAGAAATTAGGAGAATATATATTTTGTTTTCATTTAGAAATAATTCTATTTCCCGTTGGCGTTGCTGCAAACCGTTTGCATTTCACAAGGCTATTCTCATATTGTCAGGCATTGTTATTTTTTGTTGATGATAGCGGTAAGCAGATTTATAATCATGCTGTTCTGGTCCATTAGTTGCTTAAAAAGAGTCTCGAATTTCTGGAGGAGTAGATTTAGCACTGTGCTAGTAGCATCATTATGGTCATTCTGCACTGTGTTACCTTCTGTAGCTTGGGCGTAACTTATATTTTCACGTATTCTATAATTTCTATTTACTGTTGTATTATTATCCGGCTTACCTCTTACTTTCTGCAATTCTCGATACACGCTGCATCCATTGTAATTCGCAGGATGCGGACCGTCACACAATACACATTTTGCAGGAGTGTTTTTCTCCTTGGTGCAAGTATTTGTGGGATGATTTTCAGCACACTTCACGCAGTTGAATGGCTTAGTACAATACCCCTTGGTATGTCCATATTTCTGACAGCGATGACACTGGGGGATCTCTTTCTTTTTACGCGGCGGTACGACTTCTATTATGGTGTTAAGGAGATGTTTTAATTCATAGATTTCTTTATTTTTCTCGCTTGGTACTTGGTCCACAAAGAATAAAGGGAGTGATTCTTTCGTTTTCCAGCTACGTATATTAGTGACATTTCTGATTTCAAAACCCTTTTTTCTAGTTCATCTTTAATATCTGTTGTTGGAATTGAACTATGTAGATTTTTAATAACAACTCTGAAAGATCTTTCCTGACGCGGTTGATACGTATGAAATGCTATATTATTTATTTTTAGGAAGTGGACTAGTTTTCGGTAGGCGTCTGGAGTGTTGGTGTTTACTTTAATCGAGTCTGTTGACATTGATTTGCAGGTAAACTCTTCATCTGTAAGGACAGTTTTAAAGCTTTCTAGCATTAGTGGGAAATTTGCTATGTCATCCAAAAATATTGGAGGAGGCTTTTGTATTTTATTAGCGTTTTGATTGACATTCTCAGTAATTTCATCTTCTTGCATTGGTTCATTATTGTTCAGCTCTGAGAATTTATTGGAGTTTTGTGTATCGATATCGTGCAAGGCTTGTTTCTTTCTTGGGTAGTTTTCTGGTTGTACTGTATCTTTATTTCTTTTATTTTTCCTGGGTTTTACTTGTTGCCACGTAAGTTCTTGATCTGACATATTCGTATCGATGTATTGTCTAGATTCCTCCTGTTGTTGTGGTGGGGTATCTACTTGTATTACTCGCCGTTTCTGTGTGTTGTGTTGTTCTATGGTGCCGGCGATAGCTGTGTATGTGAGGGAACGCTGGTTTGTAGTGATTTCTGTAGTCATAATAGGTGTTCTGCCAAATATAGATTGCCCATGGTATGGATGTGTAGAATATGAGGTTGTGGTCACTGTACCACTTGCGGAAGTGAATATCGGCGAGGGAAATGGCCCTCCACTGCCTTGCTGCATTTTGCAACTAACGAGAGTTATCGAAGTAAACTAGAATGTGAATGCACACTTTCGAGTTACGATTTCTCACTTCCTTAACCGTTCGCTTATACAGGGTGTCCCAGAACTACCTCAAGAGCCGAAAAGGGGTGATAGCTGAGGTGATTCTGAACACCTTTTTCCTTTGCGAAAATGTTGTTTGAGGCTTCGTTTTTAAATAGTTAACGAAAAACACTGAGCAATCAGAGCGCGCGTAGAGCCCGCGCTCAGGGACGGCGCACGGCGTGTCATGCTAGGTAGCGACGTTCGACCGTCGCCCCGAACAAAACGCATCGGTATAACACGGAGCAAAAGTGAACATCGAATTATTCATTATTCATGAATGGAAATTAACTAAAATACAAACGAAATCAATTTGTCGTTATTACTTGAACAAAACAGAATTAGAAACGACTGACTAACGAGTCTATCAAGTACGACGTATGTTACATTTTAAACAATTCACCAACAATTGGAATTAGACTTACCCGTTTCTCCAGATATGAACCTGCTTAGACGAAAATGGGTCACTGTCATCCTACCGATCATTCGTATCATTATTACATCAAGGAGTAACACGTGATGCACAACAGCTGATACTCCACGGTCAGGTCAGTCATTTTACTTCACTTCTCGAATTTTACTTTACTGCACGATCGCTGTCACTTTTGTGAGGGTGTAACGCAACCTTCTGCATAAGGGGTGGTTCTACAGGCCAAAACAAGGTGAAAATCAAGAATAACAATTTCGCATTTGAGGCTTT
Organism: Holcopasites calliopsidis; assembly: GCA_023838395.1. Lineage (NCBI taxonomy): Eukaryota > Metazoa > Arthropoda > Insecta > Hymenoptera > Apidae > Holcopasites > Holcopasites calliopsidis. The sequence goes on along the minus strand of JALHAQ010000018.1, from coordinate 2,790 downwards.
ATTAATAAAATACCGGTGTTTGAAAAAACGGGCAGCTGTGTTCAGTGGCAGTCATTCGCTACACGTAAGAGAAATCATGACCTACCGCACCGCGAAATCTGACACCCAAAAGGACACACGTTTTACGTTGCATAGCATTCAACCTGCTTACTTGTAAAAATCCACATTGGCATATCAAAACCCGCCCAATGGGATTATCAAGTAAAGAGGGTGACGGCCTTCAATCCATAATTTTGTTCTCGAAAACCAAATACACACGCATCACGATTGTCCCGGCCGCGAATGTGTATGCGTACACGCGATTGTCCCGTCCACGAATGTTCACAATACACCTTTAAACACAGAAATTTGCAGCACACGAGGATCAAGTACACATGTACCACGATTGTCCTATCTGCGAGTGTCCACGATTTGCACTAAACTTATTATTCTACTAGAATATTTAAATCGTTTCGTATTCAATGTCGTACAAGCTACAACTTTCTCGACCGTTTAGAAATAATAATGTACCGATGCATGCCGAATGGTCGCGAGTCGCGTCTAGGGAAAGCGTTCGGCGGCATTTGTTATTCTTTCGGCCGTAGAAAGAGGCAACAGTGTTGCCCTTTTCTGCCGACAACGCAGATACGACTCCCGACGATTCGGCTTGCATCAGTAGATCATTATTTCTAGACGATCGAGACAGTTGCTGCTTGTACGACGTTGAATACGGAATGATTTAAGCATTTTAGTGGAATAATAAGTTTAGTGCAAATCGTGGACATTCGCAGATAGGGCAGTCGCATGTGCGCATACGCATTCGCGGCCGGGACAATCGTGATGCGTGTGTATTTGGTTTTCGAGAACAAAATTATGGATTGAAGGCCGTCACCCTCTTTACTTGATAATCCCATTGGGCGGGTTTTGATATGCCAATGTGGATTTTTACAAGTAAGCAGGTTGAATGCTATGCAACGTAAAACGTGTGTCCTTTTGGGTGTCAGATTTCGCGGTGCGGTAGGTCATGATTTCTCTTACGTGTAGCGAATGACTGCCACTGAACACAGCTGCCCGTTTTTTCAAACACCGGTATTTTATTAATAAAGCCTCAAATGCGAAATTGTTATTCTTGATTTTCACCTTGTTTTGGCCTGTAGAATCACCCCTTATGCAGAAGGTTGCGTTACACCCTCACAAAAGTGACAGCGATCGTGCAGTAAAGTAAAATTCGAGAAGTGAAGTAAAATGACTGACCTGACCGTGGAGTATCAGCTGTTGTGCATCACGTGTTACTCCTTGATGTAATAATGATACGAATGATCGGTAGGATGACAGTGACCCATTTTCGTCTAAGCAGGTTCATATCTGGAGAAACGGGTAAGTCTAATTCCAATTGTTGGTGAATTGTTTAAAATGTAACATACGTCGTACTTGATAGACTCGTTAGTCAGTCGATTCTAATTCTGTTTTGTTCAAGTAATTACAACAAATTGATTTCGTTTGTATTTTAGTTCATTTCCATTCATGAATAATGAATAATTCGATGTTAACTTTTGCTCCGTGTTATACCAACGCGTTTTGTTCGGGGCGACGGTCGAACGTCGCTACCTAGCATGTTCCGTCGCACGGAACAATGCGCGTGGAAATTTTGGTACGGTTTATGGTACGCACCGCGGAAAAAAGATTATTTTTGAGGGAGAGAATTTCGCTCAAATTGCTTGCTGTCTGCAAGCAATTTATTTCACGTGCGGGCAAAACGTTGCCACTTAAATTACTCTCGCCATCCTCAATAATCGACAAGTACCATAAACCTAGATTTCCAAAGGGTCCCGACTATATTGTAACGGTACGCGACGCCGACTCGCGGGACCTAGAGGAATTTCCCACCGCGGCCAAAATTTCCAGAACCCTCGCGGTTCCAGGTATCGCCCCACTTCTTCCGGGAAATACCGCGCTTCGGGCGCACCGGAAGAGTGGTGGACCTGGTACCTGTATGCTGATTGGCAAAAATTACCGTTTCGTTTTGACCAATCAGCGTACACAAGGAAGGAAGTCGTCGACGGACTTCCTTCCAACAACAGAACGTCTTCGACACGCGGAGAGTCAAGATCGAACGCGATAAAAAAAGAACCTCTTCGAAACCCGACGAGTAAAGATCGAACGCGATCACACAACATTATCACCCGAGAGCATCTTCGGCTCAAATGGGAAAACGCCAGAGGTCTATTCGACGAGGGACCTAATTCCACCACTGGAATCGGCAGCACTTCGCTCACTTTAAATAACTGCTCAATATTAATTTGGCGGGCAGTGTCGCGAGTAAACGTTGCGCCCCTAAAGGTATCCAGGGACTTACACCCCCTGGTAGGACTAATCCACGCACCGGCGCTCGCGACGTATCGTGTTCGACAACGACGAGGCACGATACAATTCATAGCATGACACGCCGTGCGCCGTCCCTGAGCGCGGGCTCTACGCGCGCTCTGATTGCTCAGTGTTTTTCGTTAACCATTTAAAAACGAAGCCTCAAGCAACATTTTCGCAAAGGAAAAAGGTGTTCAGAATCACCTCAGCTATCACCCCTTTTCGGCTCTTGAGGTAGTTCTGGGACACCCTGTATATATTTACAGTCGAGTATCGCGATATGTACACGTCTGTACTCTACGACGGTTCGTACCCGACTTCGGAGCAAAAGTTAATGTCAAATTATTATTCATGAATGGAAATGAACTAAAATACAATCGAAATCAATTTGCCCTTATCAATTGAACGAAAAAGAATTAGAACAGACTGACTAACGAATGTATCAAG